>NW_026844366.1:20218307-20263307 GCF_025583915.1 Anolis sagrei ordinatus | reverse complement strand
CAATAGCTTTATAAACAAGCACCTTGGTCTCCCTAAGGATGTCCTGGTCCTCAAACACTATCTGCTTCATTCTGAAAAATGCTGCACTCGCAGAGCTCAGGCGGTGTTGTATTTCGGCATCGATGTTGACTTTGTTGGAGAGGTGGCTGCCAAGGTAGCGGAAATGGTCCACATTTTCTAATGTTACACCATTGAGCTGTATTACTGGCATTGGGAGAGGGATTGGCTGGTGACTGCTGGAACAGCACCTTGGTTTTCTCAATGTTCAGTGACAGGCCAAGCTTCTCGTATGCTTCTGCGAAGGTGTTTAGAGTGGCTTGTAGATCTTCTTCTGAATGCGCACAGACGACATTGTCATCAGCATACTGGAGTTCTATAACAGATGTTGTTGTAACCTTGGTTTTGGCTTTCAGTCTGCTGAGGTTAAATAGCTTGCCATCTGTCCAATAGATGATTTCCACTCCGGTGGGAAGCTTCCCATCAACAAGATGAAGTATCATAGCGATGAAGATGGAGAATAAAGTTGGGGCAATAACACATCCCTGTTTGACACCTGATTCCACCTTAAATGGGTCACTTTGGGAGCCACTTGCTGTCCAAGACTGTTGCCATCATGTCATCATGGAGGAGCCGCAGGATGTTCACAAATTTGTTAGGGCACCCGATTTTGTGGAGGATGGTCCAAAGAGCGCTGCGGTTCACTGTGTCGAATGCCTTTGCAAGGTCGATGAATGCCATGTACAGAGGTTGGTTTTGTTCCCTGCATTTTTCTTGGAGCTGTCTTGCAGTGAAGATCATGTCCACGGTTCCTCTGGAGGGGCGGAAGCCATTCTGGGATTCTGGGAGGGTGTCTTCTGAGAGGGGAGAAGGCGGTTTGCAAGGATTCTTGCGAGGATTTTCCCAGCGGAGGTTAGAAGGGAGATACCTCGATAGTTTCCGCAGTCTGTTCTTTCCCCTTTTTTGAAGAGGGTGATGATGGTGGCGTCCTTGAAATCTGCTGGGATTTTCTCGGTCACCCACACTTTTTCTATGAGCTGGGGGAGTTGGTGTGTCAGCTCAGGTCCTCCCTCTTTAAAGATTTCAGCAGGGATCCCATCTGGTCCACTGGCTTTGTTATTATTTTGTTGGCTGATGGCATTGCTGACTTCTTCCAGACTAGGCAGTGCTGCAAGCTCATCCCTGGTTTGTTGTTGCGGGATTTGTGAGAGGACCTCTTCGGCCACATTGGAGCTGCGGTTCAGGAGGCTTTGGTAGTGTTCTTTCCAACGTAGTGCAATTGAGTTTTGGTCCTTCAGGAAGTTTGGTTCCATCTGATGAGCGTAGAGGCTGTATGCCATGGTTTCTTGGTCCGTAGATGACCTTTGTGGCTTTGAAAAATCCCTGAGCATTATGGGTATCTGCCAGGTGTTGGATTTCTTCGGCCTTCTTTGTCCACCAGATGTTCTTGAGTTCTCTTGTCCTTCTTTGGACCTCAGCTTTTGCACTGGCATAGATCTTTTTCTTAGCAGCACAGTTGATGTCTCTCTGCCATGCTTGGAAGGCTTTCCTTTTCTTGTCAATTAGCTGTTGGATCTCGATGTCATTTTCATCAAACCAGTCTTGATGTTTCTTGGCTTGGTATCCAATAGTTTCTTCGCAGACTTGGATGATGGAGGTCTTCAGTTTGTTCCAATGTTCCTCAACATTTTCGGGGTGTTCTGTGGGTAGATGGTCCTTGAGTGCTGTTTGGAGATGGGCTCGTCTGGAGGGCTCCTGAAGGGCTTGGGTGTTCATTTTGCGCCTTGTTTTCCTTCCTTGGAGTCTGCGCTTGGGAGCGATCTTGATAGCCATCGAGGATCGAATTAGCCTGTGGTCAGTCCAGCAGTCGTCAGCACCTGTCATGGCTCTTGTGAGGAGCACGTCACGGCGGTCTCTGGCGCGTGTGATTACATAGTCTAAGAGGTGCCAATGCTTTGACCGGGGGTGGTTCCATGATGTCTTGAACTTGTTTTTCTGGCGGAAGAGCGTGTTGGTGATGACAAGGTTGTGCTCCGCACATTTGGTGAGAAGCAGGATGCCATTTGAGTTGCTGTTTCCAACCCCGTCTTTTCCTATGGTCCCTGGCCACAGGTCGAAGTCTCGCCCGACTCTTGCATTGAAGTCCCCCAGGAGGATGATTTTGTCCTCCTTAGGTATCCCCGATAGGACGGTGTCCAGCTGACAGTAGAATTTCTCCTTGATGTCTTCATCAGCATCTAGTGTTGGTGCATAGGCACTTATGATGGTTGCCCGTTGGTTTTTGGCAAGATCGATTCGGAGGGTTGAGAGTCGTTCGTTGATGCCAGTGGGTGCTTCGGACAGATGTTTCACCAGATCATTCCTGATGGCAAAGCCAACTCCGTGCATTCTTTGGTCTTTTTCGGGCAGTCCCTTCCAGAAGAAGGTGTAGCCTCCTTTTTCTTCCTTCAGCTGTCCCTCTCCTGCTCTCCGGGTCTCCTGAAGGGCTGCTATGTCGATGTTGAAGCGTCCCAGCTCCCTTGCAATGATGGCAGTTCTGCGTTCGGGGCGTTCACTGCCGCTATTGTCTGAGTAGGATAGTAGGTGGAAGTTCATTTTTCTTTTTTGGCTCCAGGGTGGTGACCCCACTGGACGCAGCAGTCCAGTCAGGGGTAAGAGAAGCAGACTATGTTTAGGGCACCTTTTCTAGCCCCTTCCCCATGTGGGGTGAGCAGAGTGGGTCCTAAAAAGGGCTGCTCAGTCGTGGATACAGCTGCCGAACTACTCAACTGCCTCGGACCTTGAGGTAGAACGACTGAGTCCGTATCCACCGCCCATGTGCCAGTCTGTGACTAGGGGCTTCCAGATTTCACAGTCCTGCCCCCGTCGCCACTCGCTAATCTCCATGGGACTTTTGGGTTTGTTTTATTTTTCTTTAAAGACGTCAGTGCACGAGTTTTTTTTAATGTATGGAGGTCAGTGCACAACTGATCAACACACAGTCTTCACAGAGTGAGGTTCCACTGGTGATGTAGTTTAACACAATGACCGTGGCTTCTCAGTCTGTTGCAGCCTTCTTCCGCCTTCGCAGCCGTTGTAACATGTACCATGTTATCCTCCGCCTGCTCCGCCGTTGAGGTCTTTGGGTCTTCGGACTGTGCTTGGTCTGGAACCTCCCCGCGGCCACTCCTGGGAGTGCACGACTCCAGTTGTTGTGCCTACAGGTTCATCGGAACGCACAAGCCCCCTCACCACGACAAGGTGACAGTCCATCGAGGGGGATATATATAGATACAGATATAGATATAGATATATAGCCTTAAGGGGAGGGTTGTCCCAACTGGAAATAGACAGTCCCAGTAAATCCTTCATCATCCCACTTTAGTTGCTGTTCTCAATTTCACTGTCATCACTCCATTTTCACCCTTTGAGGGTCTGTTTACTTCCATTGCTGCAAGCTAAACTGCAACAATATTTTGTCCTCTATTAATTCAGGAAAAGGAGAAAGCCTTGCCCTTCCTATGAGACTCAGGCAAAAGCAAACTGCTTCTCTGGTCATAGAACCATAGAATAATAAGAGTTGAAAGAGACCACATGGTTTATCCAGTTCAACTCCTTTCTATGCAGGAAAAACACAATCAAAGTACCCCTGACAGATGAGCATCCAGCCCAGTGGTTCTCAACCTGTGGGTCCCAGGCGTTTTGGCCTACAACTCCCAGAAATCCCAGCCAGTTTACCAGCTATTAGGATTTGTGGGATTTGTAGGCCAAAACATCTGGGGACCCACAAGTTGAGAACCACTGATCCAGCTTCTGTTTAAAAGTATCCAAGGAAGGAGCTTCCACTACAATCCAAGGCAGTGAGTTCCACTGTTGAACAGCTCTTAAAGTCAGGAAGTTCTTCCTAATGTACAGGTAGAATCTCCTCTCCTGTAATTTTAATCCGTTGCTCCATTGAGTCCTAGGCCCATTCCACACAATTGGATAAAATCCCACATTATCTGCCTTGAACTGGACTATATGGCAATGTAGACTCAGATAACTCAGTTCAAAGTCAATATTGTGGGACTTTTTGCCTTTATATTCTGGGATATAGGATTGTACAGATGGGCCCTTAGTCTCCGGGGCAGCAAAAAACAAACCTGCTCCCTCCCTTATGGGGGGGGGGGAGATTTTCCTCATTAATATAACACTCTGATGGCCATGTTTACCTGGGTATGACATGGGTTTTGCTGGTTGCTCATTGCCTGGAGTGGCATCAGTTGGGATGCTAGAGTGACAAAGAAGTGTGGGGAAGAGGAGGAATCGGCTCTTCACTCCCTTCCCATTGCTCCAGCTAATGTCACTGCAAGTGACAAGCGACTGGCAGGACCCATGTTGCACACTGAGACCATCGCTACAAGCAGAATGGGAGGGGATGATAAATGTCATCCCATGTCCCTGAGCCACCCAGCCCAGGGAATATGGGATGGCTGTGTAAACAGTTGCAGTAGATTCCACCTTGTGACATTGCCCCAATCTAATGAAGTTTTCCAAATTCTGGGTCAGAATTTGGAGCAGCCTGTGACCTTGCTTAATGTGGGTGAAGGTCATCCAAATGTGCCTATTCACCTACCTGTACAACCAGGGCTGTGCTCATGGTTGAACATGCAGGGATTCAAACCCAGACTTTGAGGAGTGAAGCATTCAATGCCCTGGTCATATATAAACTTATCCTTCTGCTTCATTTTCTGCCACATTCCTGGCTTTTTAAACTTGAGTATTTTCCATGTTGAGCTCTAGAAAGCCAACATAATGTCGTGACTTGAGCATTGGACTCTGGAGGCTTTTGCCAACTCCCTGCCCACAGGGGCTATTAAGATTATGAGCAAATAATAATTATTATGTAAACTTTTGTTGTTAAAAAGTTAAGGAGAAAAGTCACTTGCTGGCCCAGATAGCAAAACCCTGGAGAAATCTGCTTGTTTTAAATATTCTTATGTTGAGAACATAAGCATCATAGAAAGACAGCAAGAGCCACAATGGACAGAACTTCAAAAATGGGCATGAATAAGCCTGGCTGTTTGTCAATTTTTGGGTATTATTATTATTATTAACGTTATTTATCCCCTGCCTTTCACCCCGTGGGGACTCATGGCGGCTAACAAGCCCACACTTCAGTCATAGTTTTAAAAGCACAGTACAAAAGTTAACAAACAATTAAATAGTACAGTGTGAATTTACTTTACTTTTCTGGTGAATATTCTTTCTTCTGGCTCCACCTGGGGGTTTCTGCAAGTATTTCATGGTTGGTTTTCTCAATTTACTTCTTAATGGTAGTCTAACCATTCACTTTTGAACATGTATGCATGGTTCTATGCCCATTTTATTTCTCTGAACTGCTTCACATTGCAGATATGTGTATTCTACATGTAAGAAGTCTAATTAGAAACAGAACTATCATTGATTCTAGGGAAAAAATCCTTTCCAACGCTATCACTTTCCAGTTTGGCCACTGTGGAAATCAAGATTTCATGTTACACAATTATAGCATAATGATGCTATTTTAGCTGATGTGACTGCACCTTTTAGAATTCTGGGATTTATAGTTTACTGTAGCACCAAAGTTTTCTGACAGGGACTTCTAAACTACAAAGCCAATGACTGCATAAGTTAAAATGAATTTGTGGTACTATTATTTTGTACTGTGAAAGGGCTCTTAGAATCAATATGCCTTTGGCATCACTCAGATCAACTTTTCTTTTTTTAACCTTAAGGTCACCATAAGTCAGAAATTAATAGAAGGCACATAACAACAGTAACATCATGATAGTAAAACAGTAACATCATGATAATAAACAGTAACATTATGATAATAAACAGTAACATCATGATAACAACAACAAGGAGGTCCATTAAAGCACTCTAACAAAGCATTCTAAGTACCTCAACAAACAGCAAATCCCTGGCTTTCATAGGAGAGTTAGGGCACTCTCAGACAGGGCTTGAACCCACAACTAAGCGGGTTTAAGAAACCTGCTTCATTGTGGATTTATGTCCCTTTGCCCTTCCCAAAAAACCCAAGCTTTCCGGGATGTGGGGTGTCCACCCTAACCCTTCCCCCAAAAGCCCTTAAAATTAAAAGAAAACTTATTGGGCTGGCATGACGCCTCTCCAGCAAGCCTCTTTGCATGTAGGAGGTCAGTTCCCACAGGCCCAATACCCCATTAGACTTGGGCCTTTCAGGAAGATTTACCTGCTTTGTCCCAAATTAATTCCCTTTTACCAGACGTGTCGTTTGGATGCTTCCAGTGAAAGTCCGACAGGATCTACATTTTGGGCCCTGTCTGGAAGGGCCCTCAGACATTTAAATGTTTCAAATTGCAACTGTACAACATAGATATATCTTTTGCATTCCAGCCAGTATTATGTAAGCAGAGTTATTATTTTGTTAGATAACATGCTTGGCTGCTAGAATTGTTATAATATAGTCCTGTGTTCTCTGTCAGCACTCTCAAAATGCATCCTAGCAAATGTCAACATCTCCTACCAGATTCTACATAATAACTAAGTCAATAGAAAATCACCCAGTGTATATGTTGGGCACCAGGTGATTTCAATTGACTAAAAATCGTGGACCACAATCAATGCTGAAGATGTTTTAATTTATTTGTTGTAATCCTGTCTACTCAATATTTCTTTTTGGTGAAAAACAATGAGATTATCACTGGTCAACATTTATTTTGATGCCTCAAATGTTAGATGCTTTTCTTGGTAAATTTTACCTACCGATTCTAAAACTTACACCAGTTTTCTCTTATTAGCTCTAGTTTTTAAGATAATAATAATAATAATAATAATAATAATAATAATAATAATAATAATAATTTTATTTCTTACCCACCTCTCCTCGTGAATCGAGGTGGGTTACAGAATAATTAAAATACAGACACATTGTGAAACACCAAAGATACACATTTTGTTGTTGTTGTTGTTCATTCGTTCAGTCGTTTCCGACTCTTCGTGACTTCATGGACCAGTCCACGCCAGAGCTCCCTGTCGGTCGTCACCACCCCCAGCTCCTTCAAGGTCAATCCAGTTACTTAAAGGATACCATACATCCATCTTGCCCTCCAGATACACATATTAAAACATATTCCTATAAAATCTACATATTAAAATGTATTTCTATAAAAATACACACATATTAAAATATACAAAATAGAGATTAACACAAGACATGCCTTTAAAATGTATGCTTAAATGACTGTCTGGGTAGGCCTTCCATCTACTAGGCACTATGCCAGTTACCAGTCACCATAAAAAACTATGATAGCCATATCTAGGAAACTTGAGCTGTTTTGGTCTATCCAATGCAATTTTCTGAACCAGCACCCCCAGATAACCCCAGGAACAGACTTAAAAACAAAGACACTATGATTCTATGATTCTACACCAAGAAATCTTTGTTGTTGTTGTGCTGTGTAATCAACTTTGTGCTGAAAACAGTGCTGGACTTCGATGTTTTCCATCTTCCTTGGAACTTTGCTGCTTCTTTCCCTTGTTGTCCACAAGGGGGTGGTCATCCCACACGTTGAGGGTTAATAGCATAACATCTGAATTAAATTCTTAGGGATGTAGCCAGGTGGATGAAAGAGAGAAAGATGGCTCTCAACCACACCTCCCCCAAAACAGATATTTTAGTGTTGTCACTGGAGTCACCATTCATTTTCTGAAAGTATGTCCCTTAAACAAGTGGGAGGAGAAACAGAAGGTTTCCTTCTTGGACATAGTTCTACCCAAGATGCTTTTGGTGATAAAATCGATACACCAAGTGGGTAATGCTGGAAATGAATATGGAAAAGGGGAGAAGTGTGCTTTAATGTTAGATAACTGTCATTCATTGACATTCAGGACCAGGTGCTAATGCTTAAGCATTGAGACTCATTAGTGGAAAAGGCTGTGAAAACGACATTCTGAATAACTTCAGGAAGAGGTTGTTTGGGAGCAAAAGAATACTTGCAATTTGGTGTAAATGCACATCAGAGCTTGAGGAATTTAGTCCTGTTAGTTCTTCTGCAGCAAGGATAATTTGGAGGCATGTGTGATCAATATTTTTTTTAAGTTATTGCAAAACTGGGGGTGGGGGCTGACACTTCATTTCTAAAGTATTGTTATTGAAAAATTCATTAGTATAACTATTTATTTATTTATTTATTTTACAGCTTTTATATTCCGCCCTTCTCACCCCACAGGGGACTCAGGGCGGATTACAGTGTACACATATATGGCAAACATACAATGCCAATTTTTGACATACAAACATATACAGACATACACAGAGGCTATTTAACTTTTTTTTCTGGCCGCCAGGGGAGCTGTCGCTTTCATCGTCCATCTGCGACGCTGATGAAGCACTTCCGCATTCCCCGCATGCTTCCTCGCTGGAATGCTTTTGCTGGAGTCTTCTTTATGGCCTCATAAATTAGTTAATTTAGCCTCCCCACACTTTAAGGTGGTACCCAATTTTCCTACTTGACAGATGCAACTGTCTTTCGGGTTGCAAAGGTCGGCAACAGGCTACACAATTGGTTGGAAACCCACTCCAACCCGGGCTGGCTTCGAACTCCGGTGCCTAGAATAATATCACAACCCATCACCATTTAAAAATACATATAAAATATTATTTTCTTAGTGTTCTTAAACTTGCCTATTCTACCTTTATCTCCCACTTGTGTCTATCGATTTTACACTCCTCCCCCTCTCCCCACCCTCTGGGAACAGTACTTTCCTTCATTCAAATATTATTTTAATTGAACAATCGTAGAAAGATAATGGTTCAGTTCTTTATATTTTCCTTTTCGTTTGACTTTATCTATCAATTTTCCCCATTTCAGAACCCAATTCTTCTTGATTCAGCCTGATGTATATTTGGTTCTTCTTTCAGAGATCTAGTCCTGGAAGTCCTGGAACATAAAGTCTGCTAGGACACCACAAGTTACACCTATGTTACTTCTCCAGTATCTTGGCTCCTGAGCATTTGCTTTGTTCTGCCTCATAAAAGGGCTGATTCTAGCCACAAGGGGCCCATCAAATCAATAGACAATGGTAGCAATTGTGAAGAGATGTGTGTGTCTGTTGAAGCCACCTTCCCATAATGCATGGTGATAGCAGATTCATGCCAGTTTCAAAGACATGGGTCCAACCTATGAAATCCTACGCTCTCTCTCTCTCTCTCTCTCTCTCTCTCTCTCTCTATATATATATATATATATAATATTTGTACCCCACCTTTCTCTACCCCAGAGGGAGACTCAGGGTGGCTTACAACCAATAACAATTTGATGCCCTCCATATACAAACAGATAAAACAACAGTTACATAATCGGTAAAATATTAATTTACATTAAAAACCATTTAAAATAGTGCAAATTGAATTGGTTGGCCATATCTAAATCCGAGTTCTACAATCAACAACTTAGTCTGAAGCCTGTCCATAATCCATTTTCCATAGCATTGTCATCATTTTTATTGTCACCTTGCTATCTGAATGCCTGATTCCATAGCCACGTTTTCAACTTTTTCCTAAAGGAAAGGAGGGAAGCAGTTGATCTAATTTCGCTGGGGAGCGAGTTCCACAGGCAGGGGGCCACTGCCGAGAAGGCCCTGTCTCTCGTCCCCTCCAAGTGCGTTTGCGATGAAGGCGGGATTGAGAGCAGGGCTTCTCTGGAAGATCATAAACTTCGAGGTGGGACGTAGGGGGAGATACATTCGGACAAGTAAGCTTTTGCCCTTTTACCTTTCCTCACCCTTATAGTTTGTCAGGGACTTTTTGCTCTTTGCTCATTCATCAGAATTGCAGCACTGGAGCTGTGCATTAGAGAGAATTTCTAAATGACAAATCCCAAGGTCCTGAGGATGGAACTATGGGTAGTTAACATGGTACAAAACTGATACAATCGTGCAGTGTGGCTTTGGGTAGCAATGATTAAACAAATTAGTGAATGGAGACCAGCTACTGGGGCTAAAGAGGCAACACATCAGATAAAAAAGCAGCATCCCACATGAAAGCACTCAATGGCAGTCTGGACATGTTCCTCTTTTGGGATACCATTCCCAGAATCCCGTTTTCATATCACTTCCAGGCAGAAGGCTGCTCTATTAAGCAGTCTGTTTTACTCAACAGAAAGAGAATTTGTAGTAGCCAGATTTTGTCACTGGAGGGAGATATAGACCTGTTCACAGAAATGCCAATGTAAATTGAGTTTGTTCATGTTATTAGAGACATAGCACAGAAAGGAAACATGAATTGTTGTTTTTGCCCAAAGAAATGACTGACAAAGGAAGTTCACTGGCCTTGGAGAAGGCCAGAGGATGTGGTTTTGTATGCCATAAGCTGAATGTTTGTTAAAAATTCGAAATCAAAAATAGTGCTTATACGATGCATCTATGCTGTAGAATGGATGCAGTTTGACATCTCTTTAACTACTACGGCTCAATGCTATGGAATCTTAGAATTTGTAGTTTGGTGAGGAATCAGCACTCATGGAAACAGAAGGTTAAAGATTTTTTTCAAATTACAACTAACACAATTCCATAGTATTGAACCACAGCAGTTTAAATGGTGTCAAACGGCATTAATTCTGATCCAGCAGTAGCACTTTCTTTTAAAGCTCATATTGTACAACATTGTTTACTGCAGAGATACTGTGGCAAACTGAGATTGAAAGTCTGTGTTTTTCCAGCTCTCCTTCCCTTTTCACCCAAAACTGATGCTTTCAAAAAATTACCTAGACAGAGGAAAAAGAGGAAATAAAAAGGTATAGGAAGACTTCATAAAAAGTCAGAGGCTTTGTTTACTGTGGCTTTCTCCTTTCATTTCTGGCATGTTGGCATGGGGTGCCCTTTACCTTCCTGCCGAAGTGGTACCTATTGATCTACTCTCATTACATGCTTTCGAACTGCTAGGTAAGCAGAAACTAGGGCTGACAGTTGGGCGCTCACCCTGATTCGCGGCTTTGAACTACTAACCCATCGGTCAGCAGATTTCCTGTAACTAGTGGTTTTATTTATTATTTATTTATTTCAGATATTTTATCCCATCCTTCTCACACACCCCCCCCCCCAGGAAGTGGGGGACACTCAGGGCAGCTCACAACCAGCAACCATTAGATGCCACATAAATAGTAGTATTGAAATCACAATTAAAACATTAGTTATAAATATCCATTTCAATATTAAACAAATTCAAATCCAGAGTCATAATCTGAGGTCTGTCCCTTGTCAGTCACATAAATCATTTACATTATTATCGCTGCATCTGCTGCTCGAATGCTTAGTCCCACAACCATGATTTAAGTTTTTTCCTAAAGGATAGGAGAGAGGGGACCAACCTGATTTCATTAGGGAGTGAGTTCATTAGGGAGTGAGTTCCACAGACAGGGACCACCACTGAGAAGGCCCTGTCTCTTGTCCCTGCTGATCACACTTGTGAGGGTGCTGGGATCAAGAGCAGGGCCACCCCCGATAATCTTGACCTCCGAGGTGGATCAGTGAAGGCCAAAGCCAGCACTTTGAATTGTTCTTGGTAGCAAATTAGCAGCTAGTAACAGGGGGTGGTATGCTCTCTGTACCCAGCTCCAGTGAGCAATATGGCTGCAACTCAGTGGACTAATTGAAGCTTCAGAACAGTCTTCAAAGGCAACCCCATATAGAGCATCTTGCAGTAATCTATTTGGGATGTAACAAGAGCGTAGACCACTGTGGCCAAGTTAGACTTCCCAAAGTACAGGCACAACTGGCACACAAGTTTTAATTGTACAAAAGCTCCCCCAGCCACTATCGAGACCTAGAGTTCCGAGCACAACAATGAATCAAGGATCACTCGCAAACTGCGAACCTGCATCTTCAGGGGGAGTGTAACCCCATCCAGTACAGGCTATGCCCTATTCGGCCTTTTGACTGACCAGGAGGACCCTCTGTCTTGTCTGGATTCAATTTCAATTTGTTCACCCTCATCCAGCCCAACACAGCTGTTTAGCACCGGTTCAGAGTCTGAACAGCCTCCTTAGTATCAGATGGGAAGGAATGACAGAGTTGGACATCATCCGCGTACAGATGATATCGTATTCTGAAACTCCGGATGATCTCTCCCAGCATCTTCATGCAGCTGTAAAACAACATGGGGGACAGTACTGAACCCTGCGGGACCCCACAAGACAATTGCAGGTATCCCCTAATGCCACCTTCTGAGACCAACCCTCTAGGGAGGACCGCTCCTCCTCCTCCTCCTCCTCCTCCTCCTCCTCCTCCTCCTCCTCCTCCTCCTCCTCCTCCTCCTCCTCCTCTTCCCTGCTTTCTCTCGTAGTTGACATCTACATTAAAATGAATTAATTGTTCTAATACTAATTGTTTTGCTTGTGAGATATACCTCTGACATTCTTCAACACTTTCCACCCTTTCTCCCCCTGCATCCAAAAAAAAAAAAAAGGCCAAAATAAATATATAAATGGCATATAGAAGTGCAAATCAGCTTTGGTAGTTTGGAAATGAAATGCTGTATATTTTATGTCCCATATGATTTCATAAATTACATTTCTTATAACAACTGAATCCTGCACTCTGTGTGTGTGTGTATTTTTTAATAGCCATCGACTGTGGTTTATATCTCTCTGAATAAGGCAATGTGAAGAATAGTGTACATTATCTCCTGGAATGTCTCTATTTATAGCAGATAAGAACTAAATGGATTTCTCCTTTGTACTCTAACAAACAATGCCTTCACTTTTCTTTCTCCGAATGGCTGCATTTTCCCCTGCTCTGCACAGAAATGGAGAAAGCATTATTTATGCTGTCACACTGTTTTTCTTTTTTCTTTTGCCAGTCCCAATAGAAGTTCCTGCATTTATTGGTATTCAGTAGACTGCAAAAATAATTAAAGACTTTGTGTTGGGTGTGAATGGTGTTGACTATCAACAAATCGTTTTGTTTTCCTGTTTGGGATTTGCAGCCTGCTCATTTGTATTTGCTTGGGAGAAGTTAACAATGGGCACCGCTCAGCCAAGGTTAAGCATCTGAAAGCACATGGTTTAACCCTAAATTGATAGGGCCAACAAGTGCTTATCAAGGGCAAGCACATATTTGTCATGTTAGATGTTGCTGTTGTTGTTGAAATTTGCTCAAGGAAATCCACTGGGTTTCTGTGGTTGATGAGGGTGCATTTACAGTGTAAAATTAATGCAGTTTGACACAGTCTTAACTGCCTTGGTACTTGTGTTTTTCTCTGCGAAAGAATGCAGGTTCCTCACCAAACTACAATTCTGTGGCATAATATAAAATAAACCATGTGTAGTTCAAATTTGTTCAGTCTACACATTTGATCTGTCTTGCCAGAGTAAGAAAATATGCCACACACAAAGAACAAGTAGTTTACTGTTCATAATTCAGAACAACATATGTACAATGTGATCAGTTGTATTAACTCACATAATGTCATTTTATGAGAGATTTAAAATGGTCTTTCTTTGTCCATGTGGATAAACTCCTTCAGCAGCTCTTGAAGAGAGACCACACTCCAAAGTCTCTCTCTCTGCTTCTCTCTTCTTCTTCTCTGCATCTGCATAGCTCAAGCCTGAACAAAAAATGTAACAGTATCCAAAAGTCCCAGGCTCAGCCTGCTTCCCAGGCATTGCCTGACCAATTAGCTTCATGCATCTTATTTTACAGGGGACACACACACATTAACTGATTCCTTGCATGCTCCAACAAATTTCAACTATTCCACAGCACTGTGCCATTAATTTAAATGCATCAGTTCCACAGTTTAGATGCATTCATGATTTCCAAAGCTGTAGCCCAATGGTCAAGTCCCTACACCATGTGGCTTAAATCATCATGTGCTAGAATCAGTAGGGTTGAGGCTGCTGGTACTGATCTTTTCATATGTGGAGCAGACCTGAGATATTTTTCTGAATGGGGGCAAACAAGATGGTATCTCATTCCCAATCCATCCATACTGGCTAGATGGACTAACAGCTGAAAATGACTTCATCACTAATGACCGGGTATTCTTCTCCACCAGGCCAGCAAAGGGAGCATGTGGCAAGCTATAGGGCACTCACAAGTTTGTCCTTTTACCTTTCTTCACCCTTATCTTCTTGCTGTCTTACTTTCTTCATGTGATGACTAGTTCAGCATCGTTTGCTTGGAATCCATACTCAGGACTGGGTGAACTCCTATTATTAATGGATTTGCAATGGATCTGATTTGATGGAGCTGCTTTCAGGAGCCTCCACTTACCCATTCCCACTGAGGAGAGGAAATTAATGGTAGCCTCTTCCACATTACTGGCATAGCCAGTGGAGAATTATACTCTGCCAGCATGTCTATTAGCAGCCTCACTAGGCCTATTTATTCAAACATTGCATGGTTGTTGTCATTACCATGGTTGGTCAAAACTCTTAGTCTGCATCCTAAGTTCCTTTACATGTCTATACACTTCTCCCTTGAAACGCGTGGGCTTCACCTCTGAATAAACATAAGTGAAGGGTTGGCTTCACTGTACACAGTATGTCTGCACAACAACTGACTTGCATTGACTTTAATGTTCCTACGACTTCTCTATTGTATTGGAGAAGATTATAACTCTGTAGATCAGTTGTTCTCAACCTTCCTAATGCCACGACCCCTTAATACAGTTCCTCATGTTGTGCTGACCCCAAACCATAAAATTATTTTCAGTGCTACTTCATAACTGTAATTTTGCTACTGTTACGAATTGTAATATAAATATCTGATATGCAGGATGTATTTTCATTCAATTGACCAAATTTGGCACAAATACCTGATATGCCCAAATTTGAATACTGGTGGGGTTGTGGGAAATTGATTTTGTCATTTGGGAGTTTTAGTTGCTGAGATTTATAGTTCACCTACAATCAAAGAGCATTCTGAACTCAACTAATGATGGAATTGAACCGACCTTGGCACACAGAACTACCAAGACCAACAGAAAATACTAGAAGAGTTTGGTGGGCAATGACCTCCAGTTTTGGAATTGTAGTTCATCTACATCCAGAGAGCACTGTGGACTCAAACAATAATGGATCAGGACCAAACCTGGCAGGGATATTCAATATACCCAAATGTGAACACTGGTGGAGTTTGGGGAATATAGACCTAGACATATGGGAGTTGTAGTTGCTGGGATTTATAGTTCACCTACAATCAAAGAGCATTCTGAACCCCGCTGTTAGAATTGAGCTAAACTTCGCACACAGAACCCCCATGACCAACAGAAAATACTATGTTTTCTGATGGTCTTTGGTGATCCCTTTGACACCCCCTCACAACCCCCCCAGGGGTTTCGACCCCCAGGTTGAGAAAAACTTCTGTAGATGTTCATACTGTTTTGTGAACATCTCAATATTCTCTTGCCTCCGTCTATAGGTACATATTTCTCAGTAGCTTTGAGATATTTTTTCTTGACATCTTGCAACAATGTTGTTGTTTTAAAACCTATTTGCATTTTTATGGGCACCAAGTTGTGAAGGCTGGTTGTATTTTGTAATTAGGCATGTAACATGAAACATTGATGAGTAACCCTGTTTTATTACTATTAAACTTATTTTGTGTCAGGAACGACTTGAGAAACTGCAAGTCAATTCTGGTGTGAGAGAATTGGTCATCTGAAAGGACATTGCCCAGGGGACACATGGATGTTTGATGTTTTACCATCCTTATGGGAGGCTTCTCTCATGTCCCCACAGGGGAGCTGGAGCTGACAGAGGGAGCTCAACCCACTCTTCCCGGATTCGAACCGCTGACCTGTCGGTCTGTAATCCTGCTGGCACAAGCGTTTAACCCACTGTGTCATTGGGGCAATAGTATTAAACTATTTAGTTTGTTAGTTTGTTTGTTGTTGTTTATTAATTCAGTCACTTCTGACTCTTCATGACCTCGTGGACTAGCCCATGCCAGAGCTCCCTGTCGACCGTCACCACCCCCAACTTTTTCAGAGTCAAACAAGTCACTTCAAGGATACCATCCATCCATCTTGCCCTTGGTCGGCACCTCTTTCTTTTTCCTTCCTTTCCCCCCAGTGTCATTGTCTTCTCTAAGCTTTCCTGTCTTCTCATGATGTGGCCAATGTACTTCAACTTTGCCTCTACTATCCTTCCCTCCAATGAGCAGTCGGGCTTTATTTCCTGGAGTATGGACTGGTTTGATCTTCTTGCAGTCCAAGGAACTCTCAGAATTTTCCTCCAACACTACAGTTCAAAAGCATCTAGCTTCCTTTGCTCAGCCTTCTTATGGTCCAGCTCTCACATCCATAGGTTACTACAGGTAATATCATTGCTTTAACTATTTAGTTTAGTATTAAACTTAAGTGGGCCATATCTGACCCCAGAGAAGTTTGTGGTTCCAGCTCTCCCTAAAACCATGGCCCTACATTTAAACAGCAAACTGCACTATAGAATTTAAGTAGCAAATGGGATTTTAAGATAAAAAAGTGAGAAATGTAGCAGGGTGCTACATATGCAGGGTGTGAATATCAACTTTTCTACTTCGTTTGAAAAATGATTTTATGGATTGCTCTCCAAATTGGTTATGGTTAGTCACCCAAATTTGGCAACATGGTGTTGAGGAGTTTATTTATTTCATATCAAAAGAATTGCATAAATTAGTATAAAACTGATAAAAATAGATGTGCAGGCAGCTAAATATCTTTTGACCAAAAATGTGCAACAGCAATGGCATTGTCTGTAGTCTCCAACAATTCCTCCTCTGTACATGAGGCAGGGCACAATGGACAAGCATACAGATGCAGAGTTGTCTGTTCTGCTCCACGATCACAGAAGATATGGGATTCTTTTAGGTAGTGCTATTTTGCCAGGTTGTCTTTTGATCTGCCAGCTCCGCTTCTGAGTCTATTCAGGGACTTCCAGGAGGAGTGAAGACCATAGAAAGTTTTCCTTTGTCTCTGTCAAAGTTTGCCACTGTGATATGAACCAAGGCACTTCCAGATAAATAGCAATCTTGCTATGCATACTATCTGTCCATTGCACTAAACTAAAACGGTTTCCTTCGGTATCCTGTCCACGAATCCAATAAAAACAAAACGTTTGCATTAAGGTTTAATTAGTCATTAATATTGATGAAATGCTCATATGGGTTTGCCGCATATTGAATAATAACTCCCCAACATCCGCCCACCAAAAAATAAAAAAAAGATTAAGGAAAAATACATCTTAATAAATGTGGGCAGAACAATCTATTATTCATTCATTCATTCATGTATAATTCTCATCCTTCTTCCCTCCAGATGGAAGATGAGCAGGGAGTCTCCTGGGATTGATACACTGGCCATAATTTCCATTCTCATTTTGTTTTACTATTGCCATTGAAATAAATATGTTTTTTAAAAGTCCAAAAAGTAATGTTTCTGTGAGCCAGAGATGCAGTTGAGGTCCACTGAAAACAGAGCAATTGAAAATCATTTTATTTTAGTCACAACCTGGAAAAATGCATTTTCAGACTTAGAACTCCTATAAATTCCCAGCTAGCATGTCCAAGATGTTATTTTTTTAAAAAAATGATTAATTGCCTTTATCATTGCTATGTTAACAAGTTACAGACTATGTTAATCATTGTGATTAACATTTTTTGCCACTTAAATTAACTTTCAGACAGAAAATAATGAAAACATGTGACAAAAAGTCCCCTTGAAATGTCTCCTAAAATGTGGCTAAAAAGGTAACTTAAAAGGTAATGCTAAAAAAGAAATATGAAAGAGCTATCTAAAGTGCTGAATCCATTTTAGGAGCAGAGTTCAGCACCTTGGACAATTTCTATGTTATTAAAGCAATGAATGTGCTCTTGCCTTTAAACCACACTGTAAATGCGCTAGCTAAGGCGAGAAACCTAATCCCCCAAATCAGTTCAGAACATTGGATAGCTCCTGTGAAGTTTAAAATCCTGGGTGGACTCCACATCTCTGGCATGGAATCCATCTGCCTCCATTGGCCAAGTTAGATGGTTTGAGACGAGTTCATGACATTGTCAGAAGACACACCCATTTTGCTTTGTTTTGTCTAGAAAATGCTTACCTTCTGAGATCATTTAAATATAACTGTTCATTGACCCCAACCAATCTTCTCAAGTACAGTAGAGTCTCGTTTATCCAACCTTCGCTCATCCAACATTCTGTATTATCCAACACAGTTTGCCTCCCACCTGGAATAATGTCCAGGGTGGGAGAAAGAAGGAACATTTGTCTGTTTTGGTGCTAAATTCATAAATACAGTAATTACTACATAATGTTATTGTGTATTGAACTACTTTTTTCTGTCAATTTAATGTAAAACACGATTAATTTGTAAAATCATAACGTAATTTGACATTTAATAGGCTTTTCATGGAATCATAGAATCATAGAGTTGGAAAGAGACCTCATGGGCCATCCAGTCCAACCCCATTCTGCCAAGAAACAGGAAAATTGCATTCAAAGCACCCCCCGACAGATGGCCATCCAGCCTCTGTTTAAAAGCCTCCAAAGAAGGAGCCTCCACCACACTCCGGGGCAGAGAGTTCCACTGCTGAACAGCTCTCACAGTCAGGAAGTTCTTCCTAATGTTCAGATTGAATCTCCTTTCCTGTAGTTTGAAGCAATGGTTCCGGATAGCTCCTTTGGGCAGCAGAAAACAAGCTTTCTCCCTTCTCCCTATGACTTCCTCTCACATATTTATACATGGCTATCATATCTCCCCTCAGCCTTCCCTTCTTCTGGCTAAACATGCCCAGCTCTTTAAGCCGCTCCTCATAGAGCTTGTTCTCCACGCCTTTGCTCTTTTTAGTCACCCTCCTCTGGACACATTTCAGCTTGTCAACATCTCTCTTCAATTGTGATGCCCCAAATTGCACACAGTATTTCAAGGCAGAATAGAGGGGTAGCATGACTTCCCTTGATCTAGACACTATACTCATTTAAATACAACTGTTCATTGATCCCAATGCAATTTTCTCAAGTACAGTAGAGTCTCATTTTCCAAACTTTGCTCATTTCCTAATCCTTCCTTATTATCCAATATTTTTCGCTTATTCAATGTTCTGCCAGCCCATTTATGTTGGATAAGTGATACTCTACTGTATAGTTAACTTGATGCCTTAGATTTGTGGATATACCCTAGGTAACATTTAGCTGCCACTTTCTTCTCTTCCTCTTCCTTGTTTTTCCCTTTTATTGAGTCTGAGACTTGATGTGACTTACAACAGAAACATAGTTAAAAAGAGACATAATTAAGACTATATAGTAAATACAGAAGTTAATCGATAACATCTAACTATCTATTAAAACAGTTAAAGCATAACTGTTATAAACAACAATAGATACACAAGATGCAGATAGACAGTCTGTTGGGAAATCTTTTGTGAGAAATAACAGTCAGCCAAATCTAACTATTGCTTTGAATTCCCACCGAAACTGTTGTTTTTGTGCAAAAATACCATGTACGGATCTTTATATGATGTCTCAAAAACCTTATTGAAAGAAATCAAAAGAGCTTTGTGGAAATTTGAATAGTTCATTTTTTAAAAACTTTTGAACTGTGAATGTTCAAGAATCTCCCCATCAGGTGTTTCTGCATTTGAAAACACAAATCATAAAAACCATTTCACAAGCATTCTCAAATATCCTTTCGGTTCCCAGAATTAAGTGACTGCTAAAGTCCCACTGAAAACTAGGGATTTGTTTTTGAATTTGATGGGAAGAGCATAGTTCGGTGCATCTGTACATCACCTCCAACTCATACATATGATTTCTTAAGGAAAGAATAAGTACCAGATTTGTTTTCTTGGAATAATACCTTCTCTTCATCTATTTTCCCCTGCTTCCCTTATTACTTCTGCCTCTCATGAGAAACGAGATTTATTTTGGAGTAGTAAGGAAAAGGATAATAGTGAAGAAACGAGGATAGTCCTGCAAAACTGTACATTTCCAAGATTTCTCTTAGTTATGTCCTTGGAGGAATATATTTTCCCCTACTTCTTCCTGCTTTCCTTTCTTTTTCTGTCTCTTTGTATCTGTGGTAACCTGACAGCACTGAACAGTCACACAAAATAATTCACTGCATGCTATGAATGTTTGTGTAACTGGAATTCTGTGGGTGACATATGTTGACAAAATGTGGAGTTACTTGAGTATATGTGCTTTCAGGTTAATAATGCAAGGCAGTAATCAGTATTTTTCATGCATATCTATTTTGCAAAGAAGTGAGTAAATTCCATGAATATATCAAGAAATGTCTTTCAAACTGGTGTAAAAATAGGCTTAATCCTGAAAAACCTAACTCTCACTGAGAGCAATATTATCAGATTCATCTATCCCCATGCTCAACAATGGTACAGATTGTTTTTCTTTAAGAAATCCATTATGGTTTCCCCACAGGCTACCATTATATTTAAGTGAGATGAAGGCTCTACTTGCACAAAGTTATGTTTCACAGAGGCTCTTATTAAGCACTCCCTGTTGTGGAGTGGAACAATAGATCAGATCAGAGCACTAGCTTAGAAAAGGCTCTCTGGACTCCCATGTTAGCCCACTTTTTGCTGCTTCAAAGATCCCCTTAAGATGCATCAAAGAGGAAGGAGGTTTTATTGCAGGTTGAAGTTCACCCTGCCACCCCTGAGAGCACCAGGAGGGCACAAATTGGGGTGGATGGATGGATGGATGGTGAAGACCATGAAGCCGAATTGTTTCTCCTGGCCACATTAAGACAACAGATCCAAACTAAAGGAAAATATATTCTACCTAAATGTTAGGAAGAACTTCCTGATGATAAGAACTGTTTGACAGTTGAATGTGCTCTCCAGAATTGGAGTTCCTTTCTTTGGAGGTTTCGAAACAGAGGCTGAATAGCCATCTGCCTGAAGTGCTTTGATTGCATATTTTAGCTCTAGTCTGGGAAATTCAGGTTTGGAAAATGATTAGAAAACTGGCTCAGAAAGTGCAGGACCTCGAGGCCAGTCAGAGGAGCCAGAAGTAGCAACAGTAGATAAGGAATTGAGTTTGCTTATATTCCTGGATTCTTGCGTGTATTACAGTGGTTATAGTTGTTTCCAGGCCTGGAATGCAACACTTTCACAGATATGCTGGTTGTATCTTTTGCAGTGTCATCTGATTTTTCTGGAGGAAAGTCCCTGAAATTAAGACTCACATCATTTAAGATGCCATCATTTCTGACAATTTGTTCAAGCCAGTCCCATGATTCTAAAGCATTGATAAAGTGGTATCAAACTGCATTTGTTCTACAGTGTAGATGCAACTTTTGTCAATACATAGGTGAAACCAATTACCTCAATGTAGTTCTTGTTGTTCATTCGTTTCAGTCGTCTCCGACTCTTCGTGACCTCATGGACCAGCCCACGCCAGAGCTCCCTGTCGGCCGTCACCACCCCCAGCTCCTTCAAGGTCAGTCCAGTCACTTCAAGGATGCCATCCATCCATCTTGCCCTTGGTCGGCCCCTCTTCCTTTTGCCTTCCAATTTCCCCAGCATCATTGTCTTCTCTAGGCTTTCCTGTCTCCTCATGATGTGGCCAAAGTACTTCAACTTTGTCTCTAGTATCCTTCCCTCCAGTGAGCAGTCGGGCTTTATTTCCTGGAGGATGGACTGGTTGGATCTTCTCGCAGTCCAAGGCACTCTCAGAATTTTCCTCCAACACCACAGTTCAAAAGCATCTATCTTCCTTCGCTCAGCCTTCCCTAAGGTCCAGCTCTCACATCCGTAGGTTACTACAGGGAATACCATGGCTTTGACTATGCGGATCTTTGTTGCCAGTCTGATGTCTCTACCCTTTACTATTTTATCGAGATTGGACATTGCTCTCCTCCCAAGAAGTAAGCGTCTTCTGATTTCCTGGCTACAGTCTGCATCTGCAGTAATCTTTGCACCTAGAAAAATGTAGTTCTAGTTTAATGCTATTCATACTTTGATCCCCCAGATGTTTTGAACTTCTGCTCCTTTGACCTTGCCCACCATAGTCAATGATAAGAGATCTAGCTATGAAGTTTAAAAAACTTGGAGGATGAAAGGCTGAAAAATCACTTCTCAAAGCCATTTTCCTCTACTGCTCTGCTAGATTTCTGAAGCAAAGATTTCTAAACATTTCACCAACCTACAAATCCAGGGATTTCATAGGATGAAATTCTGTTCATGAATACAACTGTGTAGTGAGGTTGCTGAAAATATCCAACAGTACAGAATACAAACTTTGGAAACCCTGAGCAGAAAGTCTAGCTTGTCAGATTCTAGCAGTTGGTGACATTTCCATTTTCTTCCTGAAGCATGTCACAGACTTGTACAGACTTGTACTGCATTTCCAAAGTTAAATATGCTATGCATTTTGGTTTTCTGTCTTGTTGTTGACAAGGCCTTGGGACTCTGTTGTACGTGTGGTACATCATGATTACTATTCCTACCTTTTCCACATTTCTAATTATTTTCTGCCATTTAAGAAAGTATGGGAAGGGGTTG
The DNA here is from genome assembly GCF_025583915.1 of Anolis sagrei ordinatus. Classification (NCBI taxonomy): domain Eukaryota; kingdom Metazoa; phylum Chordata; class Lepidosauria; order Squamata; family Anolidae; genus Anolis; species Anolis sagrei. Next base: position 20,240,822 of record NW_026844366.1, on the reverse strand, counting down.
GCAGCCCTTTTCTTTCTGATTTTCCATATTTGAAAGACAGCCTGTTTTGCATAAAGGACACACCCTTTCTCTGCCAGCACATGATGGGGTCAAATTGGAGAGATTCTGAACCTTTGGCCCTTTCTTCATTTGCAAACCAGAAGAATGCTTTTCCATTTCTTATAGAGGTCTTTCTTGTCTCTTTGGCTATTATCATACCTTTTGAGCAAAAACAAAGCATTTTAAAGCGGTTCATGTAATTGTTACTGTGCTGAATGAAATTATGGAAATTGGTTGCTTTACATCTGCTTCCCTCCCATCCCTTTCCTTCCTCTCCTTTTCTGCCTTCTTTCCTTGCCTTCATATTGTGGACATGAAAGAAGATTACAGAATGGATCTGTGAAATTGAAAGAAGTATGGAATAGAAAATATGGGGAAAGAAAACAGGTTCAGAGGACAATACCCTCTCCGTCCAAACCTTTGGAGAATCTTTGAGCAACTAGACAGTGATAAACAAAATAAAACAGATTAAGCATGCAGTCCTACATGAACAGGATCTCAGCCCTACCACCATCAAGCTTAATGAGAATATGGGAGAGAACCTTCTAGATTGCTATTCCCATCCCAGTTTGTGGATCTGGATCGTCCTTTGTCTTCTATCTTCCAGCCAGTAGGCAAAGACCCTTTCTTTTAGGGAAGGATTTCCTTTTTCAAACATAGAATCATAGAAACACAAAATTGAAAAATACCCCAAGGGTATCCAAGTGGTGCACTGGGTTAAACCTTTGTGATGACAGGACTGATGACTTGAAGGTTAGGTTGCTGACCTGAAGGTTAAAACTTCAAATCAAACCTGGAGAGAGTATGGATGAGCTCCCTCTATCAGCTCTAGTTCCCCATGCAGGGACATGAGAGAAGCCTCCCACAAGGATGGTAAAAACATCAAAAAAACATCTGGGCCTCCCCTGGGCAATGTCCTTGCAGATGGCCAATTCACTCACACCAGAAGCGACTTACAGTTTCTCAAATTGCTCCTGACACGAAAAAAAATCCAGTCTATCCCATTGCCATGCAATAATACAAATCCAATTACACTCCAAAGAAGGAGACTTCTGAAGACTCCAAGATAGGGTGATCAAAATGATTAAAGGTTTGGAAACCAAGTCCTATGAGGAACAGCTGAGGGAGCTGGGCATGGTTAGCTTGGAGAAAAGAACGTTGAGAGGGGACATGATAGTCCTGTTTACATATTTGTAAGGATATCACTTTGAAGAGAAGACAAGTTTGTTTTCTGCTGCTCTAGAGACTTGGGGCCCTTCCAGACAGCCCTATATCCCAGAATATCAAGACAGAAAAGCCCACAATATCTGCTTTGCACTGGGTTATCTGAGTCCACACTCAGATAATGTGGAATTTTCTGTCTTGATATTCTGGGATATAGGGCTGTGTGGAAGGGCTCTAGGACACAGAGCAATGCTTTCAAGAAAAGAGATTCCACGTTAACACTAGGAATAAATTTCTGATGACAAGAGCTGTTTGGCAATGGAATATGCTGCCTTGGAGTGTGATAGAGTCTCCTTCTCTTGAGGTTTTTTTTTAAAAGCAGAGGTTGGATGGTCATTTTTCAGGAATGCTTTGATTATATTTTCTGAATGGCAGGGAGGGTGAATTGGATGGCCCTTGTGGTCTCTCCTAACTCTATGATTCTTCCAGTTGTGTTAAAAGGCAATGTCCATCACTTATAGGCAGGGCTGATGGAAGTTGCAGTTCCAAAATATCTAGAAGGCACTAGGTTGTGAATGGTGACTTTAGCCAAAGAGAAATGGTAGAGGTGAAAAAATACCAGTTAATTATTCAGTTATTTAAATGAGATAGGCAAAGGATTTTTTTACTGATTTCCTTATAAAAGTTATGAAACACAGTATAATACAGGAATGCAGACAAATTAGAAAGCCATTAAAACATGACTGAATTATGGTTTTATTAAAACTGCAAAATAACAGGCTACAACCCATGTGAAAATAAAAGGTCAAAGAGAAAAAATCAGCATTAATGGACTGAGGAATGGGGCTGTACTAATAACTCCCATGCATAAAAATTTATATTTTTCAACCTTGCAATCATTCCTTTTATCCTGTTGGGTGTTTTAAAAGTGCTCTTGTGTATATAATATTAATTTCACCATAAAATGAGAAGCAGTAAGTCAAGACAATCACCCATGTGAGCAGTTCAGTTTAAAAGTACTATTTTGTGATATTTGTGGTTATGGTCTTTTTGGAATGTCGGGTAGAGTGAAGAAGGAGGAGGCAGGCAGTTTAAGGAGGAAAGGTTTTCATTTACAAACATATCATTTCCCAACCCAGAGCTCCCTGCAGCAAGTGTGGATATCTGCAATTTTTGGCCTCCTTAATTCCATTGAGGAAACCCAAGATGTGAGACAATGGAACGGGCATCACACAGGCTTGTGCTGAAATCTAGGCATTTCCGGTGTAATTTAAGAAGCAGAAAAAAAAAAAACAATACTGGAAAGTGAATGCGATTTGGGTTTGTAATATGGCTAGCAAAGAGTAAATGCTAATGTGTTTGTGATGGTTTGTGCTATAGCCAGCATGGTGTAGTGGTCTGAGCATTGGCCTTCGACTACATGAACATGTGTGTATGTTCCTTCAAGTTGTCTGTTGATATATGGTGACCCCATGAATTTCATAGGTTTTTCTTAGGCAAGTGGTAGTTTTGCCAATTCCTTCCTCTGAAATTTAGTGTGTATTGGATGGTGGCCTCCCATTTCAGTACTAACCAGAATTGATCCTACTTAGCTTCCAAAATTAAGCAGAGTCTGATGTATTCAGGATATTTAGGTCTGTGGGACTCCAGGAGAACAGGATTCAAATGGAGATAGTGATCAGAGAATTCTTACCATTTCCTCCTATAGAAGACAAGAAATTGACTGAGGTAATGCGGAAAATAAGGTCAGACCACTGAGAATAAAGGGATTAGCCTACTGCAGTTGTTTCCAACCCCCTTTTTTTTACAAGGGGCCACGTGACTAGGGACCACTTGAACAGGAACCACTTTGAGGACCACTCTCCAACATTAGTACCAAAAGGGTTACAAATCAGGTTTAGATTCAGTTTGGTTATTTGGGGTGCTGGTTTAGAAAACTGCATTGGATAGACCACATCAGCTCTAGTTTCAGATGCAGAACATATGCCATCCAGTAGTCACCATCTGCTAGCCCACAGAAAACCATATTTAATTATCTAGAGCTGATGTGGTAGTAGTAATCTTTCGTGCGTAGTCAGCCTCTCCCCTCCTGACAACCCCCTTGTCTCAGCACTATAAAAGGGGTTCACGAGACCAGTCACTCTCGTTGCTGCATGGTTTCAGGGCAACAGTGTAGTAATGGTGAGGCCGCGGACCCTATTTTTGTTCTTGCAGACCACTGGTGGTCCACAGTACACAGGTTGGGAACCAACTGGTAACCATGGTATCTCACTCTTTCCTCTAGGCATCATAGTTTGTCAAATAATGGCTGAAATCTTAAACAGAAGAGTGATTTCTCCTCCTTCCTGGTCATGCAGTAGCCTCTGCTGATGCCAAACTGGGGTGCCCACGATGGTCAGGAGCTTGCATGGTTTGACTGAGAGTGTTGATGTTAAGGGCTTTGTGTCTCCATCAAGAGATAAAAGCAGAATCATCATCATCATCATCATCATCATCATCATCATCATCATCATCATCACCATCCAGCCTCTTTCTCTGAGCTGATTAGTGAGGGGAAAAGGTAATGGCAATGGATTGAGAACCATTCCTTTGTACCAGCATTTGCTCCATACTGAGAGTCGTTCCTTAGTACTAGCATATGCTCCATACTAACTATCCCCTAGGACCAGCATTTGATCATAATGAAAGCCATTTCTTGGTACCATTCTTCACTCCAACCAGGTGACATTCTTCTGGATCATAGATCACTCCATACCTAGAACTGTTCATTAGCACCAGCAATCTCTGCATACCAAGGACCATTCATTGGTACCATCAGTCTTTCAATTCCAAGGATGATTACGTTGGTACCACCTGCATATTCCAAGGTCATTCTATGGTACTGTCATTCATCCATATCAAGAGCCATTGTATATTGTTTGCCATTCTTTGGCACTTTCTTCTCACTTGGTGCAGAGGAAGTATATCTAGGATAACTGAGTGAAGTATCTGTCTGTTTGTGTGTCTTCATCTCAGGTTCACACATGCTAATCTATATATCATGTGGATATATCATGTCTATTTTCTCTTTAGGATTTGATTGTACATTCCTATGGATGGTACACCAATGTAGATGAAGGTTTCTCTGAGGTTGGGGTGTGTGTGTGTGGGAATCATTACTTTTTCCAGCTGATGGTAGCCTTCCTACCTGAGTAAGCAGAAATATCTCTTGATTGTCACAGCTGCTCTAGTAAGCTGGCTGGGAGGTGAAGTTACTCCATCTCAAAGCTTATCAGGCATGAAATACTCACATACAACTGTGCTTGGAGCGTTCGATACAGTATCCCAGCCACCAAAATAAATGGGAATAAGTGAAGTAGGACTTAATAAAATCCTGGTCATGCTTGGGCTGCATATTTGCTTATTTTCTCTCTGGGAAATGAGGTTTCGCTTTGCAAATACAGGTGTGTCACTTTATCTACAATTTTATTTTTGCGCATATAGGTTTCTTGATGTTTCAATCACCGCCTAGTTTTGTGATGTCTTCATTCTTCAGGAAACATTCTCTGATATGATACAGAATTCATAACATCTTATTTTTCACATGTGACCTATCGCCTAAAAAAGGAATGAAGCCCTACATTATGGCAAAATTTCTCTTATTTTGAAGACATAGTTGTAGTTCTGCCTTCTTATTTTTTTCTCATCTTATATATGAACAAAGGAATTCCTCATTTCATAGAATCATAGAATCAAAGAGTTGGAAGAGACCTCATGGGCCATCCAGTCCAACCCCCTGCCAAGAAGCAGGAATAATTCCTATGGGTGAATAGTCCTGTGGGTGAATAGTCAGTGATTCAAACTTAAACCAGTCTGAACCAATCCCTGGGTAAGTAGATCTTTAAGTAACTTTTTCCCATTTTAAAACTTTTCTGGAAAATGGCCTGAGCCAATTCTCATTAGTCTCTAATTGTTATCAACATCATTTTGATAATAGTTGTAATGACTTTATTGATATTTAGCTTGGATAAGAAAAGGCTGTGATGTGAAATTCACTGCCTTGAAGTCTGGTGAAGTCTCTTTGGAGGCTTTTTAAAAGAGTCTGGATGGCCATTTGTCAGGAGTTCTTAGATTGTGTATTCCTGTATGGCAAAAGGGAATCAGAATGGTGGCTCTTTGATTCTATGGAACAGAGTATTGTTGTCATTAGGCTTATGCATGGATTTGGAGTGATAGGTTCCCTTTGGCCAATCTGGCTTTTTTGGTTTGACTGACTGGCAATAATGGCAAGGGGCCAGCTGCCATGTTTTTGTTGGCCTAGTAGTTGTCAAATACTGGTTGCTTTTGGTTACAAGTGGAGGGCAGGAGGGAGGCAGGAGGGAGGCAGAAGGAAAAGTGTGAGAGGGGAAAATGATATCACTCCAGGCAGGGCAAAGAGAGGGTTTTTAAAAGGAAGCCCAGGGTAGGATAGTTCCAGGTTGATTGCTCTTCCTTCCTTGGGAAGTGAGAAGCCTCCTTAAAATGCCAAAGCTGCATGCTGCAGAGAGAGAGAGTAAATGCCCGTTTGCAGCGCTTGGCTCTTCTATGTTAGAATCAGCTTTAACAATGCATTAAACCCATTCTCCTCTACAGACCAATGGGAAAGGATTGCAGAAAGAGTGGTATTTTAAGCTCTTTCTTTAAACTCAGAAGTCATCTACAGACCGAAGGAGAAAAGATGGCAGAAAGAGTATCTTAAGCCCTATCTTTAAAACCAGATGTCCTCTACAGACTGAAGGAGAAAAGATCACGGAAAGAGTGGTATCTTAAGCCCTTTCTTTAAACCCACGTCTCCTCTACAGAATAAAGGGAAAGGATCACAGAAAGAGTGGTACCAGATATCCTCTGCAAACTGAAGGGGAAAGGATCACAGAAAGAGTGGTATCTTAACTCTGATGCTTTTAATCTAGGTCTTAATGAAGGACATAAGGACAAGTGATACCATTGCCTAAAATGATGGGAAGGAGTACCAGGGAGCCCCCCACCCCACCCATTGATGCCAATGGGCTGGATCTATCCACATTTTTTGGCTTCGGAGCAAAAATGGCTATTTGGCTACCTGCCCATTTTCAGTAAGTGCATGAAAACGGATCTGGGGGTATCCCAAAATTTGGCTAGCAGGAATGAATTGAGGTTTGGCCAAAATGCACAAGCCTAGTTGCTTGGAGGAAAGTTCTGAGAGTGCCTTGGACTGCGAGAAGATCCAACCAGTCCATCCTCCAGGAAATAAAGCCCGACTGCTCATTGGAGGGAAGGATACTACAGACAAAGCTGAAGTACTTTGGCCACATCATGAGGAGACAGGAAAGCCTAGAGAAGACAATTATGCTGGGGAAAGTAGAAGGAAAAAGGAAGAGGGGCCGACCAAGGGCAAGATGGATGGATGGCATCCTTGAAGTGACTGGACTGACCTTGAAGGAGCTGGGAGTGGTGACGGCCGACAGGGAGCTCTGGCGTGGGCTGGTCCATGAGGTCACAAAGAGTCGGAGATGACTGAACGAATGAACAACAACAACAGTTGTCACACAGAAGATGGAACAAGCTTGATTTCTGCTGCTCAAGGAACTAGGCACCTGTTCACACCAAACAATTATAGCTCGATGATTCCACTTTCACTGCATGAAATACTGGAAGAGCTCAGCCTTGGCATTCAAAATGGAATCATAAGCCTGTATTTGTTTAGCATGAATGGGGGCCAGGATAAAAACCAATACAAATCACAAGACAAGTGGTTCCATATTTTTTAAAAAAGGCCTTCCTGACAGTAATAGAAGCTTTTGACAGTGGAATGAACTACAGTAGCAGACTCTCCTTTACTGAGGTTTTTGAAGCAGAGGTTGATGGCTGTCCTGCAGGGCAAGCGCTGCATCTGAACACTATAGAATTAACGCAATTCAGCACCACTTTTGCTGCAGTGGCTCAAGTCTATGGAATTCTGGGATCTATAATTTTCCAAGCTCTTCAGCCTTATCTGCCAAAGAGTGCTGTTGCCTCACCAAACTACAACTCCTAGGATTCTGTTGCATTGAGGCATGGCAGTTAAAGTGGTGCCTAACTGCATTAATTATATAGTGTAGATGCACTCTATATCTCTCTTGAAGTCTCTTCCAACTTTACAATTCCATGATTCTATGAATGTTGTTTGCTCTCCTTGCATATGTGGATGGAAACCAACTCTGCAAAAATGCAAAAAAAAAAAAATGAAATAGGACCCCAATACTAGAAAAGGCTGTTGCATGCATAGTGATAATATTCAGCAAATCAGAGAACAAAGGGAGAGTTTGTGGCATGGCATTAGGTGAAGAGACTTGCACTGCTCACTGTAGGAATCTTCAAGGCACATCACGGCTTTCCGTGTGACATGTGGCAAATCAATCACTTCTGAGGCAAACAGTCTTATCACTAAATGCAAACTGGTGTTCACACTGCCAGTCAGCAGAAAGTTTCATAGGCCCTTTAGGCAACTTAAACAGTGATTAATCAGACCCAAACCCCACCTCCTTTTGAACCATTAATGCTGCTGGTAGGTTGGAGGCAGGATAATTTATGGCTTTTCTTGATCCGGTTAGCTGCAATGTCTGATTAATTTTGACTCTGGGATTAAGTCAGCAAACGAAAGTTGACTTTCAGGAGCAAGTTGATATATATCCTTTTGCCCCCCTATGCTCTAGGGATACAGCACTATCTCTTCAGATCACTTTGAAAATAATAATAATATTATATCTTCAGTTATAGCCAGAAGGTGGCATTATATACTAGTAGTTATATTACTGTTGAGAGGGACTTTAACTGAATCTCAGTAGCAGTTTTCCTGATTCTGAAGGGCCTTCTGTGGTGGGAGTAGCTTGATATTTTTGGAAGATTTTGCTGTTGTTCCTAGACAATGGGACTGAAAAATGAAAAAAAGACATGTTGGTTTGTATTGCTCAATTACACCAGAAATATTTTAACTGTGATCCTTTGACTCCTGTTTCATATGCCTAGAACAATTTTCAGAATAATAAAGAATCACTCTGGAGAAAGTCATATGTAGAGACTTGGGGAGTATTCACACTACACAGATACAGATTTTGACCAAGTGAGAATTTGAATCCAGGGAGCTTGGATCCACACGGCATAGTTATGGCAGTTTGATGCACTTTTAACTGTCTTGGTTCCATCCTACAGAATATTGAGTTTAATAGTTATATGAGGTACTAAGAATTGGCTTCCAGAGAGTTTTAATGCTGTAGAGAGAAAACCTTATTACGCTGGTTAAGGATGTGCAGTTCAACAGCATCCAGAAGATCACGTGATTTACAATTTCCTTTAATTTTATGAAAAAGAAGATGGGGAAAATAATTTAGCGGCACTCATAACATTTGCTGATTATTTTAATCCTATACTTTAATCCACTTCTTCAGTTATGTTGATAGAGTAAAACAATCAGGTCATATTAATGGAGTATATTATACATGATACCCTTAATTGCATCCAATGAAGTGGACTGAAATCTATGAAAGCTCACACTAAAACAAATCAGTCCATCTTAAGGCCTCACCACACTGATGAGGTCACCCGGATTGATTCGCCAGCCTCTGTGGCAAATTGACGGGGCAGTGCAGTAATCCTGGCGCCCTGCCTCACCACCAGCAATGCTTCTCCATCACATGTGGGGAAGAGTTGCCATGTGGCTTCCCACTGCGCTGGCTCTTGTGATTCCTTTCGGAACATGGGAGGCCTCCTGTGTTCTGGGCCAAGTGTTCTAGGATGCTTGCGCCCCAGTTCACCAATGGAGCCCCACTGGAAGTCAGCTTGCGGTGCATGATGGGCAGCATATGATGGGTGGTGTTGATGAGCTGTGCTGCAAGCATCCTAGGACGCTTGCAGCCCTTCTGATGAGGTTGTTAAAGGTGTCACTAGACTTTTCCTCCTACCTATTAAAATATTGTAATGGAAAATCATGGCTCTCACTTTGAAAAATGCTTTCAATTGAGAATTTTTATTTGTTAAGTAGGACACTTAGGCCAAGCATCTGTTCACACTACACAATCATAGCACTATGATTCCATTTTAACTGCCATAGCAACATCCTATGGAATCTTTGGTTCTGTAGTTTAGTGAAGCATTAGTGTTTCAGGCTATGGATATATCTACTTCGTAGAAATAATACAGTTTGAAACCACTTGTTGCTATAGCGTCATAAGAATTGTAGTTTTACAAGGACTTTAGCCCCCCCCCCCCCACTTACTAATTTGATTGCGTGATTCTAAATAAGAGGTTTTTAATGTTTTGATATTTGATATATTTTAATGATTATTTTAATCTCTATGTTTATTTTACTGATGTATGTTTGTATGGCATCAAATCGCTGCCTATATATGTGACCCATCCTGAGTCCCCTACAGAGTGAGAAGAGCAGGGTATAAATATGGTAAGTAAGTAAGTAAATAAATAAATAACCTGCAAAAAGGGAAATAAAATAACAAATTAGAGCAAAACTGTAGATTTGGATTAAAGGCACACACATCTGAGTGACTGATGCAAGATCTTTGTATGTCCACTCAGGTACAAGAGACTTTGGGTGCATCTACACCAGTGGTTCTCAACCTGTGGGTCCCCAGATGTTTTGGCCTTCAACTACCAGAAATCCTAACAGCTGATAAACTGGCTTGTATTTCTGGAAGTTGTAGGCCAAAACACCAGGGAACCCACAGGTTGAGAACCACTGATCTACACTGTCAAATTAATTAAGTTGGATACTACTTTAACTGCAATGGCCCAATGCTATGGAATCATGGGAGTTGGTGAGGCACTAGCACTCTTTGGGAGAGAAGGCTAAAGACTTTGTAAAGCTACAATTCCCATTATTTTATAGCATGGAGCCATGGCAGTTAAAGTGGTGCCAAACTGCATTAATTCTACAATATAGACAAACCCCAGAGTTGAATTTAACATTGGCATCATTTGGAGGGCATAATGTTCCCTCATATTGTCTCAAAAAATCTGAAAGGTACAACTAGTCCTTACAAAGGTTCAGTATTTGAAGAAAAAATAACAGCTTGCCATGATATATTGCACTCTAGTTCATTTTTGGCACTTATTTCTTACCTCAGTGAGCAATGTCAGGTCTTATTGGCTTCATTCTCTGAAGAAAACAAATTCGTAAAAGAATAATGCTATGGTGCCAGCATTATAGGAAGAAAGAACTGGCAGACTCTGGTATTGCCCTGCTCCAATGCAAAAATTGTCAGCCGGGTTGTGACAGCAGGACCTTTGCTACCTGTGATAACTGGCAGATTGATTTCTTTTTCATACTCCAGGTTACATTTGCAGCAGTGCTGACAGGTTGCTTTTCTATTCCCCTTCTTTTTTTACTAGCTGGTAGGGAACATGTCTTGTCTTGCAATGCGTACATACAAATCTTTGATGGTCACCGTTGTGGCAGCTCTTTCATGTTGAATGCATTTGGGCTTTTGCAAAATCAGCGAGGCAATGCAATAAGAGATAGGAGAGGAAAAGAACCCATTGCAAATGTAGGTCTTATCTCTTGGAAAATCTAGCCATTTGAAAAAAATGAAATACAATATAAAACTAACAATTTACAGAGACATGTTTTGGTAAATATTCTGATCTTGCTCTTTGCAGGTTTTGATTTTCCCCCATCACCCAAAAACCTTCTATTTAGTGAACAGATGAGCATGTGGCACCTTCATACCACTTTTTTTGGTCTCTTAAATCTGCAACCTCAATTATTGTGTAATAATTGGCATTATTTTCATGCAATTTGTGCCCCCCTCCCAATGCAAGAAAAGACACAAAAATATTCCTAGCTCCACAATCAACCCATAATGATGTTCCGCCTCCAAATATTTCCATTTTACTTTACAGTTTCTCTTGAGGGCCCTGCTGTACAATTAATGCAGTTTGGCACCAGGTGCAATGGCTCAATGCTATGGAATCCTGGGAATTGTAGTTTTACAAGGTCTTTTGTCTTCTCTGCCAACAAGTGCCTGTTCCTGACCAAACTTCATTTCCCATTATTCCATAGCATTGAACCAGGGCAGTTAAAGTGGTATCAAACTGCACTGGTTCAACAGTATAGATCAGGCATGGGCAAACTTTGGCTCGCCAGGTGTTTTGGACTCCAACTCCCACAATTCCTAACAGCCAGTAGAGTATTAGGAATTGTGGTAGTTGGAGTCCAAAACACCTGGAGGGTCAAAGTTTGTGCATATCTGGAATAGATGCACCCAAAGTCTCTTGCACCTGACTGGGCATTCAAAGGTCTTCCCTCCATCATTCAGATGTCTGCACCTTTAATCTAAATCTACAGTGTTGCTCAGATTTGCTATTTTATTCCTCTTTATTCTTCTTCTTAATGGCTTTTGTGGGTAAGTATAGAAACTGGACACAAAGGGGCTAAGAAGCACTAAGCTGATTTTAAATGTTTTTGATCATAACTTTGTTCTACTCTATTCCCTTATCCCTACTTTTAAGCCCATAAAACAAAAGCTTTATTTTTATGTACATTTCAATCACATTTCCACCAAACTGGGACAGTTGGAGGGTATAGATTGAGCAATTTGTATCATTCCCACTCCTGCTTTAGAGATTTATTGCAATTCAGAATACTGGGTTCAATGATGATAGGTTGTAATTTTTTTTACTAAGTTTATTCTTGAAGGTAGCAATGAGTAATTTCCACAATTTTGTTCCTGTTTGATAAACTTTTTGAAAATCATACAGTTTTTGAAAGCCGATTCACAATTCAGGGCTTGCATTGTCAAAGGCTTTCACGGCCGGAATCATTGGGGTGTTGTGTGGTTTCTGGGCTGTATGGCCGTGTTCTAGCAGCATTTTATCCTGATGTTTTATCTGCATCTGTGGCTAGCTGGATCCTCTGAAGATGCTAGCCACAGATGCAGGTGAAATGTCAGGAGAAAATGCTGCTAGAACATGACCATATTGGCCGGAACCCACACAACACCCCAATTCAGGGCTTGTTTGCACGAAATTCACATGGAGTTGTTTTGTGCAGGAAATAGACTGTATACTGAAGCAATTTGAATGGAAAATAATAATCATTGTGGACTTTAACTTGTGGTTGACTGTGATTGCCTTCAAGAGTAGAGTCTCAATGGTGGGTCTGTAAGTGACTGTAGAGACCTATTCTGGATCCTCGTGGTCTTTCACAATGAAGACTTACATTTCCAGATGGAAGGCAGTTCCAACAAGGGTCTGCTGGATGCACCTTCCTCTTGACATGTTTCTCCCTTTTATCCTCCATTTATACCTTTGAATTCAACAGCACTGTTGGTAACAGCTGACCTCCAATTCCAATGCTTGAGGACCAGGGCTTCCCAGTTCTCGGCTTGCTTAAAGGTTAGCTTAAGCCCACCTTCAATTCTGTTTTCCTGTCTACCCACACTTCATTTTTCATTCTTTTGCTGAGAGTAAAGTAACTACTTTGGGAGATGGTGATGGGGTATTCGGACAGTGTGCCCAGTCCAGCAAAGTTTGATGGCAGAGGATCATCACTTCAATGCTGATGGCCTTTGATTCTTCCAGATTGCTGACATTTGTCTGCCTGTTTTCCCAAGAGATTTGCAGGATTTTTTTTCAAAGGCATTATTTGATGGAATCATTCCAGAAATCAAGAGTGACATTTGTAGATGGTCCATGTTTCGCAGGTGTAAAATAGAGTTGGAAGGGCAGTAGCTTTATAAACAAGCAACTTGGTATTTCTACAAAATTGTATAATTTTTCTGCATTGAGATATTATTTGCCATCCAAAATATGCTGTGGGGTCATGGCGGTGCAGCGGGTTAAACTGCTTAGCTGCAGAACTTGCTGACTGGAAGGTTGGCAGTTTGAATCTGTGGGATGAAGTAAGCTCCCATTGTTAGCCCTAGCTTTTGCCAACCTAGCAGTTTGAAAACATGCAAATATGAGTAGATCAATAGATACTGCTTTGGCAGGAAGGTAACAGTGCTCTATGCAGTCATGCCACATGATCTAGGAGGCATCTACGGACAAGGCTCTTCGGCTTAGCAATAGAGATGAGCACCAACCCCTAGAGTAAGACTCGACTAGATTTTAAAGTCAAGGGGAAACCTTTACCTTTACTATGCAGAAAATTGTGTTTTCTGCACAAAACAATCATACGTGAATTTTGTACAGAATAAGTTGTAAACTGCAAACATTTTCATCAACCCACAAATGCTCTTGTCAGGGGTTTTTTGACACTCAAAAACATGTTTCTCAACCATTTTTGAATATTTTCAAATATCTGCCCAAAGATCTCTGCCCTCCTCCCAATTGAAATGAACATCTAACTATGTTCCTTTCTTTCAGATTCCTCATTGATGGACATTATGTTCAGGGTTTGGCTTTAAGTCAGGTTGCTTTGCCGGAAATCTCCTTTTGCTTTGTTTCAGGCCACACACATTTGGAAACCACCTCTGTATAAGATGCATTCCCAGATATGCTGCAGAATATCATTCAGCCGTGTATACAAAGTGACTAGTGGTAAAAATTTACAATGGTGATTTTTCCTACTGACGGGGAAATTAATGTTCTCTATTATAGGCATTTAATCAGTGCCAGCTTCTAAACATACTACAGAGATAGAAGATGGATTGGCCCCAATACATCATATCTATAAAATTGGAACGCTAGCTCCATAAGAACAGGAATGACGCATTGGTTTCTTATAAATGGAGCTCCAGGACGGAGTGGGGGCTCTTTGCGAGATTGCAATCAGCGGGGGCAAAATAAAATGCATGCACATAGATGTATGCATAGTGTGTGAGTGGTGAGCAGGAAGCCAAGGGAGAACCTATTGAAATCCCATTAGTTCTTTAATAAAGGAATGTGCTGTAATTCATTTGAATGAGACACTGAGTTTCCATTGAAATGCCAATGCTCCTACTGTGCTCAGTGTGTTGTCCGATGAATAGGTTGTTATAATGTTATGAAATTAGCTTTTAGAGATTGTATAGGTTCTTAGAAAATCCCCCATATTTTATGGAGGTGTTTAATTCATTCTCTTTGTTTTCGCAGCAATAGGATTGATGCATTTGGTTTTCATTTGTGGGATAATAGCTGGAGAAATATGGACTCAGATTCATAGAATGCTAGAAACAGAGAGTTGGAAAAGACCACAAAGGTCCTCTAGTCCATGCATTTCTGACAAATGGCCATCCAGCCTTAAAAACTCAAAGAAGTCTGAGAGAAGACAAGATGGCCATGTATCAAGATATGAAGGGAAGTCATAGGGAGGAGGGAGCAAGCTTGTTTTCTGCTGCCCTGGAGACTAGGATGAGGAACAATGGCTTCAAATTACAGGAAAGAAGATTCCACCTGAACATTAGGAAGAACTTCCTAACTGTGAGAGCTGTTCAGCAGTGAAACTCTCTGAGCTGGCGTATAGTGGAGGCTCCTTCTTTGGAGGCTTTGAAACAGAGGCTGGACAGCCATCTGTTGGGGGTGCTTTGAACACTATTTTCCTTCTTCTTAGATGGCCCATGAGGTCTCTTCCAGCTCAATGATTCTGTGATTCTAAGGAGACTCCACCATACTCCCTGGAAGTGTATTCCACTGCCAAATAAGTCAGGAGATCCTTTCTAACATTTAGGTGGAATCCCCCCCCCTGCAATTTGAATCTGTTGCTCCATGGCCTAGACTCCAGAGAAGCTGAAAGCAAACTTGCTGCCTCTTCAATGTGACATCCTTTGAAATATTTAAACATAAACATGGCTAGCATGTCCTCCCTTAACCTAAGGCAAACATAACAGCTTCCTAAGCCACTCCTCATAAGGCTTGGTTGTCCTTCTCTGAACACATTCCAACTACACTGGCTCTCTTTTTTAGGTTAAAAAGTGAGACAGATCAAATGCTTTTGATTTCAGTAGGTCTTAAGAAAGCTCAGAGCATTCTTAAGGGTCAATCTCACCCAGAATATTATTTTTTTAAAAAAAATAACATCTGGCAGATGGCACAGGGTGACAAAGACAAGGACAAACAGACAGAGATATGGAGGCTTTTAAACAGAGGCTGGTGGTGCAGTGGGTTAAAGTGCTGAGCTGCTGAGCTTGTTCAAATCTGGGGAACGGGGTGAGCTCTCACTGTTAGCCCCAGCTTCTGCCAACCTAGCAGTTTGAAAATATGCAAATGTGAGTAGATCAATAGATACCACTCTGGCAGGAAGGTAACGTCACCCCATGTAGTCATGCCAGCCACGTGACCTTGGAGGTGTCTACTGACAACGCTGGCTCTTTGGCTTAGAAATGAAGATGAGCACCAACCCCCAGAGTCGGGCATGACTGGACTTAACATCAGGGGAAACCTTTACTTTACCTTTACTATTCGCAAGTATGAATGTTGCAATTTTCCTGCTTCTTGGCAGGGGTTGGACTGATGTCCACAAGGTCTCTTCCAATTCTGTGATTCTATGATTCTATGGCTGAGCTGGGAATTGAACCCTGTTCTCCAGAGTCATAATCCAGCACCCAAACCACTACAGCACACTGGCTTTCTGGTTTGCTCTTTGCCAATGAGCAACCCCTGATCAATTACCCCAAAGTTGTATATGGAAAAAAATAATTTTTTTTGGCTTCCCAAGTCAATGGCTGAGGGACGCGAAACAATGGCTTCAAACTACAAGAAAGGAGATTCCATCTGAACATGAGGAAGAACTTCCTGACTGTGAGAGCCGTTCAGCAGTGGAACTCTCTGCCCCGGAGTGGTGGAGGCTCCTTCTTTGGAAGCTTTTAAACAGAGGCTGGATGGCCATCTGTCAGGGGTGATTTGAATGCAATATTCCTGCTTCTTGGCAGGGGTTGGACTGGATGGCCCATGAGGTCTCTTCCAACTCTTTGATTCTATGATTGTATGATTCTATGATTCTGAAATAGAAAGTGCAAAGAAGTTGTACTTCCAATCTCCTCTTTAAAATCTTTGCCAAGTATCTTTCCTAGTCTGATTTCCCAGAGCCCTGTAAGACTGAAGATTTGTTCTCAGTTGCCCAAAGAACAGAGCTAGGTAGAATGGATTTAAGTTACGGGAGAGAGTTAATTTGGGTTGATTTTCCTGGTGGAGCTTCTTGTAGCTCTGGGAACTGCACAAGGTGTTGAAGAACGCTATAGTTATATCACCCTCTTTTTTTAAAAAAAGTGAGTTTAAGGAGGAATGGAAAAATATCACAGAGGGAAACCCTTAGTACTGAAACCTTTTGCTTTTTGTGCGTAGGTTTATTTTTCCAGTAAGACACACCAGGGTATCATTTATGGCACAGTAAATCCAGGCCTGGTACACTTGGCCTTCAGCTCAGGCGCTTAACAGCACACAAGGCGTGACTCGCCCCAGCCGTAATTCATGCCCCAACACAGCTTCTGGCTTAATTACAAAGCACTAAAACATGAAATAACAAAAGTAATGATGGGAGTAAAAATTGGTGGAATAAAATATGTATAGCTGAAAATATGGGTGGGGGCTGTTGGACAGCGATCTGCCACAGTGGCCAAAGCAATTTGGGATGAGCTGCAACTTGCAGAGCTAGCCAAAGGTGTATTCATGCAGTTTGGGGATTCTTGCAAAAAATTCAACATGAATATGGAATCAGAACAAATGAACTTTCTCCCTGAATGATGATTAAAAATGATGGTGGCAATGATGATGGACATCCTATTGAGCAGTTATAGCTTTTGTGATTGTTCAGTATTTATGTGTATAGTCTTGCTATGATTACAATATTGTAGATGACTCTCTTCAACCTACTATAATAGTTGAACTACAGTTCTGGAGACCAGGGTTTAAATCCCCAGCTGGCCATGAAGCCCACTGGATGCCATTGCCATCCTCTCAGAAAGAGAAAGACGTGTCCAAGGTCACATTCAGAGGAAGGCAATGGCATATCTCTTCTGAACAAAGCTAAAACATTAGCCAGGTTTTCAGTGCAAATTTCACTCAGAGATGGAAAAAGTTGCCTTTTAAATTGTACTCCTCCAAATCCCAAGGAATCTCAAGTTCTGAGAAGTAAAATCTAATGGAGAAATATTTTCTCAGTCCTTCTCTCATTAGGTCAATGGAGAGCCCATGACTGTCTTCTACTAGCCAGTTTTTATCTCCATACCTATAGTGGATAGGATTTAGTCTATATAAATAAAAAGGTAATGTTCGTTTATGGGATTAACGTAACTCAAAAACCACTGGAAGAATTGACACCAAATTTGGACACAAGACACCTACTAACCCAAGGAGTGATCATCACTAAAAAAATTGATTTTGTCATTTGGGAGTTGTAGTTGCTGGGATTTATAGTTAACCTACAATCAAAGAGCATTCTGAACTCCACCAATGATGGAATTGAACCAAACGTGGCACACAGGACTCCCATGACCAACAGAAAACACTAGAAGGGTTTGGTGGGCATTGACCTTGAGTTTGGGAGTTGTAGTTCACCTACATCCAGAGAGCACTGTGGACTCAAACAATGATGGATCTGGACCAAACTTGGCATGAATATTCCATACGCCCAAATATGAACACAGATGGAGTTTGGGGGAAATAACATTTGGGACATTTGAGTTGTAGTTACTGGGATTTATAGTTCACCTACAATCAAAGAGCATTCTGAACCCCACCAACGACAGAATTGGGGCAAACTTCCCACACAGAACCCCCATGACCAACATAAAATACTTAAGGCCATCCAGTCCAACTCCCTTCACCAGGGCAAGAAAATGTAATCAAAGCCCTCCTGACAAAGAGCCATCCAGCCATAGATATAGATAGATATATATGATTCACACACAGATATAGTATCATAGATTTGAAGGGGACCCCTAAAGAAGGGCAATTCTATGTTGCAGACAATCTCCACACTGACAAAGAAACAGCAAGAAATACTGTTTACCCACAAGCATAAAGAAATTACATATATTAGAAACCAACACTTTCTAATTACATTATTTTCCAGATAACCAGACTGGGCCACAGCAATGCCTGGCAGGAGACGGCTAGTGTGTGTGTGTGTATGTGTTTGTAAGAAGTAAACAAACATTTGAAACATAAGGACAAATGCATTTCTATTTCTCCACCTGGATGTGTTGTCAAGGAAACTCAAATGTTGGATCCAGAATCAATGCTATGTGTGGGCAATGGCATACATCTGCTTTTGGCAGGTCTCTGTCTCACCCTGGAAAAATACTAGCATTTCTAGAACTGCTTATTTCAAATGAATCTAACAATCACAGTAACAGCAAATTATGCTTAAACCTGGCGACAGCAGAACAAATCTCCAAATCACAATGCAGTGTAAAAATAAACTTTGTTGAAGGTCTTAGGTTGGCAGCACAAAGACATCAAACTGGGAAGCAGAACGGCATCAATGCATTTATAAAATGATTAGTGGGAAGTGGGTGTCTGGATAATAGCTATTTGCTGTTTTCACCTTTTCTTTATTTATGTACTCAAGTCTTTCGCTTCCTTTTTGCCCATTGAAATCACAAGGGAGCAACTATGGGGCTCCAGCCTCCTTGATGCTTGCTAGCTTACCCCCCCCCCCCCCCCAGGGGATGAGAGTCACATGAGAGCTCTTGTAACCAAGTTCAGTTTTGCCTGCCTTCTTTCATACTACAAGATGCATTTCCCAGGGAAATCTTCATTTAATCCATATCTTCTTTTCTCCTTTAAGAGACACAGAGTGACTTATAATCTAAGTTAAAACAGAACAGCTAAAACAACACACAGGATGAACATTCCTTATCTGGGATTCCAAAATCTGAAAAACTCCAAAATTGGTTGTTGTAGGTGTTTCGGGCTTCATGGCCATGCTCTAGAAGCATTCTCTCCTGACGTTTCGCCTGCATCTCCGGCAGCATCCTCAGAGGTTGTGGTCTCACAACCTCTGAGGATGTTTGCCATAGATGCAGGTGAAACGTCAGGAGATAATACTTCTAGAGATGGCCATATAGCCTGAAAAACCTTCAACAACCCAATGACTCCAGCCATGAAAGCCTTTGACAATACTCCAAAACTGTTGCCCTAGGTAGCTGAGAAAGTGACAGTTTTGCTTTCTGATGGTTCAGTGTGCACAAACTATGTTTCATGCACCAAATCATGGAATGAAATTACTTCATTCTGTGTGTATATAAAACATGAATGAATTTTGTGTTCAGACTCATCTCAAAAATACACCATGAGACATGTAAATGTATGTACGGGTATTCCAAAATCGGGAGGGGGGGGGCGGAAATCTGGAATCTAAAATAATTCTGCTTCCAAGCATTTCAGATAAGAGGTGCTTGATCTGTATAGTACTTTTTAAAAAAAAGAAAACTAAGCTATCTGAGTAATGCTGTATTAATTTAAAGCAAATTAAAGATACTTATTCTGCCCCCAATAGCTCTTTGACTGCCAGAGAAGAGACAGCAGTGAAGGGGGCAATGAATACTCTCTTTGCAAGGAAGTTTTATATCCTTGGAGCAGCCACTGAGAAGGTTCTCTTCTGCGTCTTCATGACATGATGCTTTGAGGGTAGTTGGACCAAGAGAAGGTTCCCCAAAGACTGTAAGATTGTATCGGGCTCATAATTGTGCTTTTAAATACCTCATTACCTTAAAAAGTAGCAGATATTCCCACGCAAAGTGACTTTCCTTGGGAAAATGTTCCTGATGTAGGATGCTGTGACTGAGAGACCTAAGGCCAACTATCAGGTAGAGCGAGTTATTGCCTCAGGTTCTGGGTGGGTGGAATTGTGGAAATGCATTGGAAAATAAGACCTTATGCACTCCCTACCATGAATCACCTAACATAACCTTTCTTATCAAGCATCACAAGTGGGTGTGTTTTTCCTGCCACCAATGCTGAAGTCAAATTCAATAGTCAATTCTGAATGTAGAACTGGGTTCACAGTGACAGTCAGAATATGAATTGTCAAAGAATTGTAGTGAATCGTATCTGGGCTTTATTTTGGCTTAGGAGCTCTCCAGAGTGCTGGGTCCAATGCTCACAATAAGTTCAGGACTTTGACAGCTGTTAAAGTATGAAATAAAATCAGAGCACACTCAGTCCTCCACATTCTTGGATTTGGCATTCACAGATATACCACTCACTCCTTGAGACTCAATGTCATCTTATGCTGCTCTCCTCCCCACAGACCATAGCAAGGCAGCAGATATGTTAGTCATCCCCCCCCCCTCCCAAGTCTATTCTTCCATAGACTTTGGGGTGGTTTCAGAGAGTGGGACAGCAATAATCTCAGTTGCCAACCTCCTGAAGTCTTCTGGCTCATGGACTTGGGGAGCAGGCAGTTTGGAGATATTCAGGGTTTTTTCCACTTTTGTAGGGTTTCTTTGCTCTTAACCTCTGTAAATACAGAGAGCCAACTGTAGTTCTAAGCCAGCAGAACAGTGAATCCATTCTGTTCTGGGTTGTATTCTAGACTCTAAAGCAGTTATCTTTATTTATTTATTTATTTCAGGCATAAGGGCCAGGCATTGGATGCTTTAAGATTTGGCCTAAAATGCTGGCTTGGATTCACCACCCAACTGAAATGAAAGCCAACAACTCACATAATTGAAGTGTTCTTTTATGACATTAGAAAAACAAAGAAGAAAAATGTTAGGAAAGGGCAATTAAATATTGCTCTCCTCCTAACATTTTACCATGCAACACTTAAAAAAATCTGAATGCAAAATGTTCTCAATGGGCAGTCTTGTTATTAGATGTTAACAGAATATTCCTGTAAATAGAAGAGGTTGTACTTTCCCAGTAATTCCAGGAAAATTAGGAGGCCATGCTGGTGAATCAACAATTAGATTTATTGGAATAAATGCACATTTTCTGTTAGACTAGAGTCTGAGTAAAATGACGTCCTTAAGTTCAGTAGCAGTATAGTCTAATACCGAAGGTATTACTTTGCGTTACACATGTGTTGGGCTTTAGCACAGCTGGTAAATCATCAGCACTGATAAGATCCACCAACCAAAAGGTTTGAAGTCCTGGGTCAGCATGAGCTCATGACTGTCAGCCCAGCTTACTGTTGACCTGATCAGTTCGAAAACGGCTTGAGCTGTAAGTAGAGAAATTAGGTACTGCTAAAACAAGTGGGAGAGGTATTTTATGACACCACAAAAATAAAGAAAAAGATCAGAAAATGCCTAGCGAACAAAAGGAAGGAGGAAGTCCTAATGGCTCTTCATCATAGAAGATGGAGTGACAGCACCCCCTGTGGCTGAATTCAAGCACAATCTTCAAGGGCACAAAAAAAATTGGATGTTGACACAACATACCTCCTTTCTGTTCTGTTGTTTCTGTGTGTCTCTGTCCTGTCTGTCTAAAACAGCATTGAATGTTTGTTGTGTACATGTACTGTGATCTACCATGAGTCCTCTTGGGGAAATAGGGTGGAACAATTATTATTATTATTATTATTATTATTATTATTATTATTAATTATTATCTAACTAACATCCCAGATGAAATGTTTACATTATCTTACTAGGGTAGGCATCAAAACTGACATTTCTCAAACTTCTTCCAGATACCTTCCACTGCTATGGAGTCATGGGACTTTTAGTTTTACAATATCTTTAGTCTTCTCTGCCAAATAATACTGGAGCCTCATCAAACTTCAAGTCCAAAGATTCCATTGCATTGATGCATTGCAATTAATGTGGCGTTAAGTGCAGGCATATCATCTGTATCTCCAACCCCTTCAACATTTCCCCACTGTATAGTGGAGGAAAGTTCATGGCAATACTTCAGAACATCTGGATAAGATGAATTAGGTTTTGTTGTATTCTTTCAAAAGGTTGGGGCTACTCTAGGGAGGAAGAGGTGGAAGCTCAAAACAATATCAATGACATTTTATTTAAAATAAAAGGGTGTTAAGAGGAAATGAAACAATTATAGTGTTTGAAGCCAATGATTCACAGGTAAAAAGTGCATTGAAAAGTTAATTTGGGGCTCGTGGGAACTTTTCCTGGCATTGTATTGAAATCTTCTTAATGGCACCTTGAATGCTGCAATTTAGCATGTGCTGCTTTCAAAATGATCCCCAAGAGGCTGGCAGTAGTATCCATCAAAAGGAAATGTGTGAATCAATTTTGTTGTTGTCACTACTGAAAAAAAAAGCTACTACCTAAATTCAAACCAGCTCCTTGGGAGGAAAGTGGTTGGAGTGGGGGACACATCCTTTTGAAGTTTCCAGAAGTTGTTTATTCTACTGTTGTTAAAATCTGATTGTTTTTTCCCTGTACAGTTTACATGAATGGAGATGCAAAGAGGGCAGGTAACAGAGCAGCAAAC
>NW_026844366.1:20091570-20218184 GCF_025583915.1 Anolis sagrei ordinatus | reverse complement strand
GGGGGAATATGTGTTGGTAAATAATGAGAAAAGCCATTATAAATGGTAGAAGAAAGATAAGTGGGGGATTGGAGGAAAAGAAGGGGAAAGGAAGGGGTTTGTAGTATAAGGTTGTGAAATATATTGTTTTGTAACCTTCGTTTAATGATGGAGGTCGAGGAAGGTACAGAGCAAAAACAATTATGTACTTGAGTAGGGAATTGTGGTTTAGCATTTTTTTGGATTTTTTTTGGGTTGGTAATTCTGGCCATTCGGTTCAAACTGTCAGACATAAACATAGAGGGGAAGCAATTTTGATTTCATTTCTGAGATTGATATTTTGTTGATTCATTTATTGGTGTTTTGATATCATGTCCTCTTTGGAATATCTATAAGCGGTTAAGATCCATGTTCCGTCTTTATAATTCCATACTGTCTGCTAAAGAGAGATCCACGAGTGACATAGATAACAAGTTTTCCTCATTTGTTTATAAGCATATGTTTATCGGCATGTGAACAGTGCATTGCTAAATGTTCCTTGATAGGTTCCATGTGAAGGATCTTCTTCCAGCAGCCAAGAAGCAAATAATTGTTAAGCTCCTGCACAGAAAACTAAACATGTAACTGTTGCCAAAACTCCCAGGCTCAGCTAGCTCTGCATGGCCCAACCAATCAGCTTCATGCTTTGCATTTTCAGTTAACACTCACCAACTGATTTTTACATACCCCAACAATCTCTAGGTCCTTCAGCACTGGAAGCTGACCACAAAATTGCACTGAAGGACCTACAGATTTTTTTTTAAAGAGATAACACAGCTCTAGGCATTTGTAGATCCTCCAGAGTGATTTTATGGCTAACATCTGATAAAAATTGACCACAGAGTCATGGTGGAGGACTTACAGGTTCCTAAAGAGGAATTGTCTTACTTACAATTTTCCACTTTTGTGGGAGTCTTGCTCTCTAACCTCATGAAAGTGAAGGAAATACTGCAATTCCTCTTCCGCAACCTTTTCTGTCCCTCTCTCTTTTTCTTTCCCTCTTCTCTTATATTTCACTTTTTATCCAGAACTGAGACTCAAGGCATTTTACAAAAATTAAATCAGACCCAGCTAAAAATATCTACATAATACAAAAGTTAAACATATAATAAAACTATCAAAAAAATTACAAGTTGTTAGAAACATAACCATGAAAGGGACAACAACAAATATAAGCAACCTGAAGGTCCTTTTCCCTTGAGCATTCAGTTTCCAAAAAGTCTATGAAATATTGCATGCAAAAAGGAATGCAAGGGTAGAGACAATCTAATATCTCTAGGATGGGAGTTTGAGAACTTGGGAGCAACCATCAAGAATGCCCTGTCCTGTGCCTCCACCAGAAATGGGTATGCTCCTATAGGGAGATACAATCCTTCAAGTGGACCTGGTAGAAATGCTCTTGTTCAGGAGTCTAAGTTGTAACCCAAGAGTTTCACACAGAACTTGGAAAACTACTCAGCCATGAGACAGAGTTTTCTCTTAATCAGTGAGTGGGGCAGAAATCTGGAGAATGGGGTGGTGTATTCATCCATTTAAATTTGTTCTGTCCTCTTGGATTGCCAGCCTCACACTTCCTCTTTAAATTCATAACTGTACTTCAGACAAGATAAGTTTCATTTCATGCTGCTTAAGATCCTTTACTGCCCCTGATGATCAGGCATGCCTGATTACCCTGTAGGTTGAAATGAAGAAATTAATTGCCATCTTAACAACTTGCAACTTTTAATTAATGCTCACAAGGACAAAAAACAAAATAAAACTGAGGTGGTTCCAGAATGCAAAATGAGGGTTGTTCTCTAAAAAGGTGAGGAAATCAATAATAATCCCCAGTTTTAGACAGGTGAAGCATAAGAGAAATTTGGGACATTTCTGATAAATATGAGTGTCTTGAAGAGATTGCAAACATCTCTACCCAAATCCATTCACCCACTTTGCAGAGATTGATAGCCTGCAGCTGCCAGAATTCCTCATCATAAGTTGATGAGATCTCCAACACAACCATGGTGGGAGGACCTATGATTCTTCGCCTAATTTTACAATCTTTTGACATTATGATCTGGAGCAACTTGTAACAGTGATGTCTGGAATTCTCCATCACATTCTATGTTATGTAACTTTATATATGCCTGGCTACATAGCAGAGATCCTAATAAACTCAGTTAGTGAATTATGAAGATGCATAATGGGACCCTGGGAAGCATGCCTCAAAGTTCATTGGCTCTTATTCAAAGTTATAGCTGTGTTTTTAGCTGCTCCAATGTGATGCTGCAGCTAAAAAAGCCAATGGGGTTTTGGTATTCATAAATAGGAGTATAAGGTTTAGATCCAGGGAAGTCATGCTACCCCTCTATTCTGCCTTGGTCAGATCACACCTGGAATACTGTGTCCAATTCTGGGCACCACAACTGAAAAGAGATATTGACAAGCTGGAATGTGTCCATAGGAGAGCCCTGAATACCTTCTGCACACACATTTCCTCTGCTTGAAAAATAGGAGCGATGTGTTGTTCAATACTTTCTGTGGTGTCTGAAAGGCTATAAAGCTTGCCCTATTGTTTCTTCACTGCTATAAAATATGCCTCTTGAGACAGCAATGAAAGATTATTTGTTTTATACACTTATTGGGAAATGAGAGACTGTGGGGATGGAGGCAGAGTAAACATTCTGCCCATAATTTAGCACTGAGCTGAATGCAGAACTCTGGCATTTATGATGACAAAGCAATAAAAGGAAATGATGATACAGCCTGTTGTGAGTGGAGATGGAGGCAAGCAAGTAGAACAGTCAACAAGGTAGAGAAAATAACTTTTCGTATAATCATATAATCTTAGATTTGGAATGGACTACAAGAGCTATCTAGTCCAACCTCCTGCCATGCAGGAATACATGACAAAAGAACTTCTGAGAGATGACTATCCAGCCTCTGTTTAAAAACCTCCAGATAAGGAGACTCCACCACTCTCTGAGACTGTTGATTTACCAACCTGGTTTCAAGAACTTTATTGGGATCTTGTCCAAAGCTTTACTGAAAATAAGATCTACTACATCAACAGCATTCCTCTGATCTACATGTTGGAACTAATCCCTCAAAAGGGATAAGATAAGCAAAATGTGTACTTTGCAGGGCAGAGTAATGCAGTGTGATGAATCTGGGGGCAACCCTTCTGCCTTGGGGTCTTCCATGGGTTCATGAACTGCCAAAATTGCCAAAACAAGATATGACCAGAAGACAATTCACTCCAATTCTGCCAGAATAAGGGGAGCTACAGAAGTCTGGAGCTACTATACCTCAACTCAGGGATATACATTTATGTCTACAAAATTATAGCATTTCCAGTTGTTAGCAATGCATTGGTAGTATGTAGTATCCTAATGTGAGCTCAATTCTTGCACAAAAATTTACATGCATTTCATGGAATCATTGAGTTGAAAGAGACCTCGTGGGCCATCCAGTTCAACCCCCTGCCAAAAAACAGGAAAATTGCATTAAAAGCACCCCTGACAGGTGGCCATTTAGCCTCCAAAGAAGGAGCCCCCACTACACTCCAGGACAGAGAGTTCCACTGCTGAACAGCTCTCACAGGTAGTAAGTTCTTCCTAATGTTCAGGTGGAATCTCCTTTCCTATAACTTAAAGCCATTGTTCTTAGTCTTAGTCTCCAGGATAGCAGAAACCAAGCTTTGATCCCTCCTCTCTATGACTTCGCCTCACATATTTATACATGCCCATCATGTCTCCTCTCAGCCTTCTCTTCTGCAGGTTAAACATGCCCAGCTTTTTAAGCTGCTCCTCATAGGGCTTGTTCTCCAGACCCTTGATCATTTTAGTTGTCCTCCTCTGGACATATTTCAGCTTATCAAAATCTCCCTGAAATTGCGGTGCCCAGAATTGGACACAGTGTGATTCCAGGTATGGTCTGACCAAGGCAGAATAAAAGGGTAGCATGACTTCCCTAGATCTAGACACTAGACTCCTATTGATGCCACATCATATTGTTGGCTCATGTTTAACTTGTTGTCCGCAATATATATATATATATATATATGCAAAATCCTCATTACAGTGCTATGCTTCCAACAGGTTTTCTTGAGTGTCGTAAATTCTATTTATCAGCCAGTAAACAAGTAGAACCAGATATTATTTGCATCCATAACTAGTAAACATGTTATTTACAAGCTTTCATCTGTACCTATGAGCATTGCTGGTGCATAATTTCAGGAGAACATACATCACTTCCAAAACTCTTTCCAAGACTTCATATGATTGATCTGAAATAATATCTAATGATAATGTCTGTTTCTCAATAAAGCAGACTGTAGACTAGAAGATCAACAGGCATGCAGACATTACCAAAGTATTTTTTTTCTGCATTGTAACAAACCAAGTACTTGTTTAATTTTTTTCTGCAGCTCTTTTTTCCAACGTTGCTCGCTTAGGAGTTTGTAGTCATTATGGAAGATAAATGATAGTCTTTTGGTGTCTACGGTAAGGCATTAGTAAATGATGGGTAAATATATGAATTAGATTATGAATGGGATAACAGGAGCCCTTTTTTGAAAATGCAGACAAATGTTCAGATCTTGATTGACGAAGTATCTCATCAATATCTCTGTTACTAGAAAAATAGCTCATCTAGAAGAAATTGTGAAAGAAATAGAGATAGTTATAGATTCCTGGGGCTGTTCATTACAATATAAGAACCCATCAAAGGCAATTTAAGAGATTAGATGTTCCAAAGGCATCATTTAATTGGTTTGCCTTTTTCTTTCTTGACACTGAGCAATTGCGTTTTTTAAAATTAAGAATGCTTTTAATATGGCCTCATTTGAACTTGGCACTTTTTAGGCTGTAAGACTGAAAAATACCAGCCTGTGTTATTGTTCATTTACCCATAAAGCACCATGTACAGTGATGATGCTATATAAAGAAAGGATGATGATGATGATTTCCATGTTTTACTGTTATTCAGAATGGAATTTCTTGAACTGTTTTGGCTGTTCCTATAGACTGGGAGGGGCAAATGTTTTTTGATTCAGCACACCTCTGTACATGTTGGTTTCAGTGGGATTTATGGCCACCTAGAAAAGTGTGTATAGTATTGCTATCTAAAACATCACCGAGAGTCTACAAGGATGTCTACATGACTAGGGATTGGTTCTTTAATCAAAATATTCCATCATGGTTCTTCACACCATCTCCTTTGGGAAACTGACCTTGGTACCATCTCTTGGCAGCTCCTTCCTCCTTAATTCCCATCTGTTTATCAGCTCAGGTGCATAGAATAATAGAATCATAGAATTACAGAGTTGGAAGAGACCTCATGGGCCATCCAGTCCAACCCCCTGCCAAGAAGCAGGAATATTGCATTCAAATCACCCCTGACAGATGGCCATCCAGCTTCTGTTTAAAAGCTTCCAAAGAAGGAGCCTCCATCACACTCCGGGGCAGAGAGTTCCACTGCTGAATGGTTCTCACAGCCAGAAAGTTCTTCCTCATGTTCAGACTTTTTTGCAGCACTGTAACTTCCATCTACCAATCAGCTTGTACACAGGAAACATTCAGGACCAGCTAACACCTCCAAACAAAGGATTCTCCCAGGTAGAAAGCAGCCAGGCTTTGAAGTTGCAAGGCCATTCAATGCTAATCAAGGTGGCCAATTGCAACATTCACACTTGCCTCAAATAGGCAAGAGTTCTTTCTCTCACCCTGGGCATTCCACAGATATATAAACATCACTTGCCTAGTTTCCAACAGATCCCACAACCTTTGAGGATGCCTGCCATAGATGTGGGTAAAATGTCAGGAGAGAATGCTTCTGGAATATGGCCATACAGCCTGGAAAACTCACAGCAACCCAGTGATTCCAGTCATGACAACACAACTTGCATTTTCTTAGGGTGGCAATCTGGCAATAGTCATACGTTCAATGTTCTTTTATATTAACACTTTCTAATACAAAGCATAGCAAATGATTTCTCTTAATTTAGATCTTTATAGCAGGGCCACAATGGGGGTCCTGGCATTTACATGGTGAGTGTAGGTTATCAAGACCATGTAGACAAGCCCTCAGAGAACTTTAGGACAGGAGAGAGAAACAAAAACAACAATTATTTTCTAAGAGAATGCTATTTTGAAACTATCCAAGCTACAGAAGAATACATTAGATAAAAGCTGAAGGCAATGAACCTATAAAATTCACTTAACCTGTGTTTGATAGGCTGGAAACAAAAAAATTAAAGGGATAGAAGGAGAACATGGAAGCATCAGAATATGAAAGTAATTAAGGAGACCATTTCACTTTAAAAAGAAATCACTCCTGATAATGTTCTAAAATTAACATGCAGTGTTGAAGATGAGCAATTGTGGGGAAAGGAGCACGATCAAACATGAGCATAAGTTCACCAGCATGATGTTATGTTGCACAAGGTAAATGGCATTTTCAAAAAAAAAAAAGTGGTTGAGTCACCAGAATCCTGTATCAGCTATTTAGCTAATTAGTAAAGTTACACTTGACTAAGTAATGTCTCCTGGCCCAGCCCCCCAAACCTGAAAGAGATGTCATTCTGACATGCTCCAATCACTACCTAGTTAAGTACAGTGATCTAAGTAATGTCTTCTGTGCTGACCCCTCAAACCTGATGAAAACGTCATTCACTTCTTCATGGAGCTCCTGGTGGTGCAGTGCGTTAAACCCCTGTGATGGAAGGACTGAAGACCAACAGGTTGCAGGTTCGAATCTGGGGAGAGCGCGGATGAGCTCCCTCTGTCAGCTCCAGCCATGACTGTAACTTCCCACTCTAAGCTACTTTTCTGGGCATTGGTTGCATAGGAAGATGGGGGGCCATTCTGCTGGGTCTTGCATACTGGGATCATAGAGTCATTGAGTTGGAAGAGACCTTGTGTGCCATCCGGTCCCACCCCCCCCCCCTCGGCCAAGAAACAGGAAAATCTCATTCAAAGAACCCCCGACAGATGGCTATCCAGCCTCTGTTTAAAAGCCCCAAAAGAAGGAACCTCTACCACACTCTGGGGCAGAGAGTCCCACTGCTTAACAGCTCTCACAATCAGGAAGTTCTTCCTAATGTTCAGGTGGAATCTTCTTTCCTGTAGTTTGAAGCCYTTGTTCTGTGTCCTAGTCTCCAGGGAAGGAGAAAACCAGCCTGCTCCCTCCTCCCTTTGATTTCCCCTCACATATTTGTACATGGCCCTCATCATGTCTACTCTCAGCCTTCTCTTCTGAAGGCTAAACATGCCCAGCTCTTTAAGCCACTCCTCATATGGCTTGTTATTTAGAACCTTGATGATTTTTTTCACCCTCCTCTGGACGCTTTCCAGCTTATCAATATCTCCTTTTAATTTCAGTCTACTAGTAATTTTCCTGTCCCTACTTTAAGTTCAGCACTTTACGTCGGCTCTCTTATCATCTACCTCAACACTTTTGATGACAGTATTCCCAGCCTAGTCTACTTGATTGTTGCACTTTCTTTGTGCTCTCCTCAGGATATATTGCACTCATTGAGCCTGAACCTCAGCTATGTTCCTTTTCTCAGCCATATTGTTTTGATGTTGTTTATGATTGTAATGGTTTTTATATTTTATCTGATGTTTTTAACTCTTTGTGATTTATTGTGATTTGGATTTGTCCCTTGTAAGCCGCCCCGAGTCCCCTTGGGGAGATGGTTGGCGGGATATAAAAATAAAGTTGTTGTTGTTGTTGTTGTTGTTCATTCTGACTCTTTGTGACCTCATGGACCAGCCCATGCCAGAGCTCTCTGTCGGCCATCACCACCCCCAACTCCTTCAAGGTCAATCCAGTCACTTCAAGGAGGCCATCCATCCATCTTGCCTTTGGTCGTCCCCTCTTCCTTTTTCCTTCCATTTTCCCCAGCATCATTGTCTTCTCTAACTTTCCTTTCTTCTCATGATGTGGCCAAAGTACTTCATCTTTGCCTCTACTATCCTTCCCTCCAATGAGCAGTTGGGCTTTATTTCCTGAAGTATGGACTGGTTGGATCTTCTGGCGGTCCACGGCACTCTCAGATCTTTCCTCCAGTTCAAAAGCATCTATCTTCCTTTGCTCAGCCTTCCCTATGGTCCAGCTCTCACATCTGTAGGTTACTACGGGAAATACCATTGCTTTAACTATGCGGATCTTCATTGCCAGTGGGTTGGACTCTTGGAAAGCTTGAAATTACCTGAGCCATTCTCTATCTCCAGAACCATTAATCTCTTGACTAGAACTGTGGCATGTACCTTCTGGGATTTAAACTGTCAGAATCCCCAGCCTGACCATACTGGATGAGAGGATTCTTTGAATTGTAGTCAAAAACGTCAGGACTTCTGGCTGTGTCCCTAGCAGCGAGGGAAGAGAGAGGTGGAAAGGAAAGAAGCCTTTTAAATGGCAATGGTAAGCAGCTGTTACTGAAGAGGGAACTGGCCCTTCTTGCTGGCAGGGCAAAGAGATGAATCATTCACTGCAGGAAACAACACGGAATATCAATGTCACTCAGGGAGGCAAGATTTGACATTATATCCCATAGGCATAGACAGCGTGTCCATGGAATGCCAATAATAGACATGAAGCTCGAAAGGGTAACACAGGACATATGGCAATGTCAGGAGCGCTCAGCATATCTCTGCCCCTGGCCAGCAATCATTTGCAAAGGGAGGAGAGCCAAGGAGACTCTTGGGAAGAGCAGGAAATTCCTCTGAAAAAAGGGATACAGGATTCTGATTCTATCTATCTTGATGTCATCAAAGCTCAGAAAAGTTGGCATTCAGTTAGAAACTCTAGAATCTTTTAACTGGACATGCTGATACAGGGGGCTGCTGTTAGTTGAAGCCCCAAAAGTGACTTCTCAGAAAATTCAGTTAAAATTAGGCAAATGTCAGAGAAAGTAAGGAAGGACTGATTTCAGCTACACATTTATTTATTTTTAATATAAATTTTATTGAAGATTCTATGAATGAGATAAAAAGGCAAAAAGAAAAAGAAAAGACAAAAAGCTATACATTTAAACCAGTTTTCTGGTTGTTTATTTGTTTTTATTGTAATTCCCAGCAGGAGGTCCTACAGCTGGCTTCATGTCAGCAGTTCAGGAAATCTATTCTGGGGTGGGAATCTTGTTAGGGAGATGCCCATGGTTTACATGAATGTGCATCGCATTTTGAACTGGGTGCAAAATGCTATTCTCTAGATTGAGATCTCACCATTCAATCCCAGTCCCTGGAAAATCCTGGAATGGGAAGGGTTAGAGTTAGCAACATTCATATTCAAGCAGACAAGCATTCTTTCCCCCACCTTGGAGATTTCACAGATATATAAACCTCACTTGCCTAGTTTCCAACATATCTCACAGCCTCTGAGGATGCCTGCCATAGATGTGCATGAAACGTCAGGAGAGAATGCTGCTGGAACATGGCCATACAGCCAAGAAAACTCACAACAACCCAATAACAGCCAGTGTTAGAGTCTTATGAAATTGTACGGGCAGAGTGGTTAATATTCCTTGTGTATCATCTTGGACCCCAGCTTTGTTTTTTAGCCTGAACTTGAATCGAAGTATCCAAGGTACTCGATCCTGTTCTCCAGAATACGATCAAGAATTTGAATATTACTTTTCTAAAAAGCTGTTTTTTATTCACTTTCTATAGGCAACATTTCACATGGGGTGCTAATGTCAAAATTATTATTTTTCTTGCTATTTTAAATTGCAACTCTCTTAAAGCTATGCAAGTATTGGGGGAAAATGCAATCAATTAAAAAAAATGAAATTGTGAATATATCATGGGTGAAAGGGACACAACTGTTGAACCATCAGCCTAAACACTTTACCCACTCTCCTCAAACCCAGCAATTTTAGGAGTATTAAATATGTACGGCTTCCCTCCATCAACCTAGTGAAAGTGACCATTTGCATAAATATTGTTTGCTAAGAGCAATTAGCACTTCATTTACATGTAGCAAAGTAGTAATTTGCACATTTTAGTCTTCCCTCCCTTGAAAAGCAAGTTCTTCACCCACATGTGCAAACCTGGAGCATGGTGTTTGATGTGAGAATAAAAAGAAGTTAATAGATAATTTGAAAAGCTGGTGTCAGCCATATGCTGAAATATTGATTCAGATAACTGATGTTTTGGTTCAGCAGTGCTTGGTAGTTAAAAGCTAAAATCACATCTATCATAATTTTCTGAAGTTAAACTCTTTACAAATAAAATAAAATGTCAGCATTTGTTTTTGAAGTGTGCAGAATGTTATAATTGGGGCTCTAATGAATGCTTTGGCTTAAAATATAATAAATGTTGCCTGGCACTTACAATGTGGCACAGCGCTTTGAGTGTAAAATTATGACTCTGGAGACCAGGGTTCAAATCCCCACTTGGTCATGAAACCCCATTGGGTGACTCTGGGCAAATCATAAACTCTCAGCTTCAGAAAACTCTACTGCAGCTTTACCTTAATCATAGTCTAGTGCTCAAACTATTTTGATTATGGAACAGTAATGAATAAATCTAGGAAACTTAAATGAATGCACCACACTGACCTTACTGAGCTTTATCATTCTTCCAAATGAATTATGTCATCTCAAGATATGTTCAATAGAGCTGCGGTGGTGCAATGGGTTAAACCCTTTGCCGGCTGAACTGCTGGTCTTAAGGTTGGTGGTTCGATTCCACAAGATAGAGTGTGCTCCCGTCTGTCAGCTCCAGCTTCTCATGAAATGAGAGAAGCATCCCACATAACCATAACAGTTTTTATTTGGTTGTCTTCTAAGTTGTATTCTAAAATATATTTGTAGAGCCTAGAGATTATGCCTCTGTTGGGCCAAAGATTTAGGTAGAAATATTGATTTGGAAGAATGGGAACATCATTGGAAAAAAGGGATTAGATTTTTAGTGGTTGGCTCAATTAGAGAAAATATGTTTAAAATGTTTTACAGAACCTACATAACTCCAGAGTTATTGGCTAAAATAGAGAAAACAGGATGCGGGGCTTGCTGGAGATGTAAGAAGGTGAAGGGATCTTTTTTTAATGTATGGTGGACCTGTAATATATAGTCAAGAATTCTGGAAAAAAGTGGTGAAAGAAACAAACAATATAATTAATAAAAAGGTGAAGAAAAACCAAGAAATGTGTTTATTAGGAATATTTAAAAGGCATATTAATGCAGAAGATAAAGAAATTTGTCAATATTGCTTTGTTGCTGAGAGACTAATAATAGTCAAAACATGGAAGGGGAAAAAGAATTATGGTAACTATTAAAGAATGGAGAGATAAATTAGTTGATTATATCTAAATGGCAAAAATGACAAATAGCAGCAGAGGAGGAAATAATGAAATTGTAAAAAGAAAATGGAGGTTGGCACTTGGGTATCTGGGAAAGAAGACAAAAGTAGATTTGAAGATCGCCATAAAAGGGATTTAGTGAAAGAAGATATGTAGGTAGTTGGGGGTTAGTTATGTGATCCATATTGAGAGGTCTCAGAGGTCATGGGGGCTGGGTTCACGGGTGTGGAGTTAGAGGGACAATCAATGTTAAGGTATAATAACTGTACAGTCAAATTTGATTTTTTTTACTTGTTTAATGAGCACTGACTGTATACCATTCTGTAAACTTGCTTCCTCTTTTGCATATATATCTATATCTATATCTATATCTATATTCTTTTTTTCCTTTTTTCCCATTTTTCTGGGTTTGTGTGTGTGTATTGCAATAAAACTTTAAAAAGAGAGAGAGAAGCCTCCCACAGGCGTCCTCTGGGCAACTTCTCTGCAGATGGCCAATTCCCTCACACTGGAAGCGACTTGCAGTTTCTCAAGTCGCTTCTTAAACGATAAAAAAAGAAGATACGTTCAAAATATGAAAGCCTCCATTAGCCATTTTGGATTCCAGGGAGATTCAGGCTTGGTTTGCAATTGGGCTTAATTATTCCCTTTTCAGAGGTCAGTAACATCTGTACAATTCTTCCCCAGCTCTGCATTTAAATGAATTCTCTCCATGTCAGCAGTCTTTATTGTCCAGCTTTCATTAGCCATATATCAAAATTGGTCAAATTATGCCATGGAAGATTCATTATCTGGAAGCTATTTGTCCTGCTGTTCTCCCCTCCCCCAACATTCAATATAACATCTATTCTGGCCTTTGCATATACATCAGCTGGTGGTGTCACTGAATCTAGTTATCGGTAATCAACAAGAGATTGGATAGCCGATTGGTTTTCAAATCAATATGCTCAGGGGCTTTCTAAAAGTCAACTGATTCCCTAATGCCTTGTGTGATTATTGCTTTGTTTTTGATGTGATAGAACGGTGGCAAAACACATATTTGGGGGTCTATGGGCAAAAGGGTGTGAAGGTTCATTTTTATTCGGAGACTGGCAAAGCTATGTAGGCCCACATGCAAAATGCCCTCAGTGGCAAGCATTGAGAACCTACTACTCAGCTGATGTGACTGAGTGCCAATCAAGGTAGCGTTGGGGGAAGAGAGAGATGGAACTTTGTACTTATTCAGAGGATATTGATGGGTGGTGAAGAATTAATAATAATAATAATAATAATAATAATAATAATAATAATAAAATTTTATTTATACCCCGCTACCAACTCCCCAAGGCACTTGGTGCAGCTTACATGAGGCCGAGCCCACAATACATCAGTACAAGCAATAACAACAACAGTAAAACAATTAAATAAAATTCAAAACAAAAAAAGCAATGTACAATGACAGTAATGCAACACACAATTAAAATCTATGGCTGGGCCAAATGTAATTAAAGTTAAAAAATAATGCTAGGCATGGATAAGGTGGGAGAGATGGGGCGTTGATGGGAGCGTACAACAATCCTAAATCAGTGTAAAGTGCATTTGGAGGGCACAATGCTGAGAATTCATTATTCTGGGAAGACACACTGGAACAACCACGTTTTCAGGCTCCTCCTAAAGACTGCCAGAGTTGGGGCATGCCTGATGTCCTTGGAAAGTGAGTTCCAGAGTCAAGAGGCCACCACTGAGAAGGCCCTCTCCCTCGTCCCCACCAGTCGCGCTTGTGATGGCCGTGGGAGCGCAAGGAGGGCCTCTCCAGATGAATGAAGAGATCGGGTGGGTTCGTACACAGAAATGCGGTCACACAAGTAGGCAGGTTCCAAACTATTCAGGGCTTTGTAGGTAAGAACCTGCACCTTGAATTGGGACCGGAAAATGAACGGCAGCCAGTGGAGCTCCTTAAACAGGAGGGTTGACAGCTCCCTGAAAGGAGCACTAGTTAGTAATCTGGCCGTTGAATGGTCTAGGTCTGTGCTGTAGAAAAGGTACAATGTGGCACTTCTAGAGATGTCAGACTTGGCAGTGGCTATGGTGACACATCTCTTAGAATCACCGAATTTGAGAATTGGAAGGAACCGCAAGGGCCATCCAGTCCAACCTGATTCTGCCATGCAAGAATACACAAACAAAGACACCCAGTCTCTGTTTGAAAACATACCAAGAAGGAGACTCCACCACCCTTCAAGGCAATGTATTTCACTATTGAACAGCTTTTACCATCAGGAAGTTCTTGCTAATGTTTAGATGGAATCTCCTCTCCTGTAGCATTAATCTATTGCTCTGTGTCATAATCGCTGGGATTTCAGAAAACAAGTTCTCTCTATCTTTCATGTAACATCTCTTTCGATATGTAAAGTTAGCTATCATATTACCTTTCACTCTTCTCTTTTCCAGGCTTAACATATCCAATAGGCCTGTGCGGTTTCGTTCGTTAATTTCTTTATTCGGAAATCATTCGTTATTTTTGGCATTTCCGAAGCGATATTGAAACACCTTTTCAAACCCGGAAGGGTTTAAAAATAACGAGGCGGCAACCCCATAGTTTTTACGAGCTTCCGCCCGTTTCGTTAATGGGGTGCAGGCTGCTGGTGGCTGGGAGCCAATCCGGCGCTCCCAAGCACCCAAGCAGTGCAGCGTGGCTGTTTCCTATTGGCCGGGAAGGCCTTTAAAAGCGGCTCCGCGTGGCCGCAGAGCTCATTTGCGCGGAGGCGAGGGAGGAGGAGAGAGGTCCGGGACGGGAGGGCTGCTGCTTGCTTTGGCTTGGCTTGCTTTGGGTTGGCTTAGAGTCTGACTGTGACTTGCATTGGAAAAAAGACTCTTTGTTGGAAGATTCTTCTGTTGGTGTTGCTCTCGACTGCCCTGTCTTTTGGCTGTGTTAGCTGTTCATCAGGGCCATTTTTGGGTTGATTTTCCATTTTTGAATATTTTAAAAAAATACCTGTCTTTTATTCTTTAAAAAAATACAAAAAATATTCTAAAAAAAGAGAAGACTCTTCTGTTGGTGTTTGCTCTCGACTGCCCTGTCTTTTGGCTGTGTTAGCTGTTCATCAGGGCCAGTTTTTGGGTTGATTTTCCATTTTTGAATATTTTTAAAAAATACCTGTCTTTTATTCTTTATTTTTTGTTTTTTTCTTTTTTTTTTTTACACAGTTTCTCAAGCTTTTTATTGCTTTCTTCTTCTTTTTTTTTTTTTTTTTTCATTTTTTTTTTTCTTTTCTTTTTTCTTTTTACCTCCTCTTTTCTTTTTTTTTTTTTTTTTTTTTTTTACCTTTTTATTGTTAAAAAAAACCAAAAATATTCCAAAAAAAGAAAATACTCTTCTGTTGCTGTGTGCTCTCACTTGCTCTGTCTCCTGCCTGTCTTTGGTCCACACATCAGGGCCATTTTTTGGTTCAGTTTCCATTTCTGAATATTTTCTAAAAATACCTGCCTTTTATTCTTAAAAAAATACAAAAAATATTCTAAAAAAGAAAAGACTCTTCTGTTGGTGTGTGCTCTCGTTTGTCCTGTCTCGTGGCTGTGTTTGGTCCACATCAGGGCCAGTTTTTGGTTAATTTCCCATTTCTGAATATTTTCTAAAAATACCTGCCTTTTATTCTTAAAAAATACAAAAAATATTCTAAAAAAGAAAAGACTCTTCTGTTGGTGTGTGCTCTCGTTTGTCCTGTCTCGTGGCTGTGTTTGGTCCACATCAGGGCCAGTTTGGGTTAATTTTCCATTTTTGAATATTTTCTAAAAATACCTGTCTTTTATTGTTAAAAAAATACAAAAAATATTCGCTTTAACGAATCGATTCGTTATTATTTCAATATCGAATCGAATCGTATTTAATGACGACGTTCCGGAAGCCGCTTTTGCGCATGCGCGATCGCGTCCGCCATTTTAACGAATCGATTCGTTATATCCTTAACGAATCGACCCCCCGCCAATAACGAAGCTTCGGAAGTGTTTTTGCGCATGCGCGGGGGTCCGCCATCTTTACAAAATGTTTTGTAAATATTTACGAAATTTCGTAAATACCGAAAATTTTGGGAAAGTTTTGTAAATATTTTAAATA
Organism: Anolis sagrei ordinatus; assembly: GCF_025583915.1. NCBI lineage: Eukaryota > Metazoa > Chordata > Lepidosauria > Squamata > Anolidae > Anolis > Anolis sagrei. The sequence continues at coordinate 20,202,787 of NW_026844366.1, read as the reverse complement.
TCGAAACAAAAAAAACACCCCAATTACAAATCGATTTTAGAAACAAATTTTTTCTTGATCAAACAGGCCTAATATCCAATGCTCACAGCTCCAGCATATCTAGGCTCAGGAGGGGATGAAAAATCCTCTCTCCTTCCAAATTGTTGCTATCCCAGTTGTGGAGTTTCTGCTGAACTTAATTCCACCACTTTCTGCCATCTCAATTTATTTGAGCATCCTGTCTCATTTAAATTGTAAGCTTGTGGGCAGGAAAATGTGAAATGAATGACTTATAAACTGCTCTGATAAACTTAGTGTCTAAAGAGCATGGTCAAAATCCGTGAAATAAATTAATAAAATAAAATAGGATTGATTTTCATCTAGACACACTCCTGCATGTTTGATATCCTTGTAAAACTGCGGGGCCTAGGACTGGTGAGGGTAGCCCTGATTACTGCAATATACTCTGTGTGGGGCTGCCCTTGTAAATTGCTCAGAATTACTGTGATGCACAATGTGGAAATCTGTTTAGAAACTGTTCAGAATTACTTTCTGTATATATTTCAGATTTCAATATTAATGTCAAAAATACGTAGTTAGAACACTAAAGACAAAAACCACTTAAGTAAAATAAACATTAAATATTAAATAACCAGAAAAATAAAATAAGGTGTAAACACTACACTAATCTAGAAATCTGCTATTGCAACACATCCAATGAAGTGGTTTAAAACCAGTATAAAAAAAGATTAGGACTAAGTACGTTCCAGTCTACTTGGAATACATGAAGCTCATTCCAGAAGTGTGTTTAAGAACTGGTCCAAGAATCCAGAAGAGCCTTGACTCCCAATGTGACCATCATCCCACTTTCTTTGCTAGTTAACCTGTACCCAGTATGCTTTATTATGCTGGACATCATTTAGAAATGTCAGAGTCCAAAAATGCCACAGCCAGGCTTCTAAAGTGTTTACAGAGCTCATAATTCTTCCTGCTAAAATAACAATTCCCCTTCACTGCTTACCTGGGTAGAATTCAAAGGGCTGCTGACTATCTTTCCATAAGAGAGAATCTGAGTTTCAAGAGCCGCAATGGTAGGATTTCTCTTGGTGCCACAGGAGTGTTTGGTGAAGTTAAGTGAGAGAACCTATTCAGAGGTTGCTCCCAGGCTGTGAACCACCCATCTACAGGAGGTCTACTTGGCCACTTCCTTCCACTAGGAAGGAAAGATCTTTTCAATTTGGCAAACTTTAGGAGTCTCGCATGGTGTAATGGCTTGATGTTTCACTTGGGCCCCTCCCACACAGCTGAATAAAATCCGACATTTTCTGCTTTGAACAGAAATATATGGCAGTGTGGACTCAGATAACCCACTCCAAAGCAGATATTGTGGGATTTTCTGCCTTGATATTCTGAATTATATGGCTGTGTGGAAGTGCCCTAAGAACCTGGAGAATGGAGATTCAATCACTGCTCACTCCCAGGGTGATTATGGGCAAGTCACATGCTGTCAACCTCAGAGAAAAATTGCACCCAATAGAGGCCTCTGTAGGTGCAGATTTTCAATTTGAGGTCATTAAAAATATTGGTCTCTATGGGCCCTTTCAAACAAAATATCCCAGGATCCTATCTCAGGATTATATGAGTCCGCACGGCCAGATAATCTGGATATTTTATGGCAAGGGCTCTTTGACATAGAGGATGGAGCGACAGCACCCCCTGTGGCTGGAATTGAGCAAAACCTCCGGGATGCTTTGTTTATATATATTCTTCTGTTGTCTGTCCTGACTGTTTAATTGCATTGAATGTTTGCCGTATATGTGTTCTGTGATCCTCTCTGAGTCCCCTTTGGGGTGAGAAGGGTGTAATGCAAATGCTATAAATAAATAAGCAAATAAATAAACAGAAAACCTGGGATCAGATCCTGGGATATAGTGCCTATCTGGATGGGCCCTGAGTCAACAATTCCTAGTGGGGGAAGAGGACTGGGGGCAAATCTTGCCTTTCCCAGTTGGCCCAGGCACAAATTGCCACAGTCTCGTCGAGCTTGCCATCTTGATCAAGCTCTGTTATTACTTGGCTAAGTCTCAGGGTTCTCATTCCTGTTCTAGGATAAAATAGTAACATAATACTAGTTACCAGTATCTGGCAAAAAATATCTGTAAAGTTGGTGAATAGATGATCTCTACAACCTTTGTTAATTGGCAAACTGTGTAGAGCTTAATTTAATTTTGCGCACTGGCTCTTCCCCCTTTCCCTTTCTTCTCCTTTTTCATTTCTTTTTAATGGACCTTGTTGTATGCAATGTAAAAGCCATGCAGTGTAAAAACCCATCTTAATAACTGTCTGGGAAAATAAGAGAAGAGGCTATTTCTCACATCAGACGTCTCACCCTGCATGACAAATGCTAGCCTGGGCCGATTAAAAATCAATGCACGGTACAATATGTCATACATAAAAGCAAGTACATGCAGTTAATTGGCAGGTCATCCATTAGCTGCTATTAGTGTACATGTCTATGGGCATAGTACAGAAACTATTGAGAAAGGACAGGAGACAGATTATTGGCTGGTGTAAATCAACAGAGATCTATCTTGAGACCAATCGAATGACTAGGATTTAGGGTGTTTCAATGCCAGATAATCTTTGCATGAGTTACTCCGTTATATGCTACTGGTGGATTGCAAGGCCAATATCCAAAGCCAATTTGAAAATTTGACTTTTAGTTTTCTTTTTAAAAAGAATCATATCTGGAACTAGGAACTTCATAAAAATAAACACTGAAGCTGCCTATATTATAAGGGTAGGCAACACCCAATCCCTAAGCCATATCTGGCTCTACTTTGGATCTCAATACCTGTTTCAACCAAAGCCTAGATGTTCTTTCATGATCAAGAGCAGTATTTCTCAACCTGGGGGTCGGTACCCCTTGGGGGGTGGGGGTGGTCACCACGTGTTGGTCATCTGGGTTCTATGTGGGAAGTTTGGCACAATTCTATCATTGGTGGGGTTCAGAATGCTCTTTAATTGTAGATGAACTATAAATTCCAGCATCTACAAATGTCAAGGTCAATTTTCCTCAAACTTCACCAGTGTTCACATTTTGGCATGTGTACCCGTGCAAAGTTAGGTCCAGATCCACCATTGTTTGAGTCCACAGTGCTCTCTGGATATAGGTGAACTACTACTTCAAGACTCAAGGTCAATGCCCACCAAACCCTTTCAGTATTTTCTGTTGGTCATGGGAGTTCTCTGTGCCAAGTTTAGTTCAATTCCATCATTGGTGAAGTACAGAATGCTCTTTGATTGTAAGTTAACTATAAATCCCAGCAAGTGCAACTCCCAAATGATAAAATCAATCCCTCACCAACCCCCAACCTCACCAGTATTCAAATTTGGGCATACTGAGTATTTAGGCCAAATTTGGTCCAGTGAATAAAAATACATCCTGCATATCAGATATTTACATTACGATTCATAACAATAGCAAAATTACAGTTATGAAGTAGCAATGAAAATAATTTTATGGTTGGGAGTCACCACAACATGAGGAACTGTATTAAGGGGTCGCGGCATTAGGAAGATTGAAAACTACTGATCTAGAGCAATAACAACACCTGTTTCTAGGTTTAGAGCCTTATTGGCAGCTTGTACTGAAAAAGAGATATGGCAAAGATATAGGAAAAAGGAGTTGGATAGCCTCATGTTTTCTATTCAGCTGCTGGGATCTCCAGTAAAGAAGCAGAGGGGTCCCCTCACTGACATAGAAGTATCAGCCACTAATGGTCCAAAGTCTATGTTGAAGCTCACAAAGCATAGCCCAAGGAATCTTATTTATAAATGCAAAGTCCCTTGATCTGTGCATGTTTTTACACTTCTGTCCTAATTAATGAATCTGTGTGTTTAGATGTTATGACAGGTCATCCATCATACTTGTCTTTGAAGATCACGTTTTCAACTCTTATCAACTGTCTTTGGTCATTCCCCCAAGGTCCTATCTATTTAAATATTTAGCTCATTGGAATGTTGTGTGGTTTCCGGGCTATATGGCCATGCTCTAGCAGAATTTTTTCCTGTTTTGCCTGCAGCTGTGGCTGGCATTTTCAGAGAAGTTACACGTTTATAAAGCATCTGTTTTGACTTACAAACAAGTTCAACTTAAGAACAAACCTTCAGAACCTATCTTGTTTGGAACTTGGGGACTACTTGTATGTCACGTTTCTTATGACATTTACTTTGCAGCTTGTAGGAGTCTGTTGCAGCTCTCTCCTCTGAAATGTACGTGTTCCAAACTTATTGAGCCGTCATTGCTCCCCTTTGCCTTCCTCTCCCCCCTCTGGCTTGTTTACTAGCTTGTGAAATGTAATGAAATGTCACTGAGTTCATGAATCTTTCTGTCCCAGGCTTGTGAGTTACTGCCTGAATTATGGGTCAGTTTCAATCATCTCAAAGAGCTGATCCCTTCAGCCTCCCTGAAGACAGTGCTTTGTGTTGGTCAAATAACTGGAAAGCTGCTTTAAACCCACCACTGGGAGAGCCTTCCTCATTCACAGGAACCCCTGAGTAGAGGTGGGGTGAATGCAGATGCTGATACTTAACATGTATGGAGTGCCAAGTGGGCAAAATGATTCTGTGCAGAAACAGAACTGATCACAACCCTGTCTGACCACTTTATCACATTTACTTAATTCTACTGACTGCTACACTTAAAATGTGGTAAGCCACTGTGTTCATCACATTAGGTTGGGGTCAAGTGTAAGATTTATTTATTTATTTATTTATTTATTTATTTATTTATTTACTGTACTTGTATACCGCTGTTTCTCAGCCTAGCTGGCGACTCAACGCGGTTTACAACAAAATACAACAGTCAACAGTATACAATTTAAAACCATAAAAGCATAATACACAATATTGGCACATCAATAACAATCCAATGCATCTCCTGACTAAAATCGTGATCCAGTTTCGTCGTCCATATTACCAATCCTTTAATCATTACATTCATTGCACCGAGTTAACCAAATGCCTGTTCGAACATCCAGGTTTTTAATCTTCTTCGGAACACCATCAGCGAGGGGGCTGATCTTACCTCCATGGGAAGGGCGTTCCATAGCCGAGGGGCCACCACAGAAAAGGCCCTGTCTCTCGTCCTCGCCAGCCGCACCTGTGAAGCAGGCGGGATAGAGAGCAGGGCCTCCCCAGAAGATCTTAGGGTCCTGGTGGGCTGATAGGCCGAGATACGTTCGGATAGGTAGGTTGGGCCAGAACCGTTTAGGGCTTTAAAGGCCAACGCCAGCACTTTGAATTGAGCCCGGTAGCAAATCGGCAGCCAGTGGAGCTGGTGCAGCAGAGGAGTTGTATGCTCTCTGCGCTCCGCTCCTGTTAGTATCATGGCTGCCAACGTTGGACTAATTGGAGCTTCCGAGCCGTCTTCAAAGGCAACCCCACGTAGAGAGCGTTGCAGTAGTCTAAACGGGATGTAACCAGAGCGTGGACTACCGTGGCCAAGTCAGACTTCCCAAGGTACGGGCGCAGTTGGCGCACGAGTTTTAACTGTGCGAATGCTCCCCTGGTCACCGCCGAAACCTGGGGTTCCAGGCTCAGCGATGAGTCCAGGATCACACCCAAACTGCGAACCTGCGTCTTCAGGGGAAGTGCGACCCCATCCAACACAGGCTGTAACCCTATACCCTGTTCGGCCTTGCGACTAACCAGGAGTACCTCTGTCTTGTCTGGATTCAATTTCAATTTGTTCGCCCCCATCCAGACCGTCACAGCGGCCAAGCACCGGTTCAGGACCTCGACAGCCTCCTTAGTAGCAGGTGGAAAGGACTGACAGAGCTGGACACTCCGAACCTCCGGATGATCTCACCCAGCGGCTTCATGTAGATGTTAAACAACATGGGAGACAAGTATTGAACCCTGAGGAACCCCACAAGACAAAGGTTGTGGGGTTGAACAGGAGTCTCCCAGTAACACCTTCTGAGACCGACCCTCAAGGAATGAGCGGAGCCACTGTAAAACAGTCCCTCCAAGACCTATTCCCGCGAGGCGTCCCAGAAGGATACCGTGGTCGACGGTATCGAAGGCCGCTGAGAGGTCCAGCAGCACCAACAGGGACACACTCCCCCTGTCGAGCTCCCGGCGCAGATCATCCACTAAGGCGACCAAGGCTGTCTCGGTACCATGCCCCGGCCTAAAGCCAGACTGTGCTGGATCCAGATAATCAGTGTCTACCAAGAATGCTTGGAGTTGTGAGGCAACCACACGTTCCAGGACTTTGCCCAAGAAGGGGAGATTGGAAACAGGCCGATAGTTGACGAATTGAGTGGGGTCCAGTGATGGTTTCTTCAACAGCGGTTTTATTACAGCTTGCTTTAAGCTGGCTGGAATTTTGCCTTCCCGGAGGGAGGCATTAACCACCACCTTCACCCACTCGGCCAATCCCCCTCTGGCCTCCTTCAGAAGCCAGGATGGGCAGGGGTCTAGGATGCATGTGGTAGCTCTCATTCCTCCAAGCACCTTGTCCACATCCTCGGGTTGAACCAATTGAAATGAATCCATCAAAACCGGACAAGCAGATGCTTGTGTTACATCCTCAGAGACTGCCGTTAATATGGTATCCAGACCAGAGCGGATCAAAGCGACTTTGTCTGCAAAGAACTGAGCAAAGGCTTCACAGCGAGCTGCCGAGTCATCAGGGCACCCATCCTGCATGGTGGGTTTTAACAGGCCTCTGACAACTCGGAACAGTTCAGCCGGACGGTTCTTTGCAGACGCAATAGTGGCCGCAAAGAAAGTCTGAGCATTCTTTGCATATGGAGCATTCTTTGCATATTTTAAGATTTATGAGAACTACCACTGCTCTTGGTGTCCCTCCAGAAACAGCAAGGCTATCCCTCTGGGCAGCTAAATCAGGAAATCCCAAATTGATGACCCCCCCCCCCCCCCCCCCCGGTGAGGGTCTTCCTCCAGAGGTAAACCAAGAAGGGGCAACCTGGAAGTCCCTGAATAGACTCAGAAGCGGAGTGGGCAGATCAAAAGACAACCTGGCAAAATGGCACTATCTAAAAGAATCCCATACCTTGTGTGACTGTGGAGCAGAACAGACAACTCTGCATCTGTATGCTTGTCCATTGTGCTCTGCCTCATGTACAGAGGAGGAATTGTTGGAGGCTACAGACAATGACATTGCTGTTGCCCATTTTTGGTCAAAAGATATTTAGCTGCTTGTACACCTTCTATTTTTATCAGTTTTATACTAATTTATGCAATGCTTTTGATATAAAATAAATAAATAAATAAATAAATAAATAAGCAAGCAAGCATGGAGGGCAGCCTTATTTTCAAAAATTACAGGAAGGGTGGGGGGAATGGATTTTTGGTAATGATCTGGATGTTTGGCCAGTTCTGTAATGTGATGTCATTTGTTGCTCTCAGATTTAAAATCAAATGTTTCACCAATTTGTGGGAGGGGGAAATTGTGGGAAAATTCCACTATTACTTTTTGCTCACAGAGTTTTTACTTTGCAGAACAATTTCTTTTTAAAAAATAACCTGTGCAGTCCTGGGAATCTTAGTCTTTTAAGGTCCATATCCTTCTCTTGGTGCATTTACAGTATGGAATGAATATCCTTGCACCCCACTTTAAATGCCATGGCTCCATGTGATGGAATCCTCCCAGGAGTTATAGTTTCCCAAGGTCCCAAGGTCTATACCCTTCTCTGGGTTCATCTACACTGTGGAATGAATGCAGTTGGACCTTACTTTAAATGCCATGTCACCATGAGATGGTCTTGGCAATTGCAGTTTCCCAATGTCCGTGAACCTTCTCTGGGTGCATCTACACTGTGGAATGAATACTATAAATTATTATTTTTTTTTATTATTAAACTTTATTTGTACCCCGCTAGCATCTCCCGAAGGACTCGATGCGGCTTACAAAGGCCAAGGCCTCAATACACAACATAACAATACACTTAAAGCAAATTAAAACAATTAAAGCAGTATTAAACAACAAGAACCACAAGCAATAAACAATACATCAAACAAGATAAAAACTGGGCTGGGCCAGAGTGAAGGGTACAAGATTAAAAAGTGCTGATGTGACAGGTGATATGTAAGGATTATAGGGCAAGTGCAATGTGCAGTATGCGGCAGTCTTAATTCTAATAAAGTGCGTCTGGGACTTGGTATTGGAGATTTCCTAATCGGGAAAGGCACATCGGAACAGCCATAGTTTCATATTATGCATTCCTGGAAGTTATAGTTTTCCAAGTTCCATACCTTTCTCTGTGGGACAGCAGAGAGAGAGAGGAGAGGAGAGGAGAGGGAGAGTGCATTGCCAGTTTCCCTCCCCCTCTCCCTGCTTCCTTGCTTCTGGAATTGAAGACACATAACAGCTGACATTTCAAAGAGAGGAGGGTTTTTCCCACAAAGAACATGGGGGAGGGATGGTGGGCAGTGCTTAGCAATTACAGTGTGGTGGCAAATGAACTGAAAGAATGTTGAGTACAACTGAGTAACATGGATACATTTAAATGAAATGTGATGAAGGTAGGGAAATTATCTGTTTAATTTCAAAACTGAGCATGAGTGAGCTCTACTCTTCCAAAAAATTCCCTTCCCTTCCTCAAAAAAGATTTAGGGTTGCTTTATGATTGAGAACATTATGTCATCGTATTTTTTTTCTGTGTATGGTTGGGAAAGTTGGGCAGTGAAGAAAGCTTACCGGAAGATGATTAATTCATTTGAAATGTGATGCTGGGGGATTGTTCCACAAATACCATCGAGTGATAAAAAAGCAAATGAATGCAACTTTAATTCTACACTTCAAAATGGCGGAATATACAAACCCAATCTTAGATGAGCTGTGTGTTTAAACGCCTCACCTCCCTGGGCTGGAATCTGCAATCTTTTGGCAAGATCTCGTAAAAACATGAACGAAATATTCACCCATACTTATGGCTCCCAGTTGTAGAAAATCAATGTTTAAAATCAATAGTTGATTTCAGAACCTCCATAAAAGTAGAAAACTGCAAGCAAACAAACAAAACACTAAACCTGCAGGGGGGATTCAGCTGTTTTGGAAGGCTTGGTGGATATAGGGACAAAGCAGATGCTTGCTTCTAATCTGTGATGGGAAACTGGGATGGAGTTACATCTCAGTGTGCACCTACGGCACTCTGTTTGGAGGGGACCAGAAATGGGAACCCACATATCTGTGTTCTGGCAACCTAGGTGACGGTGAACAGAAATGGCCTTTGATCTGCTTGGGAATTCTAACCCCACTGAAACCTCAAGGATGGGGTTGGAATACTCAAGGCAACTTGGAGCAACTCAAGTTAAGCAGAGTTGTGCTCAGGGGACTCATATGTCTCACCCAAGATAGCTGAGGAGGAGGTCAGGGAGGGCAAACTTCCTCAGTTCATCCCACACATAGTTTATTGGAGTCCATGAAGAATGTTTAAATAGGTAACAGTTAATAAAGTTTCCCAGAGTTATTTCCATATGGTTATCTGCCTCATTATTTCAGTGGTGGTAAAGGGAGCAATTAATGTAGTTTGACACTGATTTAACTGAAATGACTCAATGCTATGGAATCTTAGCATTTGTAGTTTGATGAGGCACCACTACTCTATAGCGGAGAAGGCTAAAGAACTTGCAAAACTACAATTCCCAGGATTCCATGGCTTTGAACCATGACAGTTAAAAGTGGTGTCAGACTGAATTAATTCTACAGTATAGATGCACCTCGAGTGGCTTTATATTGCCATATCTTGTAGACATTTTTTTAATTTGGTGTGGCAAATTAAGGGAAGGGTTTGGTGGGCATTGACCTTGAGTTTTGGAGTTGTAGTTCAACTACATCCAGAAAGCACTGTGGTTTTAAACCATGATAGATCTGGATCAAACTTGGCATGAATACTCAACATGCCCAAATGTGAACACTGGTGGAGTTTGGGGAAAATAAACATTGATATTTGGGAGTTGTAGTTCCTGGGATTTATAGTTCACTTACAATCAAAGAGCATTCTGAACCCCTCCAATGATAGAATTGGGCCAAACATCCCACACAGAGTCCTCATTCCTTGAAGGTACTCACTGGTGTGAGCCTCCCTCTAGCCTCACACGCTCTCCCTCACCCCCAAATGCACACCATGCTGCCATGCGCTGAGCCTGCCTGCTCCCCCCTCCCTGCTTGGAGTCTCAGAAATAGCCCTTCTCTTGGCTGAGTGGCCAGCCAGTCACAGCAGAGGAGGACTTTTGGTGGGAGCATTCGCTGTCTGTTTCCAAAAAGAAAAAGGACAGGTGGAAAAATCTTCAGCCTTCTTTGGCAAATGAGTTCCTAAGACCATCAGAAATATGTTTTCTGAAGGTCTTTGGCAACCCCTCTGAAACCCCCTCTGACCCCCCCCCCCCGAGGTCCTGACCTCCTGGTTGAGATACGCTGATTTAGAAGATGAATGAGATGTATAACCTGTTGAAATCATAAAGGGGTAATGCAATTTGATTTGTACTCAAAGACACAGGTAATGGGGTATATTGAGGATTCAGCAAGCCCCTCTTTCCTCAAACAGCAGAGCTACTATTTGTTTGATGCCTTCTAATTGTGACAGCAATACATCAGAGGAGTTCTGTTTGCTTACACTTATTGAAAATCCCAAGGCTTAACTTAGACATTTCTGTATCTGTTTTAATAAATTAGGGAACCATCTCCAACATCAAGGCAGCCTGTCTGCATTTGGATTCGGTGGTAATATTTGGGACTTGGGAGGCCGAGGGGATGGGGCGGGAAACTGATCAGAGCAGCAAGCCATCCTGGGGAAAGGCATGCTCTTAAAACAAAATGGATGGTTGATTAATCAGCACATTTCCTCTAATAAAACATGTCTTAATGAGCTCTTTGGAGGAGAAGAAATCTATCATTTATTGTACAACAATCAACTTGAGAGCCTTGCTGATGTCAGAGAGAATAATTAATGGCCTGAGAGGGCCCAGGAAGCAACAGCTAAGAACATACTAGCACATCAGTCATTCTCTGCAAAAAAACCCAGAACATACAATCCCTCTTGCCCTGCGGGGGATTTGGGAGAGGGGTTAGACAGAGATACGAGAGAAGGAGGAATAATTTCAAAAGTCTGCATATCATGCTCATCATGATCTAGCCCTGTTGTTTCCTAGTTATTCTGCAAGCTGTGGCAAGGTCTCCATTTTTACATACGGAGCACGTGTTGTGTCCTGACAGCAACTCGGGGAACAAAGGTGTCATTTTCTGCAGAAACCAAGACCTTCACTTGTCACCAAAATGATCAAAAGTCTGGAAGGCAAGCCCTAGGAGGAGCGACTTAGATGCTGGGTATGTTTAGCTTGGGGAAAAAGAGGTTCAGAGGTGACATGATAGCCATGTTTAAATACAGGAAAGAATGCCATATTGAAGATAAAGCAAGTTAGTTTTTGCTACTTCAGAAACTAGGAAAAAGAGAAACGGATTCAAATTACAGGAAAAGAGATTCCACTTTATTATCTGAAGGAATGTTCTTGGCAAAAAAGTTGTTTGACAGCAAAACAAATTGCTTTGGAATATGTTGGAATCTCCTTCTTTGGAGCAACAAACTCTGTGAGTCATAATGCAATTTTCTTACATTACTAATTTCAGACAATGGACACCATCAACCTGCCACATCCACAGGGTTTTTTATTTTTATTTTGGACTTGCCACAGTATTATTGTCCACTTATAATCCTCTGTTTTTCCACTGCCCCTTCCTTCTCTTTCCTCACTCATGCCAATGCTTTGAATCAAGGAATAGTTTTCTAAGCTCTACAGAGATACTTGCAGGAACACCTAAGCAAGTGAGAGTCCAAAAGTGACAGGCTAAAATCAAGAACCTCAAACCATGGCTGATACCAAAGGAGAGACTCCTTCCTGGGCACACAGAAGCCTGGGCGACTTGGAAGGCGCTGAACAGACAGCATTCTGGCACCACGAGATGCAGAGCCAACTTTAAGAAATGGGGCCACAAAGTGGAGTCCATGGCATGCGAGTGTGGAGAAGAGCAAACCACAGACCAGCTATTACAATGCAGTCTGAGCCCTGCTGCATGCAGGAAGGTCTTCTCATAGCAACACCAGAGGCACTCCAAGTGGCCAGCTTCTGGTCAAAGGACATTTAATATAATGCCAAGTTTGTTAAACGTTGTGTTTTCTAAATACAGTACAACTGTACCCTCAGTTCACTTCTGATACAATAAATAAATAAATAAATACTCCAGAAAATTTGTGAAGAAGCAATAGATTTTCTTCTAATTGCAAGCAACTTCATTCGTCTCTCCTTTGTTTAGAAATGGCCTTTGAGGAAAACATTCACCTCTGGACAGAAGGTCCACCTTATGGCTGGGGGTGGGGGGGGGGAGAGAGGGAGCATTTGAATCCCTCCATCGAAAAGACCAGGGATCTCCTAGACTGCCATTGCTGCCAGTCTGCAGAGGGGAGAGGCTTAAAGAAATTTACTGCAGTAAGCCTCTCCCCTCTGCATTTGGCCTGGTATTTTCCACAGGGGGATTCAAACACTCCTCCTGGACATACAGTTTGCCCCTTCTGTCTGGAGGTGAGTGTTGACAATAAAACCCATTGCTTTGGAGGAACACAATGCTTTGGAATATGTTGGAATCTCCTTCTTTGGAGATTTTAAAAAAGAGGCTGGATGGTCATCTGCCAGGTATGCTTTGGTTGTGTATTCCTGCATGGCGGAATACAGGACTGGATGGCCCTGGTGGTCTCTTCCAGTTCTCTAATTCTATGAGTTATGTAATAAAGTGAATGCCATCCATTGCTTTCTTCTTCATGGAATTCACTTTATTACATAACTACCGTGGCCAAGTCTGACTTCGCAAGGTATGGGCGCATCTGGCACACAAGTTTTAATTTAAATTGTTTTTTTTAATGATTTTTATTAAGTATTTTATAAAACAGGACAACGAAAGAGGGGGAACAATAAGAAGAAAATAGAAAAGTAGGAAAAAAGAAAAAAGGACAAAAAAAAAAACAAAAAAGAGACTAAACTAACCTAAACTATTCTAAAATGACTTCCACTCCAACATCAGGATCTTTTCCATCAACTTCTTCTACTCTTGTCTATTCTTATCCTCTAATATTTTTCTAAATTTCTTTTCATAATCATAAAAAGAAGTCCAGTCTGTTCTCTTTAGCGGTTTCCCGGTATTTCTTCTCATTAAAAATGTCAATTCGTCCATGTCTCTAATTTCTTTGACTTTCTCCAACCATTCTTCAACAGTAGGTATCTGTTCATTTTTCCAAAATTTGGCAAAAATAGTTCTTGCCGCAGTAGTAAAGTACGTGAATAATTTATCTTCATTTTCCTCTACTTTAAGGTCAAAGTCCGTAAATCCTAATAAATAATATTCAGGTTTCTTTTTAAACCTTCTCTTCAGTATCTTTTGTATTTCTTCATGTATAGATGCCCAGAACTTAGTTGTTTCTTTGCACGTCCACCACATGTGGAAGAATGTACCCGTTTGTTCTCCACATTTCCAACACTTATCTGAGACATTTGGGTACATATGGCTTAGTTTATTCGGAGTCAGATACCATCTATAAAACATTTTGTACCAATTTTCCTTCAAATCCATGGCATAAGTATATTTCAACTTTTTATTCCACATTTGTTCCCATTCTCTAAATTGAATGGGCCGTCTTAGATTTTCGGCCCATTTAATCATACAATTTTTAACCTGTTCTTTTTCCGTTTGCCATTGGATCAATTTATTGTAAAGAATTGTGACTACCTTCTTCTCAGTTTTTAAAACTTTATCCCATGTGTTTTCTTCCCAGTCAAATCCAATTTTTTGATCTTGTTTGAAGTGCTCTTTAATTTGAAGGTAGTGTAACCAGGTTATATTTCCGAACATGTTCTTAAGTTGTTCAAACGATTTAATCTTCATTTCCCCTTTCAACAGAATATCCTTGTATCTTGGCCAAATCCTCCATCCTAAAAGTCTTCTTTGATGGGCCTCCATCGCCGAGACCCAAAGAGGTGTAACTTTATAAAAGAGGGCTTTGTATCTTAACCATGTCCTCAATAGGGAGGCTCGCACGAAATGATTTCCAAAATTTTTTTCCTTAGATTCTCTATTATACCACACATAAGCGTGCCAGCCTACCCTCAGGTCATGGCCCTCTAAATTTAAGCACTTTTCCTTATTCAAATTCATCCAATCTCTTATCCATGATAGAGCACAAGCCTCGTGATAAGTTTTCAAGTCTGGGAATCCCAGACCTCCTCTCGTTTTTTTATCAATTAAGTTTATGTAATTAATTCTAGGCCTTTTCCCTTTCCAAATGAATTTAAGTAGATCTTTCTTCCATTTTTTAAACAAAGTTTGATTTCTTATTACCGGTATATTTTGGAATAGGAATATAAGTCTTGGAAGAACATTCATCTTTATTAATGATATTCTACCCAGGAGTGATAGATTTAAGTAGTTCCATTTTTGTAAGTCCTTTTGAATTTTATTCCAAACTATTTCGTAGTTATTCTTCAGAAGTTGGCAGTTTCTCGCGGTAATCCAGACTCCTAAGTATTTGATTTTCTTTACACTCTCTATCCCCAATTGTTGTTGAATCTTTATTTGTCTCTCCTTTTTCACATTTTTAAATAACAGTTTTGTCTTCTTCATATTCATTTTGAATCCAGCCACTTTTCCAAATTGCTCTATTTTCGTTATCCAATGTTGTAGGTTTTTATCTGGATCTTCAATTGTTCCTAATAGATCATCTGCAAACGCCCGTATTTTATATTCGAATTTGCCGATTTTCGTTCCTTTTATATTTTCATCTTCTCTAATTTTCTTCATTAGGATCTCCATAGCCATTATAAAAATCAGTGGGGATAATGGGCATCCTTGTCTAGTGCCCATCGCGATTTCAAATTCTTGTGTCAGTTGTCCATTTATTTTCACTTTGGCTTTTTGATAATTATATATATGATAATTAAATTGTTGATGTCTTGTTGATGTCTATGGATGTGTTGGATGTTTTTGTCCACCTTGTGTGTGTGCACATTCATGCAGAACACTTCATGGTCGCACATTGTGAAGTGTTCTGCATGAACACAGCGTAGATCAATGTGCATGAGGCATGCAGTTATATGTCTTCATTTAGTTGCATGATGTTATTTACCGGCCTTCTCTCTTCTAAGGTGGTATACCCCTCCAAAAACCAGGAGGAGGTTTTCATTTGAATGCACCAAAGTTATGTTTTGAAATGTCTTGAAGACTCCTATCCACCCACACAACCAACTCCACACTCAGTTGGGCATTTGTATTTGAAAGCTGACTTGTGTTGAATTTTCCAACTGAAGGGCAGAATCTAGATGTTGAAAATTGAAATTCTCAAAGGCTAAAATAGAGAGTGGGAGAAATTATTTGCAGCTCTATGAGCAATGCTTTGGTGTGAGTCTGTCTCTCAGCATTGTACTGTTCTCTGCTAAAATTACCAGAAAACGTTCCAAATGATCTGAGCGATTTTGCCAAATTCTAGCTTTTATTTTCTCCTCTGCAATCTTTGACATGAAGTGCACTTTTATTCAGCATGAAAAAGTCATCACTCGATACTGCAGCACTGCACAGAGAAAAGCTGGTCTCAGCAGAAAGGCAAAATAGATTATGCTATCTCAGGGAGGAGATGCCAACAAAATGAAATAAAGGAAAACCTTTTTGGTTGCTATAGGCACCGTTTGGGGAAATCTCATTTTTCTTTGGCAGCCTGGCCAAAAAGGTTACCTTGGCCCAAAGAGAAAAGCAACCCCTTGTGACAGGTAGGAAATTTTTTCTATGCTGTCTCTTGAGCCCTTACTTTTTAAAAAGGAAACATATGAGGCAGGGATTGTCTTATGTGCTTATAGTACAATAGTTGCAGGCATCTGCAACAGGGCAAAATACACAGGATTACAAAGGGAGTTGGACATGTAGCATGGCAAAGTAAGAAAAGCTCTTCTGAAAAGTTATATAGGAGCCACTCTATTCAATTATTGCCATGCTACATATTTGTTAGGGCAGTGTTTCTCAACTTTCCTAATGCCATGATCTCTTAATACAGTTCCTCGTATTGTTGTGACCCCCAACCATAAAATTATTTTCGTTTCTACTTCATAACTTGCTACTGTTATAAATTGTAATATTTGATATGAAGGATGCGTTTTTATTCACTGAACCAAATTTGGCACAAATACCTGATATACCCAAATTTTAATACTGGTGGGGTTGGAGGGGATGATTGATTTTGTCATTTGGGAGTTGTAGTTGCTGGGATTTATAGTTCACCTACAATTAAAGAGCATTCTTGGGGCATTGAACTCCACCAACGATAAAATTGAACCAAACTTGGCACACAGAACTCCCATGACCAACAGCAAATACTGGAAGAGTTTGGTGGGCATTGAGCTTGAGTTTTGGAGTTTTAGTTCACTGACATCCAGAGATCACTGTGGACTCAAACAATGATGGGCCTGGACCAAACTTGGCATAAATACTCAATATGCCCAAATGTGAACACTGGTGGAATTTGGGGAAACCAGACCTTGACATTTGGGAGTTGTATTTGCTAGGATTTATAGTTCACATCCAATCAAAGAGGATTCTGAACCCCATCAACGATAGAATGGGCCCAACTTTCCACATAGAAGCCCCATGGCTTGAAGGGACCCGCTGGTGTGAGCCTCCCCCCAGCATTGCATGCTTTCCCTCATCCATACATGCACACCATGCTGCCATGCACCGAGCATGCCTGCTCTCCCCTCCTCATTTGGAGTCTCAGAAACAGCCTTCCCCTTGGATGAGAGGCCAGCTGAGAGGCTAATCACAGCGGAGGTGGGTTTTTGGTGAGAAGATTCGCTGTCTGTTTCCAAAAAGGAAGAGAAGGAGAGGCAGAGAGATCTTCAGCCTTCTCTGCCAAAGGGATTCCTAAGACCATCAGAAATGTATGTTTTTTACTGATGATCTTTGGTGATTCCTCTGAAACCCCCTTGTGGCTCCCCAAGGAGTCCCAATCCCCAGGTTGAGAAACATTGTGATAGGGGCAGTGACTATTAATCCTTTGTTGACCCACTTTTAAGCTGCTTTAAAAATGTTCCAGTTTCTCCTCCTACTTTACCCCTTGCCCTAAGCTTATGTCAGTGGCTACAAATCTGAGTTCAAAATGCAAAAGTCACTCCAGTAGGGAAGAGAAGGGGAGGGTGCAGAGTCTTGCCTTCCCCTGTAGGGTCAGAGCAAACTGTTGCAGTCTCTCCTATCTTGAGTATTCTCCCTCAGTAATAACTTTTTCCATCCTATCCTTGCTCTGATGTGGCTTGGCCACAAAATGTCCTCATTTTCATCTGTGAAATGTTGGCTGGTATGTTACTGTTGTTTCAATTGATATCCTTTAAAATTGCCTGGAATTCTCTTGGTTAGTCTGATAGGATGAAATGATTGATCAAATCAATTTCAACCACCTCTGAGTATTCCTTACCCAAGTAAGAGCCACCATAAGTCAACAAGAGACGGAAAGGCACATAAACAAGTCAACACCCAGGCAGATTTATTTCAGTCAAATAGTCTGGTCCATGTAGGATATGCAAACAATATTTTGTAGTTCAGCTGCATTTTAGTTTCCTCGCTGTGATTTTGTGTCACAATTTCTTTTTGTGTTTATTTGCTTTTAAAAAAAAATTATGTTGTGAGATGTCTTGGGTCTCTCTTCTGAGAGAATTTTAGAGCTGGAAGAGACCACAAGGGAATCCAGTCCAAAACCCGCCATGCATAAGCAAAGCATCATTTTTTTCTTAGGCAATGAATATTAAGAGGTAGTTTGTCATTGCATTCCTCTGTAATATAATCTACAGTCTCTGGTATTCCTTGGTGGGGTCTCATCTCAATACTAACCAGGGCTAACCCTACTTAATTCCCAAGATCAAATAAAGGTAAAGGTAAATTTTTCCCCTTGATGTTAAGTCTAATCATGTTTGACTCTCTGGGGTGGTGCTCATCTCTATTTCTAAGCCGAAGAGCTGGCGTTGCCCATAGATGCCTCCTTGGTCATGTGGCCAGCATGACTGCATGGAATGTCATTACCTTCCCGCTGCAGTGATACCTATAGGTCTACTCACATTTGCATGTTTTTGAACTTCTAGGTTAGCAGAAGTTGGGGCTAACAGCAGGAGGTCACTCCGCTCCCCGGATTCAAACCATTGACCTTTTGGTCAACAAGTCCAGCAGCTCAGCAGTTTCACCCTCTGCACCACCAGGAGCTCAAGACCAGATATCTTTAAGTTATTCAGACTCTTTACCATTTATCAATTTATAGCATCATAGGATCATCGAGTCGAAAGAGACCACCTTTCCAACCTCCTGCCATGCAGGAAGACACAATTAAAGCATCCCTGACAGATGGCCATCCAGCCTTGTTTAAAAACCTCTGGAGAAGGAGACCTCATCACACTCCAAGGCAGCATATTTCACTGTTGAGCAGCTCCAACTGTCAGGAGGTATTTCCTACCATTTAGGTGGGGCCAGGCTTAGCACAGCAGGCTAAACCACTGTGCTGATCAAAACGTCTGCAGTTCAAGCCTGGGTCAGGGTGAGCTCCTGTCATTAGCCCCAGCTCACCTGCCCATCTAGCAGGTTGAAAGCAGAAATGTGAGTAGATAAAATAGGTACCACTTTTGGTGGGGAGGTAATAAAGACACCCTTAAGGACATCAATTAGAGCAATTCCCCTCAGCATGGAAGATAGGGTGAGAGCCCCCCCCCCCCCCACCCAATGGCCAGAGTCAAGAACAGCCTTCAAGGTACTAGAAATAAGATGGAAAAAACTGCATTTACCTCTGTTTGTGTTGTTTGTCCTTGTTAAGTGCATTGAATGTTTGCCATATGTGTGTTCTGTAAGCTGCTCTGAGTCCCCTTGAGGTGAGAAGGGTGGGGTATAAATACTGTAAATAAATAAACTGTAAATAAACTCTCTGTCTGTAGTTTGAATCTATATCCTGGTCCCTAGCAGCAGAAAACAACCTGACCCCATCTTTTGTTTTCATTTCTTTTTCACTAAGCAAGAAATGGAAGATCATGCCTCCATTGATCCCATATGACTTTAGGATATATGAAGCACTATGTTTCAAAGGAAGACTTTGCCCAACCTTCTGCAGACTCCAATTCTGTCTTCCAGGCCTGAAGTAGCACAAAAGCTTTAGGGGTCTTATGCAAAGGCAGTGTCTTCCTGTGTCCCTCCTCATGCTCAAGTCCTCGAATTATTGGCAAAACCGCTTTGCCCAGGGCACAACTTCTACAACGTTTTTCATCCTTTGAAGGTCTGGCTGGGTCTATACAGGAGTTTAATCAAGTTCTCAGCAGTGGAAATAAAATCCTGCCTAACCACCGAGAGTGCTGTTTCACACCTGTGATCAAACTACAGCTTCTGGAAGATGAAAAATCAGTTCTAAAATGGGGACTATTTCTACCTGCAAAACAATTCCTTATTTTTAATTCTTTGACTGGACAACTTTTTATAAGGGCAGCCATCATTGCAGCAGCAGGAGAAACAGCAGGGAAACCAGACGAAATGTTCACATCTTGTTTTTCAGTGCCTCTGTTTTTTAGTGTCTGTTCAGCAAATTCTGTTCGGATAACCCTGAGCATGAAGATTCAACTCCCTCTGCATCTCAAACTGGTAAAATTACTTGCTTTTTCTGTTATATCTGTAATCTGTAATCACACCAAGTATGGAAGCCAACTGTTATTCAGACAACTACACTGTGATAACAAGAGAAGAGAAATCCTAGTTCTAACTATATAGGCTGAAGAGGTCAAGAGCCATGCCTGCCCTTAGGACAAAGTCAGGATGTCTTCTGCTCCTTAGGATGGAAAGAAACTCAAGCTGGAATGTATCCACAGGAGAATGGCTGAAATGGTAGGCTATCCAGTTCTACTTAGCACAATTCAAGAAGGATATTGACCAGCTGGAATGTGTCCTGAGAAGGGCAACTGAAGTGATCAAAGACCTGGAATCCAAGCCCTATGAAGAGCAGATTAGGGACCTGATTCAATATTCAATATAATTTATTTATATTGCACCCTATCTCCCCAAGGCGACTCAGGGTGGATTGCAGTACACATATATGGCAAACATTCAATGCAATTATACAATTAACAAAGAAAGACAGCACATAAACAGAGAAGGCTTCCCATCTTTTTCCATCTCTGGCATCTGGTAGCTGTGATTTACTCCGACCACAGCAGTGGGGGAAGGGGTGGGGGGTGGGGAGCTTTGTTGTCCTTAGATGCTCTCCTGATCGAATTGCTGGCATGTCTGCATGGGTGCCTTTTATTACCTCCCCACAAAGTGGTACCTATTTATCTACTCACATTGCTGTTTTTGAACTGCTAGGTGAGCAGAAGATGGGCTGACGGTTGGGAGCTCACCCCAACCCGTGGTTGAACTGTTGACTTTTTGATAGGCAAGATTTTCTGCAGCTGGTGATTTAACCTTCTATTGTAATGCCCTGGTTATGTTTAGACCAGAGAAGAGAAGGTTAAGAAGGGACATGCTAGCACCGTTTAAATATTTTAAAAGATGTCATATTGAAAAAAAAAAGATATTCAAAATTGTTAATGGCAGTCTATGTTTACAATTAAAGGCTATGCACTCCTACTCACTTGTTCTGATATATTGGGTGATTACCGCTTAGAGTCGCCTTGTTGGCTGATATAGGCGGTATACAAAAGGAGTAAATAAATAAATAAATAAATAATATTCTAAAAGGTAAGGTAAAGGTAAAGGTTTTCCCTGACAGTAAGTCTAGTTGTGTCCAACTCTGGGGGATGGTGCTCATCTCCATTTCTAAGTCAAAGAACCAGCATTGTCCATAGACACCTCTAAGATCATGTGGCCAGCATGACTTGCATGGAGCACTGTTACCTTCCCGCAGAAGCGGTACCTATTGATCTACTCACATTTGTATGATTTCAAATTGCTAGGTTGGCAGAAGATGGGGCTAACAGTGGGAGCTCACCCCACTCCCCAGATTCGAACTGCCAACCTTTTGGTCAGCAAATTCAGCCGCTCAGTGGTTTAACCCTCTGTGCCACCAGGGAGCCCTAAAAAGTATCAGATCCTATTTTATCTTGGAAGCTAAGTAGGAGCAGAATTCTGGGGTTTGTAATTTAGGAAGAGGCTTTTAAACTGTTCACCAAAAGAAGCCCTGGGCCTCCCTAAACTACAATCCCCAGAATTCTGCAAGAAGCAGTCACAGCATTTAAAGTGGACTGACGTAGGAAAATGCTCAAGTGTGATGAGGCCCTAGAGATGTCTTGCAGCAACGGTATGTGATGTTCAGGACCATGGACAGCAGCTGTGGCGAAAACAAGTGTTACCATTGCAGCCAAAGGAGCTGAGCTGCCCTTGGTGCTGAATTATTCTCTTCCTCCAAAATTTTGCTACAAAGAAGCAAGAATACAATGATTATGTTTCCCAAAAGCAACCATTGTCTTCAAAACACTGGGAGAAATGAGAGCAGATATGAAAACACTCTATCCATTCCTGTACTTTGGTATAATACACTATACGAAATACTGGATCTCAAATGCATGAAATTTTGGGGATCAGGCCAAGTATGTGTATATTTATCTTTTGTCTACAATCTCTCCAAGACGGGGGATTCTGGGAATTGCCCCCCCCTCTTTCTCATTTCTCTATCTATCAGGCATGTAGCCGGGGGGGGGGGGGGGCTCGGGGGGCTTCAGCCCCCCCCCCCCCGAAATTCTCATGGTGGTTCGCGAAAAGGCCTTACTGGTGCATTATTTAAACTGTTATGTTTATTCATATCATGATCTGATCACCATACTCAATATATCCCATATGCATGGGGGTATTGGGGTAATGATACAAAACGTTTGCTAGGCTAGACCCTCTTTCACTCAGACTCAGCCCCCCCCCCGAAACCCCCCTGAAAAGATTCAGCCCCCCCCCCCCCGAAACGAAATCCTGGCTATGGGCCTGTATCTATCTATCATCTATCTCAGGCTTGTGCAAACTTGGGCCTTTCAGGTGTTTTGGACTTCAATTCCCACTATTCCTAACAGCTTCAGGCCACTTAAGTGGGTGAGGGAAAAAGGAAAGGGCCCGAGGCTGTTAGGAATTGTGGGAGTTGAAATCCAAAACACCTGGAGGGCCCAAGTTTGCTCATGCTTGATTTAAATATCTACCTACTTATCTACCTATCTTTTGTGATATCTACCTACCTACCTACCTACCTATCTTCTGTGATATCTATCTATCTATCTATCTATCTATCTATCTATCTATCTATCTATCTATCCATCTATCCATCTATCCATCTATCCATCTATCCATCTATCCATCTATCTTCTGTGATATCTATCTACCTACTGTGATTATCTATCTTCTGTATATCTACCTACCTACCTACCTACCTACCTACCTACTGTGATTATCTTTCTATCTTCTGTGATATCTATCTGTCTACCTACCTACCTTCTGTGATATCTATCTATCTATCTATCTATCTATCTATCTATCTTCTGTGATATCTATCTGTTTGCCTACCTACCTACTTCTGTGATACCTATCTATCTATCTATCTATCTATCTATCTATCTTCTGTGATATCTACTTACACACCTTATGTGATATCTTTCTTTCTTTCTATCTATCTATCTTCTGTGATATCTATCTCTATCTATCTATCTATCTATCTATCATCTATCTATCTTCTGTGATATCTACCTACCTACCTTATGTGATATCTATCTATCTATCTATCTATCTACCTATCTACCTATCTACCTACCTATCTTCTGTGATATCTGTCTATCTTCTGTGATATGTACCTACCTACCTTATCTGATATCTAGTATCTATCTTCTTTGATATCTATACATCAACCTACTTACCTACCTACCTATCTATCTTCTGTGATATCTATCTATCTATCTTCTGTGATATCTACCTATCTACCTACCTATCTTATGTGATCTATCTATCTATCGTCTGTGATATTTATCTAACTACCTACCTATCTTCAGTGATATATCTATCTATCTACCTACGTACCTATCTAACTTCTGAGATATCTATCCATCCATCTATCTAGCTATCCCTATCTATCTATCTATGTTCTGTGATACCTTCCTCCCTATCTATCTTCTGTAATATCTATCCTATCCTATCTAGACAGATAGGATTTGATATCTATGTTCTGTGATACCTACCTACCTTCCTCCCTATCTTCTGTGATCTATCTATCTATCTATCTATCTATCTATCTATCTATCTATCTATCTATCTATCTATCTATGCCCGACAGGCCCCTCCCACCGCTGTTTCCTCTCCTCCTCCTCCTCCTCCTCTCCCTTTGGCCTCGGCGGCGCGCGCGGCGGTGGCTGGTGCTGCTGGCGTCGGGGTCGCGCTTCCCTTGGCGCATCCTTCCTTTCCTTCCTTCCTTCCTTTCCTTCCTTCTTTCCTTGCTTGCTTGCTTCTCCGCCGGGCAAGGACTGGCGATGGCGCCGAGCCGCCCGCTGCTGGCGCAGTGCGTGTGCTCCTTCTTCGCCTTCCTCTTCTCCTTCATCGTGGTGGTGCCTCTCTCGGAGAACAGCCGCGACTTCCGCGGGCGCTGCCTTCTCTTCGCCGAGGGCCTCTGGCTCAGCGCCAACCTGACGGCGGAGCGGCAGCGCTTCACGGTCCAGGAGTGGGGGCCCGAGCCCGCCTGCCGCTTCGGCCTCGCCGCCGGACTCCTCTCCCTCCTCCTCGCCGCCGCCCAGGCCTGGCGGAGCCTCTTCTTCCTCTGCAAGGGACACGAGGAGTAAGTCCAGGCAGAGAGACGCGGTGGGAGGGGTGGGCTTTGAAAGGAGGGAGTCCCGGCCATCCCCTCAACCCCAAGGCCGGGGTGCCTGTGTGTGTGCACGCAGGGGAAAGAGAGGAGAAGCCGGGGACGTGCTCTTCTCCCTTCCCTCTTCTATGAGTCTATGCTTAGGTGCCCCTCTTCCACTGCCAGGGCTCAAGGCTCCCCATCTCAAGTGCTGTCCATGTACAAGGCCTTCAGCCTTCAGCATTCCCTAGCATTGAGCCAGGGCCATTCAAGTCATGCCCAGTCATCTACAGCGGAGACCCACTCTTGCCTGCAGCCTCTTATGATGAGGAGGATAATGATTATGTATTGCCTGCCTCACCTTGGGAATCAAGGCAGGGTAGAACATGATTAAAACAGTGGGACGAAACAAGGCACTAATTAAAATACATGTCACAAGCATACACAGGTGTAATGCGGGTTAAAATTCACACCTTGCCCTATCTTACTGGTATGTGGTCTACACTGAATAATAATAATAATAATAATAATAATAATAATATACTTTATTTGTATTCTGCCCTATCTCCCCGAGGGGACTCAGGATGGATTCCAGCATACACAACACAAAAGCAAACATTCAATGCCTAGAAACAACAAAACACAGATACAGGTAAAGGCTTCCCCTTCTGGCTCTGGGGGGGGGGTGGGGGTGGCGCTCATCTCTGGCTCTGGGTGTGGTGCTCATCTCCATTTCTAAGCTGGAGAGCCTGCATTGTCTGCAGACACCTCCTAAGTCATGTGTCCAAATGACTGCACGGAGCGCCGTTTACCTTCCCGCTATTTCTCTACTCACATTTTTGAACTGCTAGGTTGGCAGAAGCTGGGGCTAACTATGGGAGCTCACCCCACCCTGCAGATTCGAACCATCAACCTTCCAATCAGCAAGTTTAGCAGCTCAGTGGTTTAACCCATTGTATCACTGTGGCCCCTACTGACCCCTCATCCCAGGGCAATCCAGCGTTGCACATGCAGGATTGAGCTTGATATGGGTCACACAGATTCAAACTACCAACCTTCCAGTAAGCAAGTACAGCAGCTCAGAGGTTTAATACATTGCACCACTATGGCCCCCACTGACCCCTTATCCCAGGGCAATCTGGGGCTAACATTTGGAGCTCACCCCGTCCTGCAGATTTGAACCAGCAAGCCTCCAGTCAGCAAGTTCAGCGGCTCAGCAATTTAACCTGTTACACCACCATGGCCCCCACTGACTCCTTATCCCAGGTCAATCTGGGGCTAACAGCAGAAGCTCACCTCGTCCCACAGATTCGAACCACCAGTCTTCCAGTCAGCAAGTTTAGCAGCTCAGTGGTTTAACTCATTGTACCACTGCGGCCCCAATTGACCCCTTATCCCAGGGCAATCTGGGGCTAACAGTTGGAGCTCACCCCATTCTGCAGATTCGAACAACCAACCTTCCAGTCAGCAAGTTCAGCAGCTCAGTGGTTTAACCCGTTGCACCACCATGGTCCTTACTGACCCCTTATCCCAGGGCAATCTGGGGCTAACAGTGGGAGCTCAATCCCATCCTGCAGATTCAAACCACCAACCTTCCAGTCAGCAAGTTTAGCAGCTCAGCGGTTTAACCCGTTGCACCACTGCGGCCCCCCACTGACCCCTTATCTCAGGGCAATCTAGTGTAGGACATATTGGATTGACCTTGATATGGGTCACACTGTCACTCCCTGGTCACTGTTCAGGTGGGAGTCCCAACTTCCCCATGGTGCTGGACCAGGGTTCCCTCCTTATTGTTGCATCCCATTCTCTGTGTTGTGATGATCCCTGGACACAGCATGGATCCTCTCTGTCAGCTGTTACCTGCAGTGATGTCAGCAAAGGGATAGGGCAACAAGGAGGGAAAAGGAATCACCCCTCCTCTCCTCCCTCCCTTCTCCAATCACTATGTTGTCCTGGCCACCGTCACTGCGGATGATGGCCAAGTGGCAACATCATCCGCAGCTTGAGTCCATTCAGCCAAACCGAATGGGAGGAGACTGCAAGTGCCAATCCATCTTCCCAGGCCTCCCAAGCCCAGGAGGCATGGATTGGCAATGTAAACAACTATGTCTGGTTTGTCTTGGAACCAATCCAAGTGTCTATATCAGGCATGGGCAGATGTCAATCTTCCAGGTATTTTTGGACTTCAACTCCCACAATTCTTAACAGCCGGAGTTCAAATCCAGAACACCTGAAGGGAACCTGAGTCAAGGCCATATTAAGATAGCCTTGCCCTGCATTACCTCAGATCAATTCTATGCAGCATTTGGCCACCATGGACTTGATCTGAGACCCTTTGGCCTTAAGTGGTCAGTGTAGATGCATTCTCTGAAAGGTCTTAATATAGGTTGAGCATTCCTTAGCCATAATGGGACTTGAAGTGTTTTTGGATTTTTTTTCCAGATTTTGGAATACCTGTGTTTACCTATATCATGAGATATCTTTTAGATGGGACTCAAGCACTGAAAATCATTAACATTACCTTCTAGGCATAGCCTTCAGGGAGTTATACTGTATTTTATAACCCCCAGGTTTCCATAGAACAGAAACATGGCCATCTGGGCAGATCAGTGTGAGTGAGGTTATGAACTGTGCTGGTCTGAATTATGGTGGGATTTTAGGAATGCTTCATCCCAAATCTAGCTCATCCTCGAGTCTTTTTATGCAAACCTGGAAAGATTAGTCTAATTGTTCTGTTCCTCATAATCTGATTTGATATTTTTTACATTCATAATAACCTTTTCTTGGTTTTTTCTTGATTGTTTTCCAATCCCATCTTTTCTCCAAAGATCTCAGGACAGCATATAGGGCTTTCTTTCAGAGTTTATTTTCACTGGCATAACCTGTAAAGTAGTTCAGGCTGATATTTAGATTAAGATGACCAGTGCCACTCAGACCCCTTCTTTACTGCCATGTAATCCAGATGATCAAAGCACATGATCCACATTACCTGCTTTGATCTGAATTATATGAGTCCACACTGCCATATAATCCAGTTCAAATCAGATAATTTCAAATCAGGATTTTATATGGCAGTGTTGAAGGGACCTCAGTGAGTTTTATGGCTTCATGATGATTTGAATGTGAACAACTCAAGTTCTGGTTCCTCACTCTAGCCCTCTTGGTTTCATAAGGTAAAGGTAAAATTTTCCCCTTGACATTAAGTCTAGTTGTGCCCGACAATGGGGTGGTGGTGCTCATCTCCATTTCTAAGCCAAAGAGCTGCCGTTGTCTGTAGACACCTCCAAGGTCATGTTCCCGGCATGACTGCATGGAGCATCGTTATCTTACCACAGAAGTGGTACCTATTGATCTACTCACATTTGCATGTTTTTGAACTGCTAGCTTGGCAGAAGCTGGGGTTAACAGTGGGAGCTCATCCTGCTCCCAGATTCGAACCAACGACCTTTTGGTCAGCAAGTTCAGCAGTTCAGCTATTTAACCTGCTGCGCCACTGGGGGCTCCACTGGGCTCTGGGGCTCCGAATTTTCATTGTTTTAAGGAAAATTCATTATATGGTTTCATACAATTAATGAATTTTAATAAAAATAATGCTAAAGGTAGTTAACAACACTCAAAACATCTAATCCTTATAAGCAAAGAAGTAATATCATAGAAAAGATGAAAATGGTTAGTGAGTAAAAACATGATTATTTCAAAGTTGAGAATAAAACACAAAGTCACAGGAAAAGAACAGTGCCGTAAGTCATAAGCTTATTTAAAACACTTGCCTGCTAGAATAACCACTTTATGTAAAAAGTTCCAAAGTCTAGGGGCAACTAAGAAGGACATTTTCATATGTATTTGAGTAACCATGAAAAAGGATCATTACAGAACTATGGAGAGTACCAATGCTCTTGTTTTTTAAAACTATTTGCTTCTAAGGGTATATCTATGGTTCAAGCCTATGGAATTATGAGAGTTGTTGTTTTACAAGGTCTTCAGACTTCTCTGTCAAGAGTGCTGGTGCCTCAACAGACTACAAATCCCTGGATTCTACGGCCATGACAATTAAATTACATTACTTCTGCAGTGTAGTTGTATCCTCTGTTGGAGTGTGATGCAATTTTGCCATGTTTTAGATCTCTCCAGGCTGTTTCAGGCCCAGAAAAAATATTTAACAGAACTCAGCTTCTGGGGTACTCTTCTGTTATATAAAGGCCTCTCCTTGCCATACAGCAAACAGATGGGTATATATATGTGTTTGTACAGCTACTGTGCTAATTGCATTCTACACTCTCTGATGGATGTGTGGAAAAGGTTTCTAGATACAAATCTTTGATGTGTTGGAAGTTCTTGTATGTGGCCTATCATCCACATTTTCCTTACTTTTGAGTGACCTCGTTGTGTGACTTAGGCCTGGGACACCATTTAGTTAACCTATGAATTCATCCCAGACTATCCCAAAGCAAAGTTGTAAGAGAATATAAAGCCAGACCACACATATGACAGCATTGTCTGCAGAGTGCACAGTTCCAGATGTCTGGAAGCAAAAACTCAATCATACGTCTATAATAGAACATGCAAGCGATCTCCATGGAGATGCAGAAACAGAGCAGTGTTAAAATGACATATTCTGTAAATCTGACATTTTAGATGTGTTGCAATTAAACTCAGCATGCCCTAAGTTTTCTTGGATGAAGAGGGCTTTAGTCAAGAAAATTGAACCACTGCAACCTACACTGGATAGTACAGGCAGAGATGGAGAACATAAACGGGGCTTCATTTGCGAAGCCTACTGTGGCCCATGAAGCTATGAGTAGGGGGAGAAAAACTACTTCATGAAAACATCCAGACTTTAAATTCAGCCTCAAAGACCCTCTTTTAAACCCCCCTGTCCTTAGACATGTGGTAATTTCATTTATTAGTTTTGGTGCAAAACACTTCTGTGCTACCCTTTAGGCAAGGTTCCTCAATCTAAAAACAGAACCTTGTGAACAGTGGCACTGTCCTGTTGGGGTTTTCTTCCCAAATAAATTTCTCTAAGGCCATTCTTGCTTTCTTTTAGGAAAAACCAAACCAAAACACACATCCTGCTGCTCAGCACCACAATCTCTGATCCACATTTCAAATATTTTAGACATCATTTTCTGCAGATTCTGTCTGTTTTGTTGTTGTGTGCTTTCAAGTCACTTCTGACTGATGCTAACCCTATCAGTCTACTGGCTGACCTTGGGCAACCACACTCTCACCACCTTAGAGGAAGGCAAAGGCAAAAGCCCATCTCAATGAATGTTGCCAAGAAAACCCAATCATTAGGATTCTCCTTAGGGTTGCCATAAGTAAAAAATGACTTAAAGGCACACAGCAAAAACAAATACGTGTCTGCTTGGACAGGTCCCTAAGATCTTTGGGGAGGTTTTCTCTCCATCCCACCACCTTCACAAGCATGGCTTCTGGGAAACAGAAGAAGGCCTTCTCAGTAGCTGCTCCTGGGCTATGGGAGACAATAACAACAAAAATAGCAACAACACTTTATTTATATTCCATCCTTCTCCCCAAGGGGACTCAGAGCGGATTACAACATGCGTATAAACAAACACAGGCAAATATTCAATGCCTTGTTACAAATGGAAATAAAAAGACAAAGGAAAGGGCTTCTTCTTTCATTTCCAGCTCTGGAGGCGGTGCTCTTCTCTGGCTCTGGGGGAGATGCTCTTCTCCATTTCTAAGCTGAGGAGCCTGTATTGTTGTAGACACATCTTGGTTGTGTGGCTGGCAAGATTGCTTGGAGCATCCCTTTGCCTTTTTCTGCCGAAGTGGTACTTATTTATCTACTCACATTTGCATGTGTTCAAACTGCTTGGTTGGCAGGAGCTAGGGCTGACAGCAGGAGTTCATCCCATCTTGCGGATTTGAACTGCCAACTTTCAGGTCAGCAGATCAGCAGCATAAGGGTTTAACTCATTGCAGCACCACGGTCTCTATCCAACGTGGCCCCTATAGAATGACAGGCTTTTGGGAACTGAAGGTTTTTAAAGAAAGCACTTTTAAGAGGGCACATGATGGGTCTGAATGTACTATTTTAACACTGCTGTTGAAATGGTTTTTAATGCTCTCTTTTAAATACCATTTCAGTGCTATTAGTTTGTATGTTTTAACCTGCTGGATATGCTCTAGCTGGAGATGGTGCATTGAGTAGGAGTTGGACCTGACAACCCACGAGATCCATTCCAATTCTGTGATTCTAAGTATCTTTTACACTCATTTAGAAGTCTAGAAATTTTAAACAAAAATCAACCCCAAAATCCGAGTCGATGTATCCATGTATCTATGTGGTACCTGAAGTCCCACCAAACAACTATTTAAAATCACATTTTGATGGTGTTACCTCAATATCTTGATTACATAGACTGTCAAACTGATGTTATGTCTATAATAAAAATGCTAACACCGGAAATTAGATATAGAACAATGTAAGTAATTGCACAGTAATGTTCTGTATCTGCTTAAATTGTCTGCTTTGCAGAGGAACAGAGGCTGAAAAATGGAGACACTGCAGTTTTGAATCCTACATGAAAGCAAAATGAGAATCACATTTTTTTCTCTCTCTCCCCT
Organism: Anolis sagrei ordinatus; assembly: GCF_025583915.1. Classification (NCBI taxonomy): domain Eukaryota; kingdom Metazoa; phylum Chordata; class Lepidosauria; order Squamata; family Anolidae; genus Anolis; species Anolis sagrei. The sequence continues at coordinate 20,172,335 of NW_026844366.1, read as the reverse complement.
CCCCATCTCTGTGGTTTGTGAAAGAAGTGTGTGCACAAAACAGACTCTTTTTCTATCTCTTTTGTTTATAAAAACAAAGTACCTCCTTCTAAATTCTTCAGCTGTTGTTAAGTGTCATTAAGTTGACTATAAGAACTTATGGTGAACCCATGAACTAAAGTCCTCCAAATCACCCTAGAAGTCACTTCCAAACTCAGGTCATGCAGACTCAGGGATCTGGCATCCTTGACTGGGTCCATCCATCTGGAATCTGTTCTTCCTCTTTTCTGACTGCCTTGTGTCTTACCAAGCATTGCTGTCTTTTCTAGTGAGTCATGTCTTCTCATTTTGGCTTCTAGGGAATAATCAGGCTTGATTAATTTGGGTTTTTAGCAGTCCATAGAATCCATAGAACTCTTCTCCAGCACCATGTTTCAAATAAGCTGTTTTTCTTCCCATTAGCTTTCCTCATTGTCTTGCAGTCACAACAATACATCGACATGGGGAATATGATGGCATTTTGCAAGCACAAGCACAATTTAAACCCTTATATTACACAACACTGAGGCAGTCCCTGAGTCACAAACATCTAACTTATAAATGACTCATAGTCAAGAACAGGGATAAAACAACAGAAAGTGAGATAAATCTACCCCTCAGAAGGGAAAGTCACTCCTGGAAGAGTTCATATCATGAGAAAGAGGTGTCTCCACTGAAGCGTTATCACTATTCCTTGTTTCCACAACATGCCATTTTTTTCAAAATCCAATCCTCACAGGGACAGAAAGTGTGGTGAAATCTTCTAAACAGGGGCACAGACAGCAAAACAAACACTGCAGGGGTGTTCACCCTTCCCTATGCTATCCAAAGATATATATGGCTGTAGTTACACTTTAAAAAGTATCTGTTCTGACTTACATACAAGTTCAATTTAAGAATAGTCCTACATAACCTATTTTGTTCATAAATTGGGGACTGCTTGCATACTAAATTGGACACATTTGTATTGTCTTTGAGGTTCCATGCATCGAAGGAGGTTCTAGTGCAGGACTTGACTGCAGACCCCTTTTCCCTTAGCTATTCAGCCCCAAAAACTGCTCTTGACTTCTACTTGAAGTCAACTTATACATGAGTATGTATGATATAATAGTTGTCACTCTTGGATTCATGATCTGATATTACTGTATATTTTCCTCCCTCTCAAATTCTTTACTTTGGTTAATGAAAAGTAAAAGCTCCCAATTCAAACTGAATATAAAACCACTTTAAAAAAAACAAAGAAGATATTATAATGTTTCTAAAGGTAGAATGAGATCAAAGCATGGGTTAATTTGAAGCGTGTTTCAGTTAGAACAAGGCAAAGAAGGAAGCAAATGCTTCTTAAACCCAAATCTGTCACTAGCGATTTGACAAACAAGGAATGCAGCATTTGAATTTTGCTGTCTTAGCATGAAGTGAGTGTTTAGCTTTTGGGGCATTTCAGATTTGAGGAGCTGATGCTAAAGACAGCCTTGCAATTTTTTGGATGTGTTAGGAAATGTGTCTTCTTCTGCCCATTTCCCAGTTTGATCTGCTGGTTTCTATGCCACTGGCTGAAATAGTGGTAGTGGGGATGATTTGGTATATGATTTGGGGTTTTGTTCCATGACACACACACGCAAGTGGATACCCAAATCCATTTATGTTCAATTTCAGTTATACATTGTGGTTCAGTAATATGCTGCCCCTTATACAAAATGGCAAAATCAAGATTTGCTTTTTGGAACTTTCTGCATGGATACAGAATTCCTGGTTATGGAATGGGGATGGTAGTTTTTCTTGAACCTGTTTTATTAGGATTAAGCAACATACGTTGTGTGTTGAGATTCCTAACTGGGTACTGTAGTTCTTGTTCCGGTTGTCTAAATTGAAAAGCACTATAGGGAAGTGAAACTGAGACTATCATATTTTGGACGTATCATGGGAACACATGAATCATTTTAAAAGACAATAATATTTGGTAAAATGTGGAGGATGAGGATGAAGTCCACATTGTAGATGGATGGACTCAGTCAAGGAAATCAGGGACCTAAGTTTGCAAGACCTGAGCAGGGCTGTTGCTAACAGGGTGGCATAATCTCTTGTTAATAGTGTCATCATAAGTCAAAGTAGAGTTGATGTCCATTAATAATAGGGGAGCATATGTTGCATGGTGTGGAAATATATTTATTTATTAAGGCATTTCTACCCCTGCCTTTCTCCATCCCAGAGGGGACTCAAGGTGACTTACACATAGGCAACTATTTGATGCCACAAAGCAAGGTACAATTAAAATAAACATTAAAATAAAATTATAAAATACATTAAAATAATTAAAAACATTGAACACAATATCTTCACAATTAATCGTGTGATCCTTAAGCGTAATCCGGGCCATTCCAATAGTCATTGCACATCATTCCATATCAATCTATTGTACAAGTTCTCCAAAGGCTTGGCCACAGAGGCATGTTTATCACTCTCTTATGGAAGATATATCTTGTAGTATGTGGAACAATCTTTCAATAAGTGGGGCAAGAGTAGGATAGCATAGCTAGTAATGGGGTGGCGAAAATTGTAGTCCAAAAATATTTACAGGGTCACCTGTTCCTCATCCCTGGCTTGGGGAAAGTGCTTGTGTTACTGAAGGCTTGTGCTTAGTTTCTTCCTTTCTCCTCCATTCCCAATTTCTATTGCAGCTCTTTTTTCTATGCCTTCCTGAATCTACTGGTCAGCGCCTTTGTGGTATTTATCATCTTTATTGCCAGCACTATTGTGACTGTTGGCTTCAACATGTGGTGTGATGCTATTACTGAAAAAGGAAGCATGCCAAATAGGTGAGTACTGTTGTACTGTTGGAAGAAATAGGGAATGTTGTGTTTCTTTTTAAAAAAACAAACAGTTTCAACCAAGAAAGATATCACTGGAAAGAAGCAAAGTTACAGTTACAAGAGCAAGGAAAACAAACATGAAGAAATATATCCCAGAGACTGTCTCCAAAGGTATGACTTGTTCAAGCAAGGCTGACAAAAGTGTTTTCAGGCTATGACTCCCACATGCCCTTAGGTACTATGCCCATTGGATATCCTAGTTGGAGGATTTAGGGAGCTATAGCCATAAAATTCTAGAACCATAGATTTGGAAGGGATCCTATGTGCCATCTCATCCAATTCTTTGCTAGTATGGAAATCTATTAAAACTACATGTGATAAGGGTCTAGGAGTCTTAGTAGACATCAAGCTGAACATGAGTCAACAATGTAATGCCACAAAAGCCAATGTGATTCTAGGCTGCATCAATAGGACTAGATTGAGGGATGTAATAGTACTACTCTATTCTGCTTTGTTCAAAATTTACCTGGAATAACAATGGCCTGTTCTGGACAACACAATTCAAGAAGAATAGTGACAAGCTGGAAAGTGTCCAAAGGTGGGTGACCAAAATGGTCAAAGGTTTATTAACCATGCTGTATGAGGAATGGCTTAAGATGCTTGATATGTTTAGCCATGAGAAGACATAGTTAAGAGGTGGCATGAGAACCATTTTTAAATATTTAAAGATTGAACCAGATTATTTTCTGCTGCTCCAGAAACTAGAACACTGAGCACTTCACTTCACTTCACTTTATTTCTTAATTCGTCGCTCTCCACCAAGGTGCTTCAAGTGACTTACAATCTAAAATAGCATTTACACAATATAAAACCATTCAACATAAAAACATTCAACAGTGACTATTTGGCAAATTAGATCTGATTACTTAAATGCACAACCAAACAGCCAAGTCTTGAGTGCCTTTACAAAAGGTCGCAGCTCCGACATTGCTCTAATGTATGGAGGCAATGAGTTCCACAGAATTGGAGCATAGGTCGAAAAAGCTCTACGCCTTGTAGCTTCCAGGTGTACCTCCCTAGGGCCCGGTATGTATAGGAGATTTTCCTGGGTGGATCAAGGTGACCACTGATGGAGAAAAGGAATGAGGCGGTCCCTAAGATATAAAGGTCCTTTGTCATTTTGAGCTCTAAATGTCAGGATCAGTATCTTGTAAGAGATCCAATGTTCTATTGGTAGCCAATGCAGTTGTTGCAGAATCGATGTGATATGGGATCTTATAGAGCAGTGGATCTTATTGAGCAGTGGATCCACACGATGACAATGAAAACAAAAACAACAAGAAGATTCCACCTAAATACTATGAGGAACCTCCCAAATGTAAGAGCTGTTTGACAGTGGAATATCCTGCCTGGGAGTGTGTTGGACTCAGATTTTAAACAGAGGTTGTATAGTCCTGGATGGCCTTTGGTGGTTTCTTCCAAATCTATGTTTCTATGGTTATACCCTTAGACTTTTCTATTCCAGAAAGGTATTCCCTGCCAAAATTAGAGAAATTGCTTCTTAAAATCCATTGCCTTTAAAAACTAGATGGCTACATCATGATGAGAGAGTTGTAATTTTTCCAAATATCTCCATTCTGTTTGAGTCAGAGAAACAAAGGGTTTGTAGAGTTCTTTATTGAGAATGCTGCCCAATCTTGCCCCTTGAGAAACATAACTGGATTATTTTAAGGATTTTTTTTCTACGTGATGTTTATGGGAAATTCTTTCCCACAAAATCTAGATGGTTTAAGGATCTCTAGAAATTAAAATGGAATGTAAGAATTTGGGACCTACATTTTGCCTAAGAATGCAGAATCCCAAGCATGAAATGTTATTAATTCAAAACTACAAGTGGGAGAGAACGGTTGGGTTGGGTTGTCCTGGCTCACATTTGAACAGAGCATGGAATGTCACTTTTTGGCATTTCAGTACCTTAATCCTCCAGCTACAATGGCAAAGGACTATTCTTGATTATGGATTCAGAGAGTCCAAACATTAACTTTTCCAAACTCTGAATTTGAACTGACATGAGCAAATTTCTGGTAGCAGAGAAATGTTTTTACTACATGTTGTGTAGCATAAACCCCCAACAGTTTTCCAGGGTATTCTATCACTTTTCATTTCCTATTAGAAATATAAATATCTATTTGGAGTTTTTTTTTAAAGCCAGTATGTGCTTGATAATAATGTAGTAGATAAAAAGTGACATTTTATGTCATATGATATAGATTAATGACACTGATAAAGCATTAATTTTATGTTTCACCTTGTCATATGTTGTAAAATGCCATTAGTGAATGTTCTGTTTAGGGCTGCAACGATTATTCGAATATTCGGTTTAAAATGCTCTCTGGGTTTTTTGGTGAAAAAAACCCTGATTGACAAATCGAATGTTCGGATAAGCATCCAAGATGGCTGACCACACTGGAAAGGCGAGAAAGAGAATGAAGAGAGAGAGAGAGAAAGGCCTTCCGAAGCCTCAAAAAAACCTGGATATTTTTCACAGCACGAAGTAAAATTCCAAGTTGTTTGTTTAAAATAAATAAACAAACAAAATCTGTAGGCAGATCTTTTCTAACCGACACTTTGCTCTGGAGCATCTGAAACCAAAACCCCGCAAAAACTCCCTTCTTCTGAAGTCTTCTCTTGTGATGTCAAAAGGTAATGGAGGCTCCTAAAATGGGTTGTTGGGTTAGTGCCACAGTGACTGTGGGTGGTTTGTGGGTGGGACATAATAAAAGGGGAACTGCTGGCATATTTTTTTAACTTTATTAAAAACCTTTTTAAAGTTTGAAGGGCTTTTCATGGATTTTGTTTTGTTTTATACATCCCCATTATTCTAATTCCTCATATTCTTTAGAAATTTCCAAGCATTGATATAGTGTTGTCCTATTTACAGTTAAATCAGCCCACCACATTCACTGGAGTTACAGGCACCATACCAATGAAAGTGAAAAACTTGAATAAAAACCAATAATTTTATTGCACTTTTTGTCTGTTGGTATTATATAAATCTCAGTTAATACATTTTTTTTCAAAATTATTTTTTAACCTAAGAGAATACCTCTGTAGGAATTTCTTAAGTCCTCTAGCACAACTGCAAGGTCAACTTCAGCTGGAGATTTAACTAGTCTTGTGCATTTGTATAGAATCACTATCCATTTCTGTTTGTTCCATTTGTAAGACCCCTGTCTTCATTTTTGAGCACCTACGAAAAGCGGGTGCCTTTCCGAAGGGGCGTTTTTGTTCCTTGGCCAAAAATACAATAATTTTCACTCCATTGGCACAATGGGCAGGCTTTCCCAGGCTTTCCTTCCCCTCAGTTTTAGGGTTAGAGGAGTGAAAATCACCACACATGGAGGGCACATCTATCATTTTTGGCCCCCCAAGTTTTATAACATTTGTTTCATCCCCCAATTTTTAGGGATATTTTCTTTCTATAAATAAAATCTCCTTAAAAACATTCCCTCCCCCCACTGGCCGCACCCTCCAACTTCTCCAAGAGCAGCAGCAGGAGGGAGGCAGGGCACCAATCCTTCTTGCCAAATGCCAAAGATGCTCCACACACCACACACACAACCAAGTGTCCAGCCCCACTATTTCACTTCTTTAACTGGCAGCTCGATGGGAAATTCCCCTCCCCTTCCCATCATTTTTGGCAATGGCATGGTTTATCCTTATATCCTTCATTAAGAACTGGATTAAAAGCATCAGAGTTACTTAAGATACCACTATTTCTGTGATGCTTTTCTCTTCATCTGCAGAAGAAACTAGTTTGAAAAACAGGGCTTAAGCTACCACTATTTCTGTGATGCTTTCCTCTCTGTCTGCAGAAAAGAACTTGGTTTAAAGACAGGTTATAAGCTACTACTATTTCTGTGATGCTTTTCGCTCCATCTGCCAAAGAGAATTGGGTTTAAAGATAGGCTGTGTAAGGAGCACGTGGCTCGAAAAGTGGGCAACAAAACATTACCTGTTCCCACTTTTTTCATTTCGAGGTTATTTTCATACCAGAAAGGAGAGGACCATTTTGTGCCCCTTGAATGAAACAAATCAAATGAAACAACGAATGAAATGAGACAAACGGGTACCATGCACAAGTCTAGTTATAATCCTAAAGGCAAAGAGGGTCCTTTAGAATTATAATTCCCAAATGCCTCATCCTGGCTGGGAATTGTAATCTAAAATCTAGGTTTTCCAGGCCCTGTAATGAACAATCCCTTGATCCTCGTGTGTTGCTTTGTTGTTGTGAAGGGGTACAAAATAATAACTGAATGGAAAACTATTCTGTGAGCAGTGCTTTTTTTTTGCCCTTTTTTGGAGGTCTCTTTCCCATGGATGCTTTTGAGAAGTCCACAAATAAGGATGATGGCAACAACCTTTGTTTATTGTTTCTTTGATCATCTGGTCTTTAGAGAAATGCTATTTCTGGGAAAAAAACAATCCAGCAACTGAGGAGAACCTCCAGAAGGAGACTGAAAATGTCCCAGTCTTGATTTCATTGTATTTCCCCAAATCTCATTTGCATTCTCATCCCATATTTTGTGTATTTTTGGCATCCAAATACACATTTTTGTATACATTTTAGTCCATATTTTTGTATATAGGTCTTCATTGAGCAAGGGGTGTGCTTATCTTATTATTGTGCACTTATTTTAAGGGGTTTCTGCTTTTTTAAAAAAAGTATTCAAGGCTTGTGAAATTTTATATATATCAAGTGTCCCAAGGTTTTGAGTTTCTGAAGCAGGTTACACTTTGGATTTTATCACACAAGGCTAATAAAGTGCAGATATAGCAGGATGAAAGTGCTTTTGGGTGGAACTTAGCACCTCTCCTGTAGTTGAATTGTGCTTAAATCATGATTGGATTGTCTCTATTCATTGACATGAAAAATACCCATCAATGAATTCAACATTGCTGTCCTTCCACCAGTCTTCCTTGTAAAATAATGTTCATTCTGCTGCAATCCCAATATTACAATGAAGAGAAATGTCTTGGGGGGCGGGGAGGAAGACAGGTTTTGGAGATTGCGAGAACTGTACAAATTTGTGGTTGCAACAAAATGGGGAAAGATGGAAAATAGGCAAAAACCACAGTGCACATTTGTTAGGTAGGAAGCAAGACTGTGGAAGAATGTTTATGGGAATCTGCATAAACAAAGTTTCAGAACTGCACAATTATAGTAAGATGTGAAAATGATTGTTCCAATTATGTATTTTTTTCATTTGTTTAAAGCAGGGGTCCTCAAACTTTTTAAACAGAGGGCCAGGTCACAGCTCCTCAAACTGTTGGAGGGCCGGATTATAATTTGAAAAAACATGAATGAATTCCTATGCACACTGCACATATCTTATTTGTAGTGCAAAACCCACTTAAAAACAATACAATAATTAAAATGAAGAGCAATTTTAACAAATATAAATTTATTAGTATTTCAGTGAGAAGTGTGGCCTGCTTTTGGCTGATGAGATAGGATTGTTGTTGTTGTTGTGTGCTTTCAAGTCGTTACAGACTTAGGTTGACCCTAAATGACCTTGGAGGGCCGCATCCGGCCCCCAGGCCTTAGTTTGAGGATCCCTGGTTTAAAGAATGTAATTGCAACGAGAGAACAGGCTGGTGTGATAAAATCCTTTGTCTTATAATGAATCTCATGAAGTTCAAGATGATTTTTGTGTGTGTTGAGAAACTTGACCCCTACAATGGTCTTTCTTTTTGCCCCTAGCAAGAACTTTCTCCTGCCAAGTCTTTTCAACTTGCGCTCACTTGAAAAATCCCTTGAATGGCACAAGTCTTGAATATGTTGGTTGTCATGTGTGTATGCCACTCTTTTGTTGGCCATTTTGAAAGACCTTGGCAGTCCTTCACCTGACCTCCAGAAGACAGATTCACACAATTTCTCTCTTGCTCTTAATCTCTAGGAAATTGGAAAGAATGACAAGATTTGGGAAAGCATTAGAAGGGAGGTTGACATTTTGGCCCTTGCTTTGTTATATCTTTCCTTAGATGAAACTTCAGAAAGCTCTGTCTAGCTTAATGGCACACTCTGGGTATATTTGTCTGTGTTTTCAAGGATAGCAGACTGATTGTTTTGTAATGAAGGCATTGTCATCCAGTGGTCTTATATACAGCAGTGGGGTATTGCTGCTAGAAAATGAAGCTTTATAGAACAGGATTTAGAGGCCTGTTTCAGCTGAAGCTAAGGTCATTTGGAATTGCTGAAATGATTTTTGTTTCTTTCCTTTTCATCCAAACTGCTTTCTCCCTCCAGCTGTGAAGAATTACAGGATATAGATCTTGAGCTGAATTTAGAAAACTCAGCATTCTATGATCAGTTTGCCATCACACAGGTAAGTCAGATCACAGTGCCCAGAGCCTCTCTGTTCATTGAACTGACAAATTGTCACATTGGAAAAGATCTTTAAGTTATTTAGTCTATTTCTACACACTGAAGTATCATTCTTTGAACCCAATTTCACCTGATGTCAATTCACACATATATACCATTTGGACTGGCCTGGATTTCAGTGTATGGAAGTGTCCTTAGACTTCATTTATACTATAGAATTAATGCAGTTTGACACCACATAATTTTAGAAAGTCTTTAGCCTTCATTGCCAAACAATGCTGGCATCTCACAAAATCCCAGGATTCCATAGCAGTAAGCCATGGCTGTTAAAGTGGTGTCAAACTTCATTAATTCTACAGTATGGATGTACCAATAACTTACAGAAATGAAAAAAGGAACAATGTAGTTCGGTGTCAGTATCTGTATGTGGACACACAGATAAAACTGAATTCATTTGCCCTTCATGACCTCTTATAATGAATATGCATATTAGTTCTTAGAATATTAGAATAATATTCTAATTTCTGGGAAAACTGGCAGCTCCTCTTTGGCCTATGGTTCCCTGAATTTCATAGGCAGGGAAATTGGTTTCACAGGTAGGTTTAGCAGTGGGCCTTAGAATATTTGTCTACTCTTCACTAAAGCTAATCTAGAACAGGGTGATGGATATTTTCCAGGGACATTTGTATTTCTTGAGAAAAACAGTTATTGTGTTGTGTTGTGAGTGTGGGCTTAAAAGAATATGTGTGTAGAAGGAATCCTTTGCCTCAAGTGGTTTGTCTTCAGGCATGGCATTGTGTAGCCACTTCTCATTGGCTTCATGGTGCAATGTCATGATGATGATGATGATGATGATGATGATGATGATGATGACAATGATGATATATTTATAGACCGTCCTATCTCCCTGGAAGGACTCAGGGCAGTTTCTAACACATGTGGCAAACATTCAATGCCAACAAAGAGACATATAACAATACATCAAAACATGACACATCACAAAAAATAGGTAGCCATTACTATAAACTTAATACCAAATAAAAATTAACCAAAATTAAAACTAAACAATCCTAACAGACATAAGCACGTAATATGAATTTAAACAGAATAAGAATTTAAACAACTAAAATCTTATCAAGAGATAAAATATTTGCTGCCAAGCTTAGATCACTTCCAATATCTAAACAGGGTTTAGTATATCTAGACGATGCTATATGACAAGACGTATTAATCTTCTTCCTCTACGTATGCCAGATTGCATAGATGTATTTTAGCAGCTTTTGAAGGTGAGGAGAGAGGGGACAGATTTTAGTTCTTTTGGGAGGGAGTTCCAGAGGCGGGAAGCAATCACAAAGAAGGCCCCGTCTCTCATTCCCACAAGCCATGCTTGAGACCGGATGGGACTTGAGACCTGGGCCTTCTGCACAGATCATTGTGCTCGAGCTGGTTTGTAACAGAGATGTGGTTCTGCAAATAGTCTGGACCTGATACATTTGGAGTTTTATTTTGACCAATATGTGGTACCTTATTTACTTGATTGAGAACATAGTGCCCCCATTCTGAATTGGCTTTGGTTATCATCAGTGATGCTATCTCACCATCCAATCTCAAGATGAATACTATTTGTTTGCTTGTTTTGAAATGGTTCCAAAGCAACATTGGACCCACAAGCATGTGACGAAAAGAAGTGAGCAAGAGAATCAAGCTCTTGGTTGAGACAGTCTTCTGTTAAAACCCTCCCAAACTCACTTGGAAAATAACTATTTGAGAAAAAGTGCCTACTCTGAAGTACAACCTAGAATTGCTTTATTGTGATGTTCTCTTTCTCTCTCTTTCTCTCTCATCTAGTTCGGTCTCTGGGCTGCCTGGCTAACCTGGCTAGGAATTACAATTTTGGCTTTTTTGAAGGTTTATCACAACTACAGGCAGGAAGACCTTCTGGATAGCCTGATTCATGAGAAGGAGCTTTTGCTAGGACGATCCTCTTCACGAACTTCTTTCCAGGAGGAGAAAAGTGGCATGATCTAATGGGCAGATAACACCACTAGTTTACCCAGCAGGTTTTAGGTTTTGTAATTAGACTGTGAGGATTTGAAAAAATATTATTGACATGCTTTTGAAAGCTTTAAGAAAAGAAAGGGAATCTGATATCTTTAGGAATGTCCCAACTGATGCAACCCATAAGGATGGTTCACTGAGGCATGTTCATCTCATGTAATTGCTGGACAAGTTTCTTTCAAATATTCAAACTATATGTCCAATAAAAGGTATTCTGTTATTGTTGGCATAAGGTATATCTGAGGATTAATTCATGATTACTCATTTACACATGCAACCCCTGCATTGATACTACAGTTAAGTTGTGATGAACATCTACACGTGAACCAATCCATAAACAGTAAACTGTGTACAATTCTTTGATAAAATTTCATAATATTGTCATAATCAGTTTGCTTACTTTTGAGTATAGGCGTTAGAGTTGGAGACTATGACTTATATTCCTTCTCAACATGTTTGAAGGCAGAAGCTAAGTTCACCCACTCAGGTGGCCTCAATTCTGTTTTGGGGACATAGGATTGGATCCAGTACTTAGAGAAGATTTACTGAAATCAGTAAAGAAAGTAAGTCCTAATTCGTTTAAGAACCATTGATTTTTGTGGGTCTTCTCTAAGCACAACTAAATCTGGCTCTAACCCAATGTCATTAATGATGTGGGCACTCCACAGCAATGATCAATCATCATGATAACTATTTAATATATATCTCCCCCCAAAAGTGAAGGAATATAGGCTGGAAATTGTGCAAATCAAATATCCAGATAATAAGATATCTAGAGTGTCCACATCATGCATGGTTATTTATTTATTTATTTATTTATTTCGGTATTTTGATATTTATATATTTCTGTATGTGTGTATTTATTTTATATCCTGCCTTTTAGTACAGGAGCCAAGGATGCTGTTTTTCTGGTGATGGGGGTGTATGTATTTTCCCTCCTCCATCATCTGAAAGCTCATGTGATCCAGTGGGTGGATGAACTAGAGCAGTGGTTCCCAACCTTTGGCTCTCCAGGTGTCTTGTACTTCAGCTCCCACAGTTCCTAACAGCTTGCAAGCTGGCTGGGATTTCTGGGAGTTGAAGTCCAAAACACCTGTAGGCCCAAAGTTTGGGAACCACTGAACTAGAGATTGCAAACTTTGCAGACTCATGCTGGAGGGATATCTCAGTAGGAATCTGCAGCCTGGTTTGATGAAGTTGCATCCAACTTTTGATCCCCCAGGTTTTTGGGACTCCAACTCCCAGAAGCCCTGGTCATCTTGTCCAGTGCTCAGGAATTTTGGGATCTGAAGTCAAAAACACCTGCAGGACCAAGGCTTGGACACCACTGGCTTAAACTAATGGTTCTTAAGCTTTGGTCCTCCAGGAATTTTGGACTTCAGTTACCAGAATCACAAGCTGCTTAGAACATCTGGATAAAGATCCAAAATACAATGAAACCAAAGTTTGAGAACCATTGGCTTAGACAACATTTGAGTTCATTTCTGTAAGTCCAACTCTTACTGCTTCCAAGGCACAAGGCCAACTTAAAAGAACAGGGAAGACTAAACCTCACATTGGAAATACACCCGGAGGTCACATCATACAATCTCATGCATTGTGAACTATAGGGATGAAGGGATTGCTTTTAAATGGTGTACCTCCTCCAGTAAATTACGCACAGCAGCCATTGTACACAGGATTCAGCTTTCAACAAATGCTGCCCTGATCTCTTGATCATCGTGGCCATATGCTGAAAGTGTTTTATGTGCTGACATGCTAAAAATGTTCCAGTATTATACCAGTTGTTCAGTCATGTGAATAAGCAGCTCTGGTCTTCTCTAAATTGTCAGCATTATCTTGGTTGTTCAGTATGTTTGCCTGTGTGTTCAGATTATGCATAACTACAATATGAACATAGTCACTGGAACTTTTGTTTTTTTTCAGCAACGCTGAAGCTAACTGCCATATTAATTCACAACTGAAAAAACCCTTTCTCTATGATAACATAGTCTGAGATTTCAGAAAATGGAAAACTGAATAAGAAAAATACTGAAATGTTTTCCAAAGATGAGGCCTCTTGAAAATATCCCTGACTTGTTATTTGCCAAAACAAAAACAAAAAACAAAACAAACAAACCCACAATCAAAAAGAACAAAGGATCCTTTTGTTGAAACACATGTCTTGCCATCAGTGGCCAAGCAGAAAATGTGCAAATCTGATTGTTTTTGTACCTTAATCTTTGTTTTCATATTCAATCTTTTTTGTAAACAACTTGTGCTCCTAATAGAAATTACCCTAGAAGGATAGACAATTAGAAACATTTTAGCTTATTGTAAGAGTTGGGGTGGGTGGGGTGGATAGGACATTACATTATATTAAGTGTGCTTTGTAGATCTTCTTGAGAGATCACCAAGTGCACTTTGACTTAGCATCAGCTTTGAGGTTTGCATGTGAAATATATAATTTATTGCTTGCTCAAATGTAGTCAGCGAGGCAATGGTGAACAATTTGCCTTGTAAGCAGTTGATATATAATGCCTGCTTCTTCATATATGCAACTAGAAACTTAGTGATATAGTCAACTTTAGTAGTGCTCTTTGTGATATTGTTCTCATAAAGTGTGTGAAATCATTATAAGATTACTGCTTCTAAGAGCACAGCTCTATGCTTAAAATAATGGTATTTAGCTGAGGAGTCAATTCATGGTTGAACAGGGATACTTTCTCTCTTTAGCTCAAACTACCACAAATGATTGTTGTAATCTAAGGAATTTTGCACACCTCTGAATGTTGGAATTAGGATTTCTTTGCAGAATCCAGGATAATTCCCACTGATGTTATAGATCAGGAATGGGCAAACTTTGGACCTCCAGGTGTTTTGGACTTTAACTCCCACAATTTTGGGCTTCAGCTCCAACTTCGGACCTCTAGGTGTTTTGGACTTCAACTCCCACAATTCCTAACAGTCTGCCGGCTGTTAGGAATTGTGGGAGTTGGAGTCCAAAGCACCTGAAGGGTTGAAGTTTGCCCATGCCTGTTACAGATGAAACTTTGGTCAGTTCTAACCATGGTCATTTCTCTGCTATAAATCTTTCCCAAAGAATTCTGACAAAGAATGTTGGGTTGGGAATAAAATATAAACTATGGCCAATTGGATGTTCTCTCCTTCCACTTTTAAAAAGTAGTATAAATTAATTTTATTGTGAGCCACTGAAATCAACCAATTGCATACAAAGTAACAATTGTAGTTAAAATGGATATAAAACTTCACAAATATACAGTAGAGTCTCACTTCTCCAATATAAACAGGCTAGAAGAACGTTGGATGAGTGAAAATGTTGGATAATAAGGAGGGATTAAGGAAAAGTCTATTAAACATCAACGTTCATTATGAATTTACAAATTAAGCACAAAAACATAATGTTTTACAACAAATCAACCAAAAAAAGCAGTTTAATACATAGTAACATTATGTAGTAATTACTGTATTTACAAATTTAGCACCAAAACATTGCAATGTATTGAAACAGCAGTGGATCTGGGGGGGAGGTAGATTGCGTTGGACAATACAGAAGGTTGGATGAGTGAAGGTTGGATAAGCGAGATACTACTATAACACCAACCTCTTTATACAATCTTAGATCTTTTACAAAATTTTAGACCTTTTTTTCCCTGTGCAAGCTCTATCATTTGGAATCCATTTTCATTGGAAATGTGTAAGATTAAGTCTTGGCACGGAAAGCTGTTTCAGTAAACATAAACCAGTGTAAACTTGATGGTACTTTACTGCTGATTTGAGTCTTTATTGCATATTCACAATGAGGAGGATGAATGTTTTGATTACTAAATCTGTGCTTGTGATGTGGATCTTTCTGAACCTAATTTTTGTTTACGTAGGGGAAAGCTGTTGATAAAGTGTTAAAAGATGTATCTGTGAAATAGATGCAAAGGGTTTTTACTTGCAATGGAACAACTTACATTTATAATAACAACAACAATAAAACTTTATTTATATTCTGCTCTATCTCCCCAAAGGGACTCAGGGTGGAAATTTTGGCAGCCCTACCTTAATTACTATATAGCAAGTATTCCAGTGAATATGTAATTTTGAAATTTGGTCCTTACTTTCAAAACAGAAAAATAGAATTTAAATGCTTGAGATGGGACATGATGACCCCAAATATTTGAAATAATTCATTTATTTGCCAGGCATTTGGCATCCCCCACAATCCTTGAACTTGTCAGTAGGCTCATAATTTATAAGGGAAAATATATCTGTATTTTAGGAATCTGGCTCCATTTTGTCTACTTGCATTCAAGACTTAGAATTGGGATATTGAAATAGATTCAACATTAATCAATCAAAATTAAAAGCAAAAGATTTGAGATTACAGAATAGAATTTATATTTATTCCAGCACTCATTGAATGTACATTCCAGACTTGCGTTGTTTTTTTAAAAGAATGTTTATTCATTGTTCAGTTGAACATGAATAGTATGATATGTACTGGACAACAATTTAGTTAAAAAATTAAATGCACATTCCTACTTATTTAATATGGAACTGAAGAGGGAGTTGTTTTCTCTGTGCAGCAAACTGTAGCTATTCTTTTGTTAGAGTAAGTTGTATTCCTGCAGCAAAATGGATGTAGCAAGGCATATTCTCCTGATCTGAACTAAAGGCCATATTACCATTGTATTTTCTTTGTTTTTTGTGTGGATGGAGGGTTGCCTAAAATACATATTGTTGGTGATAGTTAATAAATATGTTTTCTATTAAATGTTTCTCCCTGCCCCCAAAAGCACATTGGGCTTCTGATCTGGTGCCATATATTAATAAATTGTCTGAAAGATTTTTGTGGTTTTGGTATTTCCTTTATAGTGAAGGTGGACGATCACAGATAAGCGTTCCTGTTCCCTGTCTCTTCAGGTGGGTATGAGGAAAATGGCACCATTCCTTTAAATGACGACATTGCATATACGTAACTCAGCATACATCCACCCCCAAAATATCTCCTTTGCTAGAGATACACAGGGGAGGCTCAACCCATTACGCAAAGTAAGCATTTGCAGTATAGTTGATTTTGCCCAGGGGCGCTCTTGAGGCGCTCCTGGGGGAAAATAGACCTTGACATATGTGAGTTATAGTTACTGGGATGTATAGTTCACCTACAATCAAAGAGCATTCTGAACTCCACCAATGATGGAACTGAACCAAATATGGCACACAGAACTCCCATGACAAACAGAAAATATATATCAATGATTGGTTGGGGGGGGGGGGCACCAAAATACTGTTTGCTTACTGTTGAAAATTAGCTAGGGCCGCCACTGGAGATATCATCTTTCAAGAGTGATTGCGTGTTTGTTCTGCATGGACCTTGTGGTCTCTTCCAATTCTATGGCTTTGTGTGTGGAAATGCAATTAAATTGCATATATTAGTCCAGTATTGTCTACCTTACTCCTTCATTTTGCAATGTTTCTTCCTTCGTATATCTTTTCTTCTGAAAATCTATTTGGAGCTATGTCTCAGAACGCTAAATGTACTTGTCGCTGAGCCAATCTAATTCCCAAACCCTTCTCCCCTGAAGGATACCTCCAAAATGGGTTTTCCTGAATTACTGTCATGTAATTCACTCAACTATAATCAGAAGAGACATGCTTTTAATAGACAATTGTATCATCATGCCCAAGGGCCAATGGAAATGTGGACTTTGTTACTGAGGACTCAAAATCCTTAAATTCAAGTGCAAACATATCTTATACAAGCATGATCATTAAAAATGGAGTAAGTTTGGTCTTCAAGTTTAGTTTCCAGTTCCTTTTACAGTGGTCTGTATTTCCCTAAAGCAATGATGAATGTTGTCCTCCTTCTATTGTGTTATACTTTGCCTATTCTTTTGATGACCATCTTGTTGTGTTTCAAATAATAATAATAATATTTATTTATACCTCACCACCATCTCACAAAGGGGACTTGGGGCGTCTAATATGAGGCCAAGCCCAAAAATATAATATAGCAAAATAAAATACAAAATGCAGACAACAAAAATTACATCAGAATAAAATACATACAGTAGCAAAATAAAATAAATAAAGCAAATTGACATAATCTAAAATCAAACACAATGGACAGGCCAAATGGACAATGTAAAATGATAAAACCCTGGATGAGGTAGGAATAGAAAAAGTGTAATTGAGAGGAGCCCAAAAAGGATGAACAGTGGGGTTAGGCTTTCAGTTTAGGACGGGAGAAAGTGCATCATAGGGGCAACATTGTAGATGGAACAAACAGAAATGGGATAAATGGTCACTCTCCAAAGGCACATTGGAAGAGCCAAGTTTTCAAATTTTTCTTGAAGGCTAGCTTGTCTAATCTCACCAGGTAGTGAGTTCCAATCAAAATGGTTAAAGGTCTGGAAACCATAGCCTATGAGGAGTGGCTTAGAGAGCTGGATGTGTTTTGTCGGGAGAAGAGAAAGTTAAAGATTGTATGGTACCTATGTTCAAATATGTGAAAGAATGTCATTTTGAAGAGGGAGTCCACTTGTGTTCTGCTACTCAAAAAACTAGGACATGGAACAACGTAGTCAAACCACAAGAAAAGAGACTCCACCTAAACATGTGGAAGAACTTCCTGATGGTAAGAGTTTTTCAAAAGTGGAATATGCTTCCTTGCAGTCTGATGAAATCTTCTTTGGAGGTTTTTAAACATAGGTTGGATGACTATCTGTTGGGAGTACTTTGAGTATGTATTCCTGTATGGCAGGAGGCTGGAATGGATGGGCCTTCTGGTCTCTTCTATGATTCTATACATGTAGCTGAAAATTTATCTGGTGAAATAATCTCACATAAATAAGTGAATCACTCAACAGTGAAAATTAGTCTTTCTTTTGCTAGCTTTTCCATATAGCGTGTTCCTTACAAGGAAAGATATTACCATGTTAATCTCAGCCAGCTATGAGTATATGATGTAGCCAAGATGCAGTGTGCATTTACACTGTAGAATTAAAGCAGTTTGACACAACTTTAACTGCCGTGGATCAATGCTTGGAATCATGGGAGCTGTATTTTTACATGGTCTTTTCACCTTCTCTGCCAAAGTATGCTGGTGCTTCACTAAAATACTCATTTCACAATTTCATAACACTGAACCATGGCAGCTAAAGTGGTTTCAAACTGTCTTAGTCCTACAGCAGTCAGGCCTGTAGCCAGGATTTTAATTCGGGAGGAGCTGAGTTTGATTGGGGGGGGGGGGGGGGGGGCTGAGTCTGAGTGAAAGAAGGTCTACCCTAGCAAACCTTTTGTATCGTTACCCCAATACCCCCATGCATATGGGATATATTGAGCATGGTGATCAGATCATGATATGAATAAACATAACAGTTTAAATAATGTACCAGTAAGGCCTTCTCGCGGACCACCAGGAGAATTTGGGGGGGGGGGGGGCTGAAGCTCCCCAACCCCCCCCCCCCACCCCGGCTACATGCCTAACAGCAGTGGTTCATAACCTGTGGGCCGTAGACCACCAGTGGGCAGCAAGGACAAAAATTTGGTCTGTGAACCTCCTTCCTCTTTATTTTATTGTATTTATTTTATTTCCACTCCCTTCGCTCTGCCTGCCACTGCTTCCCTATTGCTGACCATGGAATACATTCTGTATCAGAATGGTCTACCCAATGCAATTTTCTGAATAGAGCACCCCAAACCAAATCTAAAGTTGATCAAAAACTGATTTGTAACCCTTTTCATACTAATGTTGGATAGTGGTCCCTGGTCAAAGTGGTCTCTGGTCATGTAGTTCCTGGTCAAGTGGTCCCTGGTCAAAAAGAAAAAGGATGGGAATCAGTGTTCTACGGTGTAAATGCAGTCACTGTTTCTCCATTTGATTCTTTTGGCCAATATTCTCCTTCATGCTGGGGAAGATAAAGTTCTACTAATTGAATAAACAGCACCTGGATTGGCCTTAATTCTGAGAGTTGCATTTTGGAGAAATGCACAGCAAACTTGCTAAAACAGCTATGTTGGACATTATGCATTCATGCCTTAGTTCAGGATTAGGCAATGATGGAAGGCTAGGGGACCACATTAGTCCACACTAGACCTTGGGGAACTATCCTCACTGAGGGTATGTTGTTCAAATGGAAGGTAGAGTCAAACACTGGTGAATTCCCCATCCTAAATAACAGCCCCAGACAAGCTCATGCTAAGCATGTGAGTTCTTCTTTCATTCCTGCGTTTGCTCAGGGGCACTCATTAAAGGAGTGGTTTCTGCTTGGTGGGCCTCATGAGCCCTCACTAGCTCACCTCATGCTGGCTGAGGAAGCTGCCAATCCTTTCATTCTATGTCTGCTAGAAGGGATATTTGTTTCCTGGTGTTTTATTGTTTCTGTTGGTTTGCATTTTTAATGTATTTTTTTCTGCTAAGCCTCTCACAGAATATTTGTTGCTGGGTGGCAACATAAATTTTAATAGTGATATAGTACCAATCGGAATGAAATAACAGTGTACTCCTTAAAAAGAAAACATTGTAACAAGAGAGTATAACAACTATCAATAATAATAATAATAATAATAATAATAATAATAATAATAATAATATTTATAGCTGCCCTCTCTCCCCGACAGGACTCTATCATCTATCTATCTATCTCTCTCTCTCTCTCTCTCTCTATCTATCTATCTATCTATCTATCTATCTATCTATCTATCTATCTTCTATTGGTTGAGCAATCTTATTTCTCTTCCCCCCCCCCCCGGCTAATCAGTAATCTAAATCTGCATGTATTTATTGAAGCAATTAATCAACAGGACTAAACATATAAGCAAAACGGGTTGTTGTAGGTTTTTCCGGGCTATATGGCCATGTTCTAGAGGCATTCTCTCCTGAGGTTTGCCTGCATCTATGGCAAGCATCCTCAGAGGTAGTGAGGTCTGTTGGAACTAGGAAAATGGGTTTATATATCTGTGGAATGACCAGGGTGGGACAAAGAACTCTTGTCTGTTGGAGCTAGGTGTTAATGTTTCAACTGACCACCTTGATTAGCATTTGATGGCCTGGCAGTGCCTGGGGCAATCTTTTATATAAGCAAAACATTTCGATCTTCATTTTCTTCATTTGTTAAAGATGAAACTGAGCAGCATACAAAATAACACTTTAGAATGTCCTGTTTCCAGCGAATGATGGTCTTTCCTATCCATTGAGGTTGAAGCTATGTGGTGTTGAGGTCTTAAGCCAATAGACTCTTGTATCTATGGTGCATATGACCCAAGACCTCCCACTGATATCTGAAACAAGCTAATACCAAGTCCCATATTAGTTACTATATATAGGGTGGAGTCATACCATGGAATAACATTGGAGAACCCATAGAGAGGAGACCCCCAAACACTTTCAGAGGAGTTTTTTTTGTAGTGCAAATAAGTGAAACCATGAATATCGAGTCTGCAGATAAGGGGTTTATAGTGTAGTCAAATCTGGTAGGTCGCACAGAACCCAGAAAGAGGTACAAAAATGTGACCACCACCCCAACTATGGAACTCCCTGCTAAAGGAAACCAGGCTCTTCTCAACTTCAGCTGGGCTGTTGGAAACCTTTGGCCCTTGAAATTTCTCTAGCAAGTTTTTTTATTATGCATTTTTTTTTAAAAAAAAACCCTATTTTTTCCACAGACAAAAAAGAGGAGAACAAAGAAGGTGGAGTCTCCTTCTTTGGATGACCATCTGTCGGGGGTGCTTTGAATGCAATTTTCCTGTTTCTTGGTAGGAGGTTGGGCTGGATGGCCCATGAAGTCTCCTCCAACTCCATTATTCTATGATTAGTACACTAAGACTAAATAAATGTCTACTATGAGGGGTATTTTTTAAGTAAGGTCCATTGGAACATAAGTACACAAAGAAAGTTTATTTCAAAAACAATAAATTTATTTTCAGAAAGTACATACTTCACTATTTTTTGACATAGTTGCCAAGTTTGTTCAAACACTTATCATACCTCTGAACCAATTTTAAAATACCCTCTTCATAAAAACTTGCCTGCTCCGATAACCAAATCGTCTGTAATCAAAGAAGGGCGACCGGAGCGGTCCTCATCATGGACGTTGTCACGGCCATCTTTGAATTGTCGTACCCACTTACGCACTTTGCTTTCACTCATAACAGTATCACCGTACACTTCACAAATCTGTCGATGAATTTCTGCAGCAGGCAGGTTCCTTGCTGACAAAAACCGTATCACTGAGCGAACCTCACATGCGGGTGAGTTGATAGTCTTAAACATTTTTAAAGCACAGAACAGAACCGTACAGGTTAGCTACAGAGCGGAAACTGAGCACAGTTGTTCCGAGGCATGCTGCTACACGACGCACATGCTCGTTGCGGTATGTGCGCAAACTACTAGTGTCTACAACAAAATGGACCTTACTTAAAAAATACCCCTCGTATATCACCAAGGAAGAGGAAGGGGGTCTGATTTCTCTGGCTATTTTCACCGGCTGGTTTAAAATTGTTTTAAAGGAATTCTCAGTTAGTTTAAAATATTTTTAATCTATGTATTTTATATTTTCAGTGTTTTGTGTTCATGTTTGCCTCAGAGGCTTTGGTAGACACTTTCAGTAAAATACATATTGCTTCATGCATCTCATTCTTGGACCCGTAATTGCTATTGAGACAGGTAGGACTTGATAACTGCATTACAGAGAGAAATACAGAAACCAAATTCATATAGGAAGCAGGAGGAGGCTACTGCGGATTGCTCTGTTATTTTACAAGGAGACAACAACCACTCATTCTCTGTTTAGTTAAAAAAAAACAGACTTTATTTCTTCAAATGCAACCAGACGTAAAGGAGCCCGTTGTTTTCAGCCCGGCATGGCTCCGTGCTTACGGCTGTCTATTGCCTCACAAACCAAGTCCAACATTTCAAAGCAACGTGTCTGATCTGAAGGATGACGATAACAAGCTGGGAGTGAAATTCTTCCAAGACTTTGAAATTGTGCCTCCTGCTGCTGTAGTATAGACCTGCAGCCAACAGCAGAATCATGCAAAAAAGGCAAATCCCCAGGAACACAGGCAAAATGTTTGATGGCCTCTCGCGTGCTGGGACTAGAGTGGAGGAGAGACAGGAGCGTTGGAAGAAGGAAGTGAGAGAGATTAGAATGTTGTTCCCCCAGACATATTCACACACTTTTGCCCTCCTACATTTGCCAATCAGTCTGATTGCCAGTGCCGTGCCAAAAACTGGGATGTAAGGAGTTACAATAAGTAACATGATGGTTTGTAGTAAGTAATTTTTGAAGAGTAATGACTATAGGGTTGCCAGTGTGAAAACTTATTTAAGTTCTTGTACCTTTACAGGTTATATAGAAGGGGCATATTGACAGGTATTGCTTGTTCCTTGGGGCCCATCTACATGGGCACTATATCTCTCAGTGGGCAAGAATTGGTTCCATGGCATTTACATGATGTAAATACCACGGAGCCATCTCAACTCTCAACATGGGCACAGCCACTTAATATTTCGTCCCAACTGATCCTCCTTCCAGATACATTGCATTGCTTTCTCACCCAGTATTTTAAAACTTTTAAGCTTTGCAACTGGCCCTGCCCACTGTGTTCAATTGCTGCAACTCAATTTTGTGATATTATATTACTTTGTGTGTTTACTTGTACTGTTTTTTGTATTATTTTGAAATTTGTATTTTTATTTTCATTATATTTCATTGTTGCATTTTTATGTTGTATATTTGCTTTGCTGTAATGTTGGGCTTGGTCTCATGTAAGCTGCCCCGAGTCCCCTTAGGGAGATGGTGGTGGGGTATTGTGTAGCTTGCTCTTGACCTTTGCAGTCCGAAAAACAGTTGCATCTGTCAACTAGGAAATTTAGGTACCACTTACGTGAGGAGGCTAATTTAACTAATTTACGATGCCATAAAAATCTCCAGCAAGCCTGCAAAGAATGAGGAAGTACTTCATCCGTGTCACAAATGGATGGTGAAGCAATAGCTCCCCTGGTGGCCAGAATACTCTCATGAAAAAGTTGGAATGTTAAATAGCCTCTGTGTCTGTGTATATATGTTGTGTGTCTATGGCATTGAATGTTTGCCATGTATAATTGTAATTCCACCCTGAGAAGGGCGGAATATAAATACAGTAAATAAATATAAATAAATTAATTATTATTATTATGGTTGTGCCCCATATTAGGGAAAGTTGTGGAATGCTCTGGAGCAAGTGAGAACAATTTGAATGGTTTTGATTTGGAACTGGTCCCATTATTCATGCAGTTCAGTGCTGCCATCCTGTTTTCCCAGGGATTACCAGATCATCACTGGAGGTCCATGGCCCATCGCTATGAAGATGACAACACAAGATAGTTAAGTGTGGCAATCCAATGGGGCTGAGGTAGATTTGGCCCTCAACTCCGTAGGATGGAACCAGACAATGTAGTCATCCCCAAGGTTGGTCCAGAGTATTGTCGCTTTGTCAGCACCAGAGTAACTGGCCCATGTACTCATCCAGCACTCATTCACCTTGAACTCTTTGACAGACAAGAAAAGTGTGCTTGTAACTTATTTATGAAAAGAACAGTTGCAAGGTGGCATGAGGGTTTAGCATGTCCTAAAGAAGCAACAAGATGAGGATTAACCTATTGCCCCCTTCTCTCTGAAGCATTACCCAGTCCTACTTGGTTTCCTCCATGTTGCACCAAACCTGGTTGTACCAAACATTACAAGGCCATTTTGTAAACACATCCAGTCCTGGTGCCAGAAAATGTAGGCAAGGGATGGCAGTGCCATAGATTTCATAGTAGTTGTGAGGAAAGTGATGGTCAGGTCACATTTCTGCTATAAATTGCTTCCTTGCTCTGCAGCTGTGTGGCAACCATTCAAATTCCTCGATGCTAGCTCTGTCACTGAATGTGTTGTTCTGGCCCCATGCCCTTGAGTAAGGCTCTTTGGCACACATTGGTTAAATAGCAACAATGAAGATTTCTCCCTCCTAAAGGAAAGGGAATAACCATGTTGGAATCTAATGGAGCATTAAAAGGTTTTGATTATATACAACAAGAACAGGATTACCATAATTAATGCATGTACTTGGCTATCCTACTTGCCATTTTTTCTCTCCCCTTTCCACCCTATACATCTTAGCAAAGTCAGGCACAGCTTAAATAATTCTTGATGCTAAGCAGCTCTGGAAAAGGACTTTATGCTCACTGGTTCATTACATGAACTGGTTATATCCTCACCTTTCAAGCTAAATAAATAAAAATGTGCTAGCACCTATGGTTTTTTGGAGTGATGTTCCAGCGACCATTGGGGTTTTTAGATCTCCCTTTCATAGGGTAGAGAAAAGCTTTGCCCTCAGGGAAAGAGCCCTTAGTACCTGAGAAAGTTGGTTCTTGGCTAGAACTTCAGAATGTTCTAAGTCAGTATGGGGACTGTTACATCATAACTTGAAAAATGCAGAACAATTCTCTTTATGGTTAATGGGTTTAAATTCATTGGGGTATCTAATAAAATGGCAGAAATGTTAGAATTTTAATTTGCAGGCATGGTTTGCAGTTCAAAAGAGATATTGACAAGCTGAAAGGTGTCCAGAGGAGGGTGACTAAAGTGATCAAAGGTCTGCAGACAATGGCCTATGGGGAGCGTCTTAAAGAACTGGGTATGTTTAGACTGCAGAAGAGAAAGATGAGGGGAGACATGATAGCCATATATAAATATGTGTTGTTCATTCGTTCAGTCGTCTCCGACTCTTCGTGACCTCATGGACCAGCCCACGCCAGAGCTCCCTGTCGGCCGTCACCACCCCCAGCTCCTTCAAGGTCAGTCCAGTCACTTCAAGGATGCCATCCATCCATCTTGCCCTTGGTTGGCCCCTTTTCCTTTTACCTTCCACTTTCCCCAGCATAATTGTCTTCTCTAGGCTTTGCTGTCTCCTCATGATGTGAAAGGGTGTCATATGGAAGAGGGAACAGACTTGTTTTCTGCTGCCCTTAAAACTAGGACTTGGAGCAAAGGGTTCAAATTACAGGAAAGGAGTTTCCACCTGAACATTAGGAAGCACTTCCTAACCGTACAAGCTGTTCATTAGTGGAACTCTCTGCCTCAGGGTGTGGTGGAAGCTCCTTCCTTGGAAACTTTTAAACAGAGGCTGGATGGCTATCTGTCAGGGATACCCTGATTGTGCTTTTCCTGTATGACAGGGGGTTGGACTAGATGGCCCATGTGATCTCTTCCAATTCTAAGATTCTATGATTCTCATTTACTTTTTGTTCATCAGATTTTGTTCACTACTGACCATGGTGGCTGTCCCTAAAAGTTGGGTTTCCAACAAATGAATCCCTGTGAGGGTTTGGACGGATCCACCCACTACAGGCAGTATTTCTGTGTCACTGGATCTCCAACATTGGAGAGCACATAAAGGAGAGATATCTTCTGCAGATGTTGAAAGAGATCTTTCCATGATTCTGATATGGCCTGTGTGTGAGGTGAACTATAACACACCTGGCACAGAAATCACTGATCTGCTCCCCCATTGGAATCAAGAAACAAATGGAAGGGGAAACAAAATCTTGGCTGGGACCTTGTGTCAGGAACAGAATGCCCTTGATATTTGCTGGGGTTTGGTTCCAAGACATCTTTCAATGTGTGCTCAAGTTCCATTACATATAATGGCATAGTAAAATGGTGCCCCTTATATAAAATGGCAGAATCAAGATTTACTTTTTAGATTTTGTGTTAATCTATTTTTTATATTTGTATATTTGCAAATTTTAAATTGTATTGAAGTGCTTTTAATGTAAGTCACCTTGAGTCTCCTTTGTAGAGAGAAAAAGCGGGGTATAAATAAACATAACAAACATAACAACAACAACAATAGCAACAACAACAACTATATCTGATGGTTAAATCTGTGCATGTAGAATCTGTAGATATGCAAGGCCACCTTGTGCCTTCCCCCACCCCTGGTCCATGCTTGTTAATCAGGGTGCATACTTTTGGGTAGCTTTTGGAAGAAAATCATTTTAAAATTGCTCTGGGAAAAATAATTTGCAAGGTGGGTGGAAGGCTTTTGTTCACAGAAAAATGGCATTATGGGACCCCATGTAGTCTGCAGACTGCACTTTCTCTACCTTGTAGTCAGTCTGACTCAGCCCAAGGCAGTGACTTACGCTCTTATCATTTTAAGAAATGTGTGAAGTAAATAAACGTAAGGCCCAGCTTGTGACTTATGGGAGATAGACTGCCACACCAATATCTGTTGACAGGTAGCTGAGCTAGACAGAACATTTGCCTGACCCAGTGTGGCAATTTTTATGCAAGTTGCTTCATTACTATTTTACAATAACAGTATTCTTTTATGTAAAGCTATTACAGTATGGGAAGTGCTTGTGAACACCCAATGCATGCCTTGGATAATAATCATTTTTTACAAATACTGTGCAAAATGTAGCCATTTGTCTGGTATATGGGCACAGGCAGAAAGAGGATAATTCCCCCCCCCCCTAAAAAACAAAAAGCTCAACAAAACGAAATTCCCTGTCCTGTATTATTATGGGTAAAGGTCCACTATTTACTTTGGCCTATTTAAATTAGCTGCTATTACTCATGACGGAATTCATGGTAAACAATTAAGCTGTCATGCCGAGGCAACATGGAGGAAAGTAGGAGTCATAAAGGCAAGCAACCAACCCATAATAATGTATCAAAAAGTGTAAGGGGAGAAAGTAGAATGCTAAGAGCAAATCATTTTAAAGCACCCAAGAAACCGAATCAATGTTCTCTAATAGAGTCAGGGAGAACTATTTGCTGCAAATGATTTATTCATCTTGAATAAAACCCGTCTTTCCGCTTGCAAATTATCTCTGAACAGGCTTCCATTTTCTTTGTTAAATCGATTGCTGTTTAAAATTACTCTCTTTGTGCCGTCTGTGAATAAATGTCAGCCTGTCGCCGGCTGGCTAACACCTTCTTGCAACGGCTGATTCAAATGTTATTCCACTTGTACAGTGTGATCTTTTTGTACTGATGTTGCTCGCGTTTGAAACAAATGTCGTGAAATTGCTTCTGCCTTAATTGGTCGAGGGAAGACATTCTGTTCTCATTGCTAAAGCTGTGGTTTTCAACCTGACCCTAATGTTAGACAGAGGAAGGCACCCACCTTATGAATTCATAGCAGACCGAAAACTCAGCCAGAAGGTTCCAGGCTAATAGCTCAGCATCTTCTATATTATGTCCCAATCTGATTTAATTTTTATTCCTACACAAATTTCTGCTTTTGATATGCTACATCAGCTACTTAGTTAAACATATAACTAAGGAATGTCTCCTTGCCTGACTTCTATTCTCTAGTCCAGGGAATCTTAATTTACCTATCCCCACCCTTAACTTTAGACTTAGGGTCACCCTAAATCTGAAACAATAACAATCCTATCTCATCAGCTAAAAGCAGGCCCAGACTTCCCATTGGAACATTGGTAAGTTTATGTTGGTTAAATTGTTCTTCCTTTTAAAATGTATTGTTCTTTCATATATTTGTTGCACCTCAAATAAGATATGTGCAGTGTGCATAGGAATTACAGATTAAAGAGAGGATTGGCCAAAACTAACAAAATGAAGTTCAACAGGGACAAATGTAAGATACTCCACTCAGGCAGAAAAAATTAAATGCAAAGATACAGAATGGGGGACGATGCCTGGCTCGACAGAAGTACATGTGGAAAAGATCTTGGAGTCCTTGTGGACAACAAGTTAAACATGAGTCAACAATGTCATGAGGCAGCAAAAAAAGCCAGTTGGATTTTGCCCTGCATAAATAGGAGTATAGTTTCTAGATCCAGGGAAGTCATGCTACCCCTCTTCTGCCTTGGTCAGAGCACATCTGGAATCACACTGTGTCCAATTCTGGGCACCGCAATTGAAGAGAGATGCTGGAAGGTGTCCAGAGGAAGGCAACTAAAATTATCAAGGGTCTGGAGAACAAGCCCTATGAAGAGTGGCTTAAATGTTTAGCCTGCAGAAGTCTGAGAGGAGACATGATTAGGGCCATGTATCAAATTGTGAGAGGAAGTCATAGGGAGGAGGAAGCAAGCTTGTTTTCTGCTGCCCTGGAGACTACGGCATGGAACAATGGCTTCAAACTACAGGAAAGGAGACTCTACATGAGGAAGAACTTCCTGACTCTGAGAGCTGTTCAGCAGTGGAACTCTCTGCCTAGGAGTGTGGAGGTGGCTCCTTCATTGTAGGCTTTTAAACAGAGGCTGGATGGCCATCTGTCAGGATACTTTGAATGCAATTTTCCTGCTTCTTGGCAGGGGGTTGGACTGGATGGTCCATGAGGTCTCTTCCAACTCTATGATTCTATGATTCTATGAATTTGTTCAAGTTCTTTTCAAACTATAGTCCAGCCTGCCAACAGTATGAGGGACCGTGAAATGGCCCTCTGCTTTAAAATTTGAGGGCCCCTGCTCTAGTCCACCCTAATAGCCAGAAATCAGATTGGACAAAAAAGGTTTTTCCGATGACCTATGAGGGCAGTGGAGGATATATTTCCAACTCATTTCACCTGCAAGTGAGACTGTGGACATCAGAAGCAGGATCCCTGCTACAAGTCCTTGTCTCAGGTTCACCTACAACCCTTCCACACAGCCCTATACCCAGAATATCGAGGCAGAAAATCCCACAGTATCTGATTTGAACTGGGTTTTCTGAGTCCACACTCAGATAATGTGGGATTTTCTGCCTTGATATTCTTGGATATAGGGCTGTGTGGAAGGGCTCCTACTGGGAAAAGGGAGTTGAAAATGTTATCCTCCTTGCATCTCATCACTAACTGAACAGATCCAGTTGCTGGCTGTTATTGTGGACTGGAGGAAACTTTGACCTTACAACATCTAACTGAATACAGAGCAGTTACAGATCCATAACTCTAGGTTATGAATCTATATCTGCCATATTTAATGCTAGGCAATAACAATAGCTGTAGGTCCCACAACTGAGTTCTACAATGGCCCCATGATTAACACATGAGATATTTCAACTTACCAGTCATGTGGTCATGGGAATCACCTAGGAAACAGAAAAGGAAATGATTACATTAATAACATTGTAAAGAAAGACTTCTTTGGTTTCATAAAAGAAAACAAAAAGGATAATTTTTTTAGAATCTAGCTGCTAGTTGGAAATTTCTGAGTTAAGCAGCCAATAGAAATGGAAATATATACGGTTCACTTCTAAACATAATGGGTCAAATGAGGCAAGCTAGTTTTACATGCTCACAATTTCTTTCTGTAAAGAAATTTTAGTTCTGACTCCTCCAACTGTGACTGTGGACCATTGCACAGGTAAGTGTGGCACTGTGGTGTGATCAGGGGCTGGTGATACATTTAACCCATCAATAGTAGGGGGCAGATTTGCTGCAAGGAAGAGGTGGACTGGCAATAGGTTGTGCACAGTGTTATGTGATAGAGACCTTCACCAAAGATCCCCTTTGGTGATGGTGCTGTTCCTATATTGGACTACCTACTTCATGCAATAGAGTCCTATATGACTCCAGCGTGTTGTTGATGTTGTTGTTGTAATTCTGCATTTATTTTGTTACTAATTTATTTGGATCTGAATTTTGGATTCAATTATAGAGATGCATGCCTTAGTTATGTCCTATTTGGACTACTGTGAAGTTCAAATGGGTAAAATATTAACTTTTTGCAAAAAAATTACATCTCTATCCGCTACTGCTCTGGAGGGTTATGTTACTTGACAATCAGTTGAATTTACTTGAAGATTACTTGCTGGTTGAACCCTGACTGTATGGCAGCTAAGCAGTTACTGGAAACAATAGTATGAAATGGAAAAAAAGGCCCAATGGTTGGGTGTTTGGATTTTCTCTCAAATATTCTGCTATTTCTTTTGAAGTTGTGTGGCAGTACACACTCCACATTTGCGGTATTAACTTTTCTGGATTTGATTAACTGTTGGATGGTGCTATGAAAACTAAACCAGGAGATGACTACAGATGTCCAGATCAGAGACTTCCCTTGGTCAACCATCACTGGAAGTTATTGGGTAGAGGTGCAAAATAGAGCCTTTTGGGGCTTTCGAACTCCTTGCCAAATTAGGTTCAGTTGGCTTCCTCTTGATTGACTTAGTAGGGAGGATTAAGCCAATTAAACTAATCAAATTGGCTAAAGGAAGTGTTAACAAGTTGAGAGCTACTTCTTATCTTTTTTTTTGTAACGTTTTAAACCAGGGGTTCCCAAATTAAGGCCTGCGGACTGGATGTGACCCTCCAAGATCATTTACTGGGCCCGGCTCTTAACTTTAGACTTGGGGTCACTCTAAGTCTGAAATGACTTGAAGACACACAACAAAAACAATCCTAATTAACTTGATTATCTCATCAGCCAAAAGCAGGCCCAGGTGATAGTATGATAGCTGGGACCCAGTGCTGCTAGCGTTACGCTGATTGCGGAACGGAGGGGCAGGAGGATACCATTGAAGTAATTGAATGGAGGGGGGGGGGCACAGATAACAGTGAAGGAATGCAACAGGGCTTTAATGAGAAATGATAAACAGTTTGGGAAACACTTTGGGAAGACATTACATGGGATAGAAATCTGCAATCTGATCCCAAAGATTATTAAATGCTTCCATCTTGTTGGCACCCGACATCCAGGTTCTCCACAAACTGGAGGTCATTGCGCTATAATTCTACGTTCCTGGGAAAAAGTCACAGCCAGCTCAATTGTCCAAAAGTGTTCAATAAAGTGGATTAGATTGATTTTACACCACTCCTCGTATTTGCCCCTTCCTTTCTATCCTTCCTTCTAATGGAACAACGAATGATCTTCCTCACTTTGTCCCCTCTATGTCTCTCAGTCCGCTCGCTCTCACTCCCCCCCCCCTCTTTTGACCATGTGGTCGCACACGTGTTCCCTTCCCTCATTCACAACCACAATTGGGCAATCAGCATGACGCCAGCAGCGCTGGGTGCCAGCTATCATACTATCACCCAGGCACACGTTTCCCATTGAAATACTGGTAAGTTTATGTTGCTTAAAATTGTGCATCGTTTTAAATATTGTATTGTTCTTTCATATATTTTTTTGCACTACAAATAAGATATGTGCAGTGTGCATAGGAATCTGTTTTTTTCAAACTATAGTTTGGCCCCACAACAGTTTGAGGAAACATGAAGTGGCCTTCTGCTTTAAAAGTTTGAGGACTCCTGTTTTAAACAATTTATTCAATGAGAATTCTTTTTGATTTTAACAGAGATTTTCCCTTCAATATTTTGTTTGTTATTATTAACTCTCTTGTGCACTATTTTGGAGAGAGAGCTTCGAAAACATAACAAAATCAGTAATTTAATCAAACGTCTGGAAGCCAAGCCCTATGGGGATCCTCTTAGGGAGTTGGGCATTTTATTGCTGGAGAAGAGAAGATTGACTGGTGACATAAGAGCCATGCTTAAAGGATGCCATATTGAAGAGGGAGCAATCTCCTCTTCTGGAGACTTGGGCATGGAGTATTCAAACTACAAGAAAAGAGATTTCACCTAAACATTGGGAAGAACGTCCCGACAATAAGAGCTGTTCAATGGTGGAATACGTTGCCTGGGAGTGTGGTCTAATATCTTTTTCTGAGTTTTTTTTAGAAACAGTGTTGGATGACCATATGTTTGGAGTGCTTTGATTGTATATCTAAATGTCATTATGGAGTTGGCCTGGATGGCACTTGGGGTCTCTGCCAACTCTATAATTCTAAAAGAAAATTATTCTAAATGATCAAAATCTTAAATATCTGCCATTGTTTACAAAAGGAAAGGACCAACCCTGCCCCATGTTGTGTATCTTGAATCCTTAGACTTTAGGTTATACTGAGTGTCTATTCTTTGGATTTCACTGGAAACTCCATTCTAGTTTTTAATATTGTAACCATACCTGTTGATTGGAATGATATTAGTTTGTGAATTCTCTTGAGTAGAAGGTTATTGTAAATGTTCCTTGTGGCTCTAAGATAAATGATGATGTGAATAGGTTTGTTGAAGAAATACAGTCTACTGTGAGGAACCAAGATGTTTTATAACCATGTTTCTATGTTATTTCCCAAAAGAAAATGTGACCTGCTAATATACCAAGAATGAGAAAAGTAAAGTTGCCTTTTTTTTAAAAAAAAAACAAAACAACACTTTTAGTATATTTTTGAAGTATCATCTAATAATGTCCTGGAACAGTATTAAAAACCCGACCTTGATTTACAGAGAAAAATACAGTGAATGGAAAAATGTCTATGCTGCCAAAAACCTTTCATTTCTCTATCCGTTGCTGAGCCATATTGATGGTTTGTGTTGACATATGGCAAAATAACATTTGTCAGAGATCACTTGCTTTAAAGGATACATATGGTAGTGTCGGCAGAAGAAAACAAGGACTTTTTATTTCCCCATCTCACCTTCAGTGTCTTACCAAAGTATTCCAGGTGTAACTTTTCATTTTGGTATTTGAAATTAAATTAACTCGACAGCAGCTGGTGTAAGGGATGGAAAGCAGAACTTGAGTGTAAAGGTTATAGTCTTTAAAAACCAGAAACTGAATGCCATTGAACTCAGTAGAATTTTACCTCGCAGTAAATATTTTATAGTGTTGGGCTATAAACGGACATCAGAGCTTGAAAAAGGAGGTTTTTCAGAACATGACCCTTCAAAGCGTCCAAGTACCATGACCATGGGTACATATAGCCCAGTTTTAACAATAGTAGCACAACATTTTCTCGATTCAGTAATCAAGCAGCATCTTAGAACCCATTGAAATATACTACAGTAGGTATGACAGCTTCAATACAAAAGGAAAAGATCTTTCATATCATCTTCTGCCCAATCCTTAAAAAGAAATAAAGCCCTAGAGATACATGCCATTAGACCAGGAACCTTCTGTATGTAAACCATGTGTTCTGTCCCAAAGAAAATCACAGAGTTTTAAGGGACACTGAGGGCTAAAGAACTCCTGAAAAATTATATCCAATCTGTTTAAAGAATACCACAAAAGGACAATCCACCACTCTCCAAGGCAGTTTATTCCACTGTTGGACAGTTCACGCAGTGATGTAGTTCTTCCTTATGTTAAGGTAGAACCTCTTTTCTTGTAATTTGAATGTTGTTGTTGTTTATTTATTCAGTCATTTTTGACTCTTTGTGAAGACTGACAGGGAGCCCATGCCAGAGCTCCCTGTTGGCCGTGGCCACCCCCAGCTCCTTCAAGGTCAAGCCAGTCACTTCAAGGATACCATCCATCCATCCTGCCCTTGGTCGGCCCCTCTTCCTTTTTCTTTCCATTTTTTCCAGCATCATTATCTTTTCCAAGCTTTCCTGTCTTCTCATTGTGTGGCCAAAGTACTTCATCTTTGCCTCTAATATCCTTCCCTCTAGTGAGCAGCCGGGCATTATTTCCTGGAGTATGGACTGGTTGGATCTTCTTTCAGTGATATTAAAGTAGCTGCAGCCCAGACAAAACCATATGGAAAGCCATGGTTATCCAGCATTGATTAGAAAAATGTAGGACATGTGAGATGCAGTTATTTCCTTAGACCAGTTTCCTGGAAGTCCATACTGGTACGTCTGTTAAAATGGAGTTCTATCCCTTTGGAAAGAAGGAATTATTCTTTTAGGCTAATACCCTTTAACTAGAAACATCCAACAGCTTGGAAGACAGTGTTGATAAAATATCAACAGAAGAA
The DNA here is from genome assembly GCF_025583915.1 of Anolis sagrei ordinatus. Lineage (NCBI taxonomy): Eukaryota > Metazoa > Chordata > Lepidosauria > Squamata > Anolidae > Anolis > Anolis sagrei. The sequence continues at coordinate 20,138,340 of NW_026844366.1, read as the reverse complement.
TCCAACTTTGCTTTAAGGCATCTTCGGGGATTAAAACTGAATGAGCAGTAGATCAATGATTATTATGGCAGGATTCACACAGCCAAATTAGAGATTGCCTGGTACTGCACTCTTTTCGTCCATTTTGCTTATGAAACACTGCAAGCTAGAAGCACCATAAACAAAGGCGCGTGTCCTATCCAAAGAAATTCCTCATATTAGAGAGAATTCCACCTTTCCGGGCAAAGACTTCCCCAGTGGTTCCAATGTCAGTGAGGTAGTAAATCCATTATGAAGTTTAGTCCATATTTGAGTGTTCCAAAATGTTGAACCTTATTTCTTCAACAGCTGCCACTAGATTGCTTTCGTACAAGAGGGTTCTACCTATTGGTTAGACTGCTATATTTCCACCAGTCCAGCCATTAGCATCTTATGATCATTTGCCTTTGACCTACCACTTGATTCAGGATGGAAGATAAAGCTATTTTAGTCAAATTTAGAATTAATTTATTGAATTCCACGCGGAAAGAGAAAACTGAAGTTTTGTAATGCAATGTGAAAACATGATAGGAATTCAAAAATTCAGGTTCAGAGAGATGCAATGAAACTGAGACTGTGACATTCATGTTAGTAATCCAGATACATTCAATTCAAACAGCACAACACAAAGCACAGCACAACACAGAGCTCTAAAATGGTTCTGAAGCTGCTACAAAGTCTTCCAAAGGGACTGGGTATGTGAGAGAATGCCACAGAAGAAGCCTGTCTTGGGCTGTTATTCTTATATATGGTACATACCAGGTGGAATAATTTCTTCTGATTCCCGAAATCGAACTGATTTCTTGGCTCTTGGCATTGTGCTGTCCTCCTGGTTCATAGATGACGATTTTCTCAATATGGAAGACTGACTCTGGTGACTCTGGTGGGGAAAAAGAGTATGATTGGTTTATTTATTGTATCAGAAGCAAACCAAGGGTACAGTTGTATTGTATTTTTTAAAAAACACATTATATGAAATGTCCTTTGTGTTGCCTTCAGGCTGAGAAAGGCGGTATATAAATAAAGTAAATAAATATATATATTAATAAATAACTCCAGCAAAGGGTCACCGCCTTGTCGGGGCGCTGGAGCTTGAGCACCTCAATGATGTCATGAGCGAAACCGTGAAGGGCCACCCAAGACGGGACGGTTGTGGCAGAGAGGTCAGACCAAGCGTGATCCCTGGGGAAGGCAATGGCAAACCACTCCAGCATCCTTGCCAAGAAAACTAAATGGACCAGTACAACCAGAGATATGTCGGTATGCCATTGGAAGATGGGACTCCCAGGTCGGAAGATGGCCAAAATGCTACTGGGGAGGAGCAGAGGATAAGTTCAACTAGCCCCAGATGTGATGACGCAGCTAGCTCAAAGCCGAAAGGAAGGCTAGCGGCTGACGGTACTGGAGGTGAACGACGAATCCGATGCTCTAAAGATCAACACACCATAGGAACCTGGAATGTAAGATCTATGAGCCAGGGCAAATTGGATGTTGTTATTGGTGAGATGTCAAGACTAAAGATAGACATTCTGGGGGTCAGCGAACTGAAATGGACTGGAATGGGCCACTTCACATCCAGATGACCACCAGATCTACTACTGCGGACAAGAGGAACATCGAAGAAATGGAGTAGCCTTCATAATTAATAAGAAATTCGCTAAAGCGGTGCTTGGATACAACCCAAAAAATGACAGAATGATCTCAATTCGAGTGCAAGGAAAGCCTTTCAACATTACAGTGATCCAAATATACGCCCCAACCACAGCTGCTGAAGAAGCAGAAGTAGATCATTTCTATGAGGATCTGCAGGACCTACTGGATAATACACCAAAAAGAGACATTATTTTCATTACAGGAGACTGGAATGCCAAGGTGGGAAGTCAAATGACAACTGGGATCACAGGCAAGCATGGTCTGGGAGAACAAAATGAAGCGGGACGCAGGCTGATAGAATTTTGCCAGGACAACTCGCTGTGTATAACGAATACTCTCTTCCAACAACCTAAAAGACGGCTTTATACATGGACCTCACCAGATGGTCAACACCGAAATCAGATTGACTACATCCTTTGCAGCCAAAGGTGGCGGACTTCCATCCAGTCGGTGAAAACAAGACCTGGGGCTGACTGTAGCTCAGATCACGAACTTCTTATTGCCCAATTTAGAATAAAACTAAAGAGATCAGGGAAAATACACAGACCAGTTAGATATGATCTCACTAACATTCCTAGCGAATATACAGTGGAAGTGAAGAACAGATTTGAAGGACTAGATTTAGTAAACAGAGTCCCAGAAGAACTATGGACAGAAGTCCGCGACATTGTTCAGGAGGCGGCAACAAAGTACGTCCCAAAGAAAAAGAAAACCAAGAAGGCAAAATGGTTGTCTGCTGAGACACTGGAAGTAGCCCAGGAAAGGAGGAAAGCAAAAGGAAACAGGGATAAGGGGAGATATGCCCAGTTAAATGCGCAATTCCAGAGGTTAGCCAGAAGAGATAAGGAACTATTTTTAAATAAGCAATGCATGGAAGTGGAAGAAGACAACAGAATAGGAAGGAAAGAGACCTCTTCCAGAAAATTAGAAACATTGGAGGTAAATTTCAGGCAAAAATTGGTATGATAAGAAACAAAGATGGCAGGGACCTAACAGAAGCTGAAGAGATCAAGAGAAGGTGGCGAGACTATACAGAAGATCTGTATAGGAAGGATAATAATATTGAGGATAGTTTGACTGTGTGGTGAATGAATTAGAACCAGACATCCTGAGGAGTGAGGTTGAATGGGCCTTAAGAAGCATTGCTAACAACAAGGCAGCAGGAGACGACGGGATCCCAGCTGAACTGTTTAAAATCTTAAAAAATGATGCTGTCAAGGTGATGCATGCCATTTGCCAGCAAATATGGAAAACACAAGAATGGCCATCAGACTGGAAAAAATCAACTTATATCCCCATACCAAAAAAGGGAAATGCTAAAGACTGCTCAAACTTCCGTACAGTGGCCCTTATTTCTCATGCCAGTAAGGTAATGCTCAAGATCCTGCAAGGAAGACTCCAGCAATACATGGAGCGAGAGTTGCCAGATGTTCAAGCTGGGTTTAGAAAAGGCAGAGGAACGAGAGACCAGATTGCCAATATCCGCTGGATAATGGAGAAAGGCAGGGAGTTTCAAAAAAACATCTACTTCTGCTTCATTGACTATTCTAAAGCCTTTGACTGTGTGGATCATAATAAATTGTGGCAAGTTCTTAGTGGGATGGGCATCCCAAACCACCTTGTCTCTCTCCTGAGGAATCTGTACAAGGACCAAGTAGCAACAGTCAGAACTGACCACGGAACAACAGACTGGTTCAAGATTGGGAAAGGCGTACGGCAAGGCTGCATCCTCTCACCCAACCTTTTAACTTGTATGCAGAACACATCATGCGATGTGCGGGGCTGGATGAATGCAAAGCTGGGGTGAAAATTGCTGGAAGAAACATTAACAACCTCAGATATGCAGATGACACCACTCTGATGGCCGAAAGCGAGGAGGAGCTGAGGAGCCTTCTAATCAAGGTGAAAGAAGAAAGCGCAAAAGCCGGGTTGCAGCTAAACGTCAAAAAAACCAAGATTATGGCAACAGGAATGATTGACAACTGGAAAATAGAGGGAGAAACCGTGGAGGCCGTGACAGACTTTGTATTTCTAGGTGCAAAGATTGCTGCAGATGCAGACTGTGGCCAGGAAATTAGAAGACGCCTACTTCTTGGGAGGAGAGCAATGTCCAATCTCGATAAAATAGTAAAGAGTAGAGACATCAGACTGGCAACAAAGATCCGCCTAGTCAAAGCCATGGTATTCCCTGTAGTAACCTACGGATTTGAGAGCTGGACCTTAGGGAAGGCTGAGCGAAGGAAGATCGATGCTTTTGAGCTGTGGTGTTGGAGGAAAGTGCTGAGAGTGCCTTGGACTGCGAGAAGATCCAACCAGTCCATCCTCCAGGATATAAGCCCCACTGCTCACTGGAGGGAAAGATACTAGAGACAAAGTTGAAGTACTTTGGCCACATCATGGAGACAGGAAAGCCTAGAGAAGACAATTATGCTGGGGAAAGTGGAAGGCAAAAGGAAGAGGGGCCGACCAAGGGCAAGATGGATGGATGGCATCCTTGAAGTGACTGGGCTGACCTTGAGGGAGCTGGGGGTGGTGACGGCCGACAGGGAGCTCTGGCGTGGGCTGGTCCATGAGGTCACGAAGAGTCGGAGACGACTGAACGAATGAACAACAACAACATTAATAAATAAATAGACCAGTATTTGGCCACTTGGAATGTCTCCGGTGTTGCTATGAGGTCATCCATTGTGCATGTGACAGGGCTCAGACTGCATTGTATGATGCTGGTGATGCCTTTTGCCCAACATCAAAACTCAAAGTAGCTTTCAAATTATTGTAACCAAACATATAGTAATTCTACACTGCCCTCAAGGTTGTTTACTTGTTTAGAGTCATGGGAGGTAGAACTGCACCTGGACATCAGTTCAGACTTTAGTTTCCTGTTACACTGGAGGTGAATTAGGAAGTTTGTACGGAAGGGCATACTGGAAACCTTCCCATGTAAGCATGAAAAAATCATCCAACCCAGAGTTACACTGCCATAATAACCCAACAGAAGGTAAGCTAAAGGAGTTCTCATCTGATTGCCATTGCAATAGATAGGATTCATTTGTACTTTAGTTCTCCAAATCCTGCAATCAGTAAATGGATTCTGGGAAATGTAGATCCTCAAAAGAAAATTTCAAAGGATTGACTTGTTCTATATCTTTCCAGATGAGGACAATACAAACAGTGCTGATTAAATGAATAGCACTATGAAACTACTATATCCACTTCTGCAGTTCCTGATTGACTGATTTCACTGAATCAATGAAAATGAACTCTTTACTAAGGCTAGGTGGCATTTTGGTCTTTCAAAAATGCAGTTTTGTCTTCTAAAAGTTTTCAAGGCAAAGATCTAGGTGTAACTTGCCATCAAGCTGTCTTTGACTTACAATGACACTCTGAATGAGAAATGTGCAAAAGGCTTAGTCCTCAGCTGTCCTGCTGTGTTGTAATTTTGGTGCTGTATCTTAACTTATTGAATCAATTAATCTGTAATATAGATTTTCCTACTGCCTTTTAATTTTCTCAGTATTATCACCTTATTCGGTGAGTCATGTAACTCCATGATATTTCCAAACTACTGTGTATTGCAAATGTGTCCTTTGGAGATCTTGGTATACTGCACTTCAGATAAAGAAACTAATATATGGATAGTATAATTGTTTTTAAATTAGAAACAAATATAGATATGTTGTATCTATCGGCCAGTTTCCAATCTCCCCTATTTGGGCAAGGTCATGGAACGTGTGGTGGCAACACAACTCCAGGGGTTTCTGGTAGACACTGATTATCTAGACCCGGCACAGTCTGGCTTTAGGCCGGGACATGGAACTGAGACAGCCTTGGTCGCCTTGGTAGATGATCTATGCAGGGAGCTAGACAGGGGGAGTGTGTCCCTGTTAGTTCTGCTGGACCTCTCAGCGGCCTTCGATACCGTCGATCACGGTATCCTTCTGGGGCGCCTCATGGACATGGGGCTCGGAGGCACTGCTCTGCGGTGGCTCCGATCCTTCCTTGAGGGACGGACCCAGAAGGTGTTATTGGGTGACACCTGTTCGGCTCCGCAACCGTTGCTGTGTGGAGTCCCACAGGGTTCAATCCTGTCCCCGATGTTATTTAACATCTACATGAAGCCACTGGGAGAGATCATTCGGAGTTTCGGACTAAGATGTTACCTCTATGCAGATGACGTCCAAATCTGTCACTCCTTCTCACCTGTCACCAAGGAGGCTGTCCAGACCTTGAACCGGTGTTTAGCTGCTGTATCGGACTGGATGAGAGCTAACAAATTGAAATTGAATCCAGACAAGACAGAGGTCCTACTGGTCAGTCGTAAGGCCGAACAGGGTATAGGGTTACAGCCTGTGTTAGACGGGGTTACACTCCCCCTGAAGACGCAGGTTCGCAGCTTGGGAGTGATCCTGGACTCATCGCTGAGCCTGGAACCCCAGGTCTCAGCGGTGGCCGGGAGAGCTTTTGCACAATTAAAACTTGTGCGCCAGCTGCGCCCGTACTTTGGGAAGTCGGATCTGGCCACGGTGGTCCACGCTCTTGTCACATCCTGGTTGGATTACTGCAACGCACTCTACGTGGGGTTGCCTTTGAAGACTGCTCGGAAACTTCAACTAGTCCAGCGAGAAGCAGCCAGATTGCTCACCGGAGCGGCGTACAGGGAGCACACCAACCCCCTGTTGCGTCAGCTCCACTGGCTGCCGATCCAATTCCGAGCACAATTCAAAGTGCTGGTTTTGACCTACAAAACCCTATACGGTTCCGGTCCAGTGTATTTGTCCGAACGGATCTCCCTCTACATCCCATCTCGAAGTTTAAGATCCTCTGGGGAGGCCCTGTTCTCGACCCCGCCACTGTCACAAGTGAGGCTGGCGGGGACGAGGAGCAGGGCCTTCTCAGTGGTGGCCCCCCACCTGTGGAACTCACTCCCCGGGGAGATTAGATCGGCAACTTCCCTTCTGGCGTTTAGGAAAAAACTGAAGACCTGGGTGTGGGACCAAGCCTTTGGTCATTCTGATGACTAAACTAAGGATCTGACGATAGACAAGGACAAATGGAATGGAATGAAATATGGACTCTGAACCCTGAGCATGAGATTGTTTTAGCGTGAGATTGTTTATTATTTTATTATGTATTGATGTTTTAATTAATTGTTGAATTGTTTTGTATTTTGTATTACTTGTCAATTGATTTGGGCATCTAATTGTGCCCCCACTGTAAGCCGCCCTGAGTCCCCCCCGGGGTGAGAAGGGCGGGGTATAAGTAAGTGAAATAAATAAATAAATAAATAAATAAATAAATAAAATATATGTATGGGAAGAGCCCCATACTGGTGTAGCGGGTTAAACCACTGAGTTTCTGAACTTGCTGACCGAAAGATTGATAGTTCAAATCTGGGGAGCGGGGTTAGAGGAATGAGCTTCTGCCAACCTAGCAGTTTCAAAACATGCAAATTTGAGCAGATCAATAGGTGGGAAAGTAAGGGCACTCCATGCAGTCATGCCAGCCACATGACCTAAGAGGCAACTATGGACAATGCTGGCTCTTCGGCTTAGAAATGGAGATGAGCACCACCTCCCAGAGTCAAACACAACTAGACTTAATGTTGAGAGAAACCTTTACCTACCTTATATGTATGGGAATCAAAACAACAATGAACAGCCTAGAATTACTACTGGGCCAGAACTTTGTTCTTTCATTGCAGTGAACCCTATTGACATTTAATTCTCTCGATCAGGTATTTAAAGGCCCAAAGTTGCCTCATCAGTTTGGTTGAAAAAGGAACTGGAGTTAAACTCTCTTGTCTCAAGTTGCTGTTCCAAATGTGCTCAAGAGCTCTATGGATCAAAACTTTCTTTTCCTTAATTTCGCATCTGGATTAAAATCTACAAAAAACTACTCAATGCTGCAAGGATCATATATCTCTCCCATGCCAATATGGTTATGACCACATTTTATATGTTTTACAAATTAGATCCATTATTACAGTAATAAAGTGAGATTTGAACCTTAGAATTTCCTACAGATATTACAGTAAAATTATTGATAGGATTTTAGTTGGGAAGTGACAAGATTTACTGTTCAGCAGGATTTTAAAGGCCGCAGTAAAACTCAGGGGAATGTCCATCATTAAATATACATCTTTCAGTCAAGATGGCTCTGCATTGATTGCTGAAATATGCTTTTTTATTGTTCCTGCCCTGTCAATAGCCCGAGGAAGAGCACGTTCTTTTGTTTTTCCTAATGATATTTGTAGATCGGGTTGGTTTTGTGCTCCTCCTAAGAGTTGGGGGGAAAAACAGATTCCTGTAAAATGTCTCCCAGATACGAAGCCTCTTTATTGCTGTGGGAGATGAAGGTGGCCAATGCTGTTCATTTTCATAAAGCATCCAATTTTTGAATGCCTTAGGAATAATAAGATGGACAAAAGTGTTACTATATAGTCCTAAGAGTCAGGGACCATATTGCCCGAGATAACAGCTTCTTTAGAAGGGCTTGCAAGTTTTAAAGTTTTTTGCTGAAGTTCATAGGTCTCAACCTTTTGTAACATGAGATTTAGGGTGCTTTTTAAAAGTGTTGCTTATATGAGACTAAACAGAGGTTTTTTTTATCATGTCAGAAGCAACTTGAGAAACTGCAAGTAGCTTCTGGCTATCTGCAGAGACGTTGCCTAAGGGATGGATGTGTTACCATCCTGTGGGAGGCTTATCTCATGTCCCTGCATGGGAAGCTGAAGCTGACAGATGGGAGCTCACCCTTCCTTGTGGATTCAAATCGCTGACCTTCAGGTCAGCAGTTCAGCCAGCACAAGGGTTTAACCCATTGCGCCACTGCAACTCTAAATAGAGATGCCCAAGGATTATATTTGGTCTATATTTTTAAGTGCAGCAAGGCCCTGGTACCTTCTGGGGTTTGGTTCCATGACTTATTGTGCGTACTAAAATCTGTGGATGCTCACACTCTATAATATACAATGACACAGTATACTTATTCTTAAACTCTAATTCTCTAGGTGTAGAGATATAATATATGTGTAAAGTATTCCACTATTCGTTACGTCTTACCGGTACTTCCTTGTACATTGGAGAATCTGAAGAAAGACCTTCATACTGCAAAAAATGGACATTTGCAGAATTTCTGTAACCTTTGTGCACTTTGTTCTTTCATGGCTTCTGCAAAGATTGTACAATGCATCAAAAGTTATTTTTTTTAAAAAAAAACCTTCATTACCAGTATTGGATTTCTAAAAGGAGTTAGCTGTTATTACAGCTGAAATTTTAAAGTATGTGCTTGCTTATTATCTCAATGTAACTACAGTAACTTTCACCTCTTGTAAAGTTGAAGAGAGAAAGGGAGAGGGAGAGGGAGAGAGGAATCTATGTTAGAATAGGAAATAAAAGAGGCAAAATATTATTTAAACTTCAGTAGAAAAGTCCCTAAGGTTTACTCTCATGTGTGGATGTTTGGGGGCCTCATGGACGATAGGGATCCTAGACAGAGACTTTTAAACAATATTAAAGGTGGTCATGTTGGCCAAACAACAAAATAAACAGATTTTGCCTGTTGTACTTTGCTGTGCAGCCATGATTTGTTTGTGTGTGTGGATTTTCAGATATCAAATCTGACTACAACAGAGGAATCTTAAACAAGAGGGAACAAAAGGTTTGGGGCTTAAATCTTTGAGTTTCTTCCTCCCACAAAAATAAAATTATTTCATTGGACTACAATAGGGGCCCTCAAATTATGGTCCGGGGGTTGGATACGGCCCTCCAAGGTCTTTTACCTGGCCCTCGCTCAGGGTCAACCTAAGTCTGAAATGACTTGAAAGCACATAGCAACAAGAACATCAGCAACAGTCCTATCTCATCAGCCAAAAGCAGGCCCATACTTCCCACTGAAATGTTAATAAGTTTATGTTTGTTAAAAAAAATCATTTTAATTATTGTATTGTTTTTTGAACTATGAATAAAATATGTGCCACGTGCATAGGAATTCATTCATGTTTTTTTTTTTCAAATTATAATCCGGACCTTCAACAGTTTGAGGGACTGTGACTTGGCCCTCTGTTGAAAAAGTTTGAGGACCCCTGGACTACAACCTGGGATTTGAATTCTGCAGGCTTTACTTTCTGTTTCTACATGTTTTTCCTGGATGTAACAGCACAGAGACTCCTTGAGAAATCCAATGCTCTCTGACTAAGAGAAGGCCACTTATCTTTGCACAGGACAGAGACATTAAGAGAAGTTACTTTACTTCTGCTAATGGGAGTTAAAATTTTATTACCTTTTCTTATTGCTCTTTTTTCTCTACTCCTCACATGGCCAAGAAGGGTTCTGTCTAAATGGAATCTCCTCAATACTATCTTTACTGACGACCTCTCTCTCAGACAGAATGCAGGTCAGTGACTCTCACATTGTCACCATTTCCTCCTATGTGATTTTAAACATTTTTGACTACCTAGGAAGCCAGTGAAACTTTGAAAGTTTGCATAATATATTTTATGCTTCAGAGTTGGCCCAGAAAAGATATCACTGCATGTCCGTTATGGATTTTGTTGTAAAGGATGAGTTAACTTTAGGAAGAAGGGGAAAGTGATTTCTGCACATAAGAAGCAAGCAAAAGGCTTCATCAAAGAAGGAAACAGAGAGGCGAAACAAAAGGAGAGGGCATGTTCTCTAGCTTCTTCCTTCTCTCACTTGCTTCTAAAATGACATTACTTTACAATGAGCATGTAAATTAGTTGGACTGGTAGCAGAATTGAATTAATGACAATTACCTATTATATGTAAGGAGTTGCTTTCAAGCTCTGAAAAGAAACACCTGTCAAAATATGGAGCTGAAGTTCACCCCATCAAAAAGACAGAGAGCGCCAAGGATAACATGGAATGGAGTATGCTGAAGTCTCTTGATTCTTCAGACATAAATCTGAATGAACTTGTACTGAGGTTGCCTCTTCACATTTTTCTACAACTTGTAACTGCATCAAGCTTCTAAGGATTGACATTTTTTTGCACATGACCAATTTTGAAAGTTTTCTCCTTGCTAGGTATGATTGCAAGAGGTTTGGGGCATTTTTTCAGGGATCTTTTTCATAATTTGAGAAATTTTTGTGAAATAAAATTCATCTAGAGCAGGCTTGCACAACATGTGGCCCGGGGGCCAGGTGTGGCCCTCACAAGGCTTTGGCGCAGCCCACAGAGACTCTGAACCTTTGAGAGGGAGAAGTGTGAAGTCTTGGCTCTGCCTCTTCCTCTCCTCTGCTTTAGTTCCCCCTGTTTATAGGCTTTCCCAATACTGTAGATTCCTTCCTTTGTATTAGTTTTCGGGTGGAGCGTAAAAAACCCTTAGAGGCCAACCTTAGTTGGTCTATTCCATTTGCCTGTACAGAGCTCTCTTGCTACACCCTTCCCCTTATCTGCAGCAGAGCTGCAGTGACAAGAGGCTTGGGCATTGTCTGGTATTCCTAGGCCCAAGCAATCCAAAACAGGCATCCTTAGCACCTGCATTCAGCCAGTATTCATATACAAGCAGTCCCAGAGACAACAGAAGCTTTTGACCAGCTTAAGCTTCACAAGGAAGAAGATTGAGACAGCTTATGAACACCAGTTTGTAAACCATCCTTTTGCACCAGAGGCAGGAGACTTTCAAAGACTCCAGAGAGATGACTGCAATTTGTAATATATTGTTTTAAGCTATCTTATAATAGTTGTCTTTTCACCTTGCCTAAAATGCCTCTGTCTGCTAAGGGTCTTAATCTTAACAGAAGGTATACCGATAGCCCCCGAGTAAAGCCAGACACGATAGGTTTTCCCAAAGGCTCAGGTGTGCTGAAGCAGAGTAGCAATTGCAACTTGTCATTCCCCCCTTCAAGTGTTTTACCTCTACATGTTTCCTTTCTGTATACATCAAAGTTATCAAACTAACCTGCAGCAAAGGGAATTCTGGAAGTCCACATTGTTCATTTCCCTTGGTAAAGCCAAGGGAGAAACTTGGTTTTACCATGAAGTTGTTGTGGGATCTCTTTGGCGAAGCTAGGTTTCTCCTTCACAAGTGTGGGAAATGAACAGTAAAAAGTTGGATTTTTTCCCCTCTGGAGGAGGAGATGACAGAGGCAAAGAGAAAGGAAGGGCAGTGCTGGCAAGAACTGAGACACCTTTTTTCCTCAGAAAGGGGCTGAAACTTCCCACCATGCTGCTTGCTCTGTGAAACAGGTGCCAGCACTCCGAGGCTTTCAAAGTCTATATATGGCCTGAAGAGATTTAACCTATTTTAATTTTGGCTCCTTACTATTGACAAGTTGTGCAGGCCTGATCTAGAGGTACAGCTACAAGAAGTAATGACAATAGTTTCCCACCCACAGCCCAAGCCTACATTTACTTGGCTGCAGTCCTTTTGAACATGATGATTTCCTGGAGGTGGGGCGGGGCAATAAAACAAACAACCAGCTATTCTCCTATAGCTGGACACACAGCAACAACATCTGCAGGGACATCCAGGGATTGTTTGGAAGACATTCCAAAGCATTTCTGAATGTTTGTCTGCTATTCCTCACTGCCAACTCTTCTTCACTGATCAGGAAATGGCTAGAGATTGCCATCATTTGATAGTTGGTAGTGACTTCTACTATGACTGCAAAAGTGCATTGTGATGGCAGAAATGTGACATGACATCATAATTCACCAATAGGATGCCACCTGTCATTTTGTACAGGAAAAAGATGACTGACATCCTGTTGGCATTTTACATGTTTAGATATCTAGATGCCTAGTTGTTTTAGCAAAGCACCACAAGTGTAACTGCGTATGCACATATGTATTCTGGAATGCATAATGGGTTGTACAAAGTCTTATGCAGATGATGATGATGGTGATGATGATGGTGATGATGATAACAACAACTTTATTTTTGTATCCCGCCACCATCTCCCCGAAGGGACTCAGGACAGCTTCCATGGGGACCTAGCCCAGTCAGAGTTAAAATATAACACAATAAAAATACATATACAAGCATCATAAAATCATAATTAAAAGCAGAATTCATCATACAACAGCCAGTAGCTGAGCGTAGTGGATGTTTCTGAACTAAGGGGCGAGGCAAAGGCTTGTGCAATACAACTGCAAGGACAGGGCTGATGGCAAAGCGCAAGAGGGAGATGATAAGTTAAGGCTGGAAGGGCCAAGTCAGATTAGTACAGTACAACTACAAGGAGCCCCCAGTGGTGCAATGGGTTAAACCCTTGTGCCAGCAGGACTGAAGACCAACAGGTCATAGGGACGAATCTGGGGAGAGTACAGATGAGCTCCCTCTGTCAGCTCCAGCTCCCCATGCAGGGACATGAGAGAAGCCTCCCACAAGGATGGTAAAACATCAAAACATCTGGGCGTCCCCTGGGCAATGTCCTTGTAGACGGCCAATTCTCTCACACCAGAAGTGACTTGCAGTTTCTCAAGTCACTCCTGACATGAAAAAAAATTACAACTACAGGGGCAGGGGCAATAGTAAAGTGAAAGAGTCAAAAATTAAGTTATGGCTAGAAGGGCAAATTCATCTAGTGCAGCACAATCATCATTTAACCTTGTAAGTGCAACCAGAGTGTAAGATATCAGCTACTATGTGTTGTGTAAAATAATTTTCTTCACAAAAAGTTCTTTTATTTCAGAAAATAATGTTTACAAAAAAGAATAAAAAACTTTTAAAATAAAAACTTGCAGAGGCTAACCATTTTCTTGACTGGTGTCTTCATGTATTAAGACTGCCTCATCATTCAGAAGAAAATCTGTATGTTAGTCACATCCCTAGATTTTAAAAAATTACAGAGATGTAAAAACTATTTTACTATTATTTATTTATTTATTTATGTATTATTTGCTACATTTGTATACTGCTCCTCTCAGCCTGCAGGAGGCTCGGGATGGTTCACAAGGCAACAATTCAATGCCAACAACATCATAAAAACATTTAAAACATTTAAAACATTTAAAAAGCAATAATATATCAATTAAGACCATAAGAATAGTAAAAAAAAACCCAAGTCATTTCACCTCCTAAATAAAAATGTCATCCAAACTCATAATCCAATAGTTCCATAATCCAATGTCTGTTACACTGCCTTTTCAAATGCCTGGTCGAACAGCCAGGTTTTGACTTTTCTTCGGAAAATCAAAAAGGAGGTAGCCAGTCTAATGTCCCTAGGAAGGGTGTTCCATTGCCGAGGTACCACCACTGAGAAGGCCCTGTCTCTCATCCCCACCAAGCATATTTGTGATGCAGACGGAGTCAAGAGCAGGACCACCCCAGACGATCTTAATAGATGGTTTATAAGGGGAGATACGTTTGGACAGACAAGTTGGGCCAGAACCATTTATGGCTTTATAGGCTAAAGCCAGCACTTTGAATTGTGCCCGGTAGCAAACTGGTAGCCAGTGGAGCAAGCGCCTCAGAGGACTTGTATATTCCCTGAGCGCCGCTCCTGTTAGTAATCTGGCCTCCGTCCGTTGCACCAACGGAAGCTTCCGAACAGTCTTCAAAGGCAACCCCACGTAGAGCACGTTGCAGTAGTCTATACGGGATGTAACCAGAGCGTGGACTACCATGGCCAAGTCTGACTTCCCAAGGTATGGGCGCAGCTGGCACACAAGCTTTAACTGTGCAAATGCTCCCCTGGTGACTGCCGAGACCTGGGGTTCCAGGCTCAGCGATGAGTCCAAGATCCCATCCAAGCTAAGAACCTGCGTCTTCAGGGGGAGTGTAACCCTGTCCAACACAAAGTACTAAAGGGACTTTGAAAAGTTACTGCTCTGAATTCCAGCACCCAGAATCCTACTTGGAAATTCTGGGTACTGTAATCTAAAAAGTTAACTTTCTCAAGCTCTGTTGAGACACAGATGTTAGGAAGCCACAAATATTTTCCAAGATTTCGGAGTTAACATAAGTTACCTCGCGATTCATTTTCTTCCTTGTTCAGCATGATAAAAATAAATGCTGCTTCATCACAGTTGGGCTCCCACGTTTTGCTATTAAAATCCGCTTAAGCAAAGCTGAAAAGAGAATAAAAACCCAGTAAACAGAAATGTACAATGAGTGGTGGGGAAAGATGGTGCTTTGAAGCAAAGTTATGCCAAAACATATTCTCAGGGATGTGGTTAAATCTCCAGGGCTATTGTGGACATGAACCAAACAGCCTGACCATCATACCACATTGCAGTGGGCATCTGATTGCTATGAGACCTGTTGTGTAGCGGGCACGAGAATACTATAGGACTCGTTGTGCAGTAAGAACTCCCATTACTCTCCTGCTTTAACAAAGTTCAGGTGCCTACAGTCCATGAGCTGTGGTCAGTAGGCAGATATGTTTCAGTGTCAGAAAGATATGTTTATCAGTAGCAAGAGATAAAGTAAGTCCAGAATGATGTGGAACACAGCCACTGATTCAGAGGTTGCTAATAATGTGGAAGTCATACATTGTTAGGAAGAAGGAAACCACACTAATAGTTGAGAGCCAGGAATGATTCAACCTGAATATTAGGAAAAACTTCCTGACTGTGAGAACCGTTCAGCAGTGGAACTCTCTGCCCCAGAGCGTGGTGGAGGCTCCTTCTTTGGAAACTTTTAAACAGAGGCTGGATGGCCATCTGTCAGGGGTGATTTGAATGCAATATTCCTGCTTCTTGGCAGGGGGTTGGACTGGATGGCCCATGAGGTCTCTTCCAGCTCTATGATTCTATGATTCTATGAATGATGTTGCTCTCAGCAATGGTTTGGCTTTTATAGGCTGAGTATGCATCTCAGTTATGTGCATATATTATTGTATGGGTTCATGTGCATATTATTGTGCCTCCATTCATCTCATATGCATTATATATATGTGTGTGTGTGTGTGACATTTCTACCCCTCCTTTCTCACTCTGGAGGGGACTCAAGGAGGGTTTACATACAGACAATGATTTGATGCCTTAAAACACAATTTACACTTAAATAAATATTAAAATAAATATTAAAATAGAATTAAAAAGCACATTAAAAACAATTTAAACATTTAAAAACAATACATTCAGAATTAAATACGTAATCCACTAGCATAATCCGGGCCATCCCAACTGTCATTGCACATTGTTCCAAGTCTATCTATTGCACAGGTTTTCTAAAAGCTTGGTCACAAGGTCAGGAGGGGGTTGATCGAATATCCCTGGGAAGGGTGTTGCACAGCAGAAGGGCCACCACTGAGAATATATATGAGCATCTCGTGTACATCTGCATGCACATTGACACTGCAAGCAGAACTCAACTTCTGAAATTCTGGATTGAAACAGCCATTCTGCATGGTGCAGAAGTGTTCAACTGCTTTTGTAGGAGAATGCAGGCATGCAATCCAGCAGGATTATGGCCAGTCTTTTTATTTATGAATAATTCCACATCTGTCCAAAAAGACTGTAAATACACTGAAGTGCACCATCCGCTCTTCTGCTTTCCAATTGTAAGGAATCTAGCAAGAAACATTATGCAATATTTTTTAAAAATGCACATAGGAAAGCAGTATAAACAGTATGAACTCCTCATCCCCAGCATTTCCTTCTGCAGGAATAAATACTTGAGACAAGGAAACTACTTTGTAAATGATGCCTTTGTGTGGGTTCATATAGCCTGGTTCAATTATTCCAAAACCTAGCAATTTTCTCATATCATTGAATCTGGTTTTATTGCAAATAGGGTCATAGAAATAGTCATTTCCAGTGATAATGGACTTAGTTTATCTTAACTATTAACACTTCCAGAGGCTGTGTGTGCCTGCACAGATACAACATTTATGCATATGTATAAATGTGCACGGCTGCGCATATATTAATAATGAAGTAACCTTATCTCATACAATCTGAAAACAAAATCGTGTAATAGCGGGCAGCAAAGTGTGTCGGTGTAACAGAAAGCCTGAACACTGGGCTCACAGAACAGGCTGCTGATGAATAAATCAGAAAGGATACCTCCCCTATTCTGCCAGCTTCCCATGTGTCAACTGATCCTCTGCATCCCAACTCTAATGTTCTGGATGCATTTGGTAAACAATAGGGGTACAGCCTCTATCTGTAGTAAGCAGCAGAGATGGGGTTCCCCTTTGTGAGATCCAATTATTTTGGGTTATTTAAAACAATCACAAACACCATGTCTGAAAACAACCTCCTTAGAAGGGTGCTGCTCTTTGCAATGCAGAAATAATTCCCCACAGGTGGATGCACAGTAAAATGGAACTCAGCCCCAATATATATTTTAATATGTATTTTTACTGGGAAACTTGTTAAAATGGGACTTGGAAGATCCAGATCCTAACTTATTTATTTATTTATTTATTTATTTATTTATACGCTTGTATACCGCTAATATCTCAGCCTAAGTCGGCGACTCATTGCGGTTTACAACATTTAAAAACAGTATTCAGTTTAAAAGCATAAAACACATATACAATACAAATTATTGGGCCACCAATAATAATCCCATGCATCTCATAACTGGAATCGCAGTCCAAAATTCATCGTCCATGATTACCAATCCTTTAGTCATCAAAATTCGTTGCAACGGATTAACCGAATGCTTGTTTAAACATCCATGTCTTCAATCTATTCCGAAACACCATCAGTGAGGGGGCTGATCGTACCTCTATGGGGAGGGTGTTCCAAAGCCGAGGGGCCACCACAGAAAAGGCCCTGTCTCTCGTTCCCGCCAGCCGCACGTGTGAAGCCGGCGGGATAGAGAGCAGGGACTCTCCAGAAGATCTTAGGGTCCTGGTGGGCTGATAGGCTGAGATACGTTCGGATAGCTAAGTTGGGCCAGAACCGTTTAGGGCTTTAAAGGCCAACGCCAGCACTTTGAATTGAGCCCGGTAGCATATCGGCAGCCAGTGGAGCTGGTGCAGCAGAGGAGTTGTATGCTCCCTGCGCCCCGCTCCTGTTAGTATCATGGCTGCCGCCCGTTGGACTAATTGGAGCTTCCGGGCTGTCTTCAAAGGCAACCCCACGTAGAGAGCGTTGCAGTAGTCAAGACGGGATGTAACCAGAGCGTGGACTACCGTGGCCAAGTCAGACTTCCCAAGGTACGGTCGCAGTTGGCGCACAAGTTTTAACTGTGCGAATGCTCCCCTGTTCACCGCCGAAACCTGGGGTTCCAGGCTCAGCGATGAGTCCAGGATCACACCCAAACTGCGAACCTGCGTCTTCAGGGGGAGTGCGACCCCGTCTAACACAGGCTGTAACCCTATACCCTGTTCGGCCTTGCGACTAACCAGGAGTACCTCTGTCTTGTCTGGATTCAATTTCAATTTGTTCGCCCCCATCCAGACCGTCACAGCAGCCAAGCACCGGTTCAGGACCTCGACAGCCTCCTTAGTAGCAGGTGGAAAGGAGTGACAGAGTTGGACATCATCTGCGTACAGATGACATCGCACTCCGAAACTCCGGATGATCTCGCCCAGCGGCTTCATGTAGATGTTAAACAACATGGGAGACAGTATTGAACCCTGAGGAACCCCACAAGACAAAGGTTGTGGGGTTGAACAGGAGTCTCCCAGTAACACCTTCTGAGACCGACCCTCGAGGAATGAGCGGAGCCACTGCAGAACAGTACCTCCAAGACCCATCCCCGCGAGGCGTCCCAGAAGGATACCGTGGTCGACGGTATCGAAGGCCGCTGAGAGGTCGAGCAGCACCAACAGGGACACACTCCCCCTGTCGAGCTCCCGACGCAGATCATCCACTAAGGCGACCAAAGCTGTCTCGGTACCATGCCCCGGCCTAAAGCCAGACTGTGCCATTGTGTCACTTCCATTGGGTGAGGAGATAGACTGGGTCAACTTGATCCGTTAGTTCTCTCTCAATTTGATCCATCCCACAGAGATGTTGTAAGGATAGGGGAGGAAGAAGGGAGCCATGTACACCTCTGTAGAGGAAAGTTGAGATGCACTAAGGACTTTATCACAGCAAGCAGGCAAGATGGCATTGTAGTTGGGCAATGGCCTCTTTCACATGCTGCCTATTGTGACAGTCCCCTTTCACATGATGGTGATGTGGTGATGGTCCCTATCACATGATGCTGTTCACATCCTACTACCTATTCTGCTTCTTGCCATGATTTTCCTACCCCTAGTTATTGATATGTAAAACATGTCAATATCTCCCACTATGTTTCCATCACTAACTGTGCAATGGATCACTTCCACTTCTATGCCAACATGCTATCTTTAAAATGATGTTAGTGGATGGGATTCCCATCCTGTCCTATAGTCCCAAACTGGCTGTTTTCTTTTTATTTTATACCTATCTTTGTCTTTTTTGTTTTAATACTGAAATTGTGAAATTGTGCTAATAATAATAGGGACATATAACGGCTCATCAGCACAATTGTAGAGAGGTGCATATGAGAAGCTCGGCTTCTCACTGAACATCGAGAAAACCAAAGTGCTCCTCCAGCTGTCACCAGCCAATCCCTCTGCAATGCCAGAAATGTAACTTAATGGTTTAACATTAGAAAATGTTGACCATTTCTGCTACCTTGGCAGCCACATCTCCAAAAAAAGTCAACATTGACACTGAAATACAATACCGTCTGAGCTCTGCGAGTGCAGTATTTTTCTGAATGAAGCAGAGAGTGTTTGAGGATTGGGACATCTGTAGAGATACCAAGGTGCTTGTTATAAAGCTATTGTCCTCCCAACCCTACTATATGCCTGCAAAACATGGACTGTCATAGACGTCACATGCAACTCCTGGAATGCTTCCATCAGTGTTGCCTCTGAAAAATCCTGCAAATTTCTTGGGAAGACAGGCAGACAAATGTCAGCATGCTGGAAGAAGCAAAGACCACCAGCATTGAAGCAATGGTTCTCTGCCATCAACTCCGCTGGACCGGCCACGTTGTCCGGATGCCTGACCACCGTCTCACAGAGAAGTTGCTTTACTCCGAACTCAAGAACAGAAAACGTAATCTTGGTGGACAGAAAAAGAGATTTAAAGATGGGCTCAAAGCCAACCTTAAAAACTGTTGCATAGACACCAAGAACTGGGAAGCCCTGGTCTTTGAGATTCTAACTGGACATCAACTGTGACCAGCAGTGCTGTGGAATTTGAAGAGACATGAATAGAGGGTGAAAGGGAGAAACATGCCAAGAGGAAGGCATGTCAAGCTAACCCTGATCGGGACTGCCTTCCACCTGGAAACCAATGTCCTCACTGTGGGAGAACATGTGGATCAAGAATAGGGCTCCACAGCCGCCTACAGACTCACTGCCAAGACACTACACTTGGAGGGCCATCATCCTCAGGCTACGAGGGATCGCCTAAGTAAGTAAGTATTCAAAGTGCTCCACTCCATATGTATCCATTATCTACAATGATGCAACTGTAGTAAACTAGTGGAATGATGTGATAGCATCCTAAATGCAGCTGATTAGCGGAAATGGAGGGCAACTTTACATTTATAAAATTACGTAGCTATTGTGTGCCTAGTGAATTGCAACATTCTGCATCTGCACATGCAAACATGAAATTCACGATTGCATGGTTGATGAGACAACATGCACAACTTCATTGAATCTATAACTCTGCTTCCACAAATTGCAACTATTGTATGGACTTTCATGCCAGACTAAAGTATCCAACTGCTTCTGTAGCAGATATGTTATTAACTGCCAGATATAATAAGTAAATATAATAAGGTTGATGGCTGTCCTTTTTAAAAAGAGAATTTTACTATTTAAAACTTTTTGATTTTTTTGTCTTTTTAGTGTATATTTTAAATGTTTTTTAATGTTATGGATAATTGAATTATCTTAATGATATCCTTCTGCCTGTTTTCTATCTCAGCTGAATTTGTTTTAAATTGTGAGTTGTCTTGGCTCCCTGGATAAAAAAGGGTGGAATATAAATGAAGTGCATGACTGTAATGAAAACACAGACAGTTCATTTTACATACAAAAACCGAGTAGCCTGACAGCTACATCTGATTTCAGGACTGGTGATGGTGATGTCCTTCATTCCATCTCAAATCTTCAGGCTAGTTCAAGAAGGATTTCCAGATCCCAAGGCCTTCTCCAGTCATCAGGGTGAAGGGGAGGAATTTCAGGATGAGAGCCTTGAAAAGCATACATTTATGTCTTCATTTCTAAGATTTGGTGTTCTTTTATTCAAAGGTTATACTCTGTGCAGCAGTGGTTGATGCTTAATATATCATGTATAATGATAATTCTAGGGACTCTCCTTTGTAATATCACTCTTGTAACATCACCACCAACAATGGGCATTGTTAGGTACCAGTTTGGACACCTTTAAAATTAACCAATTTATTTCAGCATGCACTTTCACAAGGCTGCAGCACACTTCTCTAGAGCAGTGTTTCTCAACCTTCCTACAGTTCCTCATGTTGTGATGACCTCCAACCAGGCATGTCGCCAGGAAGGGGGGGTTTAGGGGCTTCAGCCCCCCCCCTCCGAAATTCTCATGGTGGTCCATGAGAAGGCCTTACTGGTGCAGTATTTAAACTGTTATGTTTATTCATATCATGATCTGATCGCCATACTCAATATACCCCATATGCATGGGGGTATTGGGGTAATGATACAAAAGGTTTGCTAGGGTAGACCCTTTTCACTCAGACTCAGCTCCCCCCCCCCCCAAAAAAAAATCAAAATCCTGGCTACGGGCCTGCTCCAAACCATAAAATTATTTTAGTTATTACTTCATAACTGTAATTTTGCAACTGTTATGATTGTAATGCAAATATTTGATATGAATGATGTGTTTTTATTCACGGAACCAAATTTGGCACAAATACCTGATACACCCAAATTTGAGTACTGGTGGGGTTGGCGGGGGATTGTTCTTTTCATTTGGGAGTTGTAGTTGCTGGGATTTATAGTTAACCTGCAATCAAACAGTATCCTGAACTTCACCAATGATGGAATTGATCCAAACTTGGCAGATAGAATTCCCATAACCAACAGAAAATACTGGAAGGGTTTGGTGGGCATTGACCTTGAGTTTTGGTGTTGTAGTTCACCTACATCCAGAGAGTACTGTGGATTCACACAGTGTTGGATCTGAAGCAAATTTGACACAAATACTCAATATGCCAAAATGTGACCACTGGTGGAGTTTGCGGGAAAATAGACATTGACATTTGGGAGTTGTAGTTGCTGGGATTTATAGTTCACCTACAATCAAAGAGCATTCTGAATCCCAGCGATGATGGAATTGGGCCAAACAATCCACACAGAACCCCCATGGCCAACAGAAAATACTGTGTTTTTCTGATGGTCTGATGTGACCCCTTTGACACCCCCTCTTATGACTCCCCCTGGGTTTCCGACCCCCAGGTTGAGAAACACTGCTCTAGAGGAAAGCCATTGGGGATTCTGTGAGTCGTGGTCCAAAACAAAAGTATCCCCTCCTCACATTCTGCTGAAAAAAGGCATTCTTTCCCACGAACAGCAGCTGCTCCTTCCTGAACAGCTGAAAATAGTCAAGCTCCATTCTCCAAACACAAACAGCTCTTGCTGTACACATCCAAATAGTCAGAAAACGGACTTAAGCTCCCATCCAGATGGTAGATAAAATGTAACCATAACAATGTTCATTGGTATTTATTATCATGTTAAGGAAAAGGATTCAAGGTTCTCAAAAAACTCTGTTGGTAAGAATAACGGCACAAAACCTGTATTGAACCACTAATTAAAAACCCACTTTTTATGCAGAGAGATTATTTTCTACCTAGGAAATGGTGTCTCTGTGCAGGAAACAAGTACAATGATCTTGCATCAAATACTATTCAATCAGACACTATTACAATGATGTTGCATTGGAGAGTCTTGGGATGAAAACCGTTTGTTCCTCCCCACATTACTATATAGATGGGCCAGACTGAGTTATGGCTTCCAGACATTTCCCAGATCAGCACATACCTGTCAAACAAGGGGACTCTGAAGATTCCCACAGGTGCATCTAATATGGAGAGCATGGTGGCATGCAAATCCTTTGCTAGAACCGCATCTGTTCTCCTTCCTCCCTTGCAAATTCTTTAAAGCTGTGAAAGGTGCTGTAATCAGACAAGGCTATCAAACCCAGTTCTCTTGAGACCTGGAAATAAGATCCAGAGAAGAACAGCAGAGCTATAATAGGCCCAGGGTCCACTAAAGTTTCCACTGAAATGAAATGAAGGGACTTGAATGGCTCAGAGAGCAAGAAATGAGGCTTTGGAAAGATCAGCAGGCCCTAAAGCTTTCAGCTTTCTCTTGAATTGACAAGAAAAGCAAGGATCTATGTGGCTCGTAATGGAATCCGATAGCAGAACAAAATACATACCAGGGAAGCAAACTTTGCAAGCGGCTGGAGCGTTTAGTTGTGTGATTTCCCTGACATATCTAGATTTCCCCCCTTCCTATAGCCAAGTAGTTTTATTCCTAGATCAAATTAAGGGGGAGAGAAATAACAAAGAATAGCGAGCTTGAGTCTTCTTTCAAATTTCTAAGTCTGAAAATGTGAATAGCACTCAAAAATGGACAAAAGAGATTTGGCACCAAGAAATGTTGTCAGTTTCTCCAGAAACCGAGACCCAGGAAAAAAAAGACTTTAAAAGGGCTGAGCTTTTCTCTTTGACAAAACTGGTATATGCTAAATGACGTCTAGTTTATTATTTTGACTTCCAATACAATGTTGATGGTGAATATTTTTGTAGTATTTCTCCCTGCAGCAGGAAGAAAAAGAAAGTCTGTGCTTTATTCTTCCAATATTCTTAAATCCCAATATTTTCTGGGTACTTTGTGGTTCCACATATTTCCAGCTAATAATAATAATAATAATAATAATAATAATAATAATAATAGTATTTCTTACCCGCCTCTCCTCATGGCTCAAGGTGCATTACAGAATAATTAAAGCACATAAACATTGTAAAAATACCACGAATGCACATTAAAATGTATTTCTATAAAGATACATATTGAAATGCATATGTTTGCATAAGCACATTTTCTTTGTATGGAAGATATTGGCTCACATCCCATCAGGTGTTACAATACATATGGATATGTAAAATTTAAGAAATCCATAAGTGGAAGTTCTGTTGATTAATATGAGAGACATTCAATGAGATGTTGTGTTTTTTTTAAAAAAACGTTTTTGTCAAAATGTTTTAAAAATTCCCTAAAATCAGTAAATATATGAATATTTCTGAATCCTAGAGGGAATGATCCCCTGTTATACTGTGTCATTGTATAGAAAATTTAAGGAGATAGCTCTTGTAGTTTTTTAAAAAATGTTGTGTATAAAAACTTTGAAAATTCCTCAAAACTCTGTGGATAAGTGAAACATTCTGAAACTTGAAGGACTAATGGTGGTAAAGGTGTTCTACCATTATAGCAAGCTTCACCCCAATAGCTGTAAAAATGAGGCCAAAAGAAGCCCCTGAATTACTACAAAGAAAACTAATGAAATGTTGTTACTCTCATTATAGAAATTTTCCTTGACGATACTCTAAGTACTGTAGGAACAAAATGCCAGAGCCCCCTAATTTTGTAATGAGTTTTGAAATGTTTTTTTCATCAATCACACAGTCCTAGTAAACATCTATTGCATTTCTGTTCCTCCTTTATCTTTGTTGCAATGATGCAACAAGAAAGATTCTAAGTGATCACAACAGGAAATATACTTTGAGGTGTGCTGCAGTTCAAGTGAAAGATCTGGATCATTGCTTACTGGATTGTCAATTGAATGTGAGTCCTAGATAATGTTGCTTGCTTCTTGTTGTTTATAATCAAGTTGACTATGACCATCCTACAAAAAAGAGACTTTCAAGAGCCCTGGTCATTAAAAGTCTTCATTAGATCTTGCAGACCCAGAGCTGAGGCTTTTTTTGGTTGTCAATCCACCTGTAATATGGTCCTCCCTTTTTTCCTACAATCTTCCATTTTGTCAAACATAAGCATCTTTTCCAGTGAATCACAACCTATCATCTGAGGCCCCTTCCACACAGCTGAATAAAACCCCACATTTTCTGCTTTGAATTGGAATATATGGCAGTGTGGACTCAGATAGGAAGGACCATAGGAGAAAAGGAAACAAACAGGAGAAATACAGAGAAAAGGAAGAAGAAGCTTGATGAAGAATAGGTTGGGATATCTGAACTGCAATTATCCTAATAGATTCTGTGGGTATTGTGGAGACACATTACACAGTCCCTGTGTTTTTGTTACTGCTGCTGCTGTATGCCTTCAAGTAATTTCTAGGAGTTTTCTAGGGCTGAGAGTATATGTCTTGCCCAAGTTCCCACAGTAGGTTACCATATATGAGTGGAGATTTGAACTCTGATCTCTAGAGTTGTAATCCAATGTTTAAACCACTATATCACACTGGCTCCCACTATACTGAATACTAAAGTAGTGCAACAAATGCAAATCAATGAGTGCTGTGCAAGGTCATTGTGCAATCCAATTAATTCATCTGTCACTTATTCTGCCTTTAGCTAGATATAATTACTCTGCATTAAAAAAAATCTCTTTGTGAGTAGTGCAACATTTATGTATATAACTAGAAAGATATCATCTTCTTCCCTCTTCTTCTCTTGGAAACAAAAAACTATTGTGCAATTCGGAAGAACAGTGTTATCACACACTGCATTATAGCTCAGCAGTGCATTGCACAGTCCTTAATTGCAGCCTACACATTGATGGTAACTTGACTTCACTCTATCTGTCTTCCTTCCTTCGAAAGGAATCCTAGGATGTGTCATTTAGTGAGGTCCTTAGCAGCTTGAGAGCCACAGGTAGGATCTACACTGCCCTATAACCTAGGATCTGATTCCAGATTATCTGCTTTCAACTGGACTATATGAGTCTACACTGCCAGATAATCTGGGATAAGCTCTGAACCAAAGCTCCCAAACAATCTGACAGAGAAGCCGAAGGGTTTCACCAATCTAGAAGTCACAGGATTGCATAGGATGGAGTCTAAAAAATGAACAGCATCAAAAGGACAAGAAAATTTCCACAAATGAGTTCTACTATATGGGATACATGGAGCTGAATATTTGATTTTCCATGACAAATTCTAAACAGTATCCCTTTGCAACTAGTCTCCTGGATATATCTCTTGCACATATATTTTTATTTGTAGCAAAGCGTATAGAGGAAACAGAAGAGAAGTAAAATATATCTGGGGATCTTATTTAAAGTCATGTACTTGCCTGAAATCCTATGAAAGTTCTTGTTGCCTGGCAGAGGCCCCATCGACAAATGAACTACACATGGGGTATTCCTATGTGTTTATACTGGAGTAGAATGTTTAATTCTCCTGTCATTTGTCCAAAGATGGAGTGAGGGAAATGTCGGTGCCAAAAAGCAAAATAAAAAAGAAATACCACATTGTCAGCCTTTGAAAGCTTTAATTTGTGTTCAAAATGGCTGAGCTAGAACTCCAAAGATTATTCCCCTAGTTTCTTTTGCAGCTCTTGAAATAACCTTTTGCCTTTGTCATGCCTGGGGAAATTCAGGAAAGTAACTTTGCTCAAACTCTGAGCATTTGCACATCCCAATTGCACAAACAATTAATGTTTCCCTTTCTCTTTAGAGAACAAACTGTAGAATCCATCTTTGACAATCAAAGCAGGTGCTGATGGGTAATTGGTATACTCTGGTTTTCTTTGTGCTTCTCTAGGGCAGCTGTTGCTTCTGCCGATGTTGTCGGAAATACCCCCAGTTTTTTTGTGGCAATTTGCCCACTTCCCCCCTCCTTTATGAAACAGCAGGTGGCTTGTGTGCTGAGCAGAGAGATAGTCCGCACACACAACACAGGGAGTCTGCTGCTATTGTACATAGGGAAAGTTTGAAGTTCACACTCTATCAGACACATGCAGAAACAGCTGCATTACCAACTTTTTAGAAATTCCTCCCAGGTTTCCTCTATGTAGTGCAAATTGTTCTGCTTTGCTGTTTGCCGATATGGAGCATCTTATAAACATCATGGTACCCATTTGGTAGAGAAACTGTTCAAGAGGACAGCTGGATAAGAGTTTGAAGGAATATATAGAAATCTCAGAGACAGAATGTCTCCACTGTGAAACCCATCCATCCTTCCTTCCTTCCTTCCTTCCTTCCTTCCTTCCTTCCTTCCTTCCTTCCTTCCTTCCTTCCCCTCCCTTCCTCCTCAAGCACTCCATAGCATTGGGTCATAGCAGTGATGTAAAACTATATTAATTCTATAGTGTGGATGCACTCTCAGTCCTCCAGTAAAGCTGTAAGTCCTCCGGATCCTCCAGTGGAAGCTGACCATCAAGTAACATTGGAAAACGTAGGGATTTCTAGAGAAAGTGCATCAATTAAATAAATATTAAATAATTGAATGATAACATCTTGTAAAGTTTTGGCTCTGCCTTTTCCACTTCTCTGCTTTAGTTCCCACTGTTTATAGGTTTTTCCAATAGTAAAGATACCTTCCTTTGTATTAGTTTTTGGGTGCAGCATAAAACCTCCCTAGAGGCCAACCTTAATTGGTTTATTCCATTTGCCTGTACACAGCCATCGTGCTAGACTCTTCCTTTTTTCTGCAGCAGAGCTATAGTGACCAGAGGCATGGGCATTGTCTGGTAATCTTAGGCCCAAGCAATCCAAAACATCCTTAGCACCTGCATTCAGCCAGTATTCATATACCAGCAGTCTCAGAGACAACAGAAGCTTTTGACCAGTTTAAACTTCACAAGGAAGAAGATTGAGACTGCTAATGAGCACTGGCTTGTAAACCATTGCTTGGCTCCAGAGGCAGGAGACTTTCAAAGACTCCAGAGAGATGACTTCAACCAGGAAAATCTCCTTTTGTAATGTATGTTTTTAAGCTATCTTACAATAGTCCCGTGTGGAGTTAACCCTTTATTCATCTTGTTTTCAGTAAACTCATTTTGATTATCTTTTTACCTTGCCTAAAATACCTCTGTCTGTTAAGAGTCTTAATCTTAACAGAATGTATACAGATAGCTTCTTAAAGCCAGACACTATAGTTTTTCACAAAGGCTTGGGCGTGCCATCACACATCTGCAAAAGTCAAATCTGCAAATGTGGAGGGACAGCAGTAGATTTTCTGTCCAGGAAACAACATTTCCCAATAATGTTGTGTTTGTCACCAAGAAACCACACATGCTATTCCCAATTTAGTGCAGAAGAAGTCCTAGACTGTGAAGATTCTCATCATTTCAGGATTCTCCCTGTCAAGCCTCCTAGTGCTTGAGAAACAGACTTTTGACCATTTCCTGAATATTTTTGGTCATCTCTCCACCTTAGAAATGCTGCCTCAGTTGCATTATCACAGGTGTGGGAGACAAAAAATATATGCTAATTTCACTCCCTTATTACTATAATTCATGCAACAGATGGAAGATCACAACTCTCTTAAACTGATAAATTATGTGGAATTTATTGGGATATAAAGCCATTCGGCAATGGTTAAATATTTTTAATGGCCAGTGCCCGAGACTCTTAAGACTTTTCCATATATATCTCTGACAGAGTCTGGGCATTTAGCAGTCATCTTGGCTGAGGTGTTTGAGTCACCAGGGATGTCTGGAGTTGCTGGCTGCCACCATCCTGCATGACAATGACTAAAGAGTCCATTTGTAACTCTCCTTTTATTGCTTTTCTCATCTCAGTAATTTCTGCTCCTGCCATCCAGTACTAATGGGTGGGGAGGAGGCTTGTGACTGTGAAGGGAAGCAGAGGTGTCCATTAGAGACAACGTGTCTGTTAAGACGCGTCAGTCAGGTGGAAGAGGGCAGGAGACCTCCTGACTTCCCAAACACGCCTCATTTGCTCTGCTTCAAAACAGAAAAGAAGGACCTAATGAAGACCGAGGCAGGCATTCCCTCACGCTCCACCTCCCCTCTCTTGGACTGAAGGATGTTGCTTGATTGACCGTGCAAGAAAAATGTCTGTGTATCCAACAATGTTTAATTCCTGACTTTTGTTTTTTGAAGGGGTGGCTGTTGATGTGACCTTGTCAAAAATGGTTTGAAAAGCCAAGGAAGAAATGTAGTTGTGGAGAGGCCTCCACTCCACTTACTGGGGACTGGTTGCAATTGCAGCAGTTTGATTTCTCTTTTTGCTACAGATATGACTATTATTTTATTTTATTTTATTTATTGCCTCCTGGCCCACAAGGACTTTTAAGATGAACAAATACAAATAAATTAGAACTATACAAAGATGAAACACATTTGTAAATACATTAAGATATTATTTCAAAAAACTTTTAAAAACAGTCTAAAAACAATCTTAAAATCCAATTTTGAAATGGTTAAAACAGCAATTTCAAACATTGAATACCATATGGAACATAAATGTTTGGCTGCTTGTTGGAAGCTTAAAAGAGATTGAACCAGCCTAATCATAGAATAATAGAGTCGGAAGAGACCTCATGAGTCCTGCGAACCACCTACCAGGAAGCAGGAAAATCTCATTCAAAGCACTCCCCGCAGATAACCATCCAGCCTCTATTTAAAAACCTCCAAAGGAGGAGCCTCCCCCACACTCTGAGGTAGAGAGTTCCACTGCTGAACAGCTTTCACCCATGTCCAGGTGGAATCTCCTTTCTTGTAGTTTGAAGCCATTGTTCCGCATCCTAGTCTCCAGGGAAGCAGAAAACAAACCTGCTTCCTCCTCCCTATGACTTCCCCTCACATATTTATACATGGCCATCATATCTCCTCTCAGCCTTCTCTTCTGAAGGTTAAACATGCCCAGCTCTTTAAGCTGCTCCTCATAGGGTTTGTTCTCCAGACCCTTGATCATTTCAGTCACCTTCCTCTGGACACATTCCAGCTTGTCAATATTTTGCTTCAACTGTGGGGCCTGCTCTGGACACAGTATTCCAGGTGCGGTCTGACCAAGGCAGAATAGAGGGGTAGCATGACTTCCCTGGATCTAGTCACGAGACTATTTTTGAAGGCCAAAATGCCATTGACTTTTTAAGCCGTCTCATCACATTGTTGGCTCATGTTTAACTTGTTGTCCACGAGGACTCCAAGATCCTTTTCACATGTACTGCTATCAAGCCAGGTGTCTCACATTCAAGCCAGGTGTCTCATATTCTGTATCATTGCATTTTGTAGGGTCCTCCTATCTAGAAAGTCCGGTTATTTGTATCCAGCAACCAAGGTCCACAAGGTGTTGGGGACACACAACAGGACCTTCTCTGAAGATCTCTGAAGATCTCAAGGCAGACTCATATGGGAGGAGGTGGTCTATCAGATATTGTTTTGGGCTTTGTAGGTCAACACCAGCACCTTAAAATTGGCTTGGAAGCAAATTACAAGTCAGCCTTTTTAGTAAATAAAATTTGATGGAGTCCGTAGGGCTGATATTTTAGATTTTCAAAATGCACATCTAGCAGAGGTCTGGCTGCAGCATTTTGCATTAGTTGCAGTTTCCAACATTTTTTTTAAAGGGCAACCCAATGTAGATCACATTACAGTAGTCCTATTGAGGGGTAATCCAGGCACGAAACAATGTAGCCATATTTGCTTTCCCAAAGAAAAGGTGCAATGGAACTGCACCAACAGAAAAATTGAAATGCCTTTTGGAAGGCACCTGATCAGGGTTCTATCTGTATCTATACATCATTCTATCATCTAATCTAATCTAATCAGTATCCTATCTTTCGCCCAGTGATGGCACTGCCATTTATCAAGTTTGTCTTTCTTCCACCACTCTTTAAGTTAGTGTTCATTGCCACTTACAACCTTATCACACAGGAGAACTCCCTCCCTCCCCCCCCCCCCGCCCCATGCCATTTCACTAGCAATCATGGTGAAATGTCAGGCGATCAGTGTGACTCTGGCGCCCAGTGCACCCCTTTCCCCATCACAAATTGGGCAGAATTATGGTGGCTCTATTGGAGGGAAGCATCCAAGGATGCTTCCATCCCAGTTGGGGTGGGGTTTCCTCCAGAAGACACAATGACACGTGATGGCAGATGTGGGGCTCTGTCCCCAAAACAGGCTGGAAACATCCTAAGAGGCTTGGTGTGGTCAGTGTGATGAGGTCCATAATGTTGCAGAAAGTTCCAGGAGTAAGTGTTCAGCCAACAGTACTCAAACTGACTGCAATACTGGAATTTGAAACCACTATCAAACAGACAGAGGCCCCTTCCACACAGCTCAATAAAATCCCACAATATCCGTTTTGAACTGTGATATCTCGCAGTGTGGATTCAGGTAACCCAGTTCAAAGCAGATATTATGGGTTATTCTGCCTTGATATTCTGGGTTATATGGCTAAGTGGAAGGGCCTAGAAAGTGTCACTCTAAATGTGCATTTCCATGTCATCTCTCCATTGCAGTAGGTTTCAGACTTGGGGAAGGATCATTAGAAATGCTTACTGATGGGAAGGGAAATGAGGTGACAATTTAGCCAAGCAAGTAGAAGCTGTCTTAGGGCCCTTCCACACAACCAGAAAACAGAATATCAAGGCAGAAAATCCCACAATATCTGCTTTGAACTGGGTTATCTGAGTCCACATGACCATATATTCCAGTTCAAAGAAAAAAATGTTGGATTTTATTCAGCTGTGTGGAAGGGGCCATAGTTTGGAGGCAGGAAGAAATGAATATACACTCACAACTGAAATGCATCCTCTTTTTCTTTCCCTTGGAATTGAGACCAGTTACATTTTCATCCCCTGAATGTCCTCCCCATCCCTCACCTCACTGGGATCTGACAGCCATGGGCAGGGAAAGTTTTTGTTCTAGTGCAAAGAGAATAGCACTCTGGATCTGTCCAAAAAGAGATATGCATGCATGTAAACCACACTTACATATTTATCTGTCACTAACAGGATGCTTCCCAAAATAGACAATCTAGTTACACCGGAACCCAACAAACCCACGGTGGAACATCATTACAAAACAGAGCAAATATCAACTATGTGAGAAAATAACGGAGGCCAATTTATTCTTTGGTAGTGAAAGAGGGATGTCAAAATCTTCCACCTTTCATTGCATCCTGCTGTTTGACAGGGAGATGAAGGGAATAGGGAGAGCTGTGTGGAAATGGATGGGTGGAACTGAAGGACTTTGATCCAGCCCAGAGAATCCAGAGAGGTTTCAAAGCCTGCTTCTCACCTGAGATACTAGATGCTCTCCAAGTTGATACTGGGGGGAGGCGGGGAGGTAAAGAGAACTTTGATGGCGAGTCTCTATTTCTATATGATGCTCAACATTTTAGTGGTATATTAAGAAAAAAGAGCTCCAGCAAAGGGTTGGAAGGAGGGAGGGGGAGGAAACTGCTGAGCCATCCTATTTTTTTTAACAGCAAAAGGTATTAAAAGCTGTTGATGCAAAGGGGATGAAGTGGAGAGAAAAGAGGTTGAATGAATTTGATTGCTAACTTCTCCAGTGACTATTTCACGCCCGCTCCTATAAAACGTGGTATAATGAACTGAGTAATTGGAGCAATTACAGATTTTTTTTTAAAAAAAATCCAATATTTTAGCGTAGTCAAATTGCTAGATTATAAGAAGCTGATAAAAGGCAAGCGCCGCAACCTCTGATCTCACTTAATCTAAATGATGGAGAGAACAGAGGCAGCCTGTGCAAATGGGCATCGCCCTGTGCCATTCCACAGGAAGAGAGGGGGAGAGCCTATTTACAATCCTGAGGACTCTGTCAAATTTTATTTACTAAGCATGTTTCCCCCTCACTAGCAGTTATTTCCCTGTGGTCCTAAAACCATAATGCTTCCGATTGATGTGATTTCTGGCTGTGAGAACCAGTGCAATGAATGATAGTCAAATGATTTCCTGCTGTAGCGTTTTCACACATCGTGTGTTTCCAGCAATTGGGAACAGGGATTGAATAGACATTCCTTGTATATACTGCTTCCCCCCCCCCCCCCCGCCCCGTCTAGGTAGTGCTTAAGTTTTCCTAGGTTTCATGAGGGAGACGGGAGTTTGTACATTTTGAGCCACATTGGAAAACCTGTATTGAGGAGTATACGTTCTGGAAATGCATTTCTCTATTTCTCTCCCCTCCTCTCTCCCTGTGTTTTTCTGTTCAGTACCCTCTGTTGCTTTCATCTGAACTGATTTCTTTTTTTGCTTTTGATAAATCACCAAATCTAATTAGCTATGTATCATGATGGCTTCATTCGATCCATGATTGGCTAACCTATAATGGATGTCACATTTAATTGCCCTCATTTGCCTTTTGTGACTAAGAATTTTTATTGCATGAGGAAGGCAAACCTTTGGTGACAATCCTTATGGCACATAGTCATACACATGCTGTGGCTGATCTCCCTCCTCCCTGTGATTCATCCATTCCCTGCTATCTGTCTAAATAAAAATGTAATGTTCATTTGTGGGATTAACACAACTCAAAAACGAGTGGATGAATTAACATGAAATTTGGACACAATACTTTGGCCAACAAGTGACCGTCACTCATAAAAACACTGAGAAACACAGTGGAAGGGACTAAAAAAGCCTTAAAAAGCAAAAAGACACTACAGTGCATGCGCAAAATGACTCCCCCTGGCAAACAAAACACACAATAGCATATCCCCACTCTCTTCCGGACTACAACTTCCAGCATCTCCTAGTCCAGGAGATGAGGATGATCCAAATGCACTGCTTCCAAGCTGCAAGCTCTCTTCTCCTTGGATATCTTTGAGAGCATCCCAATCCCTGCATATTTCCAATTTTCTATTCCTGGACTGCAACTCCCGGCAATCCTCCAAACAGATAAGGTAGATAGATAAGATAGAGATAGGGAGGTAGATAGATTGATGAGGAGGACTGCTGGGAGTTGCAGTCCAAGAATAGATAGAGAAGGAAGAAGGGGAGGGGAAGGAAGAAAAAGAAAAAGGGGAGGAAGGGAAGAGGAAGAGAAGGAAGGAGGGAGGGAGAGAAGAAAAGAAAAAAAGGAAAGGAAGGAATGAGAGAAGGAAGGAGGGAAAGAAAGAAAGGAGGAGAGAAAGAGTGAAGGAAGTTTGGCCACAACAACACGTGGTGGGTACAGCTAGTTAATAATAATAACTTTATTTTTATATCCTGCCTCCATTTCCCTGAAAGGGACTCGGGGCAGCTTATATGGGCCAAGCCCAGTCAACAGAGTGGGCGGACTGATGCACAACAATTAATGGGCAAACCTTATCAACACTTACCAATCTCACAACATTCTTGTCACCTCCCTGGTGTAATGGGAGCATTCTGTGGAAGAGGCTGCTGGTTTTTTTAATCAGATTTTTTTTTTGCTTTTTAAAATTAACTAGCACCGTAACTATGTAATTGCTTAAATAATAATAATAATTAAACAAAAATATAGGGCAATGAAATATCAGGAAGGTGGGATTATGAGAGTATATGGAAGTATGACCTCAGGTCTATAGATTGGTACTATTGTGCAAATGAAGAGAGGTGCAATAATGAGGATGCTCATGCTGCTAGATAAAGGTAAAGGTTTTCCCTGACAATAAGTCTACTCGTGTCCTACTCTGGGGGGTGGTACTCATCTCCTTTTCTAAACTGAAGAGCCAGCATTGTCCATAGACACCTCCAAGGTCATGTGGCCAGTCTGATTGCATGGGACACCATTACCTTCCCGCCAAGGCTAAGTACCAACTGATCTACTCACATTTGTATGTTTTTGAACTGCTAGGTTGGCAGAAGCTGGGGCTAACAGTGGGACCTTCACCCCGCTTCCTGGATTTGAACCGCCGACCTTTCAGTCAGCAAGTTCACCATCTCAGCAGTTTAACCCTCTGCATCACATGGGGACCTGCTCATGCTGATATTTACCCACTATTGCTGCTCACTTGACTGCCATGGAATAGTAATTTCATGCAATATTCATAATTACAAAGTCAAATTTGACTTGTTATGGAAGCATATTCACTGCATAATCCCAGTCTAACTAAGATCACCTGGTTTTCTCCTCTGTGAAGGAAAGGGAAGTCACAACCCATGGGAAATATGTTTACAATGGAAGTATAGTGTAATTCTAATTCAGACACTTAACCTAAGCTGGAGATGAAGAAATGGCATGTTAAATCTTCACTTGGTTCAAATAACATGTGAAAGCCACATCGACACTTGCAGGACCAGAATGCGAGTTTTTTTTCCCTTTCAAAGAAAAGGAAGCAACAGACAGTGGAAAATTTATTCACAATGGAAGTATTAAACAGGATGAAAAACAGTAAATAGTTCCACAAGCATACTACATTGGTAAGATTTATGAGCTGCTGAAGTAAGTTGTTATGACACAAAAATTTAAAAAACACAGAATTTTTCCACAGTCCTACTCAGCATGATTTGCCAACCTCAGTAGTACTTTGACAGCTAAATAATCCTATGTCATGAAAAAGAATATTTCCCATGTCCACCTTTTCCCACTCACCTGACAAATAACCCAAATCCCTTATAATTACAATGTCAGGTCATGCAAGTCTTTTATAAAAAAATATCCAAATTGATGGTTATTTCCCAGAGCAGGTGATGAATGCTTCGAAAGCATTAGGGAACCACCAACATCTGACCGTGGAATGACACAAGAAATATAGGAAGCGGTTTTACAAGTCCCTGGTTCAATCACCATGGCCTTGACAAGTAGGTGAAGGGGAAACAGGGCAGTAAATCTACCCAGGGTGTTTTAACCCTTGGACTGTCTAGTAAGGAACCCACTTCTCATTTAAATATTCTGTTGTGTATATATTCAAATTGGTATTGATCTGGCTCCATCACAAATGCTAGCTAGCCACCACTGGAAAAATGGATGAAACACAAACAGAAACAGTCAATGCACATTTCTTTTCCCTAACTCAGCGTTTCTCAGCCTGGGGGTTGCGAAGGGGGTGTCAAAGGGGTTGCCAAAGACCACCAGAAAACACAGTATTTTCTGTTGATCGTGGGGGGTTTTGTGTGGGAAGTTTGGCCCAATTCTATCCATGGTGTGGTTCAGAATGCTCTTTGATTGTAGGTGAACTATAAATCCCAGCAACTACAACTCCCAAATGTCAAAGTCTATTTTCCCCAAACTCCAGATGTTCACATTTGGGGATACTGAGTATTCATGCCAAATTTGGTCCAGATCAATCATTGTTTAAGTCCACAGTGCTCTCTGGATGTAGGTGAACTACAACTCCAAAACTCAAGGTCAGTGCTCAGCAAACTCTTCCAGTATTTTCTGTTGGGCATGGGAGTTCTGTGTGCCAAGTTTGGTTCAATTCCATCGTTGGTGGTGTTCAGAATTCTCTTTGATTGTAGGTTAACTATAAATCCTAGCAACTACAACTCCCAAATGATAAAATCACCCCCACCAACCCCATCAGTATTCAAATTTGGGCATATCAGGTATTTGTGCCAAATTTGGACCAGTGAATAGAAATACATCTTGCATATCAGATATTTACATTATGATTCATTACAGTAGCAAAATTACAGTTAAGAAGTAGCAACAAAAATAATTTTATGGTTGGGGATCACCACAACATGAGGAACTGTATTAAGGGGTTGCTGTATTAAGAAGGTTGAGAACCACTGGTTTATAGGGAGGATTATCAGAGTCTAATGTGCTGTCTGGGTGATGTAGAAAGCTAGGTTCTTGTGGTTTTTTTTCGGGCTATAGGGCCATGTTCTAGAGGCATTTCTCTAGAACATGGCCCTATAGCCTGAAAAAACCCACAAGAACCTAGTGATTCCAGCCATGAAAGCTTTCGACAATACAATGTAGAAAGCTATTGGCTTTCATGTCAGAAAACAGTGTATTTTCACCTGAACTGTCTGAAATGAGCTGTCTGAAAGTACGTCTACACTCTCAGTTTTCTACCTTCTATTCATCTACACTGTAGAATTAACTCAGCTGAACTGCCATGGCTCATTTCTATGGAATTGTGGGAGTTGTAGTATCATAAGATAGTCCAGAGTGCTGGTGCCTCGACAAACTACAACTCCCAGAGTTTCATAGCACTGAGCCATGGCAATGAAAGAGATGTCAAATTGTATTCATTTTATAGTGTGTGTGTATAGATTTACAGTATGGTGAATATAAATGCAACTCTAGCTGCTAAACCCTAGCACCATAATACATTCAGAACCTTGGGTGGTATTTCAAAGTTCAGACTGAAATCCACAATAGATTTACCATTCACTTATATCAGAGCTCCCAGATGCCATGGCTCCAAGGAATGTGCTACTTTGGAAAATCAAATGACCGTATTCAACCTGGAAGTTCAACTCACTTGCAAGTGTTTCCTGTTATGCATAGAAGGTAGAAAACTGTCATCAGAGAAAAGGTGTTTCAGACTTGAACATGTACTATACCCGCTGAAGAGCTTTTCATACTATTTACAAATGTGGGGTTTGTTTTTAAGAGAAAGAAACCACTATTTCAGCCTTGCTTGTTCAAATAGCCTTGAAAATTATGTGGTTTCTATTATGCTTCAGGGTTTATTGCCTTGCTGTTTCAAATTTAATATCCCTTCCCATTATGAGTTAATTGCTACTAAAATAGTATGGCTGTTATAATAAGTATAATATGCTTGCATAGAATTCTTAGGAATATTGCCTTTTCATAATGATTATTATTACTATTATTGAGAAGGGTGAAAATGGCACGTCGAGGCAACAAGTATGATCAACCATAAGGCTATGGATTATAGAGTATAAGATGGCCATTACAGATCTGATTGGGTTCAGAACGAGAGGGACATCAATTTCCAAGAAATTTCAATTACATTGCTGAATAGGTCTTAATTCAATGGCAGGATCTGTAGTTTGGTGAGGCAATGAAGGCTAAAGAACTTGTAAAACTACACTTCCCATTATTCCATAGTATTGAGCTATGATAAAGTGGTGTCAAAATTCATTAATTCTACAATATATATTCTTGCTATATAGAATCATAGAGTTGAAAGAGATCTCGTGGACCATCCAGTCCAACCCCCTGCCAAGATGCAGGAAAATCGCACTCAAAGCACCCCCAACAGATGGCCATTCAACCTCTGCTTAAAACGATGAAGGAGCCGCCACCACACTCCAGACAGAGAGTTCCACTGCTGAACAGCTCTCACAGTCAGCAAGTTCTTCCTAATGTTCAGGTAGAATCTGCTTTCTTGCAATTTGAAGCCATTGTTCTTCATTCTAGTCTCCAGGGCAGCATAAAACAAGCTTGCTCCCTCCTTCCCAGGAATTCCCCTTACATATTTATACATGGCCATCATATCTCCTCTCAGTTTTCTCTTATGCAGGTTAAACATACCCAGCTCTTTAAGTAGCTCCTCATAGGGCTTGTTCTCCAGACTCTTGATCATTTTAGTCATCCTCTTTGAGACACATTCCAACTTGTCAACATCTTCATTAAATTGCGGTATCCAGAACTGTACATAGTATTCCAGGTGTGGTCTGACCAAGGCTGAATAGAGGGGTAGCATGACTTCCTAGACACTATACTTCTACTGATGCAGGTCAAAATCCCATTGGCTTTTTTGCCACGGCATGACATTGTTGGCTCATGTTTAGCTTGTTGTCCATGAGGACTCCAAGATCTTTTTCACACATACTGCTGGCTAGCCAATAAAGGCTAGATGGCCATCTGTCAGGGGTGCTTTGAATGCAATATTCCTGCTTCTTGGCAGGGGGTTGGACTGGATGGCCCATGAGGGCTCTTCCAACTCTATGATTCTTTGATTCTATGATTCTGTATCTTTGCATTTCATTTTTCTGCCTAAGTGGAGTATCTTGCATTTTTCGCTGTTGAACTTCATTTTGTTGGTTTTGTTCAATCTCTTTAATTTGTTGAGGTCATTTTGAATTCTGCTCCTGTCTTCTGGAGTATTAGCTAGACCTCCCAATTTGGTGTTGTCTGCAAACTTGATGATCATGCCTTCTAACCCTTCATCTAAGTCATTAATGAAGATGTTGAACAGGACCGGGCCCAGGACGGAACCCTGATTATGGCACTCTGCTCGGCACTTATTTCCAGGATGAAGAGGAAGCATTGGTGAGCGCACCCTTCGGGTTCGTTCACTTATCAGAACTTTGGATTCGTTCACTTATCAGAACTGGTACATTCAATTCATCTCGATATAGATGAAGCTGGAGTGAGCTTTACTTTTATTGCTCCAGAGACTAGAATGAAAACTCACAGAACAAGAGTAGGAAAAAAAAAGATTTCACCTAAAAATTAGAAGAACTTGTTTAACATCAGAACTGTTTGATAGCAAAATACGCTGCCTTAGAAAGAGGTGAGTTCCCCTTCCTTGGAAGAGCATCTTTCAGGCGTGTTGTATTTGAGCATTCCTGCATGGCAGGGGTTTGACTACTATCTCATGAAGCCGCTATTCCACAGCAGTGAAGTGATCACTGATAAAGGCTACATATTGACATGAGCACCCTCATTATTGCACTCATTAATGTATTTGTGCAATTCACCAATTTACCGTTTGTGGCCTAGCACTCGGACTTCCACATAACCTCATAACCCCAATCTCCCACATTTCCATGTGCTGTACTTTTTCAAAAGCAATTTTACATCATCAAGTCAAGTGCAATCATAACTGGAGATCAGCTGTTAACAATAGTGCTATGGATTTGAAGAGGAATGAATGCAGGGCAATTTGACAATTGCAGATATTAGTTAATGTAAACAAAATTAAATACAACTTTCTTTTTTTTAAAAAAAAATACTGCCTTGGGAATAGTGGATTTGTGTGGAAGAAGAGGAGAATCCTGCCCACTGATATTTCTTCAGTGCCAGCATGCCAACACATAAACTGAATGGTGACAGTGCAACAGGTAGGTGATGAGAATGTGGCACAATTGAAAGCTATTGATGAGTTTTGCCCATTAATAACGAGGAATGGGTTTATCACAGGGAAGTAGCAGACTGGCAATGGGGTACACATATTTCTGCTGATTGGCTTATGAAGAGTAGTAGGATTAGATAATGATACTGTTAATATACTTCTGGTTAATATCTGTCATCCGTATCCAGGCCCTATTTACCTTGCCAGCCCAGTTAACATCTTTGGCAATAATCAACTTATACACACCCAAAGAATTTGGTTGGCTCTGCCAAACTTGTTGGAGCGTGCAAGGAATCAGTGTGTGTGCGTGTGTGTGAACTGTAAAATAAGATGCATGAAGCTGATTGGTCAGGCAATGCCCGGGGAGTAGGCTGAGCCTGGGACTTTTGGTTACTGTTACATTTTTGTTCAGGCTTGGGCTATGCAGGTGTTCAGCAGAGAGAGAAGAGAGAAGCACACACACACACACACACAGATTTTGGAGTGTGCTCTCACTTCATGAACTGCTGAAGGAGCTTATCCAAATGGACAAAGAAAGACCATTTTTAAATCTCTCATAAAAGGACATCATGTGAGTTGGTGCAAATGAACATATTGTACATATGTTGCCCTGAACTAAGAAGAGTAAAGTACTTGATCTTTACTGTTCACCTGCGTGGCATATTTTCTTTCTCTGTCAAGACAGTGTGTGGGTTGATCAAAAGTGAACTACACATGGTTTATTTTACATTATGCCACAAAACAGAGGCTTCTGTTTAATGCTTTGTTCTATGTTGATATAATTTATTTGATAGGTTATGTTTTAACTTAATTTTGATATTGTTATAATTTGTATTTATATGTTGGGTTATTATTGTTTGCTATTATGTATGTATTGGTTGTTGTATTCAGTCACAGATTGTTTGCCTTTTTGTGATTGGAATCCATCCTAATTCCCTTCAGGAAGATAGGGCAGAATATAAATAAAGTTGTTGTTGTTCTTGTTCTTGTTATTATGCACATGGCAACATACAATAAGTAATGGTATTGCTTCAGTGCCAGTTTGCCCCCTTCATGTGATAAAGTCCTAGGTGGCTCTTGCAGCCCTCTCCAAGCTTAAGATTATATGATTTAACAGCAACAGGCAAAAAACTAAATATCCTGCTTTGCTTTGCAGTTGTGTCCTTGCTGCACAGGTTCTACACATTTTCAAGGGAATAGGTAATCCTTGACACAAAAAGCCTGAAACCTGAGAGGACACAACAACAGCTTGGGACCCATCTAGGTGCTCCAAGAACAAAACATGCCACTTGTATTTATTAGCATCGCCCTGTAAATCAAAGAGACTGGCATGTCTGCCGTCTTGTCTGAAATTATTGATTCATTCATCTTAGCCTTATTAAGCCAGTCGCATCTATCAAGGTCATATAAAAAAGGAAATATACATGGCCGTCAGTTGCCCGGTGGTTAAGTACAGGTATAATGCTTCTGGCAAGCTTTCCGTTCCTATTAATAAAGCTTTAACTTGCAATCACTGCAAGAGCCTTAAGAATCAGAGGATGTAGGCACAAGGATAATTTCCTGAGGCAGGAGGCTGGAGAAGCCAAAAGAAGAAAGAAAGGGCTGTAAAGATACATTAATATCCAGCGCGGTGTGTGTCCTCTGTTTCCAAAGAAATCTTTAGATCTGTATTTCTACAGTGCAATGCATCTTGACTCTCTCTTTGACATTTTCAAAATTATTGTAGAATAGTACTTGTGACCTCATGAATAAAGCTGGATGAAGGAATTGGTCCTGCATATTTCTAAGTGGTCTGTGGCCTCTAGGAGATCAAATGCATGGCATCTTAAATGCAGAAGCCAACATTCAATATCAGTGTTGTATAATGTAAATCTCTGCATGTGAGGTTACATATTGGTTGCACTATGAAGTCCTTGTGTTATATGGCGATGTTGTACAGCTAATTGCAGATAAATGTGCAGATAAATGCAGAACTGATTGTTCAGCATAGTGGACATCCGTATATGAAATTGTAAACCATGCACATTAGAATGGAAGAAAAGGATTAAACCTAAATCACTAAAACAACCAGAAAAAATAAGCAGAAAAATTATGATATGAATATAAAATGTGTATGTGTGTGTATGTCTCTGTGTTAGAGACCCTAAATTGGGTCTTCTTAGGTCCACATCACGGGAGCACGTAAGGAAGGAGACAGTCCCAAAAAAAGATCAAAAAACAAGGTTTATTTTAGTTTATTCATGAAGAAGATGGACATCCTGGCAGCATACAGAGATGCTACCCTTCCAGTGACTGCCGCGTCTCCTTGGCTTTTTGACCACCAATATATAACCTCAAGTAAACAAGAACATTTTTTGTCATGGAAAGTACTCTCTTTCAAGCCTCCTCCCTTGACCTTTTGATGGAAAGTACCTTCTTGTACCTGCAGACTCTGCACTTAACCACAACCTTTGAACTTAACCACAATACAACTTAACCACAATACAACTTCTGACCTCTACATGTTCTTAAAAACATTTTCTTCCATGTTTTTCTACAGAGAAAGGGTATGTTTCTCTTTTGCTGTTAATTTCATTCAAAGCCCCTTGCTTAGCATTTGCTTAGCATTTGCAAATTTCACTCAAAGACCCTTTCATGTGTACCAAATACAATACACCTGTAAAATAACAAAATATCTTATTAAGTTTTGGGGTTAAAACTTGTCACAGATTTACTACCCTGGTGGCCACTACTTGATGGAAACAAGGAAATGATCCTGTATTGCACATTATGATCAGAATTCTCTAAGTATGTCATGTATGCATAAGCTCCATTTTGCCATGCCTTATCTGGAGGGTACGTTGTTCATGGTTTTTGAGGTCCTTTCTGTTGGGACAAATGAGAGAAGGTAGTAGATCTCTGAAAATATGTAATCACTTGGCAAAGCAGATGCTGAACAATACCCAGCCCCATGGCTTACCACCCACATGGGGTACCAGAGAAATGAAATACAGGTTGTCTTTGTAAAGCATATAAAAGTACTTTTACTTACAAATAAAGAGTGCATAGTCAAAACACAGGGATTTATGGAGTAAAGACAGAAACAAGAGGAAACAAATCACTGCAGGTCAAGATGATAAAAGAAACTAGTGGATATGTAGAAAAACTGAATAAATAAAGATACCATAATGTGCTCCATGTCTGAATTCATAGTTTAAAAAAAACCCATAAAACTAGGAATTAATGATTCTAGGACTGGAGATCTGCTAACTGTAACATTTTCCAGAGTATGAAGAATCTTAGATAAATAGTAAGTTGCACAAGAGACTAGCAATTAAAAGGAATGTTGAATTTCGCAATAATCAAGAAATAGCTTTGGTCACACATTAAACATTGCTGCCTGAAAATTAGCTATAGTGTTTTCATGTTGAAACATTCTTTGTAGGAAGAAGAAAGAGAATAGAATAATCTTGTTTACTGCATATTTAAAAGAAGACTCTTGGAGCCCATTTCTTTATAATTGATTTTTTATGGAAGCTTAATTTAAAAAATAATCCATTGAAGATGACAATGATTGGTCTGCCATGGATTTTTATATTATTTCCATATTGGAGACATATGAAATAAGACTTAGAATATGGGAGAACACAATTGTTTAGAATAACTGTCATGATCTTACGATTCCTACATATAGTTGGGGAAAAGGAGAAACAAATTTGAAAAGAGTTATGGCCAATATCCAAAGCAGTTGTTTTAGATTAATAATCTATTGAACACCAGGGTGAGAGTTCTTCAACATTCCAAAGACAGCATCCTTCATAGTAATCTATCAGGAGTTGCGTCCAAGAAATGTGGAGGCCAGAGTCCCAAACCCCTTTTCTCAAGGAGTATATCTACTAGGCTTGTGCATTTCGGCTGAACTTCGATCCATTTCTAGTGGCCAGATTCCAGTAGATCCCTGCATCTGTTTTTTCACATCTCCCGAAAACAGGTGCACAGCCGGATGGCCGTTTTCAGACCACAGCCAAAAAATGCATCTGGCCCATTGGTGGCAATGGTGGTTGTGGTGGGGTGCTCCCCAGGCTTCCCTTTCTGTCATTTCAGGCAATGGCATCATTTGCCCTTATATCCTTCATTAAAACCTGAATTAAAAGCATCAGAGTTAAGATACCGCTTTCTGCAATCCTTTCCCCTTCAGTCTGTTGAATAGTCCTGGGTTTAAAAAAAGGGCTTGATACATTCTTTCTGAGATTCTTTCCTTTTGGTCTGTAGAGGAGACATGGGTTTAAAGGCAAGGCTGAAAGTACTGCTGTTTCTGTAATCCTTTCCCTTTGTTCAGTAGAGGAGACTGGGTTGAAAGAAAGGTCTTAAGAAACCTTGTTTCCTGAAATCCTTTTCCCTTTGGGGTTGCTGTAAGTTTTTCGGGCTGTATGGCCATGTCCCAGAAGCATTCTCTCCTGACATTTTGCCTGCATCTATGGTAGGCATCTTTGGAGGTTGTGAGATCTGCCATAGATGCAGATGAAACATCAGGAGAAAATGCTTCTGGAAAAATCTTACAGCAACCCAGTGATTCCGGCCATAAAACCCTTGAACAATACTTTTCACTTCGTTCTGTAGAGGAGACCTGGGTTTAAAGAAAGGGCTTAAGATACCACTCTTTCTGTGATCCTTTCCCTTTGTCTGTAGAGGAAAGGAGACTGGGTTTAATGCTTCATTAAAGCTGTTTCTACTCTAGAGGAGACAGATGCTGCAGAAGTTTTAAGGAGGCTTCCCACTTCCCAGGGAAGGAAGAGTCATCAACCTGGAGCTATCCTACCCAGGGCTTCGTTTTAAAAGCCCCCCTTTGCTCTGCCTTGAGTGGTGTCTTTCCCCCCTTTCACTTTTCCTTCTAGTGGCTGCCTCCCTCCCACAATTTACTTGTAACTGAAAGTAGCTGGTATTCAACTGCTACTGTTCAGTTGGGGCAATATACAGGGTGAGGCAGCATAACTTCCTTTTTTGAAATGCGCACCATTCAGTCGGTTGAAGATGTAGCGGAGTGCTAGTGGTCTCGTTCGAGAGGTGGGAGTATAAAGTTTTGACGTGACACAGTTCAGTCGTCCCCCATGTTGTTTAACATCTACATGAAGCCGCTGGGAGAGATCATCCGGAGTTTCGGGGTGCGGTGTTATCTGTACGCAGATGATGTCCAACTCTGTCACTCCTTTCCACCCACTACTAAGGAGGCTGTTCAGGTCCTGAACC
This sequence comes from Anolis sagrei ordinatus, assembly GCF_025583915.1. Classification (NCBI taxonomy): domain Eukaryota; kingdom Metazoa; phylum Chordata; class Lepidosauria; order Squamata; family Anolidae; genus Anolis; species Anolis sagrei. The sequence continues at coordinate 20,093,633 of NW_026844366.1, read as the reverse complement.
GGTGCCTGGCCGCTGTATCGGACTGGATGAGGGCTAACAAATTGAAACTGAATCCAGACAAGACAGAGGTACTCCTGGTCAGTCGAAAGGCCGAACAGGGTATAGGGTTACAGCCTGTGTTAGACGGGGTTACACTCCCCCTGAAGACGCAGGTTCGCAGCTTGGGTGTGACCCTGGATTCATCGCTAAGCTTGGAACCCCAGGTCTCGGCGGTATCCAGGGGAGCATTTGCACAATTAAAACTTGTGCGCCAGCTGCGCCCGTACCTTGGGAAGTCTGACTTGGCCACGGTAGTCCACGCTCTGGTTACATCCCGCATAGATTACTGCAACGCGCTCTACGTGGGGTTGCCCTTGAAGACTGCCCGGAAGCTTCAGATGGTCCAGCGTTCGGCAGCCAGGTTGCTAACGGGAGCGGCACTCAGGGAGCACACCACTCCGCTGCTGAGCCAGCTCCACTGGCTGCCAATCTGCTACCAAGCACAATTCAAGGTGCTGGCTTTAGCCTRTAAAGCCCTAAACGGTTCCGGCCCCACCTACCTCTCCGAACGCATCTCCACCTATGAACCGGCTAGGACATTAAGATCGTCCGGGGAGGCCCTGCTCTCGGTCCCGCCTGCATCACAGGTGCGTCTGGTGGGGAYGAGGGACAGGGCCTTCTCGGTGGTGGCCCCTCGGCTATGGAATGCCTTACCTGTAGACATCAGACAGGCCCTTTCGTTGCTGGCGTTCCGGAGGAAGGTTAAGACGTGGCTCTATGAACAAGCGTTTGGCTAAACAGTGCAACTGAACACAGGAAGACGGTAAAATMAAATATAGGAAATGKTATAAGGATTATGAGAACGGATTCTGATTTTTTATCGAGGCGTTGATATGATAATTGATTGTTGTTTTGTCTGTTGTATATGATGTATTTTAACTACTTGCTATTGTTATGATAATTTGTATTGTGTAAACCGCATTGAGTCGCCGAATTAGGCTGAAAAATGCGGTATAGAAATAAAGCAAATAAATAAATAAATAAATAAATAAATAAATAAATAAATAAAATCATGTGTTGGAACAGTGAGGAGCGTGCTTTTGCCATTGAGGCCTACTTTTCGAGTGGATTTGGATTGGCCGGCCCGCTCTCCAGTTTTGGCCCCTTGTGATTTTTTTCTATGGGTTTTTTTGAAATCCCGTGTTTATGTGAACCGTCCAAGGAAGGACCCTACAAGATTTGAAGACCAACATCCAGGAAGAAATTGCCAACATAACGCCTGCTATGCTGGCAAGAGTCATGACAAATGCTAGAAATCGGTTTGCTCAGTGTATGGAGAATGGGGGATGTCACCTACCTAATTTGATCTTCAAAACTATGTAAAACAAAACTTTAGGCATGTGCCTACATTATAAAAAAATCTGATTCATACAATGGGCTTTATTAAGTTTTGTAAAAAGGAAGTAATGCTGCCTCACCCTCTCTCTCTCTCTCTCTCTCTCTATATATATATATATATATACATGAGGGGTATTTTTTAAGTAAGATCCGTTTGAACATAAGTACACAACGAAAGTTTGTTTCAAAAAAGTAAATTTATTTTCAGAAAGTACATACTTCACTCTATTTTTCAACATAGTTGCCAAGATTGTTCAAACACTTATCATACCTCTGAACCAATTTTAAAATACCCTTTTCATAAAAACTTGCCGCCTGCTCCGATAACCAAGAGTTCACTGTAATCAAAGAAGGGCGACCGGAGCGGTCCTCATCATGGACGTTGTCACGGCCATCTTTGAATTATCGTACCCGCTTATGCACTTTGCTTTCACTCATAACAATATCACAATACACTTCACAAATCCGTCGATGAATTTCTGCAGCAGGCAAGTTCCTTGCTGACAAAAACCGTATCACTGAGCGAACCTCACATGCGGAGGGTGAGTTGATAGTCTTAAACATTTTTAAAGCACAGAATAGAACCATACAGGTTAGCTACAGAGCGGAAACTGAGCACAGTTGTTCCCGAGGCATGCGCTTGTTGCGGTATGCGCGCGAACTACTAGTGTCTACAACAAAATGGA
>NW_026844366.1:19640451-20091164 GCF_025583915.1 Anolis sagrei ordinatus | reverse complement strand
ACGCGTGGCAGGGTACAGCTAGTATATATATATATATATATATATATAATGATGGGCTGTCCCTTTGCTGTTATGGCCAGCTGGTCAAACCGAACAAGCTAATTGGCCGAATGGAACTGACCAATCTGAATCCATACACAAGCCTAACATCTACACTGTAGAAGTAATTTAATTTGACACCTATGTAACTGCCATGGCTCAATGCTTTGGAATACTGTAACTGTGGTTTTACAAGGTTTTTAGCCTTCTCTGCCAAAGATTGATTGCACCTCACCAAACTATGACTCTAATGATTTAGATATGATATGAAAGGGATTGTGGAGCCATTCTGTCTGTATAAAGCATAGGATCTTCTACTGAGTTGTGCTACTACTCTGCTTATGTAGTTCAACTGGCCATTCCTTAATGGAGAGTAGTCAAGCCATCCCCGCCTTTTCCATGCTAGTCATAGTCAATAGGGTCAAAGCAATGGGTTGAGCCACAAGTCCTACAGTGATCTCTCATCTATAACCGGAGTCACTCAAAAAAAATTTCTCACCCTATTTCTTTCCACTCTCTCTTGTCCCCTCCCCCCAAGAAAAGAAGGAAATAAAGAAAAAAGAAAAGAAATGATATATTTCTGGGATTAACCTGTTTTTCCATTAGCAGAATCCCCATCCTGGTGTCTTTCTGTAAGCCATGGTATGAAGAAAAGAGTGGGGAAAAAATCAATGAGATTCTTAGAGAGAAAAATGCAAGGCTATTTAGCATGAGCAAAATAGATGGATCAGGCCCACTGGGTCAAACACATTTATCTTTAATGTCCAAGCTGTTGTGGAATGATTTACAACCTTGTTTGATGGGATATGAAACAATTATTCCCTGTTTGGCGCTTAGACAAATGGTGCTCTGAAGCTGACAAGATTCTTCCATAGTCACTTATAAATCTAGATTTGTGGCTGTTCGGCTTCATCCGGCCTTGCCTTGTGCATGGGGGGTCTCTGGTGTACACACAAGAGGTCTGACCCACAATAACTTTTCTTCTCATGCAACTGCAGAAGACTGAAATGCTGCTTTGAATGAAGAACGTCATGGACCTTTATGTCAAGGGCTGCCGTCTATCTAAGCAGGCCATACTGAGTTAATGTTAAGGGTAAAGAACCTGTTGCTCTAAGACTAATGGAACTCTGGTCTAAACTGGAAATGTAACAGAACTTCTGGGAATAGTGACCATTACTTCCTGTTTCATCTAGTGGTCCAGCTAAGAAGGACAGTAGCAAAAGAGGACATTGCTACTTTAATTGTACATACATCTCTGATTCCGTCTTATGGAATTCTGTGATTCATTGTTCGGGGAGCTTCTTAGAATTCTTTGCCAGAGAGTTCCAATACTCCAGTTCAAGAAAGTGGACAAGTTTTCCAGTGCAGAATTTTGACCATCTCACCAATCAACAAATCTCCAAATTTCTTGCCATTTGAAGTGAAACAAAGCTGCTTGAATTACAGAATGTGGATATTCCCTTGCTAGAATTTTAAAGGTAGGGTTCTCAGGATTTTTTTACCCCAATATAGGACAACTCTTTCCATTGCCCAACCAACTAAACACTGGCAAGGATATGGTGGGCAGTCTGACATAAATCTCATATCAAATCTCATAAGAGCCTAGACATTTTACAATCTTATAGAATCATAGAATCAAAGAGTTGGAAGAGACCTCATGGGCCATCCAGTCCAACCCCCTGCCAAGAAGCAGGAATATTGCATTCAAATCACCCTTGACAGATGGCCATCCAGCCTCTGTTTAAAAGCTTCCAAAGAAGGAGCCTCCACCACACTCCAGGGCAGAGAGTTCCACTGCTGAACGGCTCTCACAGTCAGGAAGTTCTTCCTTATGTTCAGATGGAATCTCCTCTCTTGTAGTTTGAAGCCATTGTTCTGCATCCTAGCTTGCTGCCTCCTCCCTGTGGCTTCCTCTCACATATTAATACATGACTACCATATCTCCTCTCAGCCTTCTCTTCTTCAGGCTAATCTTGAATAGGTCTATCTCTGATGTACCCTCTCTAAGGGTGTGTCTACCGCAGTGCTCCACAACCTGTGACCCTCTGGGTGTTTGAGACTGGGCCCCAAAGAACTGGGATAGCTGTGGGGATTGACCCCTAAGACTGTGGAAGCAGTCCCAAGAGTCAATTCCCATAGGCCCAGCATCTGGACTCCCAGAAGCCCTAGCCAGTTTGTCCACTGGTCAGGAATTCTGGAAGCTGAAGTCCAAAATAGCTGGAAAGTAACAGGTTGTGCATCACTGATCTACACTATAGAATGAATGCTGTTTTACAGAACTTTAACTGCCATGGCTCAGTGCTATGGAATCACAGAGGCCGTAGTTTTAAAATATTTTTAGCTTTCTCTGCCAAATAGTGCTGATGTCTCACCAAACCACAACTTCCATGATTCCATAGAATTGAGCCATACCAGTTAAAGTGGTTTCATGCTCCATTAATTCTACTTGAAGGATGCACCCTGAGGCCCCTTCTACACTGTTGTGTAGTCCAGATTATCAAATCATTTAATCCAGATTATCTGCTTTGAACTGGATTATAATGAGTCTACACTAAACGACTCCGGCCCAGTTTACCTGTCCGAACGGATTCTCCCCTATGAACCATCAAGATTGTTAAGATCTTCTGGAGGGGCCCTGCTCTCGGTCCCAGCATCCTCGCAATCGCGTCTGGTGGGGACGAGGGACAGGACCTTCTCGGTGGGGCCCCCTCAGCTCTGGAACTCTCTCCCACTGGAGATTAGAACTGCCCCTTCTCTCATGATCTTTAGAAAACAGGTGAAAACCTGGCTCTGGAAACTGGCATTTGACAAGTGAGTCAATAACTCGTGACTACACGGAGGGATGGTGATGAACTACGATTTCATTTTGACGACTTGGCCTATGTAATTTTATGATTGTATTTTAGTATTTTAATGTTTTAGTGTATTACGGGATGTGATGTTTTTAAACGATTGTCTGTGATACTGTTGTTGTGAACCGGCCTGAGTCCCTCTGCGGAGGTGAGAAGACCGGTATATAAAAGTTCTAAATAATAAATAAATAAATAAATACACTGTCATATAATCCAGTTCAAAGCAGATAATCTGGATTTTATATGGCAGTGTCGAAGGGACCTTTGGATACATCTACATTGGCAGATATAATCCAGATTATCTACTTTGAAGAGCATTACATTAATCTACACTGCCACATAATCCAGTTCAAAGCAGATAATTTGGTCCCTATTACACTGCACTATATCCCAGGATCTGATCCCATATTGTCTGCATATCCCAGATTATCTGGCAGTGATGACACATATAATCCACTTCAAAGCAGATAAAGTGTATTATATGGCAGTGTAGAAGGGGCATCTGATATATATTATCATTTTGCATGTGGCTAAGTGGGGTGGTCTCAACAAAACAAGGAATGGTGATGTGGAATGGAACAAATGCTTGGAGGCCGCACAGGAAGGCCCCTACAATGTTACAACATTATAGCAGCATTCCATTTTAATTGCTATGGCAATATAGTATGAAACAGCTCTCACAGTTAGGAAGTTCTTCCTCATGTTCAGGTGGAATCTCCTTTCCTGTAGTTTGAAGCCATTGTTCCACATCCTTGTCTATGCTGCCCTGGAGACTAGGACACAATGGAACAATTGCTACAAACTACAGGAAAGGAGATTCCACCTGAACATGAGGAAGTACTTCCTAACTGGGAGAGCTGTTCAGCAGTGGAACTCTCTGCCCAGAAGTTTGGTGTAGGCTCCTTCTTTGGAGACTTTTAAACAGAGGGTGGGTGGCCATCTCTCAGGGGGTGCTTTGAATGCAATTTTCCTGCTTCTTGGCAGGGGGTTGGACTGGATGGCCCACAAGGTCTCTTCCAACTCTATGATTCTATGAAACCCTGAGATATTCAGGGAAAAGTATTTAGAATTCTTAGCCAGAGGACTTTTCAGCATCATTCAAAGCTTTATCACATGACCCTGTTCTTTCAAAGCAATTACGTTGTTTAAGCAACCAGGTATGGAAGCGATCACTTTCACAACTTATCAATAATAATAATAACATCATCATCAACAACAACAACAACAGCAACAAGAATAATAATTTATTAGCTGCCTCTCCCCAAGGCACAGAGTTTAAATACAACAGAGATCTAAAACATAAAACCATTTAAAATACATAGATTAAAAACACATAAACATAACATTAAAACACATATTAAAATCACTCATACCTATAAAATGTCAATTTAAAATTCATAGTTTAAAACTGACTGGGTAGGCCTGCTATTAGAGATAGGTCTTGAATGCTTTTTGAAATGCAGTCGGCATGTTTAGTTGTTGAATCCCTCCCAGAAGATCATTCCACAGTCCAGAGGCAGCTGACAAAAAGGTGATGGTTGCTATTCGAGCTCTGCTTGGTTGAAGTAAATATCGCCCAGAGGACTTGAGTGTAAGGGGTAGATTAAACTGGAGGTAATCTGGATGTTATGGTGCCATTTCAATGATGCATGCTTTGCATTGTTTTGCTTGATCCCAACAGCCATCTTCCTGCCTGCCTGCCTTTATGTCCATGGAATAGTCTCAGCAGCAGCCTCATAAGGCTCCTCTCTAGGAGGGCCACTACTGTTAGGTGATCCCTCGTAGCCCAAGTATGATCTTCCAAGTGTAGTGTCTTGGTGATGTGTCTGTAGGTGACTGTGGAACCCTATTCTTGATCCGCATGTTCTCCCACAGTGAGGACATTGGTTTCCATGTGGAAGGCATTCCCAGTCAGGGTTGGTTTGATGCACCTTCCTCTTGGCACGTTTCTCCCTTTCATCCTCCATTTGTGCCTCTTTGATTACTGCAGCACTGTTGGTCACAGCTGACCTCCAGTTGGAGTGCTCAGGGTTTCCTAGTTGTTGGTGTTTACGCCACAGTTTTTAAGGTTTGCTTTAAGTCCATCTTTAAATCTCTTTTCCTGTTCACCAACATTACATTTCCTGTTATTCAGTTGGGAGTATAGTAACTGCTTTTGGAGATGGCAATCAGGCATTCGGACAACATGGCCAGTCCAGCAGAGTTGATGGCATAGGAGCATCGCTGCAATGCTGGTGGTCTTTGCTTCTTCCAGCACACTCACATTTGTCTGCCTGTCTTCCTAAGAGATTTGCAAGAATTTTCAGAGGCAACACTGATGGGATCATTCCAGGAGTTGAGTGTGACATCTGTAGACAGTCCATGTTTCACAGGCTTATAGCAGGGTTGGGAGGACAATAGCTTTATAAAGCACCTTGGTCTCCCTACAGATGACTAGGAGGAGTGCTGTGTTTGTTAGGCATGTACATGTGCCATCTGTAATCTCAGATCCCACGTATTTCCATCCCACGTATGAAAACCTGTAAAAATTTCAGTAATTTCTTCTTGAAACCAAATAGAAATAAAATCTTCACTCATTATGTTATATTAGCTACACATCAATTGGCTGCAAAAGGCAGAGCTATGGGGACTGGTTGACAAGTTGGCAAAATAAAAAAAAACCCCTCTTAATGTTTATACCACTTTTCATGCAAGGCTCTGCAAAATATGGATTAACCTTCTTTTCTGACTGTCCTTTGTATCTTTTCTTTTAATGGGCCCACTTTGTTTCCCCTAATAAACAGCAATTTGTCTGCTCTATGTAGAGGAATTAATCTTGTCAATTATCTGATGCATCTGTGGAAGTCTATCTGATTGTCCAATAATTGCGACCTCATCGGAGGGCTTTTCCAATTAAGTTGCAATTTGGAGGGGTGGTTAATTGTGTTTTACTTTTCTGATATGCTTTGTTGACAGTCGCAGAAGAACCAAATTACAGATAACAGCCTGAGGAGCGGAGGGGACCTCGTCATAACCGAAGCCTGGAAACAAGATTGCAGGTGTCCCTTTTGAGTGGGAAGAATGCAATTAAAGTGGAAGCTGGCTAATGGATGCTAGGAGAAGGTCGCAAGGGTCTGAGGGCTTTTTGCTCATGAAAAGGCATGCAGGAAAATACGGGTAGGCCTAGGACAGCTTGCAGTGAGTTTGGGGCAGGCTAAGTGACATTTAAAAAAATAATGTATCAGAATTTCTCATGTATGTTTTCTTGCCATTTGTTATCTGTCCCTTGATGCTTAAATGGTGGAGAATAATGTAGAGAAAGAGACTTATCCAATAAATGGTTTCAGAGTGCCTGGTCCAGAAATTTTCATTTTTTAAAATATTTTAAATAGCATCCTGGAAAAAGGTTTTGAGAATAAACCCATGCAAAACACATTGTGCCTTTTGACCATACGAAAGTAGAAGCATGGGGAAATGAATGTATGTAGTGCATTTCCATGCTTCTTTGCTTCCAGTAAATTCAAGACATTGTCCATGGCTCCCCTTCTCCACACAATAACAAAAACTTAGAGCTGGAAAAGACTGCAGGTTTCAGCCCCCTTCCAGTTGGCGCAATGGGTTAAACCTAGTGTTGCTTAATTGCTGACCTGAAGGTTGGAAGTTCAAAGCCATGGGTCGGGGTGAGCTCTCACTGTTAGCCTTAGCTCCTGCCAACCTAGCAGTTTAAAAACATGCAAATATGAATAGATCAATAGGTACCACTTCAATGGGACGGTAATAATAGTGGAAAGTCTATAACCTTTTGGAAATTCCAATGCATCATAACCTTATTGCAAAGATTAAATGATATCACCTCTGTCTGGCGAAATGTGAATCACTATGAACTTAGAGATCACTTGAAAACTACAAGTCCAAAATGGTGTGACCTTCTTAGAAGTCAGACCTTAAGACAAGTGATATTCATAAAGTATTACTAAAATAGCACCACAGGTAGCTCAGCTGTTAAACTGAGGAACCCTGTGTTGTTGTAGGTTTTTTCGGGCTATATGGCCATGGTCTAGAGGCATTCTCTCCTGACGTTTCACCTTCATCTATGGCAAGTATCCTCAGAGGTAGTGAGGTGATGCTTGCCATAGATGCAGGCGAAACTTCAGGAGAGAATGCCTCTAGACCATGGCCATATAGCCCGAAAAAACCTACAACAACCCAGTGATTCTGGCCATGAAAGCCTTCAACAATACATTGAGGAACCCTGTCTTTAAACAGCAGAGTATAAAGACAAGCCAATACAAAAATATATCTGGTTAGCAGAGGATGATTGTTTGAAGGAGAATTTGCAGTTGTAATTTGCTGTTGCCCAAAATTATATACACTCCGTTAAAACCTCTTATGTAAAGAGACAAAACGAAGTAGTCTTCTTTGAAAAATAAAATATCTTGTTTACTAATCAACTTGAGTATACAGGCACATAGTCTTTAAAATGTCTTTTAAGTATATCTGTACTCACTCAAGTACTTGATCACACACATCCACCTCCAATGAAGTGGTAAGCAGACTTACTACACTGATGTCCATGAACACACATCAACCTCACTGAAGTCCAAAACCAAACTGAACATGAAATGGAGTCCTGAGTTTGCACATGCTCAGTACAATCACATCTATAACTTCTTCCACATCAAAAAGGTAAGTCAAACTGGCAAATCAACATACACATAGAATACATGCTTACAATTGTATATACATTAACAAACAGTTAGTAGAGGCTTGGAAGATTACTATTTCCAACAAATAAAGGTGCCCATGCAGCCATGCCAGCAACGTGACCAGGTGTCTACAGACACCAGGTGTCTACAGATACCAGGTTTCTTGGCTTGGAAATGGAAAAAGAGCACCTCCCCATGGCCAGAGTTGAGCACCATCTCCAGAAGCCGAAGATGAATGGGGAAGCCTTTGCCTTTGTTCTGTGTATTTGTGTGTCATTGTTATTTCACTATATTAAAGGCATTGAATGTTTGCCTATCTGTGTCTCCTTGGGAGAGATAGAGTGGAATATAAATGCGGTGTTAAAAAAGCTTTGTTTAAAGATTTCAAGAGATGGAGAATCTACCTCTCTTTGAGGAAACCCATTCCACTGTTGAACAGTTCATCAAGTAAAGGAGCTTTTCTAGGTAGTTGACATCTTTTCTTGTAATTTGAATTCCTTGGGTCATGATCTGGTCTCTGAGTCATCGGAAAATAATCTTAATCCTTCTTTTCCATGACATCCCTTTAAATACATAAAAACAGCTGTCTGTCACCTTTCAGTCTCCTCCAAGCTAAACATATCCAACTTTCTAAGCTGCATCTCAACAGGCTTGCTTTCCAGAACAAGCCAAGCTTCAGATAAGCTTCAATGAACAGTGTTTGGGACTATAACAAAATTAGATTGATGCCCTAGAGTAGGAAAATAGGAAGGCAGCACCTGACTTCTGACAGGACTAAACTATAAAACCGATATACATTTGGTTGAAAAGAATTGCTTTGGCTACCCCTATATTTCTGGTCTGAATTCAAGATGTTGATAATGAGCCTTAAAACTCTAAAAGACTTGAGTCATCAATACTTGAAGGAGCATCACTTCATATTTGTGGTGATATTTACACTTGATATTTAAATTCTGTCTGTGTGATCTTCATCTGGATCCCATATGTCTGAGTAAGATGCTATGTGGCACAATTTTATGAAACTCCTTCCACTTTGAGGTCAGCATTGCTGTTGTGTTCGCTGCTATGTAACTGTTTTGTTGATAAGTTTTTAGCCTTTAAAATGTTTTTAGTATGTATACCGTTTTAAATCTGTTAGATTGGTTTCATTGTACACTGTCCTGAGATCATCAGAGAAAGAGTGGGATAGAGATATTTTAATAATCGTTTATTTATTTATTTCTACCCCGCCTTTCTCCCACAAGGGGACTCAGGGCGGCTTTTCAGTCAGTCAATCAAGCTGTAGTTTAGAAAAGGGGAATATTGCATATAAGTTAGCATACTGTGGTCAGAGCAGAGCAGGAAGTCAATTTGAATGGATGGGTAAGGGATAGGAATGATGTGCCATTTATTGTCTTTGTCTTTCGTTTTGTATATAAATATTTATCGTATCAGGGGCAAACAAAAAACACACAGTATTAAAAAACAGAGTTTAAAAACTTGGCATTATGCTAAATGTCCATTGACCAGTAGCTGGCCACTTGGAGTGCCTCTGGTGTTGCTGTAAGATGGTCCTCCATTGTGCATGTGGTAGGGCTCAGACTACACTGTAATAGGTGGTCTGTGATTTGCTCTTCTCCACACTCACATGTTGTGACCTCCACTTTGTGGCCCCATTTCTCAAAGTTGGCTCAACATCTCATGGTGCCAGAGCACAGTCTGTTCAGCACCTTCCAAGTTGCCCAGTCTTCTGTGTGCCCAGGGCAGAGTCTCTCATTCAGTATCAGCCATCGCTTGAGGTTCTGGGTTTTAGCCTGCCACTTTTGGACTCTTGCTTGCTGAGGTGGTCCTGCGGGTATCTCTGTAGATTTTAGAAAACTATTTCTTGATTTAAGACGTTGGCATGCTGGCTGATATCCAAACAAAGGATGGGTCGGAGATGTCACTGCCTTGGTCCTTTCATTATTGGCTGCATGACTTTTTAATATACATATATGTTGTCTTTCTATTGTTTCTTGTAATATAAGTATTAAGTGTGATATTAAAACTTACTAAATAAATATATATGTTTAAAATTCATTCAATAAGTCTGTTAAACATCTTGGGACCTAGCTTCAGTTTGTTTTCTCAGATTTTTTTAAAAAAATGATCACATGCAAAAATCTATCAGAATGTTTATTTATTTATTTATTTATTTATTTGGAGCATTTATTAACCGCCATTCTCAGCCCACTCGGGCGACTCACGGCGGTGTACAGTACAAAAGGCAATTCACACAAAGACAAGTACAACAGCATATTAACCATACAACAATACAACAGTTAAAATTACACTAACTAATCCGCTTCGTCTCGTAATAGAATCGTGACCAATCTCGTATTCCTTGTACCATTCCAGTCGTCTTTACCACATTACTATAGCACTTAATTAAATGCCCTCTCGAACAGCCACGTCTTGAGGCTTTTTCGGAAGGATGTTCAATTTCTGGTTTTATATTCCATTACTCTTTTCGGATGTTCAATTTCTGGTTTTATATTCCATTACTCTTTTTAGAAAAATTCTATTTTTATGAATGAGGGATTAATGTGCTGTTGGGGAATATTAAATATGTGGTATGTTAATGGGATGGGAATGGTATTTCTGCAGAATGCACCTTCCCTGTCTCCCTTTTTTCTGCTTTGTTTTCCTTTGTTCCATCTGACAATAGTGATCACCAGAGGGGTTCTCTATGAACATATTCTCAGGTTACGACAATTTAAGGAGTAGATGGCAGCTTAATAAAAAAGGTTCTCTCCCTTGCACTGCAAAATGGAAATGATTATTGTTATAACAGCCAGTGTTTTGAATTTAATGAAGGCTGTTGCCTGCTATACCAATTGAAGAAATCTTTTTGTGTGTGCTATTTGAAGCGCTGAAACATTACCCCGGATAATTGGAAATGTGAATGGTAAGCATTGTGCTAATTTCCAAGAGACCTGGGAAGTGAAACTATCTTGAAAGGAAGACAAAATTGACTGGACATTTGCTCCTGGAGAGAAGAGCTGATGTTTAATAATCTAAGAAGTTGTTAGTAATAATGAGCAGCAAGTGAGGACAATTAATCACTGCATAATTAAACTGATTTGCTCTTAGCTTTGCCTCTTCCAGGATTCTGCTTTCTCTTCCCATTGGCAACACATCTCTTCCCATGATGATGTATTGCAGTAATATATCTTCAGATGAAGCTTCCTTCCTAATGATCTATTAGTAAAATACATCATGGGTGTGAAGAAGAAGAAGATGATATACTATTGCATGGATGGTGCCACCTCGAGCAAAGGAAAGGTCAGACAACAAATTCTGTAGAATTATGGGCAACCCATCATTCCATAAGGTACTTTTGTGGGGTTGAAAGAGTCTTGCTGACACCAAACTCACCTTCCCTGCATTCATTGCAGTCAAACAACCTCGGGTTGTTACCCAGCATAACATAGAGGTAGAGCACATGCTTTACGTGTCAGTTCATTACCTAAGGATTTTTTATTTATGTATTTACAGTATTTATATATCGCTTTTCTCACCCATGGGGGGACTCAAAGTGATTTTCAAAAAAAGGAACTTATCAGATGGGCAAGGGTACAGCAAGGGACAGTGGGAGAAATCATTGGGTAATTGTGGGACTGTGAAGAGAGACCTCACGCTCTGTTACCACGTGTCTGCTCTTCAGACAAGCTATTAGAGTTGCTGAAGACTATCCCCAAAATGCATTCAGCACTTCAAGAGGGACTCTTCCCTCATCCCACCTCCTTCTGAGTCATTTGGTGCGAACAAGAAAGAGTTCCTTCTCAATGGCTGCTCCCAGATTTTGGAACTCATTCTCTAGAGAGGCTAGGAACATATCCTCATTGTTCCTCTTCATCTGGTGTAGAATCATAGAATCCTTGAGTTGGAAGAGACCTGGTGGGCCATCCAGTCCAACCTCCAGCCAAGAAGCAGGAAAATCACATTCAAAGCACCCCCTGACAGATGGCCATCCAGTATCTGCTTAAAAGACTCCAAAGAAGGAGCCTCCACCACATTCTGGGGCAGAAAATCCCACTGCTGAACAGCTCTCACAATCAGGAAGATCTTCCTAATGTTCAGGTGAAATCTCCTTTCCTGTAGTTTGAAGCCATTGTTTCATGTCCTACTATCCAGGGCAGTAGAAAAGAAGCTTGCTCCTTTTTCCCTATGACTTCCCCTCATAGGGGAAGTACATTAAAAACCCAAAACAGAAACTTCCAAGGTAAAACTCCCAATCATGAAATCAAATGAGGTATAACTTGAATCTTTCCAAGGCAATGCTACAAGATTCACCACTACGTTCCAAACTTTGCTTTATCTGACTACAAATTCTGTACTTGGTACTTTTATCCCCTAATCTACTCTAAATCCCCACCAGAAACTTGTTTCTATTCAGCCTCAATTTTGTTATCATTTTTTCTTTCAACCTGGCAGAGCGCCGGATCGATTGTTGAACAATGTTTTGTCTGACAACAAGCCTTCTATCTTCTAGCTCATTAACTTTTGCAGCTGGGCCAGGTGCTAAGTTTTCCTCAGGCTCAAAGGCCTGGGAATCTTCTGGTAACAATTCAGGCCCACTTCCAGAGACCATCCCATCATCCACAACCTCTTCAGAAACATTCTCATCAACAAAGACACTTTAAACAGGAATCCCATTGTCATTCTCTGCATCTACAGCACCCTCATCATTAGGAACAGCATCGTCATTCCCAAAATCACTAAAAACAGCATTATCGTTCCCAACATCCAAAGAGCCCTGATCATTAGACACAACCACAGGCTGAACTCCAACACTGAGGAAAGTGGGAGGCTAGAAATGAATAATATAATAAACAAATTGGAAGCCTTGTAGGCTCTACTGACTGCATCCTTGTTCTATTATCCCACACTTGTCACTTCCTATAAAAGTTGGACCAACCTCTTTAGTTTGGAAATTGTCCTTGGAAAGTTCTTTAAGTGACCACTGATGCTATTTAGTATGTTGATGAACTGTTACATTTCATCTTTATAGAAAACTCTCCAAGGTTTTCCATTAGAACTGATTTTTTTTAATGGACAGAGAGGGTATTCAAGGATTTATCCAGGAGCCACTGGGCTTCCCTTCAGTGAACCAATAGAAGGCTGGTGATGAAAGGAAGTGTCTCATTTAGCACCTGCAGATAATCCAATGCTCATTTCCTAGAGGGAAGGCAGTGCATGGTATAGTGAATAAGAATTATCTTAGGAGAGAATTTGTGGGCATGAAGAAATCAGATACTTTTAAATAAAGGAAAGGAAAGGGAAATACTTGTAAGGTTATAACACCTCACCAGGCATTAAATAATCCAAATAGATAGCATTCCGGGGCCTTTATGATGCCTTCTGGGTCTTTTGCTGAATTCCACATGCTCACTTCAATTTGATATCTTTTAAAAAGGAACCCATTGAAGAGTGTCATAGCTTTGTAATTTGAAGCCATCGCTCAATGCTTAGCATGGCCCTTCTGTATTATTCTGCTCAGCAGTCAGACTTGCACTGAATTACAGGAAGTAACAGAGCAGAAAAACTCTTCTTTTTCTCCATCTCAAAGGTAGCAAAAAGAAAGGAGTGATGGGGCAGAAGTTTTCTTCTCTCCCCTCCCTTCTCTTCTCTCTCTTTCTTTCTTTCTTTCTTTCTTTCTTTCTTTCTTTCTTTCTTTCTTTCTTTCTTTCTTTCTTCTAGAGCAAAGTCATGGTAATGGAATATATGATAGACATGTAAAAAGTATAATTAGACACTGCTGAATTGTAAAACTGCCTTTTGAAATGTCCACGGTGACTTTTTGTTGAAATAGATTTATCATAGAATAAGAGAAGTATAGGGTTGGAAGTGACCTCAGGGGGCATCTAATCCAACATCATGCCAATATATAAATCAACTGATCAAGCGGCCCTGAGAGGTGACCATATAACCAAATGTCCAATGGAGGAAAGTCCACCTTCTTCTGCAGAAGTCTGTTTCACTCTCACAAAGTTCTTCCTAATATTCCTAACACCAGAATAGCCAAGAGTATCTGGCATTCACTAACCAGGACTGATTCTGCATTAACTTTCAAGATCAGACAAGACCTGATATCCTAGGCCTCTTCCACACAGCTGAATAAAACCCTGCATCTTCTGCTTTGAACTGGAATATATGTCACTGTGGACTCAGATAACCCAGTTCAAAGCAGATATTGTGGGATTTTCCGCCTTGATATCCTGGTTTATATGGCTGTGTGGAAGGGCCCTTAGTTAGTCAGTCTGTAAAGCTATCCCCTTATTTCCTTTTCAAAATATAGTAATCTAAAGATGGTAATGCCAATATGCTATCTACTCATCTTGGCTTTACACAACAACTTTCCCACTGCCTGGTCCCTCAGTTCTTAAAATTGAACTTGTCACCATATTCACAACTGTTGCATTTTTATTGCTATTCACACGTACCTTCTCATTCATAGCTATAGTCTTTTTAAAGTTACTTGACTCCATGCATCCGATGAGGTAAACCTAAATTTATGAAAGCTTATGCTACCAACCTTTTCCTTTCGGTTAGTCTCAAAGGCACTACAATATCCCTTTACATGCGGATTCAACCAAACATGGATCTGTCTTTTAATGGTAGCTCAAACTTGTACATGTAATAAAATAGAATCATAGAGTTAGAAGAGACCTCATGGGCCATCCAGTCCAACCCCTGCCAAGAAACAGGAATATTGCATTCAAAGCACCCCTGACAGATGGCCATCCAGCCTCTGTTTAAAGCTTCCAAAGAAGGACCCTCTACCACACTCTGGGGCAGAGAGTTCCACTGCTGAACCACTCTCACAGTCAGGAAGTTCTTCCTCATTTTCAAATGGAATCTCCTTTGTTGTAGTTTGAGGCCATTTTTCTGTGTCCTAGTCTCCAGGGAAGCAGAGAACAAGCTTGCTCCCTCCTCCCTGTGACTTCCTCTCACATATTTATACATGGCTATCATATTTCCTCTCAGCCTTCTCTTCTTCAGGCTAAACCTGCCCAGCTCTTTAAGCCGCTCCTCATAGGACTTGTTCTCCAGATCCTTGATCATTTTAGTCACTCTCCTCTGGACACATTCCAGCTTGTCAATATCTCTCTTGAATTGTGGTGCCCAGAATTGGACACAATATTCCAGAATGTGGTTGCATGAAGATAGCTCTAGGAAAGGGCTAGGAATAATGTAACCCTCCAGAAGTTATAGGGCTCATCTACATTGACCGTTTAATGCAGTTTGAAGCTAGCTAGCTTCAAGCTATGATGGCCAGATAACAAACTCCCACAAAAGCATCTGAAATAAAGTCTTAATGTGTACTGGTGTTTTGTGGATTGTGTGATCACCACCTAAGCCTCAAATTGGTTCTAGGACAGAGGTTCTCAACCTGTGGATCCCCAGATGTTTTGGCCTTCAACTCCCAGAAATCCTAACAACTGGTAAACTGGCTGGGATTTCTGGAAGTTGTAGGCCAAAACACTTGGGGACGTACAGGTTGAGAAACATTGTTCTAGGGTTTCCTATATAATCATCTCCACAAGACAATGATGCTGGAAAAAATGGAAGGAAAAGGGATGAGGGGCCGACCAAGGTCAAGATGGTGTCCTTGAAGTGACTGGCTTGACCTTGAAGGAGCTGGGGTGGTGACGGATGACTGGAAGCTCTGGCATGGGCTCGTCCATGAGGTCAGTCGGAAGCGACTGAACAAATAAACAACCAAACATCACCAGAGTGAAACCACTTTTTTCAATACTGGTTTGAAACTGCATTAAATGATCGCTGTAGATGAGGCACAGGATGGCAAATTCCAGCATTCAAAATCATCATTGGCTGAGGTTTTTGGGAGATGTAGTGCACTGTCTGAAGGCTGCACTTTGCTTGCATATATTCCAGAGGATGACCAATTCTGCCTTGATTTACAAACTGAAAATTAATGGAAGGACTTCCCAGGGTGAATCTTGAAACATGATTATTTTTCTGTTCTGTTTTTTGTTTGTTTTTCACCAGGTCAAGTGGAGAGAGTCCTCTTATTGCTAATGGCACTTTGCAGCTGTCTTTCCCTTTATGGTGCAGGCTGTGATTTTCGAGTTAGCTAGGTGAGGTGGAAAAATAATGATGGATATGAGGGTCCTTTTTCACTTTCAGGCAGGAGGTCTTCCTTTTATTGCACTTTGAGTGCAAATAAGACGCTTTATGTCTCAACGGTGAGAGCAGGATTCTATTGCGATCTAGATTTTATGGAAACCCTGAATAATATTCTAAAGAAAGGGAAGGGGGGTGGTGGGGGTGGTGGAAGTGAATAAAACCTGAGCTGCTGCGCATCAAGAACCCACCTTCTGATATATTTTATAGCTTTAATGTGAGGCAAAGGAAATTAAAACTAAGGGGGAAACAATTAAATGTGGAATCCCTCATAAACACACTTCAACTGAAACAATGGGGGATGGAAGCTGCCCTTAATGTGAAAACTTGGTTTAAAACCAATGTTAATGAGACTTTTCTCTTTCCTTTCTCAATTTTCTGTTAAGACCAATAACAGCTCTTTCATGAGTGGAGATAACATGGTTCAGTAGCTGTTTTTAAAGTCAGTATTTAAGGATGTGAATGGGATACACAGTGAGAAGCCTTTTAAACTGTTGCAACAAGGGCCATTAGCAATGGTTTTAAAGTTTATCATGTCTTAAATTTAAAAAGTTGTCTTCAGCTTGGGATATAAATCTCAAGGGCTCCTTACTTCTTTGTCTTCTCTCATTTGGAACCCGGATGAAGGTCTGTGAGTCTGTCAGCATTTCTATAGAACGCAACCAGTTATCAGAGAATCGGAACAAGGAGAAGACCAAGATCTAGGATGGGGATGGCAATAGAATGGGGTTAGGGGGCAACCTTCCTCATCCAACTATAGGATACCTCTTGAAGGCCCGACTGTGGCCTTCATTGCTGTTCATAAAACACTTTGTGGGCCTAACTTATTTTATGGAGAATTTTCCAGGTACATTATTTTAGTTGATTTTAAACTATTTTAATGCATTTGATCTCTATTTCAATCTATTAATTATTTAATATATTTTGCAGTACAACTTCAGTATCTGTGGGGATATGTTCCTGGAATATGATCTGGGGGAGATGATGCAGGGAAGTCATGCTACCCCTCTAATCTGCCTGGTATACCGTGTCAATTCTGGCACCGCAATTGAAGGAAGATGTTGGCAAGCTGGAATGTGTCCAAAGAAAGGTGACTAAAATGATCAAGGGTCTGGAGAACAAGTCTTATGGGAAGCAGCTTAAAGAGCTGGGCATGTTTAGCCTGAAGAAGAGAAGGCTGAGAGGAGACATAATGAGGGCCATGTATAAATATGTGAGGGGAAGTCTTGGGAGGAGGGAACAAGCTTGTTTTCTGCTGCCCTGGAGACTAGGACACAGAACAATGGCTTCAAACTACAGGAAAGGAGATTCCACCTGAACATTAGGAATAACCTCCTGACTGTGAGAGCTGTTCAGCAATGAAACTCTCTGTCCCGGAGCGTGGTGGAGACTCCTTCTTTGGAGGGTTTTAAACAGAGGCTGGATGGCCATCTATCAGAGGTGCTTTGAATGTGATTTTCCTTCATTGTGGCAGGAGGTTGGACTGGATGGGCCATGAGGTCTCTTTCAACTATATGATTCTATGAAATTGTGTGGATAAATGAAACCATACATAATAGCAAATCCTATTGAACTGAAGAACATCTGGCCAAGTACACCACAACTGTGCTTGGCAGAGTTTTATGTTTCTTGGGCTGATGTAGGATCACAGCCCCGATTTGCTTTCACATACCAAAGTGTAACTTTTTCTGTTGTTGCTTTGGAAAAGAGTTTTGGACACTGAGTCCTTTTTTGCTTCTATTCCTTTCCTTTTAAAGAATGGCTCCATTGACTTAACATTCAGGCCCACAATGTGATTTGTTTAATGTATAGATCTGCCAGAAAGAATAAATCTTTACAGTGTTATGGATGGTGTTATTAGTTTTGATCAAGATTAGAGCTGAAGCATGATGGGATGGCTGATGCCGGCTCTTAAGGGCTATCAGGCGCAGCTACAATATTGGACTTAGCACCCCTCTCCAATGCAATTCAGAGTCTGCTTCCTTTTAAATATTAATGGCTCGATGAAATGGATGGGAAAGCTGTATCTGCCTGGGCCAAGCACACAGATCTAAAAGCAGTCCCCTTCAACAGGGGGCTGCTTTTGCTGACTTCCACATACCTACATCCATGCACAGCTGCTTAATAGCTGTGGCTCAATTTCTCTATCTGTGCTCAGTGTACATATTATGTCACAACTGCTGTACTTGTTCAAATCAAGATCCATCAAGTCCAAAACAATGGTGCAGTTAGGCTTTTTTTTCCTCTGAGCTTAATGGTTTTCAGCAGGGATGCTGGTGAAGTCCACTGCAGAAGCTACTGGGATTGATCCCCAAAATGTTTCTAAGGTGGGCACAGCAGATTGGTTGGTATCAGTTTTGCCTGTCTGCAGATGCTCCTATATCCATGAGTAATTAGTTCCCAGACTTTGACTGGATATACAAAAAAGCAGATAACAGCAAACCGTATTGAAATGAAGAATCTCTGGCACAAAAACACTTTATAGCAGGCATGGGCAAACTTCAGCCCTCCAGGTGTTTTGGACTTAAACTCCCACAATTCTGGCTGTTTAAGCCAGAATTGTGGGAGTTAAGTCCAAAACATCTGGAGGGCCCAAATTGGCCCATGGCTGCTTGATCTAGATGACCTAGAAAAAGTCTAGGGACTATTTATTTTGTCAGATTTTGATAAATGAAACCATGGGACCAATCCAACAGATATGGCAAATTACCTTTTCCATCATCAATTATTATTCAAACATTCTTAAATAGGAAGACCCTTGCAAATAAATGCCCATAGGATAGTTCTCAGGCAGACTTCATAGTCCTGACTGAGCTCAGTTGCTTTATTATTTCTGAGAACTTGGAAAACAGGAAAACCACATTCCAGCTGGATAGATTCAATCACAGAAACAGCAGTCCTGAGGCAGTTGAGGACAGAGTAACTTGGATGTTTCCCATTCATAGGGTTGCCATGGATCGAAGGGCCAAACTAGACCGCCCATTTATTGTGGAAAATTCCGCAATAAAAAAGGGGCTGTCCAGATGACTTTCTGGCCAACTTGCTATTAATTCACCACCAATAGGAAAAATCTGGTGTGTGGCAAATTAATTAGATAGTGGATTTATTCTGTGCCTTCTTGGAACGCACAGGATAAACCCACTACTGGATTGTTGTAGTTTTTTTGTGCTGCATGGCCATGTTCTAGAAGCATTCTCTCCTGACGTTTCACCTGCATCTATGGCAGGCATCCTAAGAGGTTGTGAGGTCTGTTGAAAACTAGGCAAATTGGGTTTAGATATCTGTGGAAGGTCCAGAGTGGGAGAAAGAACTCTTGTCTGTTGGAGCTAGGTGTGAATGTTTCAATTGGCCACCATGATTAGCATTTGTGGCCTGACAGTTTTTAGATGTGACTTGTTACTGCTTGGGAAAATCCTTTGTTGAGAGGTGATTCAGTGTTTCTTGTCTGGAGTTCCCCTGTGTTTGAGTTTTGTTCTTTATTTACTGTTATAATTTTAGAGTTTTTTTTTAATACTGGTAGTCAGATTTTGTTCATTTTCATGGTTTCTTCCTTTCTGTTGAAATTGTCCACATGCTTGTGGTTTTTAGTGTCTTTTCTGTGTAGCCTGACATGGTGGTTGTTAGAGTGGTCCAGCATTTCTGTGTTCTCAGATAATATGCTATGTCCAGGTTGGTGCATCAGGTGCTCTGCTATGGCTTACTTTTCTGGTTGAATTAGTCTGCAGTGTCTTTCATGTTCCTAGAATAATGTTTGGGCAATGCTGCATTTGGTGGTCCCGATGTAGACTTGTCCACAGCTGCATGGTAAACAGTAGTCTCCTGCAGAGGTGAGAGGATTCCTCTTGTCCTTTGCTGAATGTAGCATTTGTTGGATTTTCTTTGTTGGTCTGTAGACAGTTTGTGCATTGTATTTCCTCCTCAGCTTCCCTATATGGTCAGTGGTCCCCTTGATGTATGGCAAGAGCACTTTTCGTCTTTTTCTTGCCATACATCAAGGGAACCCTGGACCTTCCACAGATATATAAGCCCAGTTTTCCTAGTTTCCAACAGACTTCATAACCTCTGAGGATGCCTGCCACAGATGCAGGTGAAATGTCAGGAGAGAATGCTTCTAGACATGGCCACACAGCCCGAAAAACCTATAACAGCCCTGTGATTCCAGCCATGAAAACCTTTGACAATAAAACCACTACTTCCAGTGTCTGGACGGCACTCCATTCCCATTCCCACAGTTTTGCTGACTAAACTAGCCCAGAAAATTGGGAATCCCAACCCCCTTTTAAAGGTAAAATAAACTTATCTGGCCTCCATGCTGGGAGATCTCCACCTAGACTCCACTGGAAGCCAGGTAAGTTTATTTTACTTTTAAAAGGTGTTTGGGGGCTGTGGGGGAGTGTCTCCAGATGTTCTGCCGGCCCAGTCCTGCCAGAACATTTGGACACACACCCCTCAAAGTGCCACTTTCTGGGGTGGGTGTAGACAGACCCCCAGGAACATCTACATTTTTAAAACGCGGATGCTCCTGGGATAACGGGCTGTCAGGAAGTGCCTGAAGTCAACTTAAAGGAAGTTAACAACAACAAGAAGCATCACCTCACTTTACAATACATGTTTACAAGAAAAGGTGGACAAAAAGGAGCAGTTCAAGCAACACAAAAGAAAAAGACAAAATAAAAATTTGTAACCATAAACTCAAGCAAAAAAATCCTCAATGCGGTCCAAAGTCAATAGCATATGTGGCAAATGAATTCCCTAATAAAACAGATGTGGCAAATTACATTTAATAATGTTTGACAATTCCCCACGCAGCTAATGGTTTGTTAGAAATTAGTCCCTGATGTTTTAGGGACTGCTGGCTCTAACCATCATTTGCTTGGTCCTCATTTACATGTTTCATTCCCAGCATGTCAAATTTGCCATCCTTTCCTGCGGATGGTTTATGGTGTTTTTCCCCTGCTGAGAGATTGTTTCAAAGGTCAGTATTTGTGTGTACACTACAGTGTACCCTTATCTAAGACCAAGTGTACTTTTCCAATGTGCAAAAATTAGGATGTTTGAGGTAATTGGATTGTCTGTTTCTTTCTTAGCAAAGATAAGAATCTGGATTTCAGTATACAGCTTCTCTTCTTAGCAGAGAAGCTGTAGAATTAATTAATTTCACTTTTTTTAAAAAAAATAGCTAGAACGCTTCCTGTGTTTTATGGAAATGTAAGTTTTCTTATGCACGCAGTTATATTTCTTTTTGGCTAGGGAGTAATATTTGTATTCATTTCACAGTGGCATAAGTGAAGTTCTGCATCTCATTCTTGGTACATAGTTATAGGGTTATGATTCCACTTTAACTGCCTCAGCAACATTCCATGCATTCCTGCATTGAGCAGGATGTGGGAATGTGTCCAGAGGAGGGCGACTAAAATGATCAAGGGTCTGGAGAACAAGCCCTATGAGGAGCGGCTTAAGGAGCTGGGCATGTTTAGCCTGAAGGAGAGAAGGTTGAGAGGAGATATGATAGCCATGTATAAATATGTGAGAGGAAGCCACAGGGAGGAGGGAGCAAGCTTGTTTTCTGCTTCCTTGGAGACTAGGACGCAATGGAACAATGGCTTCAAACTACAAGAGAGGAGATTCCATCTAAACATGAGGAAGAACTTCCTGACTGTGAGAGCCGTTCAGCAGTGGAACTCTCTGCCCCGGAGTGTGGTGGAGGCTCCTTCTTTGGAAGTTTTAAAACAGAGGCTGGATGGCCATCTGTCAGGGGTGATTTGAATGCAATATTCCTGCTTCTTGGCAGGGGGTTGGACTGGATGGCCCATGAGGTCTCTTCCAACTCTTTGATTCTATGATTCTATGAGTGAAACCAAATGGATCGTCTAGCCACTTCAGTCTCTTAGGTTGTTTCTATATTGTAGAATTAATGTAATTTGACATAACTAACTGCCATGGCTCAATGCTATGGAATCATGAGAGTTGTAGTTCTAAAAGGTAGGCCCCATTTACACTGCCATTATAATTCAGATTGAACTGTATTATGTGGTCAGTGTAGACTTTTATAATGCGGTTTAACTGCATTGAACTGCATAATGTGAGTCTACACAGTTCATTATAACAATAGTGTAGATGGGACCATCTTTAGCCTCCGCTGCCAAAAGAGTGCCAACTGCCAACTACAACTTCCAGGATTGAGCCAGGGTAGTTAAAGTTATATCAAACTGCATGAATTTTACAGTGAAGATGCGTCCCAAGATTCCATGATTCCTTGAAGGGAAAGGATAACAGAACAGTTAAACTAGAGAGGATGTTAATAAGCTGCACAAAGGACAGCTTATCTCATTTTAGAAAATGGCACAGACAGAAAAATGAGCAAGCTCCGAATTTGATATGGCAAGACGCAATTATGTTTTGGAGCTCAGACAATCTGGAACTCAAACAAATGAAGTGTTATTTGTTTTTGGACACATTTTTATCTTTGTATTTCTTCTGAAAAGGCCAGGTACGGTAGTATATATGGCTTGGATGTTTATCATCACAACATTGAGGTGGGTTAATTTGAGATTCTAGTGAGAATCCAGCATAAGCTACTTTGAGTCTTCTCTCTTCTTGTGGAGAGAAAAAGCAAGGTATAATGATGATGATAATATGATGGTGGTGATGATGAGTAAGAATGAAAGAATATTCATAAGACTAGCCAACATGTTAGCGTTGTTTCTGGGTATAACTCACCTGTTGATTCCAAAAAAAAAAAAAATGGCACTAGTCCCCCCCTACTAGCTCTAGGTTTTGAGATACAGCACATGTCGCATGCACCCATTGTCATCTGCTCCCTCATAAAAAAGTCATGGTAATCACATTTAAGAAACTAGAGCTGATGTGGTCTATCCAATGCAATTTTCTGAAACAGTGGCCCAAATAACCCCAGGAACAGGCCTAAAAACCAAGACACCAGGAATAGCTAGGACATGATTCATCCTGAAAGTTCAGAAGGAAGCAATCATCCCCATTTATTGGCTACACTGGTACTGAAGATGGGTTTGAGGTCATCCATTTTCTCTTCAGTTTGTGCATTTTCATGTAAATCTGGCCCAGAAGGACTCTCTCACCTCATTGGCATAGCACAGACAGTGCACCCTTGTGTCTTGATAGAGGTTGATTCCTGCTTCTGGGATGCTGGAGTGAATGGCAACCTTGGCCGAACCATGGGAAAATATCCTCTTAAGGTGATGAGGCCAGGTGGAGATGGCCCCGCCCTGGACTCGCTCCTCTTTCATATAAATCTCTGTTAATGTTCCTTTGTCTTCAGTTTTTCCAAATACAATAATTATATCTGCAGGGCCGATGTCTGTGGTTTTATTCATCCTCCTCCAACAAAATATGTTCTCTGTAGGTATTTCCTAGGTCCTCCAGGATAACTCTAGAAACTAGGACATGGAGCAACAGACTCAAATTTCAGGAAAAGAGATTCTATTTGGAAATTAGGGAGAACTTACTGGTGGTAAGGACTGTTCAACAATGAAATATGGTGCCCCGGAGTGTGATGGACTCTCCTTCTCTGGAGGTTTTCAAACAGAGGCTAGATGGCAATCTATTGGCAGTGATTTAATAATGTGTTCCTGCATGGCATGGGGTTGGACTGGATGTCCCTTCTGGTCTCTTCGACTTCTATGATTCTATGATATTCTTGGACCAGAAGTCCTTCATATCAATAGGATTCACTATGAACTGCCGTTTCACATATCAACAAAAACTCCAGGAATGTATCCCTCATGGATACTGGAGTTATACTGTTTCACAAACCCCTTTCTTTAGTGCAGTGAACATTTATATTTTTTAAATGTAAAATTGTTTTTAATATGCATATTTTATTATGCTGTTCTTGATTTTAAAAATGGATCCCTAACTGGCTGATGATCTAGCATAACTGTGGGCACATTTACACCGATCACATAACCAGAAATGTGGGTGAAATCAATTCCATGGTGGCTAAATGATGCGCAGAGCTGATTCATATCATCTTGAACCATGTTGGCCAAAGTCACAAGTTGCTTGGAACTTTGGGCCCATGTAAAATGCTGGACTGCTTCCAAGATGGAACCATGTAAACACATGATCACTCCACATTCTCTGGGTGGGGTGAGGGGGCTGGAAACATGGAATGGCATTCACTTTCACCCCCCCCCCCTCCACTCAATTCCCTTCATCATGATGGCTATTCTGCACAACATGGCTAGTGTTGGTCTTTCATTGCGTAGAGTGACACTGGCTAGAGCGACAATGCCACCAGAGAAAGGAGGGAGAGGGGAGATGAGGGGGCTATTACTTTTCATCCTCTCTCCACTCCCACATGCTCTGGTGATCTGACTGATATCATTCCAGGAGATGAATAACTGACACTAGCCATGTTGCACCTGCTGGCTGCCATGATGAAGAAATCAGGTTGGATGGTAAGAGTGGCTGTACAGTAGCACCAAACCAGGTTCAACACTGCTGGAAAATCAGAATTCCCTCTCACCTCTGCAATGACCAGGGGGACACTGCAGAATAAATCATCCCAGGGCCAATCTGGCATTTGTCACTCTGGATCAGCTTTGGAATCAGTGGTCAATGTAGATCTGCTCTATATGTCGATGTAGATTACATAACTGCACTAAAATGGGAAAAAAGAAGTAAATAAATTACTTTCACACCCCTAGTGGAAATCAAGGCTGAGATTCTATTACATACTGGCAAAGCATAACATCCAACAAATATACTTAAATGGAAGAGATGGAAGGTAATGCCTGCTGATTTCTCATTGGTAGTGCAATAGCAGCTGGATGATGTCAGGGCAAATCCCTATGGGCATTCAGTAGACTTTTTGGCTGGGAGCAGAACTGCACTCCACCACTATCTAGTAGGGGGTGTGCAAAATGGCACAGATTTCTATACTGTTTTCATACCCCCCCCCCCCCAGTTCTGTTTTTGGGAAGATTCTTCCCGAAACATAAATGGAACTCAGGGTTCTGAAAACAGAAAGAAAACAAAACGATTTTCTACACCCCTACTATCTAGTTTCCAATGCATAGACAGGGGAGTTGCAGGCTCCTTCATTGGAGGCTCCTTCATTGAGGGTTTTAAACAGAGGCTAGATGGCCATCTGTCAGGGGTGCTTTGAATGCGATTTTCCTGCTTCTTGGGAGGGGGTTGGCCTGGATGGTCCAACATTGTGATTCCATGAGTTATATTGCACAATGCTCCTTTTACGATGCCCAAGAAAGTATGTACGCTTGTGTAAACCTAGTTATACCAGTATAAATCAGTAAGAGAATTCTGGCTTTCTGGCCATCCAATGCCCATTCCAACTCCTTAACTGTTCAACTAATGGATACATACCCCCGAGTAAGCCTCATTGACTTATTGATATTTACCTTTGAGTAGCAACATGTAGGATAGTACTGTGTTTGAGGGTGATATTAAAGCCATAACTCAGTTATTCATGTTGCATTCATTACCAGGTCAAACAAATTTTTTGCATTGTGCCTCATTAAGCACAATGACAACCTGATGCAGCTTTTGTTTTATTTCCAGATTTGGTATTCATAGTTCTGTCGGTTTCCCACTCACCCCCGCCTATGCTTATACAATTATTACTTGGAGGACAAGTAAGAGTTTGGGAGTTCTGAAAAATGACCTGCCACTAGAGGTTATTTAAATTTTGCCCTTGATTTATTACTGTCGACATTTTTAAGGCCATATCTATAGCTGGTAGTTAGCAAGATTGCTGAACCAACACTTAAAAAATAGAAGTATGAAGCATAGACTCCCAGCAGCTAGCTTATTTTATTTACAGCATTCCACAGTGAGCAAACATTAAAAATTTAAAAAGAAATATTGATCTGCAGCTCCATCAAAGCCTTTCTACTAAAAGAGCCTTCTGAGAAGTTTGCCATTACGATCACACAATTGACCGGATGCTTGCAGTCTAGAGAACACCTGTGAAATCCAGATGTAAAAAGATATCTAAAGCACCAAGGACAAACACTTATTAATGATAGTGACAGAAATGAAACAAAGGTATTCTATATCTTTGGCATATAATGGATTACTCTGTTTCATATGATTTTGTGCAAAATGGGTGTGCTTGTGTCTGTGAAAGAAATATTATGCCTTGCTCTTGCTGGCAAAGCAGACCACAAGATGGCACTGTTGTCAGTCAGTTGGACTGTTCTGAAATACTTCCATTACCAGTAGAAAAAGACCTTTCTAAGTTACAGCAAAACTCTGTGTCTGGGAAGTCATGGGTTAATGGCAGAGTCATCTGTCTCCTATTCGAATCTGGGAATCAGAAACAGCTGGAATCTTGGAAAATGGCCGGCTGTGATGCTCCATTCAAAGACGTTTAGCTTCCCCAGATAATAGTGGCAAATGTCTGAAGCAAGATTTTCCTTTTTCATCAGATGCTGATGGAAACAGCACATTACAACCATTGAGGCCTTTCATGGTATCATGGTATTAGCCAGCACTAGATGATATTGGCCTCTGGTTGGGTACTTCTCATTTACAATGGGGGGTAACTCAAGTAATCTGTATGGAGCTTCCATGTCAGCAGGGTGGTTGAGCCAAATTTGAATGTGAATGTTAAATGAACTCAAAGCACAGCAGTAATAATTTAGGATTCACCCCTTTGAATTTAAAGTTCAATGTACATTTACTGCCCCGCTGACATTGGAGCTGCCTGTCTAAACACTCAACTATCTCAGGCTACTTTGGAATATTAGACATCCAAGCCTACTTTCCAATGTACTACCTGCCACCGTCCTGATTGTTCCTAATCCTTTTCTGACTTTGGAGATTCTCCCTTTCTTCTCCTCAAGGTTTTGTTGTTGTTTATTTGTTCAGTCGCTTCCGACTCTTCGTGACCTCATGGACTAGCCCACGCCAGAGCTCCCTGTTGGCCGTCACCTCCCCCAGCTCCTTCAGGGTCAAGCCAGTTACTTCAAGGATGCCATCCACCCATCTTGCCCTTGGTTGGCCCCTCTTCCTTTTTCCTTCCATTTTCCCCAGCATGATTGTCTTCTCTAAGCTGCCCTGTCTTCTCATTATGTGACAAAAGTACTTCATCTTTGCCTCTAATATCCTTCCCTCCAATGAGCAGTCGGGCTTTATTTCCTGGAGGATGGACTGGTTGGATCTTCTCGCAATCCAAGACACTCTCAGAACTTTCCTCCAGCACCACAGTTCAAAAGCATCTATCTTCCTTCGCTCAGCCTTCCCTATGGTTCAGCTCACACATCTGTAGGTTACTACAGGGAATATCATTGCTTTTACTATGCGGATCATCATTGCCAGTGTCCAAGGTTATCCACCCCATTAGGATGTCCCATGCCTCTTGCAGAACTGTAGGGCTCCTCTGGCACAAATGGCACCTGCTTCTGACAGCACAACTGAGCATACTAGAATCATATCCAACCCACTGGCTCAGATGTTTTACAGTTTTTTTCATGTCAGGAGTGACTTGAAAAACTGCAAGTCACTATTGGTGTGAGAGAATTGGCCATCTGAAAAGACACTGTCCAGGGGATGCCCAGATGTTTTGATGTTTTTTACCATCCTGTGGGAGGCGTCTCTCATGTCCCCGCATGGGGAGCTAGAGTAATCATTCCATGAACAGAATTATACTGTGTTTGTCCACTTGGCCCTCTGTAACTCACCATAAAGTCACTGTAGCCACCCTATGGGCATTGAGTGTCAGGTGAAGCACAGGAAGGATCAGAGAAGCATCTGGATATGTCCCTGTAGACAAATGCTGAGATCCTACAGGGTCCTTTGAAAGTCTCAGAAGAAGTCTTATGTCCCCTCTACACAGCTGTATAAAATCCACATTGAACTGGATTATAAGGCAGGGTGGACTCAGATAACCCAATTCAAAGCAGATATTGTGGATTGTCTGCCTTTATTTTGGATTATATGGCAGTGTGGAAAGGCCCATAATCACCCTGTGTCTGAAGACCTAGACACAGTAGCCAAACACTTCTCCGATCTTCTGTCATGAGGGGCTACAGCAGTGGTTCTCAACCTGTGGGTCCCCAGATGTTCTGGCCTGCAACTCCCAGAAAACCCAGCCAGTTTACCAGCTGTTAGGATTTCTAGGAGTTGAAAGCCAAAATATCCGGGGACCCACAGATTGAGAACCACTGACATAGAAGAAGGGCTATCACTTTTGGTGACTCTTCCTTTTGCACAACACAGTTCACAACCAATCACCAATCCCCTGCTATTGATGGGCAAAACCCATCAGTGGCTCCTGATCACACCACAGTATGACAATTTACCTGCATGGTGACACAGAAATGACATCAATGGGTGCAGTTATCCTCCTCTCCCACTCCTAATAAAAATGATTTTAATTTTCTCTTCAAACATTTTACTACTCTTAGCTGAAATTGCAATTTCCATAATGTATTTTTTAATTGAGTAGCAGAATCATGGTAGGACAGTTTTTTAATTTATTATTTATTTATTTACAGTATTTCTATCCCGCCTTTCTCAGCCTGAAGGTGACTTAAGGCAGCTTACAATTTGGCAGCAATTTGATGCCACAACAGTCATAAATACCATTAAAATATTTAACATGTCATATTGTATATACTCGAGTATAAGCCTAGTTTTTCAGCCCTTTTTTTAGGCTGAAAAAGTCCCCCTCGGCTTATACTCGCATCAAGGTTTATTATTTTATTCTGTTGTTATTATTATTATTATTATTATTATTATTATTATTTTCATTTCATTTATTATTTTATTCTATTTATTATTATTACATTTACCATTTTACTCTACTATTATACATTTATTATTTTATTGTATAATTGTTGTTATTGCTAATTTCATTATTTTACTCTTTTAATTATTGTTATTACATTTATTATGTTACTCTCTTTATTATTATTGGAAGGATACATAAGCACATTTACATTGAAGAAGGTAAATAATCATTGAATCAGAGTTGGACAGTCTTATCTTAAATTACCATTTTTGTAAATATTCAAAAATATATAACGTACTGATTCCTCAATTAATGTAACTTAATTGGTATCTATTTTTATTTTGCAATTTACCAGTAGCTGCTGCATTTCCCACCCTCAGCTTATACTCGAGTCAATAAGTTTTCCCAGTTTTTTGTGGTAAAATTAGGTGCCTCGGCTTATATTCGGGTCGGCTTATACTTGAGTATATACGGGTATACGGGTATACGAGTATATCCATATAAAAACTATTAAAAACATATAATAACCAATGTCTTCCAGTTAAATTCATTTTTCATTAGCATTGTCTAAGCCAGGGGTCCTCAAACTTTTTAAACAGAGGGCCAGGTTGCAGTCCCTCAAACTGTTGGAGGGCTGGACTATAATTTGAAAAAAAAGCATGAATGAATTTCTATGCACACTGCACATATCTTATTTGTAGTGCAAAAAACTTTTTAAAACAATACAATAATTAAAATGAAGAATTTTAACAAATATAAACAAGTATTTCAAGGGGAAGTGTGGGCCTGCTTTTGGCTGATGGGGTAGGATTTTTGTTGTTGTTGTGTGCTTTCAAGCCATTTCAGACTTAGGTTGACCCTGAGCAGGGGCCGGGTAAATGACCTTGGAGGGCCGTATCCAGCCCT
Source organism: Anolis sagrei ordinatus (assembly GCF_025583915.1). Classification (NCBI taxonomy): domain Eukaryota; kingdom Metazoa; phylum Chordata; class Lepidosauria; order Squamata; family Anolidae; genus Anolis; species Anolis sagrei. The sequence continues at coordinate 20,061,777 of NW_026844366.1, read as the reverse complement.
CAGGCCGTAGTTTGAGGACCCCTGGTCTAAGCCATTCCATGTTCACTCTTTGATAGTATCATCCTTTTCTATTACATTGTATTTCCAAAAGCTTGTTCAGAGAGCCAGTCTTTACTTTTTCTGGAAGGTCAAGAGGGAGGGGACTGATCTATTATCCCTAGGGAGGGAGTTCCACAGCTGAGTGGCCACCACTGAGAAGGCCCTGTCTCTCGTACCCTCCAAAAGTGCCTGTGAAGACAGTGGGATCGAGAGCAGCCCTCCCCCCCTTATCTTAAGATGTAACAAGAGCATGGACCACTGTGGCCAAGTCAGACTTGCCAAGGTAAGGGCGCAGCTGGTGCACAAGCTTTAACTGTGCAAAAGTCCCCCTGGTCACCGCCTAAATCTGGGGTTCCAGGGTCAGCGATGAATCCAGGATCATACCCAAGCTGCGAACCTGCGTCTTCAGGGGGAATGTAACCCCATTCAACACAGGCTGTAACCCTATACTCTGTTTGGCCTTTTGACTGACCAGGAGTACCTCTGTCACCTGGACTCAATTTCAATTTGTTTGCCCTCATCCGGACCATCACAGAGGCCAAGTACCGGTTCCGGCCCTGAACAGCCTCCTTAGTTGCAGGTGGGAAGGAGCGACAGAGTTGGACGCCATCTGCCACATAACTAGAAGTGTAATTGTGGGACCTCAGATTGCCAAAATGTCACAGTTGCACAATGCTCAGAGAGGTGTGATATTGAAGATCACCATGCTACTAAGTTGCCAAAATCCCTGATCATGTGAACAGCATGGGATAGCTGTATCATGTGATAATCAAAAATCCACTGTCATTAGTGGCTGTAGGGGGTACTTTAAAAATAATTGGGAATGGGGTGAAAGTATGTTGTATGGTTCCCCAAAGTCCTGTAGGGGACTAATTCTCCCTTCTATCATTTCCAGTACAGAAGAAAAGGAGATTTAAAACTTGCATCTCTGGCTACGGCTGGATGAAATCCCACCCCTCTCCCCATGTTCTGCAATTAGCCTTAAGAAAAGAAAATCTCTTCCCTGGTAGCTTTTACGATCTGCTGCTTCACAAAGGTCAATATATGGAAATGGATGAAGTCAGGTTGACAACAAAAAGCAGACTAAGTGGGGTTAAAAATCCATCCTGGGCAGTGGTTCTGTGCAAATGCAAGTCTTTCCTTTAATGGGGTCTGCTCATGCCACATGAAACTGCACAATGTGCTGGAATCAAAAGCAATTCAGTTCAGAGAAGTAGGTCCACCGGCGAGGTATTTTAGGTTTTTATAAATAGGCCTATAAATAATACATTTCTCTGTTTGTGCTGCTCACATTGCTATTGATATGCAGCAGAGAGTCCTCTGGGTTTAAATCTGCAGATATTTCTATTGCTTCAGGTCATTGCCATGTTACTTTGTACAAATAGCACCCACTGCCGCCAGCCCAGCATATGTTTATTTTTGCATGCCTCGATGGAGATCTTGAAAAGGCAAAGCCATCATGGGCCCATGGCTGCTTCATACCTTTTCTTTAGACTTTTGCTAAGTGCTTGCTTTTATGGGTCAGTTGAAGAGCCTCGATTGCTCTGTAATTTAGGGATTTCATGCCCAAATGCTGGGTGTCAGACTAATAGGTGATGGGCAATCAGACTCTGAAGGAATTACATAAATAATACTGTGAGGTGGGTTTTTTTCCCATATTGAAGCTTCTGCTGCCATTTCATGAGACTGTCAGGCTAAATAGAGACATTAGAAAACCCCAAGAAAACTGATTATGCTACACGGTGGTGGAAGCATTAGGCCAAATAATCCAGTTAGCGTACTGCACTCCTTGAATGCAGTTATTTCCCTTTCGAAAATATTTTGTTTTTGTTTTTTTACTTCAAAATCTCAAATAGAAAATGTATAGCAATAATAGGATAGTGTGGATTCAAGTGGCAAAGCAAGAAAACATAGGACTTCCCTCACATATTTCACAGACATGCATGGCTGAGCAACATCAAATATGAGAACTTTACTACTGGAAATGTGGACATGCAAAAAGCTGAGAGTGCCTGCCACTGGTTGGAACTCTCTTATATACCCTTCCCCCACATTCAAAAATGCAACTCCCACCAAGACAAAACCCTGCGTAAATCACCCACCCAAATCGTTGCCCGTTTTCTTTCAGGGTCAGCCGCCGCAGGTGTCTTATCAGTGTCCAACGTCAGAACCCTGATTCCTGGCACCAAAACCAAGGCCCTAGAAACTGGTTCCTGTCATCGTGCTATGCTAATAATATAATATAATATAATATAATATAATATAATATAAATATAATAATATAATAAATATAATATAATATAATATATACACATAATATTTATAATATTATAATGTAATACAATATAATACTAATAATATAATCATATTTTTTTACTACATGTAATATTACTAATAATATTAAAATATAATGGTATAGTACAATATAGTAATATATAACACTGATATTGTACTATGCTAATAATATAATATATTGTATGTATATATATCTTGTACGCCGCTCTGAGTCCCCTTCGGGGTGAGAAGGGTGGCATATAAATGTCATAAATAAATAAATAAATAAATAAATAATATTGTTTTGATCAATGGCATTGCTTTGTTGCCAACACTGTGAATCGCCCTCAGTCCCCTTCGGGGTTGAGAAGGGCAGTACACAAATATTGCAAATAAATAAATAAATAAATAAATGATATTCTTTTGCTGTTTATTTTTCCAATCTTCCTTTTTGGGTTTTTTAAAATCAAGAACTATAGTTCTGAGGTCCAAAGTGGAAGGTCCAAGAATACTGAAATATACATTCCTAATGTATGATGTATGCATATGTGCCTTCATGCTGCCTGCTGACTTATAGTATCCCTATGAATTACATAATGTTCTCTCAGGCAAGGAATATCCAGAGGTGGTTTTGCCAGTCCCTTCCTAATACTGCAAAAGAAATCTTAGTATTATTGCACTAGAGACTAATTGAATTCAATAGAATTGTGTGTGTTCAAGAACAATATGGCCAAAATCCTTTAATGTGACTGATGTATGTTTAAGTTCCTCAATGGAAAGGGATGGTCCAAAACAGAATGTTTGCATTTAATTCAAGGTTTGTAGAAATTGCATTGTGCATACAGTACTTATTCATATGTACATGGAAGAACATGCTTGTTTGGTTGGGCATTTGGTTGCACATTGTTGTCTAGCTTGAGTTGTGCAGTATGACCACTGAACATCAGATTTCTATAGTACAATAAACTTATAACTTTGCATGTGAAGATTAATGCTAAACAAATCTGATACAGGATCTCAGCCTGCTTTACAAAGGCCGGTCTGCTGTCTACTTCTTTTTGAAAACTGTATATATGTATGCATGCTGATACAGACATGTATGCAAAATGTTGATGGCAATTGGGGAGAGATGAACAAGCCTGAAATCTGTAATAATTGGGTATTGAATTTTCATAAAATGGGAATTTCACAGCAAACCTGTTTGTTTTGAACAATGCAAAAAGGACAACATAAACCACCTACTCCCATTTTTACCATTTTGGTTAGCTGTTCTTCTCATTGCTGTGAGCTGATGCATATGCTAATACATGTTAAAAGGCTCTTTCTAACGCCCTCCCGAATCAGTCTGCTGATGTGCAAAATGCCTCCCTTTTAAAACAAATGCAGAATTAAAGGATTCATTTTTTAGCCTGTTGCTATGCACTAATGCTCATTAAAAGACTCTTAGCTGCATGTTGATGTGCATTTGAAGGTATTTTAAGCCCATTTTTATGTGCTGATACACGGCAATGCTTACAAGTTTCTGAATGAATTCTAGAAAGCCTCATCCTTATTATCCTGTGAATAATCTCACAGCTTCTGAATCACCCCATTTTGCAAGGTTAAAACAGGAAAGGTGAGTCTTGATGGCTCCAAACATGAAAGCAAAACTAAGCTCTTGATACAGTTCAGCCACAGCCAATATTGTAAATAATAGAATCATAGAGTTGGAAGAGACCTCGTGAACCATCCAGTCCAATCCCCTGCTAAGAAGCAGGAAAATCGCATTCAAAGCACCCTTGACAGATGACCATCCAGATAGAACAATAGCTCCTCAGACTATAACTTGTGCTGGTACGGCTGTACCAAAAGCTCCAACTTCCTTTTCTTTCTTTGAGTGTTTGCATGTATTCCAAAGTTCCATGCATTTTGCTATAAGGTGGCTTCCCTCAGTTTGCAATTATAGGGCTAATGACCCATCAATCATTGTTAAGTTTTGGTTCCACCCCTTTCCTCAGGGCTCTGGGAGGAGAAGGATCCATTTTAGGTCAGTCTTACATTGGAAAGCTTAGCTACAGGACGTGGATTAGCTCCACCTGTAGAGAAGCTTTGTTTCTCATAGCATCCGGGGGAAATTCCGGGGGGAAACAGTTCCAAAGGACTCCAGCTGGAGAATCTACAAAGCCTTGACTGGTAGGTCTACTTGGGACCCAAGAAGCAGTTTGGAGCCAGGAGTAGAGCCCACACCGGCAAAGTTTAGAAAGTAGATTGCCCAAGGAGTGGTTAAAAAGGGTTTTCCTCTTAAAGAAAAGAAACAGTTCACAAAGCCAGTTACCTGTCCCTTGTGGACAAGATTAAGACAGCCACCAGTTGATTCAAAGCCTTGAAGCATTTGTTTAACTTGTTGAAAATGTGAGAAGTATTTGATTGTTTGTTGAAGACTTAAGCAATAATAAAGGACTTTGTTAAACCTTTCAAGCTTCTAAAGACTCTGTATAGGAAAATCCTTAGGGCTTCTCACTTGAGGCACCCCGGCTTCCCGCTGGGCACAAAGAGCACATCCTGTTCAAAAGCCAACTGCTATAGGCCCAGTGCGTGACAGCACATAACTTCTTCTTGCTAATAATGTAAAAATGTGTGTGTGCATGAAAGAGAAAAATGAATGTGTATGGGAATATGTTGTTATACTTCTGTTTTGGAAATAATAATAATTAACTATTAATATTGTTAATTATTGAGGCCGGTTAATTGCATTGAGGTCCACTGCATTGGTTGGAATCTTACGACACCATGCTGGAGCATCAAATGCTGCTAAACTTGAGTCTATCTTGATGGGTGCTGGATGCAGGACATGGTCTTGGCAGATTTACACTGGGGTAATTTGCCCGTTGAAAATGAGCTATATGTGTGGCTGCATTTGTAAACTGTTCAGAAACCTAATCAGGTTCAAAATGTAGCAACTAGACTGATGACTGGGGCTGGTTATAGGGAGCATATGATTCTCTTACTGAAACAGCTTCACTGGCCACTGGTCCATTTTCTGTAACAATTAAGCATTGTGGTTATTCCCTATTCAGCTTATGTCCACACTATCTGAAAACCTGCTTCCCCTCATATGAACCATCTTGACCAGGGGTCCTCAAACTTTTAAAGCAGAGGGTCGGTTCACTGTCCCTCAGACTGTTGGGGGGAACGGACTATGTTTTGAAAAAAACATGGACAAATTCCTATGTATATATTATTTGTACTGTAAAAACATGAAAGAACAATACAGTATTTAAAATGATGAACAATTTTAACCAACATAAATTTACCAGTATTTCAATGGGAATGGTGGGCCTGCTTTTGGCTGATCAGATAGTCAAGTTAATTCAGATTGTTGTTGTTGTTGTTGTTGTTGTTGTTGTTGTTGTTGTGTTGTGTGACTTGAAGTTGTTTCAGACAAAGAATGACTCTAAGTCTAAAGTTTAGATCAGGGGCCGAGTAAATGCCCTTGGAAGGCTGCATCCGGCTCATGAGCCCTAGTTTGAGAACCCCTGATCTTGAGTCTTATGATCTTCAGGAGAGAGATTTATTTCTGTCCTGTGACAGAGTTTCTATTGAGGACATGTGTGGGAGCCTTCTCTGGGTGCTTCCAGACAGTGCTAAAATCTGTGGTTTAAATGGGGCGGGGGGGGGGGAGTTAAAAATCCCAGGACCTGAGTGCAGGTCCTCACACAGAACTGTTAATCCTGGGATTGGGTCCTCCACTAACCTCATAGGCTTTCTCTCTATCTGAGCAATGATGCAGGGTGGACGGGGGACATCTGGTGGAAGATTTTTGTTTTTTTAAAAAACCATTATGTTACATGCTAGACTGTATGCACACATGCAAATATCTTAATATACATTTAAGCAGATTTGCATGTGCGCATATGAGGTCCAGCACATAACAGAGTGATTTCTTTCTTTCTTTTTTTTTAAACTTCTGCTGGAATTCTCTCTTTGCCCAATGGTTAATTCAAGCTCTCTCTAATATTATAAAGTTTAAAACAAAGAGTTTCAGAGAGTTCTAATTGATTTCTACTTGTGCTTCCTTTAAATCAGCTGTGTGTCTGTTTGACAGCCCAATCAGCTGATCAGTCTGTGCATGTCTGCTGGAGCAGTTTCCACAGAAGAGAGAAAGAAAACTCTTGTTTTTCAGAGTTTTTCTTATGCTCATTTTCCAGCTAGAATCGGGGTATTAGCTGACATTTTTAACATGTGTTTTTGATCTGTTGCTGCGAATTTACCACTAGTGTCGTTTAACCATCCCCCCTTTTAACCTGGTAACTTCCGCTTTGAGTCCCCCTCGGGGTGAGAAAAGCTGTATACAAATATTGTAAATAAAAACTGTAAATAAAGTAGGCTTCCCAGGCCCTCTCTGTGCTAATGCATCTTTAGCTCTGTGCTAATGCATCTGCCCCTGGTCTCTCTCTCTCTTCATCAGCACCATCAAGGAAGAGCCTCTGTGTCCATGGGTGTCTTCCCCTTTCCTGAGTATGTCATCACACCAATGGGTTGTCAGTGGTACTCTATCATTTATCCTATCCTTCATCTGTATAATTAGTGAAGAGGCTCTCTCTCTCTCTCTCTCTCTCTCTCCATCAACACTCATATGGGGCTATTTTCCCCCAAATTAGCTATCTGCCAGAAGCCTATCTTAAGCATCCATGCCACTTGAAAATTAATTACAGAAGAGAAAAGCTGAGATTACAGGGGGGAAAAACTACTGTGGATTACAGTGATTCTATTGAGAAGGATCCATTTCATGAATATTTCCATTTTGCACACAATTCCCCACCTTATATTATACATTGAGTTGGGCTTGTGAAAAATTGCTGTGTACTACTACAGTTAATTTCTTTGGTTTCCAACTTGTTCATTCTTTTCAAAATAATTTTCTCTATAAACTACTGAAGTTTTGTTAAATCCAAGAAGGGAGAAAACAAGAACAATGTATAATGTCTGAATTGTTTTAAATAGTTTTATAGATACTCGTGTGATGTTATTTGGGTTATGTGATTTTATGTTTGAATTGGTTTTTAACAGCTTTAAAGTTATTCATGTTATGTGATTTTAACTGAATTGTTTTAATAATGCTCATATTTAATTCTGTTTTAGCATTTGTGTTTACTAAGTTTTTAAACTGTGTACTTTTTTAGGTTTATTAACCACTTTGGGTCTCAGTTCCTGATACAAAAGTGGGGAACAACAACAACAACAACAAATGGTGAAGGTGAGGAGAAATTTGAGGCCCCTCAGTCCTTGAGGTTCTCAAGGGGGTTTATTCTGGTATCAAATCTAGGATGGGCCACATGCAAAGGATATATTCTCCTACTGTGCTGAACAGTCTGCTTTCAAAAGTCTTTTGCGTATCTGACAATCCTGCATCCAAAGCTAAACAGTCACTGTGATCTGTCATTCCACTCTTCAGTCCAAAGTGCGAAAGGGGTGATTAACAGAATATACTGGCTCCAGCTAAAACTAAATATTAAACATACAAGTTGGTTTGGGTCATCCTTAGAAGGGAAAAAAACACATAGCTGATTAATATTTAAAGATGCTTAGCAAAGAAACTTGCATAATTAAAGAGTGCATCAGTGCTGATCAGTCAGAATAATTCGTCTTCTTAATAGGTATTTTGTAATTTGTTAAATTGTTTTAAAATCGACAAGCAAACAGCAGGAGTATTTGCTCTAGTAGGATTAATTCATTTACAAGTCTGAGCTTGTTGACGTATCCCATTTGAAGAGGCAAAAACAAAAACTAGGCATTTCCTGGATTTGATGTAGAAGCCAGCCTTAGGCCCCTTCTACACTGCTATATACAATCCAGATTATCTGCTTTGAACTTGATTATATGGCAGTGTAGACTCATAGAACACAGTTCATAGCAGATAATGTGGATTATCTGCTTTGATAATCTAGATTTTATGGCAGTGTGGAAGAGGCCTTAGAATTTTTTCCATGGTTCCTCAGCTACCTGATATGAAAGACATACAAGGAGAAGATGCAGGTGGGATTTGGAGAAGGTGAAACAGAGCCTGCAAGGTTTTCACTTCCCTTTAAGATAAGTGGACAGCAAAAGCAAAAGAGGCACTTCTCAGGTTGGATCTACACTGCCATATAATCCAGATTATCAAAGCAGATAATAATCCCTATTATTTGCTTTGAACTGGATTATAGGTGTGTACACTGCTAGATAATCTGGAATAAACAGATAATCTGGAATCAGATCCTGTGATATAGACAGTGTGGAAGGGGCCTAAGGCCCCATCTACACTGCCAAATAAAATGCATATTATTTGCTTTGAACTGGATTATATGCCAGTGTAAATTCATATAATCCAGTTCAAATAAAATAATCTGGATTATATGGCAGTGTAGATCCAGTCTAAATGAGGCCTAAATGGCCACAGTGTGAGAACAAAGTTAAAAGTTGAAAGGGACTTTTCAATTGTGGTTGCCTGCAGTTGTTATATTAGTTGGTAGATACTATAAGATCTTGGAGGTTTTGTTGATGCTAATGTGTGTGCCTTTAAGAAGCTTCCAACCTTGATGACCCAAGCTCCCTCAGTGGTTTTCTATTGCTGGGTGGAGTATCAAACCTTGATCTCCGGAATTGTAGTCCAGTGTTCAAACCACTACTCCATGCTAGCTTCTACCATACCAGGTAGTCAGGTACCCACATGAATTCACCCATGAACAAATTATGACTGACATCCTCTTGGTTGTTCCTAGCTAAAATAGACCTACTTAAATCAAATGCTAAATTGTGAGTCATCACAGAGGTTAATCCTACTGCTTCAATTGATTTATTATCAGAATTGACCAAAAATTTAGTCACATGTTTTTTCACCTCTCTCTGTGGGAAATAGTTGGTAATACTTGAATGAGGCATTATACCTTTGCCCCAATTTCTGAATAGTTGAGTGAAGGTTCTTGCCATGAATCTGGATACTTGTAACTATTTAGGGCTTGTCTACATTGATGGAAAAAAAACCTGGCCCTGCATTTTCCCAGTTTACATTGACCATGCTCAATGATCCCATCACACAAATTTAGTGAAGCAACCATAATGTTTTAACCTCTTCTACTAGCAAATGAAGCTACAAGGAATTGCAACAAGGGTCTTGCTTATTGTTTTTGTAAGCTGCCTTGAGTCCTCATGGGGAGAAAGGTGGGATAGAAATATAGTTAATAAATAAATAAAACTAAATTCTTACAGTTTTCCTCTCCAATGGGAGGAGGCTAGAATTCTCTTCTTCCTTCCACCCGAATTGCCAGGTGAACAAACCTCACAACCTCTGAGGATGCCTGCCATAGATGCAGGCAAAACAGGAGAGAATGCTTCTGGAAGATGGGCCATACAGCCCAAAAAACTTACAACAACCCAGTGAACAGATGCCCTTTATCAGAACTGGCTATTGGCTGTTAAGGTGTGCTGTGGGAAGGCATTTAGGTAATTTTATGAGTACTGTAAATCTGGAAAGGCAGATTTAAAGTTCAACATTAAGAAAATAATGACCACAGACTACTTACATATCTTTAAAGTAGATGAAGAAGACATTGAAATAGTTCAAGATTTTCCACATCTTGGCTCAATCAATACATCAGAAGAAATGCTTAACAATAACATAGTAATGCAATAAAAATAACAAAAGTATAATAAAAGGAAATTATAAATGCTAAAGGAATTAGAGCGAGCTGAGCCAAATGTGATGGGGAAAAATTATAAAACCCATGGGTGAGATAGATAGGAGGTGCTATGACTAGAGGGAGGCTTGGAAGGGATAAACAATAAGATTAATCTCCACTGAGGGATGAGATGAGGTACATCAGAAAGACAAATTGGTCCTCACTAGAAAATAGAATTCTTGGCACATTGGGGGGCAGTGGGGAAAGAAGACGACCAAATTCCACATGAATAGACTCAACCAGGGAAATCATGGCCCTGAGTCTACAAGATTTGTGCCTGAGTGGAGGACAGGGTGGCTTGTGGTCTCATTTAATAGAATTGCCATATATCAAAGGCTGTATAAAATCCCACATTATCTGCTTTCAACTAGGTTATATGGCAGTGTGGACTCAGATAATCCAGTTCAAAGCAGATATTGTGGATTATTAGTCTTGATATTCTGAGTTATATGGCTGTGTGGAAGGGCCCAAAATCAACTTAACAACAACAACAACTGAATAGTTGAATATAGAACAGTTACTGGCCTGTAACTGTGAAATACAATATCAGCCATTCATTCTAAATATGTATCAGTGTGCAGAAGTTTGCATGCTCAAACGTTATCTATATCCTCTAATTGCATCCCTTTTGAGGGCTCATTCCCTCTGTTTTTGTCAATGCCATTGTACCTCCCTTCATGCTCCCTAAGCACAAAAGAACTATCCATATCAAAGGCACATTATGTTGTGAAAATCAGACCTATATTAGACATGCTAACTCCATCATGCTGTTTCGCTTCTTCCCCTTGCTTTTGTTGCTTTTCTTATTTGTTGTCAAAGTAGTGAGGAGATCATATACTACAGACCCAGGCATCTCTGATTCCACCTCTGAAAATTTACCTATTCAAAATGATTACTACATGCTTAAGAACTTCAAAGACTCCATGTCTCCCAGGAAGGGAGGAGGTGGCTTCAAAGGATTTCATTGCTTATGCTAATTCCGGTAGATGGAGAACCTTCCCTACCCTTCAGACCAATGAAGGCAGGGTCCCGGTGGAGACGTTTCTACACTGCTGGCATGCTTCCTCCATCAAAGATTTTAATTCTTGGCATTCCTCATTTGACATTTCCCATGTCACGGACAGATTTGCTTACAGGGAAAAAGGAAAAAAAGCGAGGGCTACTGCTGGGGTAAGTCCACCTTCAAAAGGTTTGAGGCTTCTTTGGTTGGGAATCCGCCAAGGATTGGGCAAAGGAGTGTCTTCATGTGAAATCTCATTACAAGAGGAATCTTTGAGGGACTCTCTCAACAGTCATTAGTAGCACGGCTCAAATCTTGCAAATTTTTGGAGGATCTTTGTAGAGCTGGCGGCTGTCTCGAACTGTTCGGGTTTAGCTGTCTGAATGGGTAGCTTTACAGATTAAATGCTTCTGTTACCATCAATTCTTCTGCACTCTAAAACATTAGGGAACTGGAAAGCTCGGAGCAAAGTCTTATACATTTTTTGAACAGAAATACTCGCTCACACACTCTTTCCTCAAATCACAAATGTGAAAGGCTTTTTGAGAAGTAGCTCACAATAACAGAACTTTTGGTGCAATTGTTTTCATAGCACAGATGTTCCATTATGTAGCAGAAAGTGACAGCGCTCTTTATATGTACAAACCAGCTGCGAGGGTTCAATCTTTGGCAGATTTGAACATGACTGAGAATCAGAATGGAAAAGACAGTAAGCACATTTATAATGCTTGTTTATTGAATTTGATAGAAGTTATATACAAAAAAGTTTGCATATTGTAGAATTATGCAGGGGGACTCAGCAATGCCTAGAGATTTGTCTTTCTACATTTCCAGCATGATTCTATAGTCAACTTCTGTCAGAAGTTACTCTGGAAATTCTTCTGGAAGTTGACTGTAGAATCACAGAAGAAGATTACAGCAGAAAGCAGAATACACATAGTCAGACATGCATTCTAGATGTTAAGAAAATCATTTTTAGCAAATTTATGAGGAAACTGAGCATGACCTCATGATCATTAATACTAAAAGAGAAGAAAAGAGTTCAGGATGGCTTGGGTTTCTAAAAAGTGAGGCACAATTTTAAATAGTTCCAATGAGAAGGAAAAAGAGGAGATGCTTAAAGAAACCATTGGAAAAGGTAAAGGTTTTCCCCTGGGATTAAGTCCAGTCATGTCTGCCTCTGGGGGTTGGTGCTCATCTCCATTTCTAAGCTGAAGACCAGCGTTGTCTATAGACACTTTCAAGGTCATGTGGCCAGCATGACTGCATGGAGTGCCATTACCTTCCCACTTGAACGGTACCTATTGATCTACACACATTTGCATGTGAATAATAATAATAATAATAACACTTTATTTGTACCCCACTACCATCTCCCCAAGGGACTCAGTGCGGCTTACATGAGGCCGAGCCCAAACACAATACAAGCAATAATCACAACAATACAAGCAATTAAAATAAAACATAGACAATAAACATATAACATTATCAATAAGACAACATAAAATTAAAAACTATGGGAAGCCCAAATGTAAAAATTAAAATTGGAAATAGTGCTGAGGCCTGGACGAAAAGGTGATAGTGGCATTTGTGGAAGACATACGAGCAGACCTAAAAATATAAAGTGCTTTGGAGGGACAAAGTGCTATGGGATCATTATTCCAGGAAGGCACACTGAAACAACCACATCTTCAAGCTCCTCCTAAAGACTGCCAGGGTTGGGGCCTGTCTGATGTCCTTAGGGAGTGAGTTGCAGAGTCAAGGGGCCACCACCGAAAAGGCCCTCTCTCGTCCCCACCAATCACGCCTAGCAGTTTTCTCTCGTCCCCACCAATCGCGCCTAGCAGTTTTCAAACTGCTAGGTTGGCAGAAGCTGGGGACACAAATTTTATACCATTGTTCTTCTAGCGCAGTGGTTCTCAACCTGTGGGTCCCCAGATGTTTTGGCTTTCAACTCCCAGAAATCCCAACAGTTAGTAAACTGGCTAGGATTTCTAGGAGTTGTAGGCCAAAACATCTGGGGACCCACAGGTTGAGAACCACTACTCTAGAGCTTCCAGGAATCTGAAGTAAATCCTGTGTTTCATTGAACTGCGTTTGCCTGGCAACCCCTGAAATAATGAGACCACACACAATAATTTGGGTTAAATTGTGGGCAACTTTTATTTAACATTACCTATTTAACTTTGTACCTGAACCTAAACTAACGGGTGATTTGAACTTGGTGTGTCAAAGCTGAGGTAGTGTCTCAGCCGAGCCTATTCCTCAGCTAATTGGGGCAAAACACCTGGGTCCCCTGGTAACCTAACCCAGGCAACCGCTAAGGGAAACTTGTGGAAAAGTTTCTCCCAAACTTGTCGAGACCAGACTCTTCCCATTTCTGGACCATTTGATTTCACCTCACCAATAAGTTGACTTCCAGGTGAGTGTTTTAGCTAATGGCCCATGTTACGGTGAGTTGTAAAAGGACCAGCACCAAGTATATGTGTGTGTGTTAAAGAAAACCTTATACTGTTAATTATCATGTGCAGCTGCTAATCTGGGTCAGCAAGTAGGTTTGAGCCACACCCATTGGGGTATAACTGTATGTGGCTTAGAATACAGTTCAGCTCTATGCTCAGAAGCATTTACTCTGAGGAGTCTTTTGCTCACAGCATTTGTGCTGCTCATTTGAAGGGAGATGAAGAAGCCAAGCTCTTTGTGTTCTGTATTTCTTATAAGGACTATGTGTGTTGCACTGTTTATTTTGTATGCAACACTACAAGTTTATGTTTTGACTCTGCTGACAAAAGTAAAGTTTTCTGTTTTTATGCAAAGTTATTTTGTCTTTTGCATTGGACCAGACTAAATTATGTTTAAGTGTGTACACCACCTTTTGAATTTCCCTAGCTATTTTTCACTAAGGCCTACTTATAAAACCCACTATCCCAACTAGCCCCTAGACAGTATAATGTGGCGAAAAACCCTCCTTGAACATAGGAGGGGGGAAAATCCCTACCTGGTGTCAAAAGGCAACAATAATTATACTGTCAATGGGCGGGCGTGGTGGGTTGACATCCAGGCTTAGAATGAGGGCAAGAGGCTGGTCAAGCCGTTGGCTGACCATGTCCCCATTATGGATAGTTCCACATGGAACCACCCATTCTCAGATTTGGGGGAGGAGGAACATTGCTCTCTCCCCCTAGCTTTTGCCAGGGGGAGAAAGTTCCTAATAATTAGAAGCAGAATTATGCTGTAAATCCAGCCATGCATCATGTGGAGACCCTGCAGCTGCTTTATTTTGGCCATGTAGCCAAGAATGACTTTCCTGAATCAATAAATGTACATTTTCTGTTTTAACCTTACAAGAGCATCATTATAGTCAGTTCCTTTGTTTCTTTTACGAACTCAATTTCCATTAGCCCCATTGCTTAATATAGGCCCTTTCTACACAGCTGCAAGAAATCTGGATTATCTGCTTTGAACTAGATTATCTGGCAGTGTACAAGGGCCCTTAGATACCAAATATTCTTTAAATAGTCACCCAAAAAGGTGGCTGTAAGAACATGGTATGGCATTCCAGAGTGCCATAGAAGAAGATGAGACACCTGTGTTCCAGCCTCCAAAACATGCCTACACTTGGCCTAAGAACTGAACTGAGGTTGCAGAGTATATGCTTTCTTGAGCTGTTGCTGGGTGAGAATGGAGAAAAATCACATTTGATGGCAGATTTCCACAGCCTTATTTTCCTCGGCTTGCTCTACAAAGCAGAATTACATAGGCTTTCTTAAGATGTCAGTTTTAGAGCAAACTCATTATCATTGATGTTCTATAATCCAGACTGACAAGATATCCGCATGACAAGGCAGCTTTGGCGTGGATGATTGTATTCTTTTTGATCACTGGTATTTACAGTAGTATATAAAGCGCCATTCATTTTCTACTTTGTTTGATTGAAAGCAAAGACAGGAGACGGGACTTAATACAGAAGGATTGCCTAGAAGCGATATACATAAACACCACTCCAGCTTCTGTGCCTGATGTGTAATCTTCCAGCAATGACAAGTTAGAATATGAACTAAGGAATACGAACAGAGGTAACAAGAAAAAAAAAACTTGAACTATGTGAAATTGCAGTGGGAAATTAAGTCTAAAATTAAAAAAGCAAAAAGTATAAAACCATGACTAGATATTAGATTGGCTCTTGTCCTTGATTAAGTTTGTATCAGGGTAAGCATGCCTTTAAAGATGTAATACATCATCCAGAGTGTGGTGGAGGCTTCTTCTTTGGAGGCTTTTGAACAGAAGCAGGATGGCCATTTGTCGGGGGTGTTTTGAATGCAATTTTCTTGCTTCTTGGCAAGGGGTTGGACTGGATGGCCCACGAGGTCTCTTCCAACTCTGTGATTCTAAGTGTCCAAAATGCACTCCACATTCTGTGGAGCCAATTTTGCCCAGGAATATATTGGAATCTGTTGCTGTGCACTAAAGCACTTTACCCAGGCTTACCTGTGATTTTTTTAATGTGCTGTATACTCTTAAATCCATGCTGCAGCATGGATTTGTGCTGTGTATTTTGTGTCTGTCACAGTTTTGAGTTGGCTTGGAGCTGCATTAAATGGTAAGTGTTGATGAACCCTTTGCCACTCAAATTTGGGCAGGCAAGGGTCATGGAAAGGGATCAGATGGAGGGCATGGAAGAGGGATGGTAAGTGTTTTGTGGATCTCTGGGGCCATAGGAGGGAACAGGGTGATGGGACATGAAGAGAGTTACTAAAGCACCTTTCTACTATATTTGCACCATGGACTCACACATTGCCCACCCATCTACCCTCTGTCCCATGTATTTAATAATAATAATAATAATAATAATAATAATAATAATAATAATAATACACAGAAAAATATAATAATAAACAGAAAAATACTGTGGGATTTTCGAATTCAGAGTGACAAAGTTTTGGAACACAATACACCAGACATCATATTTGTGGAAAAGTTTGGATTATTGATGTCGTCATACCAGGTGATAGCCACATTGAGGAAAAACAACAGGAAAAACTCAGCCGTTATCAGGACCTCAAAATCGAACTGCAAAGGCTCTGGCATAAACCAGTCCAGGTGGTCCCAGTGGTCATTGGCACACTGGGTGCTGTGTCAAACGATCTCAGCCGGCATTTGGAAACAAGAAACATTGACAAAATCACAATCTGTCAACTCCAAAAGGCCATCTTCCTTGGATCTGCCCGCATCATTCGAAAATACATCGCACAGTCCTAGACGCCTGGGAAGTGTTCAACTTGTAATTTTGGGATATGAAATCCAGCATATAGATCTTGTTTGCTGTGACATACTGTGTTTTTGAATCAATATAATAATAATTATACTTTATTTATATCCTGCCACCATCTCCCTGAAGGGACTCGAGGCAGCTAACATGAGGCCAAACCCAAGTAAATACAACAGGCAATGACATCAAATAAAATGCTTAACAATAGCAAAATAATATCATAAAATAATGACAATAACATAATAACACAAAATAAAAATGATAAAAGAATTAAACAAGGCGAGCTGCTTAATGTGTGTGCCTGTTAGGAAAATTAAAACCCTACCTAGCCAGCTTAGATCCCAGCATTTAAAGTACCTACTCTTAATATCTCCTCACAGTGATGTCTTTCTCCCCTTCTCAGTGCTGCTGGCATGATTCCGGCATGGACTCCACCAGAGCCCATCATTATGTAGGGCTGGGCTACTTCCAGCTGGACTCTGTTGGACTCCATTCCAGCAGCATCAAGCATAGCCCAGTGTTCACCTGACCCCTCATACAATAAGTCAGGGAGGAAGCAAGAGGAAACCGGGGACAATACAGAAACATCATGGGATGGGATCAGTAAGGGCACAAATACTTTCACCTGTTGCCTCCCACAGTCCCCTGCCTTCTCAAACTCGATGTGATGAGGTTCTTAGTTAGGTTGAAGTTGAAGGAGATTAGACAGGAGAGCCATCCAATGGATGTACAAGATGTGTAGTCAGATTGACAAGGAAACAAAGAAAGGCTATTGGTTGATAGATTTATGCATGTTAGGGAGAAAAACAAACCAGCAGCAACTGCAGTATGTGATCTAAAATAATCTGAGATAGGGACTTCTGGGACATGGCAGAAACACCTTTTGTACCAGGAGTGTGGCTCAGCTGGCTGGGAGTCAGCTGCATT
This sequence comes from Anolis sagrei ordinatus, assembly GCF_025583915.1. Lineage (NCBI taxonomy): Eukaryota > Metazoa > Chordata > Lepidosauria > Squamata > Anolidae > Anolis > Anolis sagrei. Next base: position 20,044,571 of record NW_026844366.1, on the reverse strand, counting down.
GAGATCACTACTAACCAAAAGATCATGAGTTCGAAGCCAGCCTGGGTCAGAGTGAGTTTCCAACCAATTTGTGTAGCTTGCTGTTGACCTTTGCAGCCCGACAGTTGCATCTGTCAAGTAGGAAATTTAGGTACCACTTATGCTGGGGAGGCTAATTTACAACACCATAAAAATCCCCAGCAAGCATACAAAGAATGAGAAAGTACTTCATCAGTGTCACAAATGGACGGCAAAACGACAGCTCCCCTGGTGGCCAGAATACTCTCATGAAAAAGCTGGAATGTTAAATAGCCTCTGTTTGTCTGTCTATGTATGTTGTTGTGTGTCTATGGCATTGAATGTTTACCACGTATATGTACATTGTAATCTTCCCTGAGTCCCCTGCGGGGTGAGAAGGGTGGAATATAAATACTGTAAATAAATAAATAAATAAATAAATAAATTTAAAGGCTGTGTGGCATTCAAGATCAATTTGATTTCATATTTAATCTGGGGCAAGATAATGCTCAATGAAGCTGAGATATAGCCCTAGTATGGATAAGGCTCTGGTTGTGTTGGCTGTGCTTGGAGCAACACTTTGCAGCTGGGACTATGCCCTTATTAAATTCCCCCCACTTTCTGAATTTTTTATTTGAGTGGAGCCCCAGCCATTTCCTAAAAGTGCCAGATAATGATGTTGCCCTAAATATATAACACAATAAGGCAAACCCAGAGTCTATATCAATGACTCTACTATAACAGAAAGCTCAAATTCTTTCTTTCTCTTCAATGTAATTGTTCTCAATCTCTTTCACTATTTCCCCTAAACACACACACATACACACAGCCACAAGAAAAATAAAACCTCTGGTGTATAAAAGGCCCAAAGGATGTGTGTTTGCATGGAAACCTGTGGAGGAATAAAGATCCGCTCCTCGACACAGAAAGGACAGAAACCCTATGATCTATTGTGCTGATGATTCACTAAATGCATATTGACGTGATGGACAGTCCTGGCGTCAAAGGAGTCCATTGTGAATACAATCTGCAGATAATGGGTCTCTGGGAGATTGTTTGAAGTGTGCCATTTTAATTCATGCAGGTGCGCATCCAAGATGCACAGAGGCTCAGCGTACTTTAGATGTACCGCAGAGCCTCTTCCGAACACCTTGGGCACTGTCTTATACACTTCGATTGATGGAGCCATTTACGTTCTCAATGGACGCACAATAATGATTCCATTTGGACCGATCCAATTTCAATGCCATTGCCTTGTGTGCTTCCATTAAAGAGACGGGGCCGTTACAACCCGGGTGACAGATGATTTCTTTAAAAAGGGAGAGAAAGGAAATTAACACAATATATTGAATTGCACCGAATTGACACAATAAATAATGAAATGGACCAGGCTTTCACCTCTCTCTGCGGCAATTCCATGAGGAAGAATAGACATATTTACCACATAGTTGATGTCACACCTTGCGCTAAGGTTAAAATAGATGGCAAAACCTTTATAAGATAGTGATGGTATTACAAAGCTGGCCAGATTTTATATTGCTAACAATATAATTCCAATTGTGAAGTTGAACAAATGTTCCCTAACACTCCCACCTCCATCCTTCTCCGCTATAGCCTGTCATTGCTAGGTGTTTTCAGTCCTCGAACCCTTGCATATTTCTTGATCATCAGTCTTTTCGACTACTGTAACCTCCCTCTCCACTAGACTTTTTTTTGCTGTTATCACCGACTCTGATGACTCCATTTGTCATATTCCCTCCTACCTTATCACCAAGGACATCATTGTAACAGGTATCTTACTAAAGAAGTGCTCTGTGTTATTGTGGCTTTACTCTTCAGGGGAAAAAAAGTTTTGGATGTGAGGGAAATGGACAAAGAAGAACAGGGCTGGAGTTGGAAAAGGAATTATGAGAAGCTGCTGTTAAAGGCATAGGAACAGCAGCAGGTTAAAATAGCTGGCAACACTATAAGTAAAACAGGCATCCCTCCACATTCATTGGGCTTAGGGATGAAGGAATCATGTTGACATCACTTTAACTGCCATGGCTCAATGCTACAGAATCCTGGGATTTGTAGTTTGGTGGGGTGCCATTATTCCTTAGTGGAGAAGGTTAAAGAACTTGTAAAACTACAAATCCCATGGATCCTACAACACTGAGCCATGGCAATTAAAGTAATGAGAAACTGCATTAATTCAACAGTGTAGGTCAGTGGTTCTCAACCTTCCTAATGCTGTGACCCCTTAATACAGTTCCTCATGTGGTGGTGACCCCCAACCATAACATCTTTTTTGTTGCTACTTCACAACTGTATTTTTCCTATGGTTATAAATTGTAATATTTGAAATAAATAAATAAATGGTGTAGAAATCTGATATGCAGGATATATTTTCATTCACTGGACGAAATTTGGCATAAATACCCGATATGCACAAATTTGAATACTGGTGGGGTTGGGGGGGGATTGATTTTGTCAATTGGGAGTTGTAGTTGCTGGGATTTATAGTTCACCTCCAATCAAAGACCATTCTGAACTCCACCAATGGTGGAATTGAACCAAACTTGGCACACAGAACTCTCATGACCAACAGAAAATACTGGAAGTGTTTGGTGGGCATTGACGTTGAACTTGAAGCAGAATTTAATGGAAGAGGTCTAATGAAAGTAAAAGACTGGGACTTCTGAAGATGGTAAATATGGAAAGGATAAAAGGGGAATTAAGAGACTTAGATTTGGTACAAGTATCTACAATTGGGTAAATGGTCAAGTGATATAAGGAAAAAATATAATGGAGGTAGGGAATACACAAAAATAGAAAAGATGATAACTCAAAGGGAGACTAAAGAAGAGAATATAACATTAAAAGGTACAGTAAGTGATATCTATCAACTGTTATTAAAGAATGAACAGGAACAAGATTATTTGAAGGAAGTATGGGAAACAGACTTGGGGGAAAAAGTGAATAATCAGGAATGGGTAAAGATATGGAGTATGAGATTACTAAAAAATATGTCTATAAGAATCAAGGAAAATTACTATAAAACGATATGGAGGTGGTATCTAACTCCCATTAGATTAAATCAGATTGATAAAAAAATACTCAAATCAGTGTTGGAGAGGTTGTCAGGAAATAGGGACGTACCTTCATATGTGGTGGTCATGTAAAATTATACAAAATTTTTGGGAAAGCATATTCAAAGAAATAAGAGCAATAATAAAAATAGAGATTAAGACTACACCAAAATTAGCTTTATTACTTATACATGACAATACAATTCCATCACAAGAGGAGAAAGAATTGGTTTCTAATTTGATAATAGCAGCTAAATTGCTAATAGCAAAATACTGGAAAGAAAAAAAGAAATTCAATTAGAAGAATGGTATAGGGAAATTTGGAATATAGCTATTAATGATAAGCTAACCTGCAATATTAAAATTAAAAGGGGAATATGGAAACAAACAGATTTCTGGAAAATATGGGGAAAATTTATTGAGTATATTTTTAATGAGGGAAAGGGGCACAAGCCAGCAACAGAAACAATGACATTTTGGAATTGTGAAATAACATGAGTAGGTTGGTCCTGGTGAAGGGGGCACAAACTAAGGGTAAAGGGAAGAGGGGGGAAATGGTATAATACTAATTATAAAGAAATAAAACATGTATAAGTAGATAAAAGGTGTGTGGTAGAGATATACATAGTATAAGTTGTAACGGAATGATAAGAAATATGCTTAAAGATGTATTTGATTATTTTTACTGTTAGATTGTATATAATATGACAAATTCTTCTATCTAAGATGTTGTAAAAAGAGGGAAGAATGTATGCTTATACATGTTGTTTGATAAATGTATAATAAAAAATTTTAAAAAAGAATTTTGAAGTTGTAGTTCACCTACATCCAGAGAGCACTGTGGACTCAAACAATAATGAATCTGGATCAAATTTGGCACAAATACTCTATATGCTGAATGTGAGCACTGGTGGAGTTTGGGAAAATAGACCTTGACATTTGGGAGTTGTAGTTGCTGGGATTTATAGTTCACCTACAATCAAAGAGCATTCTGAACTCCACCAATGATAGAATTGGGCCAAACTTCCCACACAGAGCCCACATGATGAACAGAAAATCCTGTAGTTTCTGATGGTTTTGGCGACCCCTTTGAAACCCCCCTCGTGATCCCCCCAGAGGTCCCGACCCCCAGGTTGAGATGTAGATGCACCTTAGGACTCTTTAGGTCATTGAGCACAACTTTGTGGTCTACCCCTATGATTGCATAGACTGAGCAATGGTAGTTAAAGAGGTATCAAACTGCAATGATTTTACAGTGTAGATGCATCCCCAAGAGATCATATTATTAATCTAATCTGTAAATAATTAAACCCACAAAAGTGAAACATGAAAATGACTGCACATTTAAAATGTATTTATTTTATTATCTACTTCACTTGTATATTGCTTTTCTCACCCCAGTGGGGGACTCAAAGTGGTTTCCAACATAATTATGGCAAAATTTAATGCCTCACATACAGAAACCTAACATAATGATAATAAAATACAATTATCAATTAAATAATAAAACATGGCATCATTTAACATTAAAACATGGAATTGAAAACGAATCAATATAAACATTAAAATCACACATTCCAACAATCGTAGTCCAGGCCGTTCCAAATATCATATCTATTGCACATAATTCCTGATCATTCCTTGTACTGTTTATTGCCCAAAGGCTTGGTCCCATAACCAAGTTTTTAATTTTCTTCTGAAGGCCAGGAGGGAGGGCACTGATCTAATTTTGTAGGGGAGAGAGTTCCACTACCAAGGAGCCACCACTGAGAAGCCCCCCTCTCTCTTCCCCAGCAATTGTACTTGAGACGGAAGTGGAACTGAGACCAAGGCCTCCCCCGATAATTTTAACCTCTGAAATGCTTCATAGAGTGAGATATGTTCAGACAGGTAAGCTGGGCCAAAACCATTTAGGGCTTTATAGGCTAAAGCCAGCATTTTGAATTGTACTTGGTAGCAGACTGGCAGCCAGTGGAGCTGGCGTAACAGCAGGGTTGTATGCTCCTTGTACTCCACTCCAGTGAGTAATTTGGCTGGCGCCCATTGGACCAAGTGACGCTTCTGAACAGTCTTCACAGGCAACCCCAGGTAGAAGGTGTTGCAGTAGTCTATACGAGATATAACCAGAGTGTGGACTACCATGGCCAAGTCTGACTTCGCAAGAAATCATATCTTATGCTTCTTTTTCCTTGTGCCATCCACAATTCTGGTCTTTTTTAATATTTTCCAAAGACAAAACAGACTGACGACTCACGCCTATTATTAATCACAGGTGCTAATCAGATATGTGTTTTCTTCTTCCTTTCCAAGGAAATGACTTTAATACGACTGAACTGAAGTTGGAGGCAGAAAAACCAGACTACCCAAATTTGCATGTACAGCGGAACAAGTTTCCCTGGGGGTCTTTGACAATTCCAAGCTTCGGTAAACCTATTTAAAATAAAAGCCGTGTTAAAAGCAAAGTTCCTTTGCCTTAAAGATGCACGGCGATATAAAAAGTTATTCTCCATGGAAATTGCGCCTTTAAATGACATTTCTCTTTTATGAACAGTTTTATTACAAAATAGATTTCCTGAAGCTAATTTCATCAGTTGCCTCCATTCGGCGGCTACTTCCCACTGCCTCCCGAACTTCTTGTTATCCAAGTGTTGGGTACATTAATTGTGGGATGATGTAAGAGGCTTGGCACCTTTCCAAAGCACATCAGCTCCAAGATATCAAGGCTACCAAGGACCAGAGGGGAAAGATGCTCAACTCAGCTGGCTGTGGCAAGTGTTATTTAAAGCAATATTTCCCTTTGATAGATTAAGTGTCTCCGATGGATTTGAGGGATGATATCTCCTTGGTGTCATTTTAACAAGATGTATATGTTGTTCGACGTATTTCACCATAATGCATCGCTCTCCTGGAGAAGGAAAAAGTGATTAGTAACACTAATTAGAAAGTTCTCCGAGACAGACTTCGCTTGATAAAGTACGATGCGGGCTTTCTGTCATTAGCAATAGGACAATGAGTTCAAGGTAGAATCAATCTTAAGTGTGATTGCAGAAATGATGTTTAAAAATTATAGCTCTCTCTTTTCCCTCAGTCTATTGCTCTGCATCCTAAATTAAATGATGGTGTTTAATAAAATGAGGGAAGGTGGGAAGCAGTCCTTCACTTGTCAATGACACACATATGGTTCTATAATGTCCTTCGACCACTGCCTGCTTGTTATTTGTGCCAAGTCCAGAACTGATAAACTGGGGAATTGATGGCATGGATTCTCTTTAGGGATGGAATCCAAATAGAGAGATATCTCAGGTGCCATCTACACTGACCATTTAATGGAATTTCAAACCAGCATCTCTGTGCAGGTGATTATATATGAATTCCTAGAACCAGTTTGAGGTCGAGATCATGATTACACAAACCACAGAGTAACAATGCAAACTAAGGGCTTTCTTTTGTGCACTATTGCAGCCATTTGTTGTCTAGCCATTGCAGGTTAAGCTAACTAGTGGTCTTGGTTAACACGGTAGATGAATTACTGACCATTACCTCTATAACTGTTGCACCTCAAGCCTGGATCCATCTATGACCACAGCACCACACAGAGTCCAGAGCAAGGGCCCTCAAACTTTTCAAACAGAGGGCCAGGTCACAGTCACTCAAACTGTTGGAGGGCCAGATTATAATTTGGAAAAAAAAATGAATGAATTCCTATGCACACTGCATATATCTTATTTGTAGTGCAAAAAACAATTTAAAACAATACAATAATTAAAATGAAGAACAATTTTAACAAATATAAACTTATTATTTCAATGGAAAGTGTGGGCCTGCTTTTGGCTGATGAAATAGGATTGTTGCTATTGTGTGCTTTCAAGTCATTTCAGATTTAGGTTGACCCTGAGCGAGGGCCAGGTAAATGACCTTCGAGGGCTGTATCTGGCCCCCGGGCCTTAGTTTGAGGACCCCTGGTCCAGAGTATAAGCAAAGAATTTATTGTAAAAACACCTAAAATATATGGAAAAAATAAAGTAAGAAGATGAACAATCCAAAACAGGATTTGTAGTAGGTGATAATCACACAGAATTACCAATGCCTCATGAAAAATCTAAAGGTCACACAATCCAAGAATAGCCAAAAGTCAGAATTACAGCATAAAACCATAAGCAACTGATCTCCTTAGAAAACCTGAGCAAGAATCATGAAACAAGAATACAAAAACCTTCCATGATATGTAAATCCAAAAACAGGACTTGACTTGACACAAGATCTCAAGCCTGGGTTCACCCTTGAACACCAACGTTGCCTGAACTGAATTTAGGGTACACACTGGCTGTTAATAAGCAGACTAAACAGACATGAAGTCATCACGTTTCCTACTGACTTTCTCTATCTGTTTCCCACAGAGCCTTGCTGACCTACGGAGCTGACTATCCGCTCTAATCTGCAAACGTAAATTCTTGCTTAGTCTCATATCATCGGGTGTTTTTCCTTGAGAGTTTCCTGTTAATTCATCTTCACTGGACCCCTTATCTAAGGACGTTGTTTCTAACTCCTGTGATTGACCTTGGAGCTCAGAGGCAATTGCATTTTCTTGGCCTGCATCACTATCTGAGGCAATATCATTTCCTTAGCCTATATCACTTCAAAACCCAGGAAAGCCTTCAATCCCTTATTAATCTAAATCATCAGTGAACCCATCAGCCCCTGGCTGTTGTGACTGCTGAAACTGCTGAGCTATAACAATAGCATGAAATTTGGTACCAGAAGCAGAAATATGTAATATGGACCCCATCTACACTGCCATATAATACAGCCTGAACTGTATCATACGGTCAATGTAGACCCATATAATATAGGTCAATGCAGTTCAAACTGCATTATATAGGTCTTCACCAGTGGTTCTCAACCTATGGGTCCCAAGATGTTTTGGCCTTCAATTCCCAGAAATCCCAACAGCTGGTAAACTGGCTGGGATTTCTGGGAGTTGTAGGCCAAAACACCCAAGGACTCAAAGGGTGAGTATCACTGGTCTACACTGACCATATCATGCAGTTCAAACTGCATTATTTGGCCATTTAGATCCAGGCTTCATTACATTCCTATACCACAATTGAACATCTTTTTGCAAAGTTTTAATTTAAAACTAACTTTATGTACATGTGAAATGAAACAAGGGCAATAAAACTTTCCACAAGTCAAAAAAACTTTTGAAATTTCAAGAGACCATTTGAAAGCTTCTTCCAAAATGCATACAGGCAGGGATTATTTTTTCTGGATTGTTGTAAGTTTTTTGGACTGTATGGTCATGTTCCAGAAGCATACTCTCCTGATGTTTTGCCTGCATCTATGATTTTTTCTTTCTTTCACCAGTCTGGTTTTTAAAAAAATAATTTCCATGTTAGTGGCCAAACTTATAGATCTTTTAAAAATGTGGAAATTATCTGGTGGCAGGTTTATCTAATTTTTCTGAATCAGAGAGGCATTCTGAAGTCTACCTCTGTTTACCTTGTTTAATGTAGGTAGACACATCTTTCTTTTCCAGCCCAGGTTTTGTGCCTTGTTTTGTTGAATGAAGACACATTGCTGTAATGTGGCACCAAAAATATTTTTCTCCATCTTTTCTAGTTTATCTTCCTTATACATATACTGCTAAAAATTTACAGCTATACAGATGACAAAGAATAAAGCAAGAAGTGATAGACTGTAAAAAAGACTGTGTAAAATGAAATATCTTTGCCAGAGGTTTTGTTAACCAATGTATGCCCGGATAACCCATTGATTGCTATTAGTCGGCTAAGTTCATTCAAATTTCACAATGGACATCCTATCCACAATGGACATCCTATCCATGACTGCATCCCAAGTAATTATTTATTTTCTTTGAATGTTTTCACTTAAGTTACACAGTTCAACCTCTGTATTCCTGGAGATACACTCCAGGACTTTGCATGGATATGTGAAACTCTGGAATGGCAAACTCTATTGAATGAACAACTTCCATAGGATGTTGTCTATCGACTCATGCTGGAATACATAGGAAATGCCTACAGAGAACATATTTTGTCAGATGCAATTAAGTGAAGTCTCAGACACTGCTTCCCTGGATATGGAAGGGGTGGGTCATGCCTTATATTAAAATTACAATGACTTTACAGATCAGGAGGTTTTGTTTAACAATACAATATAATTTGTCCTAACATAAATGCAGTAAAATTCAAAGAACAAATCATTGAGGCAAATCTCACATTTCTTCCACAATGTTGTTATCTTTGGGGGGAGGGGGGGATTGAACAGCTGTAATATTTAAAAACAGATTGAGTCTATTCCCCTCAGGATCAGTGTTAAAATACCTGCTGACAAGCTTTAAATTGGACTGGGAAAATAGTCTACAGCACATGCTCTATTTGCTGCAAGGAAGGAGAGAAGGAGAGGGGGGAATTGGATACGCCCTAAGTTGGGAACACACAAGTAATGATTTCATAGTGTGCTCCATTTACACACAAGTCTTCATAATAGCATTTTGTATTCTGTGTTACAGTTATGGCTTCATAACCTAGAGTTATGAATGTACAGCTCCTCCATATTCAATAAGATTACTACCCACTGAGTGACAAAGTGAATGGAGAAACAGGGGGATGGAGGAAACAATTCTTTTCTCTCTCTCTCTCTCTCTTGCATTGCTATGTTGCTCCAGCTAGCATCAGTACAGGTGATGGATGATGAGTGATGGCCACCACCAATTTCATGCCAGTAACTGAAATGGCTTGGTGTCTCACAGTGAGGACAGTGGACAGGACACTTATCAGCCATTATACATATCATCATACAATGATATGGACTTTGGTAATACTGATCTGGAGTTCCCTGGTCTGGATAACATTTATGGCACACATAGATGCCCCCCTAGACTTGGGATCTTGATATAGACCTATCCATAGTAGTATCGTGTCTGACTAGATTGAGGAAACAAATAGTCCCACTCTGTTCCGCAGACATTGCATGGAATACTGTGTCTAGTTCTGGGCACCACAATTCAAGGATATTGACAAGGTAAAACTTTCTAACTTGGGGGCTGAATGGCAGGCAGGAGTGGGCTGGGAGGGCTGGGAGGGGAGTTCTCCCCTGGCCTTTCCTCTCCTTCTTCTTCTCTTTTAGAGGCAGAAAGTGAAGAAGAGTCAGGAAACGTTTGGATCCCAAAAGAGTTAGCCTTTGTCAGGATGAGATGGTGGATGGGAGAGGAAGCAAATCTATCAATTAGACCCCATATTGGCTACTCCTGAAATATAATACTAGAATATTAGAGCTGGAAGGGCCATCCAGTCCAATCTCCTGCTATGCAGAAAGGCACAATCAAAGCACTCCCAACAGCCTCTGCAGAAAAGCCTCCAAAGAAGGAGACTCACCACACACCCAGGCAGCCTATTCCACTCTCCGGGAAGTTCTTCCCAATCTTTTCAGTTGAATCTCTTTCCCTGCCATTTCAAACCATTGCTCCCTTGTGCCCTGGTCTCTAGAGCAGCAGAAAGCCAGTTTTTCCCCTCCCTCCCTCCTCCTCAATGGGACACCTTTTAAATCTCGAAACATGGTTCTCATGTTCCCTCTCTACTTTCTCTTCTCCCAGCTAAACATCCCCCAGGAGGAAAGGAGGAAGGAAAAAGACAAGGAAGAAAGGGTGCAAGAGAAGGATGGAAGGATTGGTGAGAGGGAATTGAGGGAAAGGAGGGAGGAAAGAGAGAAGGAAGGAAAGACAAAAAGGAAGGAAGGAGAAAGAGAGAGGGAAGGAGGGAGGGAGGGAAGAAAGGAAGGAAAGACAAAAGGGAAGGAAGGAAGGAAAGAAGGAGAAAGAGAGAGGGGGAAGGAGCGAGGAAAGAAGGAATAAGGGACAGAGGGGTGGAAGGAAAGGAGGGAGGGAGGGAGAAAGAGGGAGAAAAGGAAAGGAGGGAAGGAGGAAGGAAAGAGAAAAGGAAGGAAGGATAGGATGGTGTGAGAGAGGAGGGCCTAAGAAAAGAGCTCAAGCTGCATCCGGGCCTGGTTGTGGCCACACTTGAGCTAGAACGTGTCCACAACTGACCAAAGGCTTTGGAAGCCAAGGCTTATGATGAGTGGCTTAGCGAATTGGGTATATTCAGCTTGGAAGAGAGAAAGTTAAGAGGGGACATGACAGCCATGTTAAAATACTTGAAAGCATGTCTTATTGAGAAGAGGACCAGAACACAGAGCAATGGATTCAATTTGCAGAAAAACAAATTCCAGCTAAACTCTGCCAGCTGGTCTCACAGGGAAAAAATGGCATAACAGAGAAAGCTGAGCAGCACTCCTCCCATGAAGATGAATGGGAGCTAAATTAAAATCACTCTAATTAAAAATGCATTCTGGGGTCTTGTAGAATGGAGATGGTATTTTAAATACATAATAATGATACCAGTTGGATTAATTCCCAGAAAATGGTAGTTTATTTTATTTATTGCATTTGGATCACACATGGAGATTTTGTATTCATGGATGTTAGGTAGATTTATTCAATTTTATCCACACAGTAATTCTGTAAGATAAAGCACCTTATTCTTAGGTCTAGTCAGCCCCGACTGGCACCCTAATTTGCCCAATTTTCCTCCTCCCCCAGTTTCCTGGTGTCTCATTTCTATGCACCAGAATTCCACCAGTACTTTAATCATGGCTGGGTAAGTTTGTTTTACATTTTTATGGGCTTTTTGGGGGGGAGGGGTAGCTCTGAGTATATGGGTGCCCTCCCGGAAGGTACCAGGAGGGCATCTAGACATCCCTCTGGGAAAACGCAAATTTTTGGGGGGTGGGTGGGAGACGTGAGGACTTAAAGACGCGCCTTAGTGGGTTTCTTAAAGCTCCTTCAGCACATTTAAGTGAAGTCAGAAAGCACCTTGATTGTCTCACTTTAGCAGAGACAGCCCCTGTTGAACCTCAGTTGTCCCATTTCTCTAACTACTTTTAAAATGTCCCAGTTTCTCTATCTTCATTGCACTTTACCCCCTTTACACTACATTTACATTAGTTGCTGCAAGCTGAAAGGAAAGGGGAAGGCAGAGGGAGGGAAAAGGAGAGTGTAGAATCTTGTCCTTCCCGATTACTCAGGCAAAGCAAGCATTTTCTGCCTTTGCTAGCTCATAAGTTTTCTCATTTCTCATCTTTTTGCTGTTTTGACCGTAGTAAGAGGTACTTATGTAATCATAGAATCGTTGAGTTTGAAGAGACCTCATGAGCCATCCAGTCCAACCCCTTGCCAATAATTAATTAATTAATTAATTAATAATAATAATAATACCAATAACTTTATTTTTATACCCCACCGACCATCTCCCCTAGGGGACTCGGGGCAGCTTACAAGGGACATGCCCAAGATTACAATTAAAACACACTTTAACAAGCAGGAAAATCACATTCAAATGTTGGAAGGTATGTTGTATCAGTAAACCAGCAAATAAATAATTTAATAATTATGTAGGTGAAAACATAACACATCAGGGGGAAGGTTTCTAACATTATCCCTGTTTTGCTAGAAGGGTGAAGAATGTAATGGATCAACTCTCATCATAGAATCATAGAATCAGGTATGGGACCAGGTATTCATGTAACAGGCTTGTTAGCAATCGGCAATGTTTTAGAATTGACTATGGACAGGCTTTGGACTGGGTCGTTGGTTGTTGAATCGGACTCGGATATGATAATTTGGCTGTTAATAATGTTTTTAAAATGCATTTTAACCTAATGTTTTACCTATTCTGTAATGTCATGTTGTGTTTTGTTTTGGTATGTGTTGTCATTGAATTGCTGCCATTGTAAGCTGCCCTGTGTCCCCCCCTCAGAGGTTGAGAAGAACAGGGTACAAATGTTAGAAATAAATAATAATAAATAAATTCTCTGCACTTCTTTATTAATATTTTTCCCATCTTGACCACATATGGATATTGCTTGACTACACATGCCCCAGGTTTCCTCCATCAAATGTTGGTGTTTTCTAGATCCATTTGAATTTCCTAATTCTCAGATTTTGTATCCACAGATGAAACTGCCCATGGCTTGAATATATTAATTTTGCCATGCTATATAAAGGACACCATTTTACTACAACATTGGATAGAATGGGACTTGAGTAGCCACAAGTTTTGGTATTTACGGTGTGCGTCTCAGTGTGTGATTCCTGGAACCTAACCCCAGTGGGTACCAGGAGGCCACTGTAGAGCCATTACTTTTAATAGCCCACAAGAAGATATTTGGTTGCAAAAACAAAGCTGCTACATCCAGAAGCTTTTAATGGGAGAGCTAGCAGTATAATTTATTATTCCACATATATATAGTGAGTGATTTCTATTAATGAGGGAGATGGAGGTAGAAAACTAACACTCTTTTCTTGAAGATTTCAAAGCAGGCTGCAAAGGATAGAGTGAGAGAGAAACTGCTGCACTGAGAAGTGCTTGGAACTGTAAATAACTTTATGGAGAGCATAAAGAAGTTATGGGCTTGTTTAGAGCTAATGGATGGTGATAGGGAAATGTACTGTGAAAGTCTACTGTAGGAGGAAGCAGATAGTAAATCTGTTTATTTAGCAAGTTTATTCTGCCACAGTATTTTAAGTGCGGTTTATTACAAAGCTGTGGTTGCTAATGAAGATCTGTAAAGAATTTCCTTCCCCTTCCTTCCTTCCTTCCTCTTGCCAAAGACTTTTTTGGAAGGCTATGAAGTTTCAGCTCTGCTTCATGTTCTATGCCAATCCATAGCTCTAAGAATGCCAAGTTGTTATCTCCTTCTTTCTCAACTAGCCTCAGCATTTGTGCCATTATGACTTTCTATATAGTAATACAATGGTTCAGCAATGGAGCAGTGATTCCCAACCTTTTTTTTGATCAGTGACCACTTGACCAGGGACCACTCCCCAACATTAGTACCAAAAGGGTTGCAAATCAGTTTTGGTCAACTTTAGATTTGTTTTGGGGTACTGATTCAGAAAATTGCATTGAATAGACCACATCAGTTCTAGTTTCTGATACAGAACATACGCCATGGTCAGTGACAGGGAAGGAGTGGCAGGCAATGCAAAAGGAGCAGAAATAAGATAAAATAATAAAGAGAAAGGAGACTTGTGGACCAGATTTTCTTCCTCTCAGCCCACTGGTGATCCATGACCCATGGGTTAAGAACCACTGACTTAGAGAGATGGGGAGGTCCCCTTCTCACTTTCTTGTATAGGCTGAGTTTCCTCATTCCCCCCCAACCCCCATGATTTTGGAAGATAGGTTCTGCAGGTTTGTTCTTTGAATGTGTGTTGAAGTTGGAACAGGTACATTTTTAAAGGGTAACTCCAGTGAAAAATATGTATATACTTATATTTTAGCTTTGGGTAGAATAGAGAAGGTTTAATGCCTCTGTGGTGTTTGTTTTTCTGGCTGTGACCCGTTCAGAAAATTTAACTTCACTTTCTGTCACTGTGATGTTTGAATTTTGAAAAATTTGGCTTGTTTTGAAAAAAAGGATTGGCGAGCAAGCTCCAGTGGAGACACCCTTTTCCCATGATAGCACTTTCAGGAGTGAATTTTCCTTCCGAGTGGTAGATTTATCTCACTTCTTGTTGTCTCATCTCCATTCTTAACTATGGGTCATTTGTAAGTCAGATGTTTGTAATTCGGGGACTGTATCTATCTATCTATGTGTGTGTGTGTATTTGTGTGTGTGTGTGTGTGTGTGTGTATAATGAATGGGGGATGAGGGGTAAAGGACTGGTCACACATCCAATGCCTGTTCTAGACACTTCTTCAGCTGTCAGCACACTTTTCATACTTTTACAAAGGAAAGTTCTGCCGCCCTTTTGAATCTTTTTGATTCTCTATGGACTGGAGAGGCAATGGCCAATGTGGTCACTCTGCACTCATTCATGTGGCCCATTTTGAGGATGCCTAGCCCATTGTATGCTACTATTGACAAGCTTTGAATGTGTAACTAGCCCTCTTTCCCCAAAGGCAGAAATGGGTGACTGGCAGCAAAACATTTCAGGTTTTCCTTTTTGTAGAATTGTGGATTTATGATTTCCAGGTGGATGCTAGAGATCAGGATTCAAACCCTCATTCAGCCTCAGAAGACCTTGGGCAAGTCAAACAAACCCCTTCTGAGCAAATTTTGTCAAGAAAACCCCATGATAGGTTTTCCCTAGGGTTGTCATACGTCACAAATGGATTAACAGCACACACCAAGAGTGGAAAAGAAGAAATACATACATTTGGTGATGATCTACCTATCTTGAATATCCCAAGTATTTTTGGAAGCTAAGCAGTGTCAGCCCTGCTGAGTACTTGGATAGAGACCATGAAAAATTGTCAGGTGCTGTGGGCTCTATTGCAGAGGAAAGCAATGGCAAACCACCTATCAGGACTCCTTGCCTAAAAACATCAGTTGAAATGCATGGGGCTACCATAAGTCAACAAGTGACATAGAATCACTGGGTTGGAAGAGACCTCATGAGCCACCCAGTCCAACCCCTGCCAAGAAGCAAGAAAATCACATTCAAAGCACCCCCAACAGATGGCCATCCAGCCTCTGTTCAAAATCCTCTAAAGGTGCATATATGCACATTCTCTCTCTCTCTCTCTCTCTCTCTCTCTCTCTCCCCTCTCTCTCTCACACACACATCCCTTTTACCATATCTGGTTAAACAAGGCTTTTGAAACAAAACTCTGCAGAACATGTTGAATGGAATATACAAAGCATGATTTATGATTCTCTCTTTCCCCAAGCCCTCTGCCAGTTCTCTGAATGAGCCATCAAGGGTCTCCAGATACACCTTTTAACAGCTGAATGTACTGACTTTCACTGGGCAGTTCCTACTGCTCAAAGAAGTGGAACTACATGCAAAATAGTATTGCAGAACCATGGGCAGGCTGTTATCTGGAAAGGCAATAGATCTGCATAAAGCTTGGGCACTCGTGTGAAATTAGAGTTCACTTGGGCGGAGGTAATATAAATTTAGTGATTACATATGCCATTCTTTTTTATCAAAATGATCCTGTATGCTGGGCAATCAGTCTAGATTTTATAAAACTCAGCAGTCTTACCTGCTTATTTATGGTAACATCAAACAGTGGGCAGTTTCATTACAGTCTGTAAATAACTAGGGTCATGTCCTTGATGGATGAAATATGATGTCTCTAGCAGAGGAGGTATGTCTCTCTCTTTGGTCGGGCCATGGGGACTATAAAATGCTCTGGAAATAATTGCCTTTTAATATGATGATATTTGCATTCTTAACTGATCAGGAGCCAATGACTGTCTACTTGCCCAGTCTTTCCAAGATTGCCAGTTTGCTGAAAAGTAATCCAAAAACCAATAGCCATTGCTCCTTTAAACATGTTGTGTGATTTAAACGATATACTCACTCAATTTAAAATTTAAAATGTATTAGCAAACTCTGAAGATGGATAAGAGGGGGGAATTAATCTGTACAGATAACTGGAAAAACAATAGCAGCATAATTAAAAAGAGAAAGCAATTACAGTAGAGTCTTGCTTATCCAACCTTTGCTCATTCAACGATCTGTATTACCCAATGCAGTTTGCCTCCCGCCTAGATCCACAGCTGTTTCAATACATTGCAATGTTTTGGTGCTAAATTCATAAATACAGTAATTACTACATAATGTTACCATGTATTGAACTGCTTTTTCTGTCTATTTGTTGTAAAACATGATGTTTTGGTGCTTAATTTGTAAAATAATAACGTAATTTGACGTTTAATAGGTTTTTCCTTAATTCCTCCTTATTGTCCAACATTTTTACTTATCCCACATTCTGCCAGCCCGTTTATGTTGGATGAGTGAGACTCTACTGCAGAAGCGTGTTCTAACTAGCTCACCACATTGCAAATCCCAGTATTCCTTAGAACAAAGTCATAACAGTTTGTGTGGTATCAAAGTTATATAACTGTTGAGTATAGATATTTCCATAGTTCCTTTACACATCTAATGGTAATTATTTGAAACTCTATGCACCACCCTTTCTAGTAGTAAGAGTTTCATTCATGACAGGTTGTGGCTGCAGAGATATAGCAATTTCAAATCAGGTCCATCTTTTATAGCTACAGTGCAAGACTCTGAGAACATCCTTGTTAATAATAGACAGTCTTTGGATTCATTTGGTGCTGGTCACACAGATCTTAGATAAGAATTACCATATAAGCATTAGATATTGCTTATGTTCCCCTTGTTTTTTTGGGGTTTTTTGTCTTTATGGCTCTGAGTCCCCTGCGGGTTGAGAAGGGCGGAATATAAATGCTGTAAATAAATATACAATATTGATGCCTAGAGTAAACTTTATTTATCTTGGCCAGAGCTGTGAGTAAGCTGATCTTTTTGCCCAAGTTATTGTTCATTGTCTGTTTACATTGCTGCTCAGTTTCAAGACTCATCCTAGCTTTATACCCTGCCTGTGACAACCTCTGAGGATGCCTGCCATAGATGCAGGTGAAACGTTAGGAGAGAATGCTGCTTGAACATGGCCATACAGCCTGAAAAACCTACTTAACTCAGTGATTCCGGACATGAAAACCTTCAACACTATGTCATGTCATTTTTTCTTAAAACAAGTTTGTTCCATCTTCAAAATGACATGCTTCTAAATAGTTAAATGTGCTATTATCTTTCCTTCTAACCTTCTCATCTTTAGACTAAACATACTCAGTTCCCTTACTTGCTCCTCAAATGGTAGAGTTTCCAAACTTTTTGCCATTTTGTTCACCCTCCCCTGGAATCAAAGATGATAAATAGTACTGGGCCCGGAACAAAAGCCTGTGGCAGCTCACTCATCACTTTTCTTCTCACTAGTAACTTCTCTTCTCTCTCAACTGCCACAACCTACATTTAAAGTGCAAAAGTTGTTTGCACCCAACCCAGTTGAAGTGTTAGAAGAGAACACGAGAAGAAGGAAACTTGCCTTTCCTGGTAAGCTCAGCCAAAAAGCAAACTGTTGCATTGTGAGAGGTCCAGTTTTAGAAAATTTAATCCTCTACAGCAGCCCCTCCTAATTTGCTAGTTAATAGCTTTTGCCTTACTGACATTACTTTCACGTTCCTTGGATTACTTTAACTACATGGTGCTTATTTTAGGTGCATCATCACAAAGGGTTAAATTTGGCAGCATGGCCGATTTAGCCTCGGTCACCCACCGAGCCGGCTGGCTCCCATCACATGATGCCATGCTGGCTTCGTGGGTGAAGAAGCGTGGAGCTGGTGCATGCCACCACTGGCAGGGCAACACAGGAGGCCTCCTATGTTACCATCGCAATGCATGGGGAGAAGCCGTGGGCACCATGCATGCTCATGCTTCCCCTCATCTGATCACCCTCAGCAGGAGCCTGGCAATGCAGTGCGTGTGGTGCCAGATTATCCATTCCCCTCTATGAAGCAGACGAGGTCATAAGTCAACATACTATCCTATCATCATGCCCATCTCTTGCAAAACCATTTTTATCCTGAAGTGCACCCAGAATGTATTGAAAATGCAGGCACATGACAACCTTTAATGCTTTTGAGAGTAACAAGGGATGTCCAATCTCGATAAAATAGTAAAGAGTAGAGACATCAGACTGGCAACAAAGATCCGCCTAGTCAAAGCCATGGTATTCCCTGTAGTAACCTACGGATGTGAGAGCTGGACCTTAGGGAAGGCTGAGCGAAGGAAGGTCGATGCTTTTGAGCTGTGGTGTTGGAGGAAAGTGCTGAGAGTGCCTTGGACTGCGAGAAGATCCAACCAGTCCATCCTCCAGGAAATAAAGCCCGACTGCTCAGAGGGAAAGATACTAGAGACAAAGTTGAAGTACTTTGGCCACATCATGAGGAGACAGGAAAGCCTAGAGAAGACAATTATGCTGGGGAAAGTGGAAGGCAAAAGGAAGAGGGGCCGACCAAGGGCAAGATGGATGGATGGCATCCTTGAAGTCACTGGACTGACCTTGAAGGAGCTGGGGGTGGTGACGGCCGACAGGGAGCTCTGGCGTGGGCTGGTCCATGAGGTCACGAAGAGTCGGAGACGACTGAACGAATGAACAACAACAACAAGGGATGGTCAGAATTTCACAGGATGTTTTATACACCTTATCAGATCACATGCAGCCTTGATTATACAATAGCATTGTGATGCTATCCACTTCACTAAAAAACCCCAGCTCTTTGCTTACAAAAATAAGACTATTCTGTCTACATGGCCTCTCCATTTACTTGACTGGAGATGGGAGCTTCATAAGACAAAGGAATGTATACATAGACACTATTGCCTTCCTTGAAATGAATAGAGAAGCCCCTCCAGTCCTATTTATGCATCAAAGAAGTTATATTTAAAGCAGGCATCAAATAGTTTTCAGATTTTTTTTCCTGCCAGCAACACCAAAAGCAATGCTATTTAGCCAAGTATTGGTTTATTGCTAAACAGTTTATATCCCACCAAACAATTCCAATGAACAAGTCTTTGCTGTATTGTTCTTTTCAAATCCTTCTTGTATTTCTCTCTCCATTTGGTGCTTATCCATTTTGCCTGAACAAAAAACAAAAGAGAAATGAATTCACAGATCATAACAATGATACCATCTCACCCATTTCAAGAGGATATCAGTCTGTGATTTTCATTACATGCCCATTATTGTGTTTTCTCCCTTTTATCTTTTAGAACTCTTGGCAAAATATTCAGTTTCCGAGCCCCTTCCTTCATTTGCACTTCTATTTAAAGGTGTACGGCAAGCTACTCTGTGTGTTCAACAACATCTGAAGAAGTTAGAATACATTTGCATCATAATTACTCTGAATATATGCAGGGCACCATCTGGGACCACGTAAGTTGTAATCCAAAGAAAC
This sequence comes from Anolis sagrei ordinatus, assembly GCF_025583915.1. Taxonomy (NCBI): domain Eukaryota; kingdom Metazoa; phylum Chordata; class Lepidosauria; order Squamata; family Anolidae; genus Anolis; species Anolis sagrei. The sequence continues at coordinate 20,024,649 of NW_026844366.1, read as the reverse complement.
AAGTTGTATTTAAGAGTGGCATCAAATGTTTCTGGAATAAAGCCTGTGTTTTGGTATCAGCTGATCTGTTAGTATTCACAAATACGTATTACTATCCTTGATGATTTACATGAACTCTTCTCATTTAATGACATTTTAACCAATGGGCTATTGTTCCCAATGCAGGCTGTGGTACAAGACACTGTGCGTATTCCCTTTAAGATACTATCAACATTTCACAGATGAAAATTGGGATACGTATACACAAGGAACATCAGATTATGGTCCATATAAAAAAAACTATAAATGAGGAAGAATGGTCAAGTTTGGAGAGGCTGCGGCAGTTTGCTTTTGCTCAACCTACTGAGAAGGGAAAGACTTAACCCATTTGATTCTTCTCCACCCAGTTGAGTTAACTGATGGTTCATCTACACTGGGCAGATTAGCCCAGTATAAATATGAGCCACAATAGCCCAGAATCTGGCACTTGCATGCTGAGTTCAGCGTTGTTGTTCACATCTTGCTTCCTCCATTTTGCCACTGCTCCTTGATCACTATGGAACTCAGTGTGAGCTTCTGACCATCGCAGGTGCCTCTGCAGACATCAGAACATGGTTCTAGCACAGACCGCATGAATCATAGACTTAAGTAGTTGCAAGAGTGCCACAAGGGGCACCCCATTCCTGTTATTTTCCCCACCCATGTCCTTGTCATGGAAACAACCCTCATTTATGATATGAGAAGTGGGAAGGGGGAATAAATAGCAAAAAACAGGGGAAATGGTTTTCCTCCTTCAATACCCATTCCCCAAGGCTTAACTTCTAAACCTTTGAGCATTTGTCACCCTTCTCTGGAGGGCAATCCATTCTTCTTGTCACTATGCAAATTCATCTCATCTCCAGCTCCAAACATGTTGAGAACATGTTAGCTTTAGCTTCTGGAGCATCACAATACTATGCTCTCCAACTTACTATTGATGAAAATGGGGACATATGTAGCCAAGCCACACCTGAGTGTGGTCAAGATTGAAACTTTTCCCAAGAAAGAACACCCAAGTTAGAAGAGGCTGCAGTAGATTGGGTTGTTGTAGGTTTTTCGGGCTGTATAGCCATGTTCTTAAGCATTCTCCCCTGACATTTTGCCTTCATCTGTGGCAGGCATTTTTAGAGGCTGTGATGCAGATGCAGGTGAAACATCAGGAGAAAATGCTTCTAGAACATGGCCATACAGCCCGAAAAACCTACAACAACCCAGTGATTCTAGCCATGAAAGCCTTACACAATACACTACAGTAGATTGCTTTTGCTTAAGACTACAGTTTTCCTTCTCTCCTTCATCCATCCTGCTCAGTTAGTTGAATGAGTGCAAACTAGGAGGATAGAGAAATTGGGACATGTTAAAGGTAACTGAAAAAGTGGAATAAAGGATCAATCAGTATTGCTTTCCACAAAAGATTGTACCTGTATTACAGGAAATCAAATATTGAATTGGAGCTCAGACTTTTTGATATAAGAAAAATCACAATGCACAGAGTATATCAATTTACATTTGACGAAGGGACACTCATCATGGAAGATGCACTTCACTATAAAGATGATATCATAGTAAATGATACACTAAGGAGTCTATTATAAATGAAGGTTTGTTTACAGAGGGCATAATAAGTGCAATGATGTAATATGGTCTTCAGCTGCAAGATACGTAATGGCTAGGCCTGTGCGGTTTCGTTCGTTAATTTCGTAATTCGTTATTAATTCGTTAATTTTTGCATTTACGAAGCGATATCAAAACACATTTTCAAACCCGGAAGGGTTTAAAAATATCGAACCGGCAACCCCCATAGATTTAACGAGCTTCCGCTCGTTTCGTTAATGGGATGGAGGCTGCTGGTGCCTGGGAGCCAATCCGGCGCTCCCAAGCACCCAAGCAGTGCACCGTGGCTGTTTTTGATTGGCCGGCGAGCCCTTTCAAAGCGGCTCCGCGCGGCCATTGCTGCAGAGGGCGAGGGAGAGAGAAGAGGTCCGGCGGGAGGGTTTGCATTGGCTTGGCTTGGCTTGGCTTGGCTAGCAACTGGATTGGATCTTCCTTGCTGCTGTGAGTGCTGCTTTATTCCTTGCTTGGATTCATTACTTCCTAGTTCCTTCGGTTTTTGTGAATTTGTTTCTTAATTTTAAAATATTTTTTAATATTATTTTTTAATATTATTTTAATATTATTCTTAAAAAATACAAAAAATATTCTAAAAAAGAAAAGACTCTTCTGTTACTGTGTGCTCTCATTTGCTGTCTCCTGCCTGTGTTTGGTCCACATCAGGGCCATTTTTTGGTTCAGTTTCCATTTTTGAATATTTTTTAATATTATTTTTTAATATTATTTTAATATTATTCTTAAAAAATACAAAAAATATTCTAAAAAAGAAAAGACTCTTCTGTTGCTGTGTGCTCTCATTTGCTGTCTCCTGCCTGTGTTTGGTCCACATCAGGGCCATTTTTTGGTTCAGTTTCCATTTTTGAATATTTTTAATATTTTTTAATATTATTTTAATATTATTCTTAAAAAATACAAAAAATATTTTAAAAAAGAAAAGACTCTTCTGTTGCTGTGTGCTCTCATTTGCTGTCTCCTGCCTGTGTTAGCTCTACATCAGGGCCATTTTTTGGTTCAGTTTCCATTTTTGAATATTTTTTAATATTATTTTAATATTATTCTTAAAAAATACAAAAAATATTTAAAAAAAGAAAAGACTCTTCTGTTGCTGTGTGCTCTCATTTGCTGTCTCCTGCCTGTGTTAGCTCTACATCAGGGCCATTTTTTGGTTCAGTTTCCATTTTTGAATATTTTTTAATATTATTTTTTAAATATTATTCTTAAAAAATACAAAAAATATTCTAAAAAAGAAAATACTCTTCTGTTGGTGTGTGCTCTCATTTGCTGTCTCCTGCCTGTGTTTGGTCCACATCAGGGCCATTTTGGTTAATTTTCCATTTTTGAATATTTTCTAAAAATACCTGCCTTTTATTCTTAAAAAATACAAAAAATATTCTAAAAAAGAAAAGACTCTTCTGTTGCTGTGTGCTCTCATTTGCTGTCTCCTGCCTGTGTTTGGTCCACATCAGGGCCATTTTTTGGTTCAGTTTCCATTTTTGAATATTTTTTAATATTATTTTTAATATTATTTTAATATTATTCTTAAAAAATACAAAAAATATTTTAAAAAAGAAAAGACTCTTCTGTTGCTGTGTGCTCTCATTTGCTGTCTCCTGCCTGTGTTTGGTCCACATCAGGGCCATTTTTTGGTTCAGTTTCCATTTTTGAATATTTTTTAATATTATTTTAATATTCTTAAAAAATACAAAAAATATTTTAAAAAAGAAAAGACTCTTCTGTTGCTGTGTGCTCTCATTTGCTGTCTCCTGCCTGTGTTAGCTCTACATCAGGGCCATTTTTTGGTTCAGTTTCCATTTTTGAATATTTTTTAATATTATTTTTTAAATATTATTCTTAAAAAATACAAAAAATATTATAAAAAAGAAAAGACTCTTCTGTTGCTGTGTGCTCTCATTTGCTGTCTCCTGCCTGTGTTAGCTCTACATCAGGGCCAGTTTTTGGTTAATTTTCCATTTCTGAATATTTTCTAAAAATACCTGTCTTTTATTCTTAAAAAAACCCAAAAATATTCTAAAAAAAAAAGACTCTTCTGTTGGTGTGTGCTCTCATTTGCCCTGTCTCGTGGCTGTGTTTGGTCCACATCAGGGCCAGTTTTTGGTTAATTTTCCATTTCTGAATATTTTCTAAAAATACCTGCCTTTTATTCTTAAAAAAATACAAAAAATATCCCAAAAAAAGAAAAGACTCTTCTGTTGCTGTGTGCTCTCATTTGCCCTGTCTCGTGGCTGTGTTTGCCACATCAGGGCCAGTTTTTGGTTAATTTTCCATTTTTGAATATTTTCTAAAAATACCTGTCTTTTATTCTTAAAAAAATACAAAAAATATTCTAAAAAAATAAAAGAGTCTTCGGTGGCTGTGTGTGCGTTTGTCATTTGTGTAGTTCCAACCAGTGCGCTCCTTTTGCCAACACAAAGTGCTACATACATACACTGCTCGCTCATCATTTGTGTAGTTCCAACCAGTGCGCTCCTTTTGCCAACCCAAAATATTTAATAACGAAGTTTTAATAACGAAGTTTTAATAATGAAGTTTTAATAACAAAGTTTCGGAAGTCGCGTTTGTGCATGCGCAAACGCGTCCGTCGCTTTAACGAATCGATTCGTTATTATCTTAACGAATCGTCCCCCGCCAATAACGAAGCTTCGGAAGTGTTTTTGCGCATGCGCGGGGGTCCGCCATCTTTACAAAATGTTTTGTAAATATTTACGAAATTTTGTAAATACCGAAACTTTTTTTGGGAAAATTTTGTAATTATTTTAAATATCGAAACAAAAAAACACCCCAATTACAAATCGATTTTAGAACCAAATTTTTTCTTGATCAACCAGGCCTAGTAATGGCAAATGCACCAACCTATCATTGTCAAACTATTCTGTAAGAAAGGCACTTAGCATTGGATATTTTGTTTGTAAAGATATCTCACAAATGATTACTTGCAAGTTAGCATTCACTATTGTTTGACTACGCCTAATAGATTACCTGCAACAGTATATAGTGAATGACAACTTTTAAGCAGGATAGATTAGTACTAGATTGATGATGCTTAATTGTATCAGCATTCCTAATTTTTAGATTTTGGCCCATAAATCTCAAGGTGTGGGATGATCCTGAGCTGGGAACCTTACACACAGACACACTTGTCATGATTTGATAGGTGACATAAACCACTCTTTCAGATTATAGTAATTATATTTGTGAGATATATAAACTTAATTGAAGGTTATTCCTGTGCCCTTTTCTAGTTCTTGAAGGCTGAGTTATCCAGCACCCCACTGTTTATATTATCTATCACCCTGTGTCTCTTATGAATTGTGCTGGAGAATCTACAAGTGCCTAGAAAAGTGTTTTTAGGCCCTCCTGTGTGACTCTATGGACAGCTAGAGATACCTAGAGAAAACATATTAAGGACCTCATCACATTGATGAGGTCCAGTGTCATGATCACCAGCCTCCATGACGAATCTGGGCAGCATTGGGGTGGCATCAAGGCAATTCTGGTGCCCAGTCTGCCAGCGGATGCTTTTCCTTCCCTTGTGAGAAAGTGTTGCCACTCTACTAAATCCCTGTTGTTCCTAATAAAGCATGGAGCGGCTTGTGTGTTAGTGTCGGCAGCATCACACCATGCTGCTTCCCCAGTTTGCCCTTGGAGCCCCATCAGAAATCGCCCTACATTGTATGATTTGTGGCATAGGGTTCCATGTGTGAACTGGGACAGAAGCATTCTAGGACACTTCTTTTGCCCCATGTGATACGACTGCGAATCAAATCCATGAATAATCAAATCCACAAAGGTTAAAGCTACAAGATCACTACTTCCCTCGTTGTTACATTAGGTACTGGTGGCCATTCCCAAAAAAGCAAAAGCATAGAAAAGTGTTGCCTAGTTTCTGGTGATGATGTCAAGCATAAAGATCAGATGCATGCTTGCTCTTTCATCCTTGGTGTTTCCAAATAGAAAGACCTCTGCTTGAACATCTGTAGCATTACTGCACAAAACAACAATGTTGTTGTTGTTGTTGCTGTTGTTGTTGTTATTATTGTATACTAGTCATTCACAGGAGAGAAATATATACCCCTGCAAATGGTGGAAGCTACAGTCTAACAATATTTTGATGGTCACAAGGGACCCACCTCCATGTAGACACTCTAGACAATATTGTGCTTGATCTGAGGTATATCTTGGGATGAAAGAAATGTAAGTTTCCAGGAGGGTACCCATTTTAGTTTAGAAAAGTAAAAATTGCAGTCTAACGGCACTTTGATAATAATAATAATAATAATTTTTCATGCTTGATATTGTCCAACTGTAGTATGCCCAGTTGGACAATATCAAGAATGGAAAATTAAAGGAGACGGAGGGCCTGATCCTGGCAGCCCAAGAACAAGCCATTAGAACAAATGCCATCAAAGCCAAAATTGAGAAGTCGATGACAGATCCCGAGTGTAGACTCTGCAAGGAAACAGATGAAACAATAGATCACATCCTCAGCTGCTGCAGGAAGATCATGCAGACAGACTACAAGCAGAGGCCTAACACCGTTGTTCAGATGATTCATTGGAACTTATGCCACAAATGCCATTTGCCTATGACAAAGAACTGGTGGGATCACAAGGCTGAAAAAGTTACAGAAAATGAACATGTCAAACTCCTCTGGGACTTCCGAATTCAGACAGACAGAGTTTTGGAGCACAAGACTCCTGACTTCATTATCATGTTAAAAAACAAAGTATGGATCGTCAATGTTGCAATCCCAGGCGACAGCGGGATTGAAGAGAAACAACTGGGAAAGCTGACACGATAAGAGGATTTAAAGATTGACCGCAAAGACTCTGGCACAATCCAGTAAAGGTGGTCCCAGTGGTGCAGTGCCTAAAGACCTTGGCCTGCACTTAAACACAATTGGTGCTGACAAAATTACCATCTGCCAACTGCAAATGGCCACCTTACAGGGATCTGCATGCATTATTTGCTGATAAACACTTGGGAAGTGTCCGACATGTGATCCAATACAACAGCCAGCAGAGTGATCTTGTTTGCTGTGGACACATCTTGTTGTGTTTCAAATAATAATAATAATAATAATAATAATAATAATAATAATAATAATAATAATAATTGCCTCTCCTAAGAGGAGCAGGAACACTGTGGTCCACAGACTGCACATGTTGTACATTTCTTTCTACGCTTGACATCTGACAAATTTGGGGTTGATTTAGTCATGGAGAATAATGCCTCCAGAAGACCCATAGTGGGGCTCTCTGTCTAAAAACTGGTTCCCCTTCTCCAACCCATGAAACAATGAGAAATAGAAACTGGGTGTGATTGGAACACTTATTATTTTATTTATTATTTATTTACTACATTTATATCCTGCCCTCACCCCAGCAGAGGGAATCAGAGCAGCGTCACAGAAAGGCAGCAATTGGATGCAAAATAAGCATATGCATTAAAACCAAAAAATCAACAGCAATACTAAAACAATTATTAAAATTACGTTATCCAAAGTCAAGTCCAGAGTCAAAACATCACTTCTGGTTTGAAGAAATGCTTGAGTGAGAACTGCAGAGGTCCATAAAAGATCAACAGTTGCTTTCAAGATTAAGACTTTACATTTGCTACAAGCTTTTCTAGAAAACACCCCTCAATAGCCATGGCTTTCACTGAAGTGCAGTGTCCTCAAACATCTATGCTAAATAAAACTTGTTAGTCTTTAAAATGGCAATAGATGCTTTCGTGACCAAGTAAATTGTGACAGTAGAATTTCATGACACCTCTCAGCATGCTCTTGTATCTTCCTGTAGCATCACACGTATTGCTCTATTCCTTCTCATTTTAATGACCCCTTTTCCTGCTGCAATAAGAGCTGGTTGATTGCTTAGAGCAGGAAAAAACCTTTTCTCCCTCCCTTTTCCTTTTCAAAAACCATTAACATAATGGAAAGAGTGACACTTCTCCGTTTAATTGATGCATCAACATGGCAATTCTAAGACACTTGTGTTCTTAAACCGGTAATGGAATTAACACTTTACAACAAAAATGCCTGCAGATATTGGGATTTTTGCCCTCCTCTGTTTAATAAATGTGATTATCCCGTCCTTTTCCTTTTTCATTATCTTTTTACCTTTTTTTTGGTATGATGATTCTCAAATATAGATTAAATCTTTTAGTCTACTATGAAAGGTGACATTTCAATACAATGCATAAAAAGGGGCTAATAAAAAGAAAATTACTCTCATAAGTTGTTTTAAAGGGTTTTTTTTAAACATTAACCACAGGTCTCTTAAAACTCTCTGCTTGTTTGAGATTGACAGAAGCAAGATATGCATCTGGTGGCTTTGCATGCATGGTTAATTTCAATATCAAAATCCAAAGTATGCATTGTTCTGATACCTTGGGTTCATTTACATGGGCCAAATGAGTTGAATTGGGATACTCTGGAGTTCCTCTGAAGCTTGTCTACATAAACAGTTGTGTTCTTTCCTATTCAGAAGTGGATACAGCTGTTTACGCTACCATCCTGCTTTTCCTTGCTCAGGGAGCCCAAGAAGCGGGGATGACATCTACCTTGCCACCATTAATTTGGTATTTGAGGTACCCACATGCCAGTGTTAGTTCCTTGGTGTCTGGAGTGACACTATCAGTCTATTTGAGGCCTGAGATCACCAGAATATGTCCTTCTTTTGGTTCCCCCAGTCTCGCAAGCATGATTATGATTATGATTATTAATTTTATTTATACCCCGCAAAACAATAAAACACTAAAAACAATGACATCATGACGCATTTAAAACCTAAGGCCAGGCCAAATGTAATGGACAGAATTTAAAAGTGCTGAACTTGACAGGAGGTATGTACAGGTTTTTTGGAGGTAGGTGCAATGATTGTTGGGAATGAGAGGGCTTTTTCGGTGATGGCCCCATGGCTCTGGAACTCTTTTCCTAGAGAAGTACAATCAGCTCCCTCCTTGTTGGCTTTTTGATCACAAATTAAGACCTTTTTGTGGAACCAGGTCTTCCCAAATGAATGATAATGGGCACCTCCAGATAGCTGCTGGTAATATTTACCTCTGAATGCTATATTGTGAGGTGACCTGTGTCTCCTTTGGGGTGGAGAATGATGGCATGTCAATACAGCAAATAAAGATAAATAAATACTGGACCTGGAAATTGTGACATGGCCTTATGAAAATTGATTTTTTTAGGATCTTGTATAACCTCTTGTACAAATAACTTCAGTGGCCTGAGGTTAGGGAACAAGCCCTATGAGAAGCAGCTAAAGGTGCTGGGCATGTTTAGCCTGAAGAAGAGAAGGCTGAGAGGGGATATGATAGCCATGTATAAATATGTGAGAGGAAGCCACAGGGAGGAGGGAGCAAGCTTGTTTTCTGCTCCCCTGGAGACTAGGACAGCGGAACAATGGCTTCAAACTACAAGAGAGGAGATTCCATCTGAACATGAGGAAGAACTTCCTGACTGTGAGAGCCGTTCAGCAGTGGAACTCTCTGCCCCGGAGTGTGGTGGAGGCTCCTTCTTTGGAAGCTTTTAAACAGAGGCTGGATGGCCATCTGTCAGGGGTGATTTGAATGCAATATTCCTGCTTCTTGGCAGGGGGTTGGACTGGATGGCCCATGAGGTCTCCTCCAACTCTTTGATTCTATGATTCTATAATGCAGTCTAACTGCACTGAACTGCATTATATGGCAGTGTGGATGTACATAATCTAGTTTAATGCAGTTAAATTGTATTATATGCATTATATGGAGCCTATGAAAAGAGATGTGTGCGCACACATACCGTTTTTTAATCAAAAGGCTCAAATCTTCCTCTGGCTGATGGCAGGCAAGTTAAGTAGCAAAGATGGAAAAATCCACAAAAATGTATTATTTTGTGGTTTTTACTTTGACTCATACATTGGATATTTGATTAAGATTGTACTTGAATATACTGCATTTAATCTGTAGCAATTTAATAACCTTTTTAAATCTAAAGCTTAGCTTCATTTAAGGTAACAGGACTGGAGGGTGCAACAGATGTCTTCTGCAAGGTGAGCATCCCCTAACCAAAAAGCTGAAATACTCCAGAATCTGAAATTGTCCACATGGGTGGCTGAGATAGTGACACCTTTGCTTTCTAATGCTTCAATGCACAAAATTATTAAAAACATTATGTATAAAATTACCTTTAGGCTATGTGTATAAACTGTATATGAAACATAAATGAATTTTGTGTTAGACCTGAGTCCCATATCCAAGATATCTCGTTATGTATATGTAAATATTCTGAAATAAGGAAAAAATATAAAACACTTTTGGCCCCAAGCATTTCAGATAAGGAATGCTCAACCAGCAGTTATTTTACATTTGCTCAGTTGTGATTTCTTTGCTTATCCGTGCTATTACAGTTCCAGTAATTGTGATTTAATCAGTGTTTTACATTACTTTCTCCATTACTAGTCATATTATGGTTGTTTAAGTTGTTATAGACATTTGTTTACTGTCTTCTTAAATTTTATACTCATCACTGTTTTATAATCATGTATTGGTTTGCATCATTTTGTCAATTATTTCAATAATTGTTCCCATAATGCGGTAAGAAGTGATGGATGAATAGATAGACATTGAATTGTTTTATTTTTCAATTTAATTTTAATTTTGAATATGTTTTTATATATATTAACATATTTTAATACCAATTACGTTTTAATGTTTGTAGATTTTAAACTGTATTGAAATGCTTTTAATGTAAATAGCTTTGAGTCTCCTGTGGAGAGAAAAAGCAGGATATAAATAAACACTTACTTACTGAGCTTTCGGTGGTGCAGTGGGTTAAACCCCTGTATCGGAAGGACTGAAGAACAACGGGTTGCAGGTTCGAATCCGGGGAGAGCACGGATGAGCTCCCTCTATCAGCTCCAGCTCTCCATGCGGGAACATGAGAGAAACCTCCCACAAGGATGGTAAAACATCAAAAAACAAACAAACATCCGGGCATCCCCTGGGCAACATCCTTGCAGATGGCCAATTCTCCCACACCAGAAGCGACTTGCAGTTTCTCAAGTTGCTCCTGACATGACAAAAAAACTTAGCCGATTCCTCATTGTTCCGAGTATGATGGCCTTCCAAGTGTAGGGTCTTGGTGGTGGGTCTGTAGGTCACTATAGAGCCCTATTATTGATCCACATGTTCTTCCACATTGAGGACATTGGTTTCCAGGTGAAAGGTGGTCCTGGACAGGGTTGGCCTTCCTCTTGGCACGTTTCTCTCTTTTGCCCTCCATTCGTGCCTCTTCGAATTCCACAGCACTGCTGGTGACAGCTAACCTCCACTTAGAGTACTCAAGAGCCAGGGCTTCCGCATTCTCATTGTCTATGCCACAGTTTTTAAGGTAAGCTTTAAGCCCACCTTTAAATCTCTTTCTCTGTCCACCCACCAACATTCCATTTTCTATTCTTGAGTTGGGAGTAGAGTAACTGCTTTGGGAAACAGTGATTGGGCATTTAGACAATGTAGCCAGTCCAGCGGAGTTGGTGGTATAGGAGTACTGCTTCAGTGCTGGTGGTCTTTGCTTCTTCCAGCAATCCGACATTTGTCTGCTTGATTTCCCAAGAGATTTGCAGGATTTTACAGAGGCAACGCTAATGGAATTGTTCCAGGAATTGAGTGTGACATCTGTAGACAGTCCACGTTTGACAGGCATATAACAGGGTTGGGAGGACGATAAACAAGTACCTTAGTATCCTCATGGATGTCCTGATCCTCAAACACTCTCTGCTTCGTTTGGAAAAATGCTGCACTTGCAGAGCTCAGGCAGTGTTGTGTTTCATAGACAATGTTGACTTTTGCGGAGAGGTGGCTGCCAAGGTAGTTGAAATCGTCAACATTTTCTAATTTTTACATCAATAAGCTTTGCAGAGGGATTGGCTGGTGACTGTTGGAAGAGCACTTTGGTTTTCTCAATGTTCAATGAGAGGCCAAGCTTCTTGTATGCTTCTGCAAAGATGTTTAGAGCGGCTTGTAGGTCTTCTTCTGAATGTGCACATACTATGTTATCATCAGCATATAAATAAACAACAAAAACAACAATTCAGTGTGCTTCTGGCTCAAATGTCATTCTCCCTTGTTCACTGGAGGTATATACCAGAAATGTCATATAAAAAGTATCCAGATTTTCCATTTTGCTCTGGGTTAATCCCACTCAGGGCACATCTATACTGTCAAATTCAAGCTGTTTGACTCCACTTTAACTGCTATGGCTCAATGCGATGGAATCCTGTGATCTATAGTTTAGTGAAGCACCTACACTTTTGGCAGATAAAGACCTTGTAAAACTACAACTCCCATTATTCTAGAGTATTGAACCATGACAGTTAAAGTAGTACTGAACTACATTAATTCACAGTGCACTCATAGAATATGGCTTCCATTGTTTTCCACTCCACTTCTCCATTCACTGCTGACATTTGTGAAATGATTTGTGATTTTCCTTACACATTATTATATATGAGGATGAGGCTGTGAGGGGGATATGACAGCTGACCTGCACTACTTTATATATATATTGGAGTTTGGTTTTTTAATGGTCTGATTTCTCCCTAAGTTGAAAAGGACTGTGAAAAAGCCTTCAAAATGCCCAACTATTCAAGTATCAGACTGTCACCCTTGATGCTTTGCTGTTTATTTCTTCTTTCTATGAAGTCCTCCACCATTTGTAGAATTTATTTAAAGTCTCTCCTTTGCTTTTCTTGACATAAGCACAGGGACATCTCCAAGGCTGGTGACACTACTCTGACACATAATAGGATTTTCATGCACCTGTTCATACAGGCCTGGAAATGTTGATAGCTCAAGCAGGCTTGTTTGAAGAGACCAGTGGAAATGAGAAGTTCACCTTTGTTTATTGACTTCAGCTGTATTATTTTATTTTTGCTCACCTGTCTAAGAATCTGTTTGATGTATAATTAATGCAATTTTGACATCACTTTAACTGCCATGGTTCAATGCTATGGAATCATGGGAGTTTGGTAGGGTACCAGCACTCTTCGGCAGAGAAAGCTAAAGACCTTTAGCCTTCTCTGCCAAAGAGTGCTGGTGCCTCAGGAAACTACAAATTCCAGAATTCCAGAGCATTGAGCCATGGCAATTAAAGTGGTGTCAAGCGACTTGAATTCTACAATGTAGATACACCTTAAGATGTGTATTCACATTGTAGATGTATATCCATAATGGGCCACGGTGGCACAATGGGTTAAGCCCTTGTGCTGCTGAACTGCTGACCTCAAGGTAGTCTGAACTGCTGACCTGAAGATTGGCAGTTCAAATCCACAAGACAGGATGAGCTGCCGTCTGTCAGTCCTAGTTCCTGCCAACATAGCAGCTTGAAAACATGCAAACCTGAGTAGATAAACAGGTATCGCTTGAGCAGGAAAAGGCAAAGAGACGCTCTAAGCAATCTTGCCAGCCACATGACCAGGAGGTGAGAACAGAGACTCCTTAGCTTGAAACTGAGACTCCTTAGCTTGAAACTCCTTAGTTTACACTGAGTAAAGCAATTTCTGGCATTTGTCATGACTCTTGCCAGCATGGCAGGCATTATGTTGGTAATTTCTTCCTGGATGTTGGTCTTCAAATCTTGTAGGGTCCTTGGATGGTTCACATAAACACAGGATTTCAAAAAAACCCATAGAAAAAAAATCAAAGGGGCCAAATCTGGAGAGTGGGCTGGCCACTCCAAATCCGCTCAAAAAGTAGGCCTCAATGGCAAAAGCACACTCCTCACTGTTCCAACGCATGATGGCGACTGAACTGTGTCAGAACAAAACTTTATACTCCCGCCTCTCGAACGAGACCACTAGCGCTCCACTACGTCTTCAACCAACTGAATGGTGCATGTTTTAAAAAAGGAAGTTATGCTGCCTCACCCTGTATTTCAAATATAGGTTGAGTATCCCTTATTTGGAATTCCAAAATCCAGCAAAATTATGCACCTGAGTGGCAAAGATACCTATGCTTTCTGATAGTTCATTGTAAACAAACTTTATTTCATGTACAAAATTGTTAGAAATAATGCATAAAATTACCTTCATGCCATGTGTATAAGAAAACAGAAATGCATTCTATAATAACTCTAAAACCCTGTATCCCCCAACAAGTGTTATGTGTAGGAAAAATGCTACGCAGCAGTGGACATTCTAACTTTCTCTCTCTCTTTCTCTCATCCTGTTTGGTGATCCATGGGAAATAGTACCACTCCTCAGGAAGTATTGCTAAGGGGCAATATTATGCAGTGCTTCTTGATATTCTAGCACAGAGATCCCAGTTAATCTCTCACTAGTGCTTTTAATGAATGTATAACCCACTGGAAGACACTCCATTAATGATTGACAGTCTGAGAGACTGCTACAGTTTGAGAATTCCTTATGTGGAAATCTGGATTCCGTAATATTGCAAAATCTAAAGTTGTCCATATGGGTGGTTGATAAAGTGATTCCTTGGTGTTTTGGTGGTTCAACATTGATGGTTGATGCAATTTTTTTAAAAAAATATTACATCTGCAGCTTATGTGCATATGGTATACATGAAACAAATGAATTTTGTTTAGACTTCCAAGATATTATGTACATTCAGGCTTTTCATAATCCAAAAAAAATCTGAAATCCCAAGCACTTGTGGTTCCAACGTAAGCATTTTGAATAAGGAATACTCAACTTGTATAACCATTCTTTTCTGGTTTTTATTTTCTACACCTCTTCTTCGGTTGTTTTAGTCAAATACTCAACAAATAAAACTCACCTGGTTTTACTATATTGCACTCCTTGAGCAATGCAGCCTGTATAAAAATCACTTTAAGGGTTGAGTACAAGATGCAAGAAGGATCTGGAGGATAGAAAGGCAAGGCGAGGGATAACACCCCAAGGGTTAGAACTGTGAGGTCAAGTTAGATAGGGAATCCATCATACTGTTGAAATCAAACTTCTGATTTCTGTCGCTGCCCCCTGACTGGTTGACTTTATGTAGGAAATAAATCCTTTCTAGTTGTCATCGTTGCTCAGAGGTCGGGTCTCAGAATACTACAAAAATGTGTTTTATCTTCCCGCAAATGGTAATTATAGTGCATCAAGAGGTTGGAAAGGCATTCAACTATACCTTATTTGTCAATGGCTTTTGATATTTTAATGCAGCTTGTCCAGCCACTGCTTCCATACCTTTTTGTTTTGTCTTTTTTTCATCTCTGCACTTTTGAGCATTATTATCTCTTGGCAATTGCTCAGAACGCAAAGCTATTTATATTATGGGAAAAGGAACTTCCATTTCTATGCCCTCATTCTTCCTTACCTTTCAAAAAAACACCTCAGAGAGCAAACAGGTCAAACTGACCCTCTGAAAGTATAGGCTGTGCAAACCTTTGAAGAACTGCCATATTGGAAGCATTCTGTTTCTCCAGCTAAATCTATCTGTAATAGGTTGGAGGTCAATAACCAGCCAGTTCCTGGATATTTTGTACCAGAAAGGTGTAGTAAAATTTTGTGACAAATTGATTCTTTGTTCTTGAAACAGTTGGAAGGGAAAAAGAGAAAGTTCAATACCATACATATAAAGTGAAAAAAGAGAGGAAAAAACCCTGAACTTTAAAAAGAAGCACCAAAAACTATTATTTTATTGAGCTTGGCTATAAAAGGTACATCAAAAGCACACAAAATAAACAAGAATAATGATTTTTTATAACAGCCTCTCTTTTGAGCCCTCCAAAAACAAATAACCACTCAGACTTCAGCAGATATAAACGTCACTTCCAATAGCTTTATATCCAGGTCATTGACTTTTAACTATCTCTATTTCTTTCTACAAACACTGATGTATATTCTTTAAGTGGGAGATGTGGACTCAGAGAAGTTTAAAAGCCTAAGAACACCATGCAGGCACAGCGGGGGAAATGTAAGAGAAGACTCACCTACCCTGGTCAGTTTGGACCAATGTAACCATGCCCTGGAGCAGTTCTAGATTGGCAAGTTCTTGCTGAATCTGAAGCTATTGTTTAAATAATCAAGGAGCACACTGACTCCTTTGAGGCAGCATGCATTTTACCTCCTCCAAGCTGATCATAGAGCTCAGTGCAACTGTCTGCCTTTTGCAGGCACCATTGTTGATATCATAATGGGGAATCTATGTAAACAGCATGAAAAAGGGGGACAATCCTCTCACCTTCTTTCTGATTTCATGGGCATCTTGTTCTGGCAATAACAGAGGCACCTGCATGAGTAGGCGGCGGTCTCCTGGTTTTATGGATGCCTCTGTTGAGGTCAGAACTGGATAGTCCCCAAGCGACTAGGAAGGAGGCAATCACTCTCCTTCTTCATGCTTGTTGCATGGATATTCCATGATGTGGGAAGTGCTGTCTGTAATGGCCAGGAACTTTTATGGAGCTCTGTGGCCTGCTAGGAGCAATAGCATCAATGACATGGCCACAATCCATCCCATTTACATGTGCTGATGAGCAAGAGGAAAGGTGATAGCAGCAGTCTCATCTGGACAGTAGATCAAACTGAATCAGAAGCTAGGAGAGGTGGCAATGCAGAAGGTTGATGTGACAGTTCAGGTGGGCTGAGACTGCATTATGGATGCCAGTGAAGAACCATAGCAGGTTCAGCAGGGTTGGGATGTGTGTGTGTGTGTGTGGGGGGGGGATGGCCATCTATGGGACCGATCCAGATAATTTCTGCTCCAAACTGGATGCAGCTTTCCCAGGCAGTGTAGATTCACCCTATGTTGCTGATAAGTTGCTGAGCACTCTAGTAGTATATTCTAAAGATCTCCACAAATGTTACATCCCAGGAGTCCATAGGATGGAGCCATAGCAGTTTTAGATACACCATCATCAAAAGCAATAGTGTTGTGCAGTTAAACTCTTAGTCATTTACAGTGCACACCCTTACCAATTAAGAGAGCTCCTTCTGTGTTTCACATGAAGCTATTCAGCAGGCACTCTCTACAGCTTCCCAGCATGTGCCAAAACCACAGCAAGCAAGTAAAAATAACTCAGCAGGTTGGTCCTTCTTCAGCTTTGCTAATTGTGATTATTCATCATTATTTATGTTCTTTAACAAGTAACAAAGCCCAAGGGTATCAACCACGATTTGAAACAGTCAATCTAATGATAAAGGCCAACAAACAGTTTTGAAAATTGCACACCAAGAATAAGCCAAGCCCATAAGCTACCTGAAAAAAAAAGATTAACTAAAATGCATTTATACTTACTCCCTATCATCATTTTTAATTGCTGTTCATCAGTAGAAAGGACCTAGAGTAACTGTATTAAAAAGACAAGTGTATTGGTTTCTGGGGACAACTGGCTGAACCAATTAAGGGATGGCAGGTGGGCAACACATGGGCAGAGAGTGAGCAATAGAGTGTGGGTGGTGGGTAGTGGGAGAGTGGTGAGCAAGCAAGGGGGTAAGTGGTGGGTGTGTGGTGAGTGAGCTGGGGCAGGCAGCGGATGGCAGGGGGTGGGCGAGTGAGCAAGGGGGTGCACAGCATGCAAGTGGTGAGTGAACAAGGGAGGCTGGGAGTGGCAGACAAGCAGCAAGCAAGCAAGCGGGTGGAAAAGCAGTGGGTGGGTAGTAGCTCCTGTTCCAGGAGAGAGGACTCTGTGTGCCCCTTCTGGCACATGTGCCATAGGTTTGCCACCATTGCCACAGAATATCAGAAAGACAAATAAATGGTCCAAGGGCAAATCATCTCTACCTAGAAACTCAAACTGATTAAATTGGGACTATAGTAGTTTGGACATATTGTGAGAAGATGTACTTCCTTTGAAAAGACAATAATCCTTGGAAAGATAGAAGGCAGTTGGGAAACAGGAAACCAGTCTGGAAGGACTCAATCTAGAAAGCTGTAGTCCTGAATCTGCAAGACCTGAGTAGAGTTGTTGACAGGTGACTTGGAGATCTCTCATTCATGGGTGTGCCAGAAATTGAAATTGACTTGATAGCAATTAACAATAATAATTTTCTACCCTGAATTTTTCATCTTGAAAATCTTGTTCAAGTAAAATATACGAATATCCACAGCTGACACTGTCTGATCAGTTCAGCGAATATCCTTTCCCTTATTTCCAAAATTTGAAAAAGTGTTATTCCTGTTTAAAGTGTGATACTTATCTTGAAAGTGGTTGTTATCTCCAGAAACTATGTTTATGTGGTTGCCACAAGCTATGTTGAATTGGTTGAGAATCGATAAGATATTCATTGAAAAACTACAGCAATATGTGCTGCAGAATATCCCATAAAAATGAAGTTTTTGCAGTTTAATAAACTTTTTCCATGTTTTTATGATAGAACCAATCAGGAAATCACATTTGTAACCCAGGAACAAAAATGGTGTTACATAGTTATTTGTCTCTCAATTTCACTTCTCCAAATCTGCTCTGAAGATCCAACATTTTTTTGGACTAGATGCTAGGGAACATGAAGGTAACTAGGGATGAGAGAAGAAGCCAACTCTGGCAGGGGTATCCATTTCTGACAATGGATTCTGCCCACTGGAAATAATATTATGCAATTCTACCTTTGGTATTAGTACAGACAAATGGCATCTTTCAACCACTGCGAGATTATAACATGCAGACAGACTTATTTACGGAGTTTCTTCTCAAAGAAAGCCTTGTGTAATCTTAGCTATTTTCTTGTCATCTCTGAGAAAGTCCTCAAAAGTTATAGCTTTTGAAGCATATTCATAATTTGGAACTTATTCTGTGCAAAATTAGAAATGGCTGTTTTGTGCAGAAAACATTGTCTTCTGTGATGAAAAGAATGCCAACTGCCACTCTAGGCCAGAGTTGGGGGGGGGGGAGCAGGGGACAGTTCCATCTTGTCTCCTGCATATGTCATCAGCTGGGGACCCCTCACTCCAGTGCCAACTATTGCTCTGGGCCAGAGTGAAGTCGGGAGGGGGGGGGGCAGGTGACTGTTCCATCTTGTCTCCTGCATATGTCATCAGCTGGAGAGCCCTCCCACCAGCACCAACCACCGCTCTGGGCCAGAGTGAAGAGGGCGGGGGGCAGAAGACAGTTCCAGCTTGTCTCCTGTGCTATTCTAATGATATAATATAATGTAATGTAATATAATATATTGTATATACATATAATATTTATAATATTATAATGTAATTCAATATAATACAAATAATAATAATATATTATAATTATATATTTATATTACATGTAATATTACTAATAATATTACAATATAATGGTATAGTACAACATAGTAATACTTAATACTGATATAGTACTTTGCTAATAATACATTGTATGTATATATATCTTGTAAGCCACTCTGAGTCCCCTTCGGGGTGAGAAGAGTGGCATATAAATGGCGTAAATAAATAAATAAATAAATATTTCTGCTCATAAAATATATACAGACAAACCACATGTGAATTATGCACAGAATGAACTCCCAATTGCAGCATATTATATGCAGGCAATTACATGTTCTCCACAGATAATAATATGTATGCACAGAAAAGATTTCTACATAATGCAACCACATGCAAATTTTGTGCAGAATACACTGCAAACTAAAAAGATTTGTGGCAGTCTAGGATTCTTTTCGGAGCCCCCGGTGGCGCAGTGGGTTAAAGCACTAAGCTGCTTAGCTTGTTGATCAAAAGGTCGCAGGTTCGATTCCGGGGAGCAGCATGAGCTTCCGCTGTCAGCCCTAGCTTCTGCCAACCTAGCAGTTCGAAAACATGCAAATGTGAGTAGATCAATAGGTACCGCTCCGGCGGGAAGGTAACGGCGCTCCATGCAGTCATGCCGGCCACATGACCTTGGAGGTGTCTATGGACAGCGCTGGCTCTTCGGCTTAGAAATGGAGATGAGCACCACACCCCAGAGTCAGACATGACTGGACTTAATGTCAGGGGACTACCTTTACCTTTACCCTAGGATTCTTTTCATCAAAATTCCTTGATGGGACTAATTATCACTATTCCTTCTATCCCCAATCACATGGATATTGTTGACAGTTGATTTGATCCCTAAATGAAATAGGAAAAACTGCTTCTTCTCCCAAGAAAGTAGTGATCTTTAATTAATTAGAAAAGGAACATGGTTTAAGGAAAGGATACATACCAATTTAAAAGTAAAGAACAGAATCGAACGGCTTCCCAGTTTATGGGACTATAGTGTTATTATAAGCATCAGAAAGACAAGGTTGTGAGTTGTACATATTGATTCTCTGCCACTGTATAAAAGTGCAGATCCAGGCACTGGTATAATAAATCTAGGTACCAGGATGACACAAATCTATGTTCCTGAGCTGTCTGGCAGGTTGTGCAGATGGTGGATGAAAAAAAGATAAACTGGGATCAATAAATCTCATTTTACCTACATGTTGTTGGGACATATAATCTCTCCAGGAAGAAAGAATGCTAAGTAAACACTATGAAAGTTCAATTAAGAGATTTCCTTACCTATATAAATGCGGTTTGTTTCCCCATTGAGCAAAATCATGACGTAGTGACTAATTCTCGACCAGTATGTTGGGACTAAGAGCATGTAAAAATGCCCCTGAGAAGAGACAGAAAGGACAGAAATATGTAATCCATTGCAACTCAGATAAGACTAATTGATGGTAAACTATGGATGTGCAAGGGTATCATAATTCGTATATTCAAATTTGACTCTAATTGAAATTCAGCTTATTCCAAATCAATCCAAGTCACTTTAGATCCTGAATCTGAATTAAGATCCAGAAATCTGAAAACTGGGTCTCCCATTTAGGTTAAGCCCTTTTTAGCACACAACTCCCCTGTTACGTCAGCTTCACTGGCTGCCAGTCTGCTTCTGAGCACAAGTCAAAGTGCAGGCTTTAGCCTATAAGGCCCTAAACTGTTCTAGCCCAGCTTACCTGTCCAAATGTATCTCCCTCTATGGCCCACCTCGGAGGTTAAGATTGTGGGGGAAGGCTCTGCTATTGGTCCCACCCCTATCACAAGCACGACTGGTGGGGACAAGAGACAGGGCCTTTTCAGTGGTGGTCCCTCGCCTATTACACTTCCTCTCCAGTGTAATTAGATCTGTCCCATCCCTCCTGACCTTCAGGGAAAAACAGGAAACATGGTTTTGGGATCAGGCTTTCAGCCAGTAATCAGTGTAGTGCAATATGAAACTATAAATTAATATAATGATGACTCGGACCAGCCCTGGAATATCACAAGGATCAAGTGATTTTAATTGATGTGTTTAATGCTATGTTTTTAATGGGTTTGGTTTCAACATATTTGTTTATTTACCGATGTATTAATATATGGCATTGAATTCTTGCCTTTGTAAGGCCGCCCTGAGTCCCCTTCATGGTTGAGAAGGGTGGGATATAAATGTGGTAAATAAATTTTTGAAAATATGAATACATGAAATCTGAAGGTTTATTTAGTTATTTATCAAAGTAGTGAATAATCCTTGACAAACTGTTTTTTTCGGGCTGTATGGCCATGTTCTAGAAGCATTTTGAGGCAGGTGTTTGAGGTAGGTGTGAGTTTCTATTGGCCACCTTGATTAGCATTTGATAGCCTGACAGTTTTTGGTGTGTCTTGTTACTGCCTGGGGGAATCCTTTGTTGAGAGGTGATTAGCTGTTCCTGATTGTTTCTTGTCTGGAGTTCCCCTGTATTTAAGTGTTGTTCTTTATTTACTCTTATAATATCAGAGTTTTTAAAATACTGGTGGCCAGATTTTGTTCATTTTCATGGTTTCTTCCTTTCTGTTGAATTGTCCACGTGCTTGAGGATTTCAACCAGAAGTTCCCAGAAAAACATGTAGCCCAAAAACCTTTACCATTCCTGTTGCCAGTGCCAGTGGTGGATGGAAACAGGGCTCCATGAGAGCTTCTAGCTGTTGAAGGTACTCTGTGATAACATCAACAGAGGTGTCTATGCAATGAGGACCTTTATTATTTTTCTGCCTGTAGCAAGGTATTATAAATATATCTTGAATTGTTGATATCCTTCATCTAATGTTCAACCTTCTTTTCCTCAAGCCTAATTTCCCTTGATATATTATATGTTCAGCTTACATATTGAAGAGAACAGAAAGTGAAAGCAAAATGAACATGAAAGCCAGAAAGAAAATGGAAGGTGGAAAAGATGGTTCAAAATTACATTTAAGGAGAAGCAGAAGAGTGAAGGGAGAACAGAGACAGACTAACAAGAAGGAACCAAGGAAAGGAGTTTGAAGATGAAAAATAACCAGAAAATGATACCTGATCTGTGATATAATAGTTTTGGGGAAGATTTCCAAACAAGTTAATTCTTAAAATAATTGCTGGCCTGAATCCTGAGAAGAAGACAACAAGGAAAGTGTAGGGGATGTGCTTGGATCACCTCTGATTAATTGATTCATCTTATACTTGTTTTCCCTGCAACTCAGTTAGGAATATTGTATACTAAAACATGCAGGTTTTTGACAGTTTTATTCCCCTCCCAAGATAGGGCAAGGCCAGTCTGTGGCACTGGTCCTGGTGAAAATAAAACCTGCTTAGAACTATTTGTTCATACAGATCTACCCAGCTGCCTGTATGTTTGGAATTTTTTTGCCAACTTTCTAGGAGCTCTTATAATGAGCACCTGGACATCAACATTTACTACTCCAGCAGTGGGAATAGAAGGCAAGGCATCAAAGGTTGGCTGTTAGGGATTCCAGTGTGGAATACCCTGTAACATCAATGCCTTACCTCCAGCACTAAGCACCATAATGTTGCCATCTGTCTGAATTAAATTCCACATTGATTCTTATCATTGGTTCTGTTTAAAGTGGCCAATTTTTTCAAACACCACCACCAACGGAGATGGGAAAATTCATATTTGTAAGTAAGGCTATACATGCTTGGATTTTTTTTAAAAAATTCGCCACGCTAATTGAAATCTCAAATTTAGCAAAAAGAAAAATAGACTATTACTGGTAAAATGCACATGACATGTTGTCAAGCAGGTAAAATGACAGCAGCTGTATTGTTTTTTGTTTTTTATATACCCCCCCCCCCCCGCAGAGCATCTGCCATTCAGATAGGAAATGAGAGTGGTCCATTCTTTGTGATTCATGAAATTATATTGGCATTATAATTTACCTGTCTGAACACATCTCCCGTATGAACCATTGTGGAGATTAAGATCCTCTGAGGAGGCCCTCTTTTCCATCCCATCATTGTCACAGGCACGATTAGTGGGGCGGGAGAGAGGGCCTCCTCGGTGATTGCCCCCTGGCTATGGATCTCCCTTCCTGGTGAGATCTGATCGGTCCCCTCGGCTGTGGGACCAAGCTTTCAGGACAGTGCAATAAAGCAATGATAGGAAACCTTACCAGACCAATTAGATTAGACGAAGATGATCATGATGGTTTCAAACAGTGTATTTTAATACTGAGACAAATGTTTTTAATGTTTATGTATGCATATAATGAATTCAAGTCCCAGCATCGAATGTTTGTCATTTGTATGTTGTGCTCTGCCCTGAGTACTCTTCGGGGTGAGAAGGGCGGGATATAAATGGTGAAAGGCTATGGATACAGACAGGGATGGCTGAAAATTTGTTTTGATTGATTGATGATGCTGATGAAAGAGAAGAAGAAACAAATTGGTCTAACCACATATTGTTGTAATCCTCACTGTGTACCTTCAAGTTGTTTCTGCCAATGACAACCCTATCCCAGAATTTCTTGTTGTTCAGAAGAGGTTTGCTGTGGGTTTCATGGGCAAGTAGAGATTTGAACTCTAGTCTCCAGAGTTATAGTGAGCCTTCATATTGACAATCTTATGGGTTTTTTTCTCAGCAAGATTTATTCTAAGAGATTTGCCATTGCCTTCCTCTAAGGATGAGAGACAATCTGATTTGCCCAAGGTCGTCCAGGGTATTTCCACGATAGAAGAAGGATTCAAACCCAGTTTCTTTGATTTGAAGATGCCTAGACTGAAGTTGGCATTAAATTGAATTCCCAAGCATAATCCGCTAATTCCTTTCTCACTCTTGTCATTGTTTTGACTACTTCTTTCGTGGAAGTTATAAACAAAGTGGTACTATATATACTCCAACAGCAACTGGTTGCTGACCAAAATAGCCTTTGAAGCATATGTTTCTTTTGGACCAGAGAATATTGCAGAATGGTGACATATGAGAATTGAATTGCTTGAGAAATTCAATGTTCTCTGCTTTTTGTGTGTGTGTCAGAAGCAACTTGAGAAACTGCAAGTTGCTTCTGGTGTGAGAGAATTGGCTGTCTGCTGAGACGTTGCCCAGGGGATGCCCAGATGTGTTACCATCCTCTAGGAGGCTTTTCTCATGTCCTGCATGGGAAGCTGGGGCTGACAGATGAGAGGTCACCCCATCTTGTGGATTCAAACTGCTGACCTTCAAGTCAGCAGTACAGTCATCACAAGGGTTTAACCCATTGCACCTTCTCTGCTGAAGAAAGGTGTAGTTAGCTTCACAGAGGATAGAGTTTGCTTGGATGCCAATGGATCTGAAGTTTTATTGCCTGTGTTTAACAGTGGGATTATCATATCCACAGGTTCTAAATCTGTGGGTTCAAACAGTAAAGCTTTAAAAGCTTGATACATATTTTGTGACCTTTAGTGGGCCCAATAGACATTGGTGTCACTAATGTTCTGTGGACTTTGATGGATTTTACTGCCACAGTTTGATTATTTATATCAATGAATTTGGATAGTGGTGCAGAAACAAGCACACAAACCAATCTTTAATTTGTGTTTTAGATATGGCAGAACAACTAGCAAAAAAGGCAATGCAATGGGTTTTGGATATCTGCAGGAGTTTGGGTGAAGGATGCCAAAATCCATGAATGCTGAAGTGCCATTACATACAGTGGCATTGTAAAATTTTGTCTCTCATCTACAATGGCAAAATCAAGGCTTCTTTTTTTGGATTAAAAAAATATTTTGAAGCCATAGATGATGAAATCAGTTGGTGCAGAATCCCAGGATATGGAGGAATTGCTATACACTAAATATGGAATGAAGTGCTTGCTAGAGGTGGACTTGGCTGCCCCCCATTCCTGGCAGTTTAGGAGCTCAGGTTTGTGCAGAATGAGCACCAGAATATTCTGCCCTCAATAAAGTTCCTAGATTTTTTAAAACCTTTTCTGCCCCACTCAGAATGCCTCTTATCCTTTGGCTATATTTTTGGCCCCTCTGTTTCATTATAGTTCTCGGAGAGTTAATCCAGCATACTTTATTTGTTTAAAGTCTCTCTATTACAGAAGAGGTCTAAAACAGTTTGGCAATTGGAGACCAAAGCATTTTCCAAAAAATATTGTCCCTATAGTTCTTGCTTGTAGTGAAGCTTTTTCAGAATTTCTGTGAAGTCTAGTCTAAACTTTTCAGAACTATCCCTGACAAGAGATGGTTAAGAGGTGAGGTGATGGCATATCGAGGAAAGAGCGTTTTTTTTCCTGATGCTTCACAGACTAGGGCATGGAGCAATGGATTCAAAGTACAGGAGAAGAGATTCCACCTAAACATTAGGAAAAGCTTCCAGAACTTTTTGGCAGTGGAATATGCTATTGCCTGGGCGTCCAGTGGGGTCTCCTTTTTCTGGAGGTTTTTAAGGACAGGCTGGAATATAATATAATCCAGTTTCAGAATGTAGATTAACTGCATTGAATGGATTATATGGCAGTGTATTGTGCACTCATATAATCCAGTTTGATGTGGTTCAACCACCTGTGGAATTCACTCCCCAGGGAAATTAGGTCATCATCATCCCTCCTCTCCTTTAGAAGGAAATTAAAAACATGGATGTGGGACCAGGCCTTTGGGTAATCTTGTAGACTTGACGACGACAATAATGACAATGGATATGGAAATGGTTTATGGACAAGTTCAGTGGAGCCTTCAATTACAGAACTCGATGGAACAATGGCCACCAGACTGGCTTGATTTTATTGTATTAACCTAATGTTTTGAACTATTTATAATTATTGTTTTGATATGTATTTTGTTGTGTTGCTTGTAGGCATCAAAAATGTGCCTGCTGGAAGCCGCCGTGAGTCCCCCTCGGGTGTTGAGAAGGACAGGGTATAAATACCCTAAATAAATAAATAAATACATGAGTCTACACTGACCATTATAGTTCAGTTCAGATTGGATTATATGCAATGTAGATGTGGCCTAAGATTCAACTTCATTTAATTAACGCAGTGCCCTAAGGAGGGATAACTTGGACAAGATGGGCCTTATAGTCTCTTCCAGTTCTGTAAGTTTATGATTTTACAATACTTAAGAGTCATAGAAACACAGAGTTGGAAGAGACCTTGTGGCTGATTCCCTGCCAAGAAAAGACCTCATGGCAGACCCCCAGCCAAGAAGCAGGAAAATCGCATTCAAAGCACTCCTGACAGATGGCCATCCAGACTCTGCTTAAAAGCCTCCAAAGAAGGAGCCTCCATCACACTCCGGGGCAGAGAGTTCCACTTCTGAACTGCTCTCGCAGTCAGGAAGTTCTTCCTAATGTTCAGATGGAATCTCCTTTCCTGTAATTTGAAGCCTTTGTTCCGCATCCTAGTCTCCAGGGCAGCAGAAAACAAGCTTGCTCCCTCCTCCTGATAACTTTCCCTCCCATATTTATACATGACCATCATATCTTCTCTCAGCCTTCTTCTCTTCAGGCTAAACATGCTCAGCTCTTTCGGTTACTCCTCATAGGGCTTGTTCTCCAGACCCTTGACCATTTTAGTCATCCTCCACTGGACATGCTTCTTAATCTGTCCTCTATTTCCCCTTTTTTATTTTCAAACCCTCTAATTCAGGTTGTGTCATTTGGTCTAAAGCACCTTGTTCAAGCAAAATGTTTCTCCCATAGGGCTATCAAGCACCGTGTTGACACAAACACAACTGCTTCTCCTAAAAACTCAAATCGGATTCAGAGTTTTATATAAAACCCATGAGTGATCCTTGCCTTTCTTGTGTGCATCTTCCCTACCTCTCTTGGATGAGCCAGAGATGAGCCAGCACATTGAACTAGAACCCCATTCTCATCTGTTGTTATGGTTACCAGGAGTAGAAAATAATTTCCTGTAATTTATCTTAAGATCATTTATGTCAGATACAAACACAGATTATGCTGAATACCATGGTAATTTCTTTTCCAATTGTGTTAGGAACCATAAGACATTTATTTTTTTACTTCATAAATAAGAGCTACAGTATGTCATGATCAGTCAGCGAAGATAAAATGAATCTAATTAAGTGCCATCAGAAGATCACTTTGCTGTTTTTATTGCTGCAATAAAAGTGCCCTTACCTTCTTATTCTTTCTGAAATGACAGAGATTATTATGGAAATGGGATGAGATCAAGGAAGTCTTGCTTGACCTAGACTCACATGTAGCAATATCACTGCGCAGTTTACAGAAGCTGATGGATCTCGCCGCATTGCCAACTATCCTAGTTTATTAAAATGAATGGCGCCATATGTAAGCGCTGGAGAGGTCATGTATATTGGTTTTTATATAAATAGTGGCATCATTATATTGATCAATAGGGCACTCAGTTCATAGGTAATCAGAGAAGATGAGGCTTACATGCACTGATGACGAGAGGCTAAGATCCATTTCTGGTCTTTGTTGGCACATGCCTTGATAATTGTATGGGACAGTTCTATGGAAATTTGGTTTTCACCAAAACTTCTATTGGATCATTGAAGGAGAAACTTTTTCAAGTTAAACTTGTATTGCTTTGCCTTGTGGTAAGCTACTCCCAGTCTCCAAGTGAGAGGGGTGGGATATAAAAGTTTTGGGGTGTATCAAAGACAATAGTTTGTTTAATGATACAGTGCCAATTCAGATGGGAGAATAGCACCTATTCAATCTGCTCAAATTTGAGGCTGGGGCATGCTCTACTATGAAAGTTTGGGAGAATAGCAGAGCCTATGTGCCTCTATCTCTGGGTAGCTAGGAGTCTTCTAGGGCAAAGAGCTTTCCTGTTAGCTACCTGCTTTGGTACTCAGAACCATTACAACACCAAGATAATAGAATCACAGAGTTGGAAGAGATCTCATGGGCCATCCAGTCCAACCCCCTGACAAGAAGCAGGAAAACTGCATTCAAAGCACCCCCGACAGATAGCCATCCAGCCTCTGTTTAAAAGCCTCCAAAGAAGGAGCCTCCACTACACTCTGGGGCAGAGAGTTCCACTGCTGAACACTTCTCACGGTTAGGAAGTTCTTCCTCATGTTCAGGTGGAATCGCCTTTCCTATAGTTTGAAGCTTTTGTTCCATGTCCTAGCCTCCAGGGCAGCAGAACACAAGCCTGCTCCTTCCTCCCTATAACTTCCCCTCACATATTTGTACATGGCCATTA
Source organism: Anolis sagrei ordinatus (assembly GCF_025583915.1). Lineage (NCBI taxonomy): Eukaryota > Metazoa > Chordata > Lepidosauria > Squamata > Anolidae > Anolis > Anolis sagrei. The sequence continues at coordinate 19,996,641 of NW_026844366.1, read as the reverse complement.
TGGTTCTTCTCAGTCTTCTCTTTTGCAGACTAAACATGTTCAGATCTTTAAGCTGCTCCTAATAAGGCTCGCTCTCCAGACTCTTAATAATTTCAGTTGTCCTCCTCTGGACACATTCTAGCTTGTCAACATCTCCCTTAAATTGCAGTGCCCAGAATTGGATCTGCAATTTAAGGGAGATGTTGAAAATGTGTCCATAAGCTATATGTGCATTGATAATTCCCTTGTTCATATTTATACACTAAATCCTGTTGCTGGCAATTACAGGAGGGGTGGGGGGGGGGATAGAAAAATATTCTAGCCCAGTCCACCTCACCTGTACTCATCCTGATAGTCCAGATGGAGCCTACCTAGAATTCCAGTCTACCACCTGTTGTAAAAGGACAATGACCTAATAGACAGATTACTTAAAAGACATGTAGATACCTCTCTCTGCTTTAAAATAACTGCTGGATCCATTAGTCATCAATAAAGTCCACTTGCCTGGGTGGCTTAGTCCCAGCATGATCATTGATGAGTCTGCCTTGCTGCATGGCCCCACACTAGATCCCATTGCACAATGAGGAAAAAGACAGAAAAAACTGGGTGCTAGTGAAGCTGGTGAAGGGCTTCAGAAGACACAAAGGTAAGCTCTGGGGCTACATGCCTTGTCAAAGGCAGGTCACTTCTCATCAGTCTGTTCAAAAAGCCTATTCAAGCAAACTTTTAACATGTACACACAGGGGAGCCTTTAAAGGGATTATTTTGGGGTTTTTTTCTATTTTTTATTCTTTATTATTCTTCTTTATCTGCTTTAGATTATATACAAAATGTATTGTGAATATTTTTAATTATTTGTGAAGCTGCCTTGGGTCCCACTCTGGGAGAAAGATGATATACAAATGCAATAAATAAATAAATAAATAAAATTGGTATTTGAACCTTACACAGTTCAGTCAGTGGAGCTTCCGAACATCAGTGGAGCCACCAAACTAAAATTCATGTGCCAGCTGCGACTGTACCTCGTGAAGTCTGATCTGGCCATGGTGGTTCATGCCTTAGTTACCTCTAAATTGGACTATTGCAGGGCTGCCCTTGAAGACAGCCCAGAAACTTCAATTGGTCCAGCGATCAGCAGCCAGACTACTAACTGGAGCAAATTACAGTGAGTGGTCAACCCTCCTGTTTAAGGAACGCCATTGGCTGCAGTGCATTTTCTGGTCCCAATTCAAGGTGCAGGTTATCACCTACAAAGTCTTGAACAGCTCGGGACCTGTCTACCTTCCCTTATGAACCTGCGCGATCTCTTCGATCTTTGGTGGAGGCCCTCCTTTCACTGGTGCCTCTGTCACAAGCACAGCTTGTGGGGATGAGGGAGAGGGCTTTCTCTGTGGTGGCCCCTCAGCTTTGGAACTCACTCCCCAGGGAGGTTAGGTAAGCACTCACCCTGACAGCTTTTAGGAAAAGTTTAAAAACTTGGCTTTTCCAGTGCACTTTTGAAGAATGAATAACTAATTTCCATGTCAGGTCCTGTCTCAATCTTTCTGATGCATTTTATCTCATCCCTCAGTTGAGAATAAATTCATTGTTTATCCCACCTGAGTCTCTCACTAAATAAAGCACTTTATCTACCTCACCCATGGGTTTTACAATTTTTACTCCTTGCACTTGGCCCAGCTTGCCCTCGTTTAAATTCCTGTACTGTTTTTATACTCTCTTTTATTATGTTATTGTTACTACTTTATTGGCTTATTATGTTATTGTATAAGTATTTTTATTTGATGTTGTAGTGCGTCTTGTATGTATTTTATTTTGCTTTATTGTAATTGGTTGGGTTTGGCTCCATGTTAGCTGCCCTGAGTCTCTTCAGGGAGATGGTGGCGTGATATAATAAAGCTGTTGTTGTTGTTATTATTATTATTATTATTATTATTATTATTATTATTTTCCTTTGTCCAGATGGTAGCCCAGGTGTATTTCAGTGTTTTTGGTATGTCTGGCCTCGGTAAAGAAAGGTACTCAGGAAGTCACACATGGTTTCCCTCTCCTCCCAGTTTACACACACACGTATATAGAGTCTCAATTCAAGTTGAACTTTCAGTTGAATAGAGGTTTTTGGGATGTATTTTTAAAATCCATCTTTTAAAAGCTCATTTCATGGATTGTTATGTCATGAGGTTTTAAAATGACCCTCTAAGCAGAGTGACGAATATGCGATACCGATCTTTTCAATCATATCCTCTTGGGGCAGCGCTATCTGTGGCCAACTCCTCACCATTAGTTAACATTTTCCAGCGCCTTTCATGCAGGATCGGGAAATCCTATGAATAGCGATATTATCGGAGATGATTATTTGATGGAGAACTGTATTATACGAGAGAAATGATGCTGAAATGGCTAAAGCTGTGAAGTTGTGACTAGGGCTTAAATAGCCGCCTCTGTCGCCTCAACGTAATTGGTGACCTACTGAAGTCAGCTCTTTGTGGGTAATCTATATCAGCCCTCTGTCAAGAGTACCTTTCAATTCATCATTTCCCAAGAGATTTAAAACAGTCATCAAAAACATTTTTCCCTTTGCTCAGGCCAATTTATCTCTTTGAAGGCCTGATGATTCTCAATGAAACTCCCACGGAGCATTAAATATTACAAATTCAAATCAATATTCCCTCCTCCCCTCCTAAGCAAAGTCACAGTTGTCAGAGTAAGGTGGTCTAATCCAATTTATGTTTTAGCAAGGTGCAGCGCTAGGCATGTTCTCAATGGAGTGGAAAGAGTTTAGTTGTAGAAAAGCAAATTGCCATTTATGTGTGTGTATGCTTGCCCAAATATATCTGTGCAGAAATAGGTTAGGGTGTGGAAGTGCTTTTAATTATTTTATTAATTACTAATGTCTCACATTTATATTCTGCTTGTCTTTCATAATAGAACCCATAATAGCTTATAATGAATGCTTATAATCTGTCAATACACATAATAAAAGTGATAATGTGTGTATATGGCAGAGATGTCCACTTACACAGACAGTTTCCCACCTCCACAAACAGGCTATAGTCCCAAGTCCTGAGAAGCCTCCAAAGGCATTCTCTCAACTGACATTGCAGGTTATTGCGAGTGCCATGAATATGTAGCCCAAACCCTGCCAATGTCCGCCCCAAACACTAACCACCCAAGGAATGTTTTCATTTGGGGACAATTTCATCCTAGATTTGGCATGTTTCCTACACCATACGCAGGCACCCCAGGGTTCCTTGTGTGGAATTTGCATGATCCTGCCCACCCTTTTCTATGGTACAACACAGAGGAATTGATCAGCAACTGAACAAACTGGAGGGGTTTGGGGGACTGATTCAATGGGAAGGAGTTGTAGGTCATCCTGCATCAAGGCAGAGCACTCTGACCGCCTTCAATAATGGACCTGGACCACATTTGGCATGCAGAACCCCCATGACCAGGTTGTGGGGGAATTGACCTTGATTTATGGGAGCTGTAGTTCACCCTCATCCAGAGAGCAGCCATTGACATGACCAAACTTGGCACACAGACCCCACATGGCCAACTGTGCATACTGGCAGGCTTTGGGCATGATTGCCCTGGGAATCTGGGAGTTGTAGTTCACCCTTATCTAGGGAGCACTGAACCCAGCTGATGATGGATCTGGACCAAACTTCACACACAGAGTCAACACAGGCAATTGTGATTACTGGCTGGATTTCTGGGTGATTGCTTTTGGAATTTGGGAGTTGTAGTTCACCCTTATCTAGATTTCACTGAACTCAGCTAATATTGGATCTGGAGCACACTTGGCACACAGACTTAACATGACCAACTTTGAATAATGGCAAGGTTTGGGAAGGATTGACTCACAATTCTGGGAATTGTAGTTCTTATTAAGAAATGCATTCCATCCTCCTTTGCCCATCCAAAACACCTTGTATTTTGCCCTCCTGTCCCTTTTTTGTCTTTTCATTCTATGCTCAAATTTGCTTACTGATTTAATAAATCTTCTGTCCATGTAATCTTCATTTCTTCCAAGAGACTGAAAACTGGATCATAATTTAGACCAGTGTTTCTCAACCTGTGGGTCCCCAGATGTTTTGGCCTTCAACTCCCAGAAATCCTAACAACTGGTAAACTGGCTGGGATTTCTGAGAGTTGTAGGCCACAGGTTGAGAAACACTGATTTAGACAGATAGCAATATATTCCTTTAATATTTCCCTAATTGGATATCTCCACTGCTAGGTTTGAGCACTGGACTACAGGAGGCCACAGTTCTGATCCCTGCTCAGCCATGGAAACTCACCAAGTGACCTGGGAAAAATTACATTCCCTTGGCCTCAGAGGAAGACAGCGTCAAACTTCCTCAGACTAAATCTTGTCAAGAAAAACTTTTAAGGTTGAGGTCAACTTAAAGCCATGTAAGAAAAACAACATCCCAATGGTTGTCACAGCATAAGTTGTGTATAATGGTCCCATTATGTGTTATTTGCATACATGTATGTAGGCTTACACAAATCTAGACAAGGAAAGAAGGTCACTGGAACTCCCTCCCTAAAGAAGTAAAAACAGTCCCCACCCTCTTCTCCTTTAAGGAACTTCTAAAAACGCACCTATGAACTTTAGTGTATGGAGAGGAGGAGGACTAAGACACTTTAACTACTTGGAATGCTGGCTAGTTATATCTGGAAAAACATTCCTGAAGTAAACACCATAGAACCTTAATTTGAGGTTTTTAAACAGACATTAGTCACCTCTTGAAGTGTTTCCATAATGGATTTCAGCATTACAGTGGATTGGACTAGATGGTTATTTTTGCTGACCTTCCCATTCAGTAAATCCATGATTTTCAGAATAGTAATCTACAGGGAAGCCAGATGTTAAGGCACTTCCCAGCATTAAAAAAAACATACGCTCGTGAAACTTATTAATTGATTTATTTATTTATAAAATTTCCAAGGAGAAAGTTTCCTTGTAAATTTCATCCAAGTCCAACAAGAACTAAAGAAGTGGTTTCCCTTTTTTTAAAAAAACTAAAAATTTAAAGAGATGTCGTAAAGAAATCTTTGCACCTATTTGTTTCCATTTGGGCCAATCCGAAGCCAAGTCTCTTTGCACATAAGGGTGGGAATTGTTAGCACCTGGAAAGAGCAGTTCTGAACCCCCTTGCTAATTAGAATGGACAATTTATATTCACATCTTCATGTACAGCCTGTCAATATATTTTTCTTATGGTTGTTGAGCTGTGTCCATGATTGTATGTTATGCTTCTCCACCTGGGGATGATCCAGATTGCTCGCATGGAACACAAATGGATTGTGCAAAGCAGCATCTAGTAAGAGTGAGCATCCTGATTTATATCTCAGACATTTTTAATCATGTTGGCTTCACTGCTAACCTACCCTCCTCCCTGCACTGTTGTGTAGAAACTTGTCTGTAAGAGGGCTAAATTAAGACCTCTAATTAATTTTCCATAGGCCTTGAGGAGATTTGAAGTGATAATCACATTTATGGGTCTCTAGTGTGAGGCTGGACTTGGAACTAGGGCAGAAACACAGCGTATCCCATTAACGTAGCCACTGATCTCTCAGTCAAGGGTTACGACCCCCCGAGGGACTGCAAACTGGCTTCCAGGGGTTGGCAATAGCGCTTCAATTTTCTCCATGTTTAGGGCTGATTCATGGGATCGATACACAATCAGTCATCTGTCATTTTAGGAATACACTGGATGGGATTGACCACGATGCTCAATATGCTATAGGGCAGCGTTGGCTCACGAATCACGTTTAGCTCCTATGGAATTCTGTGAGGAGCATAAATAAAAGTGGCTGAGAGGAAAAGCTGAAATTGCAGAATATTACTTCAATAAGATTTTCTTAAAAACTTTGTCTTTGCAAGTTCATGTCTGAAAGGGCCAAGTCTTCCTCCTTAGAAAAACTGCTTTGCATTTTAGAACAGGAAGGCCACAGGACTTTCAAAATTATTTCTTTTTTCTGCTTTGTTGAATATGTTACTTTAAAATAGGGGGGGGGGCACATCTTGCTCCTAAATACCACAACTTATATCTGGACTTTACTGTAGCAACTTGTTAAAAGGAGCATGATACCTGTGCCATTGTTCATCCAGGAATTGAGATCATACATTTCTCTGTATCCCTGCTGACAAGCCTTGCTTTCCTTCTACCATTTTTCCACTGTCCTCTCAGGGACCTTTGCCCTCATCTGTACAGTCTCAAAAACATCAATATTTCTGTGTGATTCCTTTAGTCCTGGATCTTCTCTTCATCCCAAATGGAGATGAAGCCTCTGCTCCAAGAGTCCCCTCAACTTAGAAGGGCTCCAGTCATCCTGTTAGCCTGAGGTGCACTCATAATGATATCTTGATTTGGGAGTATCTGCATCTGTGCAACGTCTTATAAAAATATCACCATAAAATTTAAAAATCAAAGTTGACAGGGCCACTTCCTGGTGGGAATGATCATGTGACCAATACTACATATCTTATGACCGCATCACACAGGACTTGGGAAGGTGGACTTCTGGCAGAGGCCCCACCCACAACTGGAGTGGAAACGTCGCATGATGCTTCCGTCCAAACATGGAAGCTTGCCTGTGTTATGTAAGTTCCAACGTAGTCAGCACACTTCTGTACCGCTCAGGCACCACTTCCCCAGTGTGATGGGGAAAGTGTCACCATGGAGTCACCCTTTGTGCTTGCCATTTCACCATGCCTATGATAAAGTTACTAGTCTCTGGAACAGCAGGGAAAAGTAACATCACTTCAAATATTTAAGCATGGCTCTCATGTTCCCTCTTAATCTTCTCTTCTCCAAGCTCCCTCAGCCACTCTTCATAGGGCTTGTCTTCCAAACTTTGATCATTTCAATCAACCTTCACCAGACACGTTCCAGCTTGTCAATATCCTTCCTGAATTGTGGTGCCCGGAATTGGACACAGTGTTATTCCAGGTGAGGTCTGACCAAAGCAGAATAGAATAGTACCATGATGAAATTACCTAGATCCATGTCTCTTCAATGACTTCTATCGATCTAGGCTCAGTATTACAATTGATGCAACCTAGAATTGTATTGGCATTTAAAGTTGCTGTCCATTTAGTATCATTGATAGTGACAATCTCCGGTCCTCTAGGATTTCAGAAATTAGCTTCTCCAGCCCTTCTTGAAGATGGTCAAGATTGAAACCAGACTGGATTGAAATCCCCTAGGGGGGATTGAGTCCCCGCTAGAGGGTTGAAAAGGGCGGGCTAGAAATGCTCGAAATAAATAAATAAATAAATAAATAAATAAACATACGTTTTGAACAATGACTCTCCCTGTTAAAGCACAATGTTCATGTAAAGTTGAAGATAAACATTTATTATGAAATGCCAACAGAAGTGATTTCTGCAGATGTTATAAGAAATGCCTCCCAATGATGACAATTTATTTTGGTCTGAGTACAGCCATGTCCTTCTTGTTTTACAAATGGTAACACCACCACCCCTGACTATTTGCCTTTTGCAGATTTAATTTATGTCCCCGCCATTCCTTTAATACACTCTCTACCTTTCTCTTTTTCTCCCTCAACCATAGCCGATGACACCTACAATTTCAAAAGCTATAAAAATGAATATAGATGAAATATTAGGAAGAAGGTCGAACGAAGCAAGTGTGAACAAATAGGTTCTTACAGCCTTAAATAGGGTTTAAAACAGCTTTCATCTACGCTCACTCTTCTCATCCTTGTGAAATTGATTCATTGACCAAATTGGTCATTTAAATTCAAAAGCCCAGTCGATTCCTACAGGGCCTCTTTGCTTCTGGATTGATGCAGCAAAGGAATGTCTGCTCTTGTCTATTCCTTCTTGGGCAGTTGGTTTAAGAATAGTATATTCTAATTTAGGATTTACTATTTGTCTATTTAAATACAAGGCTATCTGAGATCAGCATCGACAACATCCAAGGCCAATGTAATCAGCTGTATTATTAGAATGCCAGCATTTATGTTGCAAATGTAGTCTATCTCATGGCTTTATGACAACAGGAGGAAAATCTCGGAATTAATGAGCAAAGGCAAGCAAATAAGCATTTTTCTTTGCATTAGCCTTTTGATGTTTTCTAAGAGAATGACATTTACTCAACTTATCCATATGGAGGACAAATAGCAAAAATATCTGAAAACAAACATTGTATATGCAAAAAATCATAGAGTTGGAAGAGACCAAGAGGGCCATTCAGTCCAACTCCTTGATATGCAGGAACGTACTATCAAAGCACTCCCAACAGATTGGCCTTCATTTAAAACCTCCAGAGAAGGATGGTTTACCACTTTCTGAGGCAGCGTACTTCACTGCTGAACAGCTGTTACTATTAGGAAGGTCTTTCTTATGGTTAGATTGAATCTCTTTTCCTGCAACTTGAATTCATTGCTCCATGTCCAAGTTCTTAGAGTCATCCTTGAGAACCTAGAAAATGCCTGTAGAGGATTAATGAAACCCCAGATAATGTCCCCACAGATAGGGAGACATGCTGTATCTGGAAAATCTGGAGGCACATAAAAATAAATGTATATGAAAGTGCACAAACTGAAGGGGAAATGGACCACCTCAAACTTATATTTGGTACCAGTGTAGCCCATAAATAAGGGGTACTGCTTTACTCTGAAATTTCTAGATGTGCTTCTCCCAGTATTCAGATTATGCCCCACACCAGTGCTTGAATGCCTTAAAGATCCAGATGATCGCCTTCAAGTAGTCCCACCACGGATTCAGGTGACAACTTTCCCACAACATCATATGACACATAGGCAGATGTATTTGAGATCTTTCCTCCAATATACTCAGTATGAAACAATTGGGATGAAGGCATCGGCGGGCTTATAGTGGGTCCAAGGAGACTGGTAACTGGAAAGAGGGAGGGAGGAACACCAACTTCCACAATGATCCAAGCTAAACATATGTAGTTTGAATGAGTTGCTCCATATCCTGGTCTCTAAGAAGCAGAAATGAAGAAGTGGAGCAAATTGTGTTGATGCTTAATGTGTCATGATATATAAGCACATCACCAAGTTCTGTACCTTATAACATCCTTAGAGTGGCCCCCTATAACATCACGGGGGGTTATTTCTAGGACTACGTTTTGGCCCTGAAATCTCAAGAATTGGGAAAATCCTGATGTGGCAATCCTGGAAAAGAGAGTGGGATAACAAGATGAAGAGGGGAAGTGGGGAGGGACAAATGAGAAAGATTTCAGTTGTGGAGAGATGCAGGTCTTTCCCACGGGTTCTTCCAGGAAAATATCTATACACTCTGTTGAAGTGAATACAGTTCATCAGACTTTGTACCAAAGAAGAATCCTTATGCTGCATGTGTATTGCACTTTGCACATGATGACAGGTTTTTCGAATTTAAGGGCACCTTAGTATATAGTGCAGGGGGCATAAAAAACAGTGGTTTTCATTTTCTAGCCTTTTAAGAATAGCTGGGGTTTTCAAACTTGTTTACCTTTCTCTTCCTTATAGGTTTCTAGTCAAATGCCCCCTGGTATTATCTCATTTTCTTCTTCCCATGAAGCAAGGTGGGCATGGCTACTGAACATAGATTGTTCTGGAGGTGGGGATAACCTCTTATTGCTCACTCATTCTTCAGGCTGAGCTGAATGTCATCAATCAGAATGACCAGCAGATTAATTATGATTTATCTCCCACAATATAAGATTGTTGTTGGGCATTTTTCTTGGTTGACTTGTAGCTTTCAGGGGACTAGGAAACCCAGCAACAGAATATTACTAATATTCACACACACAAAAGGCAAAATGCACCTTCCAGAGACATATGATCAACCAAGGAGGCATCTTTAGAGCCAGGCATGCTACTGTTTTGGATTGCAACTTCATAAACCCCCTGGTCACACAATTATGGGAGCTGCAGTGCAAATAATAGCAGCAGCAGCAACAACAAGAACATTTCCAAGTTGTGATTTTTCCAGGAACTTAAAACCCAAATGTTGTCCATAGAAAGAGAAAGGGTGGGGAGAGGGGTGGTGGGAAAGGCAATTCTGTGTCAACAAGGAGAGATACAGTGTAGTATAGAGGTTTAGACATAAAGGTTCAAATTCTCACTCACATTAGAGACTAGGGCTGGGCGGTTTCGTTTCGTTAATTCGTAATTCGTTAAAAATTCGTTATTTTTTTTGTTAACGAAGCGATAACGAACCATTCTGGAGCAACTTAAAAACGAAACGAATTTTTCAATTCGTTTCGTAAATGCTTCGTATTTCGTTATGTATTCGTTTCGTTATTGGTTTGAGGTCGTTTCGTTATTATTTCCGCATGTCTGGGGCAAGTTTTATAGTTATTTTTTGTTTAATTAGTGAAAAAAAATTATAATATCACACCAACAGTCAACAACAGAGGGAGAGGGAAGCTTCAGAAGTTCCCCCTGTCCCATTTGGAGGTTTTTTAGCGTATTGCGCGGTCGCGTCCGCCATTAACGAATCGATTCGTTATTGTTTCGTTATTGTTTTGTAATTTTTTTACCATTTACGAAATTTCGTAAATATCGAACTTTTTTAAAAAAAATCGGAATTCTTTTAAATATCGAAATGCAAAAAACCCCAAAAAACGAATTGATTTTAGAAACAAATTTTTCCGTTGTTACCCAGGCCTATTAGAGACCTATTGGCTGATTTTGAGCAAGTCACATTATCTCAGCCTTAGAGGAAAGCAATGGCATAGAATTTCTGAACATAAGTAAGGATCAACTTGATGATATATATCATGAGATTCATTAAACACAGTTAAATAAACAGCTAATAGCAGAAGTAGTTTTTAGATGTTAGAGATGTTTTAAGCTTATGGCAACTCTAATGTGATTCTCTCATGGGGTTTTCTGGAACGAAGAGTGTGTGATTCGTCAAGATCACTGAGTGGATTGCCACAGCCAAAAGGGGAATTGAAACCTTGTCTCCAGAGTCAGAGTGAAAAGCTCAAACTGGTACATCATGTTAAACCTTTTCAGCTGGATTCTTCTCAGTGGGTGCTGAACAGGCTGAAAGGGGGCGACAAAGTGGAGTCTACGACATGCGATTGTGGAGAAGAGCAAACCACAGACCACCTACTACAGTGGTTCTCAACCTGAGGTCCCCAGATGTTTTTGGCCTACAACTCCCAGAAATCCCAGCCAGTTCACCAGCTGTTAGGATTTCTGGGAGTTGAAGGCCAAAAACATCTGGGGACCCCAGGTTGAGAACCACTGACCTACTACAATGCAATCTGAGCCCTGCCACATGCACAATGGAGGACCTTCTCACAGCAACACCCGAGACACTCCAAGTGGCCAGCTTCTGGTCAAAGGACATTTAGCATAATGCTAAGTTTTAAAACTTTGTTTGTGTTTTAAAATACATGTTAACTGTACACCTCGCTTCTAACATGATAAATAAATAAATATGCTAGAAAATTCTTCCTTCCTCTGTTAGGACTATAAAATGCCCCCAAGACCCATTTCCGCAAGGCGCCCCAGAAGGATACCGTGGTCGACGGTATCGAAGGCCGCTGAGAGGTCCAGGAGCACCAACAGGGACACACTCCCCCTGTCTAGCTCCCTGCGCAGATCATCCACTAAGGCGACCAAGACCGTCTCGGTACCATGTCCCGGTCTGAAACCAGACTGTGCCGGATCTAGATAATCCGTGTCTACCAAGAATGCCTGGAGTTGTGAGGCCACCACACGTTCCATGACTTTGCCCAAAAAGGGGAGATTGGAAACAGGCCGAAAGTTGTCCAATTTAGTGGGGTCCAGTGATGGCTTCTTCAACAGCGGCTTTATGATAGCCTGTTTTAGGCTCGCTGGAATCTTGCCTTCCCGAAGGGAGGCATTCACCACCACTGTTACCCACTCGGCCAATCCCCCTCTGGCCTCCCTTAGAAGCCAGGATGGGCAGGGGTCTAGGATGGACGTGGTGGGCCTCATTCCTCCAAGTATCTTGTCCACATCCTCGGGTTTCACAAACTGAAAAGAATCCAACAAAATAGGACAAGCAGGTGCTCTCGTTACATCCACAGAGTCTGCATCTAACGCGGCGTCCAGCCCAGAACGGATCAAGGCGACTTTGTCTGCAAAGAACCGAGCAAATGCTTCACAGCGCGTGACCGAATTGTCAGGGCTCCCACCTACAGTGGTGGGAGTTAAAAGGCCTCTGACAATTTGGAACAACTCAGCCGGACGGTTCTTTGCAGACGCAATAGTGGTCACGAAGAAAGCTTTCTTCGCAGCCTTTATTGCCGCGGCATATGCCCTTAAAAAGGACACAAACCGTGCTCGGTTTGACTCGCTCGGTTCCGAACGCCACACGCTCTCTAGTTCCCTCTTCCTTCGCTTCTTAGCTGCCAGCTCCTCAGTAAACCAAGGGGCTGGTTTAGCTCGGCTACTTGAGAGGGGACGTTCCGGAGCAATCATGTCAATAGCCCTGGTCATCTCCCCATTCCAGAGAGCCACCAAGGCTTCGACATGGTCACCTACCGAGGTGGCGGGAAAAACCCCAAGAGCCGTCAGGAAACCATCCGGATCCATCAGTCTCCTAGGGCGGACCATCTTAATGGGTCCTCCACCTTTGCAGAGGTTAGGGGGTGCAGTGAGCCTAAATCTGATCAGGAAGTGGTCGGTCCATGGCAACGGAGAGATGGACAACTCCTCCACACCGCCACCCTGCTCCCATCCCTGGCAGAAAACCAAATCCAATGTGTGTCCAGCACAGTATCCCTGCTCTTCTTTCTTATCCAAGTATGTGTGTGTGTGTGTGTGTGTATAATCAAAGTTGTAACTTTCATAACTGTAATGCCAAAGGGTTTCTACTTCCTTTCAGACACATAAGTGTAATTTCATGTGATCAGTTACAATTTTTCCAGGAAATTATAATCTAATTCCCTAATAAATGCACAACATATTTTTGTTTCAGTCCCAACTAATAGGACAATGTAACAATATTTGAACAGTCTACAATGCCAGGTTTTGTTCACTCTCTCACTTTATTCCCTCATATTAAGTGTATGTGTAGCTGATTTTTGTAGAGATGGCACACCTCAAAATGCTGACATCTAGTGATGAATGTAGGAAATGACTAATGCAGTGAACACAAAATTTCTAATCAGCAAAATCTTCACCAAAGGTGCATCTACAATGCAGAATTATTGCAGTTGGACACAACTTTAACTGCAATGGCTCAGTACTATAAAATCATGGGCATTGTCGTTTTACAAGTTCTTTAGCCTTCTCTGTTCTAGAGTGCTGGTTGCCCATGATTCCAAAGCATTGAAGCATGGAAGTTAAAGTACTGTCAAACCACATCAATTCTACAGTGTAACTGCACCTCTACTGTTGCTACTACTTACATACAAGATTTAGATTTCACCTTTTTCTTCTGGCATGGAATCCAAATTAGCTTACAGTAATTTAAAATAAAAAATAACTAAAATGTTATTTTGCAAAGTGAAAAATGGCTAAACAATAATTTAGTTTAAAAGCACATAGTAGTTTAAAAGGATAGTAGTTTAAAAGCACATACATTTAAACATAGCTGGAAAGATGCAAGATAAAACACAGCACACCATTTTTAAGCTGTCATGTGATTAAAATGAAAGACCTGCCTAAATAGAAAGCCATTTGCCTGTTAGTGAAAAGAGAGCAGAACCAGGCCTATGTGGACATTTACAGGAAGGGAGTTCTCCAGTCTGGGTGAGCAATTGTATTTTCATTTGATTTGTCTGCAATGGCGGTGGAACCAAGAGGAGGCTCTTCCCTGAAGATCTTAAACCTCAGGCTGGGTATGGTAGCATAAGGAGATAAAGGCTGTTTCTACAGAATTTCCAGGAAGCTTTGAAGGGATGCTGGTGTTTTTGAAGTGTGGATAGTTGGATTGGGATAGATCCAGTCCAATCAAGTGCCCACATGTCCAACAAACCCACTGTTTCATCACTGGTCACAGGTAAAGACTTCCAGGCTATGTCACTTCTGATGACCTCACAAAATGACCAGAAGAAGTGGTGTTGCCAGCAAGCTTTGTGAATGATCTGCTCCTGGCCAATGACACAGCAGTGGTGGCCCCAATGCATTCCCAGTCTGGCCAGCCAACTGGCTATCAAAAGGGCCCTGGTGGCATTGCTGTGCTACATTGGGACAGCTCCAGGGTGCAGCACTCCAGGTCATTTTAATAAGTGTAGATTACTCCAGTTTATTTTGGTAAGCCCCACATGTTTAGCTAGTCTGAATCTCAGTATCACCTGTAGCTAGAAGTGTTTTATATTAATTCTCTATGATATTCTCCACCTACTCTTACTCCTGCTGAATGGGATATTTTGCTTCTTATGATAGTAAACTCAAAGACAGTCTATTGCAAAGTCTATTAGATAGGGGTGCCCTTGAAGATAATTTGAAACCTACTGCTGATATTGAAAGCCATCTGGCAGGAAATGTCCTTGAGCATGATTCAAAATACTAATGGGCAAGGTGAGGTTTAATAGGTGAAATCACTGCGTAAGGTGGAAAACTGTGGGGAATCTTAAATTCCAAGGCAGGGGTGTCAAACTCATTTTCATCGAAGGCCATATTTGCCTTATGGTTGCCTTCAAAGGGCTGTTGAATCTAATAGACATAGAATCCGTGAATACAGTGGGCCAACTATAATTTTTTTAACATAGTGGTCAGTGAATTTTAGTTTTTATACAATTTTAGTCCTCAGATGTTATTGAATGACAACTCCCATCATTTTTGATTATCCACCATGCAGACTTGGGTAATGCAAATTGCAACCCAACAGTACTTGTGGTTCTGAGGTTGGGAAAAGGTTCAAAAACATTTTAAAGTCAGACATCATATCCACAAGCCTTGTATCTAAATTCAAACCCCACTACACAGAGTAAACTGCCCCTTCCTGATGTGACTGCATCACAACCCCCATCAACACTAGTCATGATGTCTAATGATGAGGAATACAGGAGTTGTAGTTCAGTATCTGGAGGGCCACATAATGATGAGCCAGATTTGGCTTACATACCTTGAATTTGACATATGTTCTCAGGTCTTATCACTGGCACTCTAGTTTTCTCTCTTCTTTCTATGCCATTGATGGTAGAAGAGTCCTGAACTTTTCACAGAGATAGTTTCAAAGCCTCTTCAACCCTGCTCCTCACACCGGGAGAGAGTGAAGCCCAGAAGTGTTCTTGGTAACCTGATAAAAACTCTTTAACATGGATTGGGAGTGGGGTTGAAGAGATGACAGGTGCATGAAACTCTCGAGTGCTCTCTCCACTCCTTCTAATTTCCCACCCACCAGACAAAGAGAGTTCAAACTAGATGGTGCATTTATTTGCACGCATAACTCACTGTTTTGAGCAAGAAGTGCCTGAAAAACAGTAGGAAAGCCCAACAAGTCACCTATTTTGTAGGTTGGCGTGGCCAGTGGACAGACGGAGAAGTGGTGACAATTGTAGCAACAGTATCTAGTAAAGCAGAGGGGGAGGTGGTATCAAGGGGACCCTTTCCTACACCCAATCCCTTCTCTCACCTGAATCACCTCCTCCTTCCAGAGCAACAGGGAACAAACATATTCATGAAAGGCATCTAATCACCCCCTCAATTTTCTTCCTCATCCCATTTCTATTCCTCATCAGAGCAAGCTGGGATGCTCTACTTGCTCCCTTATATCTATTTCCAAATTTTCTCAAGCACTTTCAGATGATGTATTGAAAGTTTCCTAGAGCAGGAGTAGAGGAAGCAGTAAACAATCCACAAATAATCACATTTGTGAAAGTTAAACTGGCAAATGTGGATACTGATAGCTGTCTGTAAATCTAAGTCTTACGCCATCTAGTGACTGAGCATATAATTATCCACCCACATGGTATATAGAAATTCATTCTACTCAAAAATGTTTTGATGGAAGTTTGTCCCATCAGGTAGAAGGAATTCCATAAAAGCAGTTCACATTGAGAAAAATTACCTTCATGGACTCCTGCTTCTAGTATCCCTGAGCCAATATGGTTGCTAGCTGGGAGTGGAGAGTTGTAGCCCTTATATCAGGAGAAAGGCAAGATAAAAAGTAAATAATAAATAAATAATGATTCATAAATGTATTTTCTTTTCAGCTATTTTTTTCATGTATGGAGGAGCGGAGGGATGCACATCAGATTCTCTTTTCCACAGTTGAAAGTGATGTCATTGTCTACTATGTGCAATCTTTTGCATGTCTCCTTGAAAGTCAGTACTATTGAGTTCAATGGAACTTCCAATTAAGAATGTGTAAGATGGCATCCTAAGAGTCCAAATCAAGCCTTTGCTCTTTGCTTAATGGGGAGACTCAACTTTAATTACCACTTGTGATCCTATAATTTTAATTATGCAGCTATTACAACATTAAAAACTTTGATTCCCTTTTAAATCTTCTTAAGAACACACTTTTATTACATTTTTATTACTTAGTAATGATATGGTATTTTATTATTCTTAAGGAAATAATTTAATGATTATACTATCTTAATATGATCTAGCAGAATGTAGCATCCCATTTTTATTCCTGCCTTCCACCCATCTGAATATGTGATGGGAGATTCACTGACCTGAGACATTGTAAAAAGGTGTCTTTGAGAAGCAAGTCATAGCTCTCAATGAATGAATAACCTGGTTTGGAAATGACATTGAGGAAGCACTTCAAGGATTATTTTTTTTTACTCTCTATGGTGGAACACCCTAGACTGCTCTGTTTCATGAACAGCTTTCTTTTGGATGAAGAAACACTGGAGATTTATGTTATAGGTTCAACTTCCATTACTCAGAATCCTCAAATTTGAAATACTCCAAAATTGTCCATTTTTGCTTTTTTTGTTTCAATATATACAAACTTTGTTTCATGCCCAAAAAAGTATTAAAAACATTGTGTACAAAATTACCTTCAGGCTATGTTATAAAGTATATATGAAACATAAATGAACTTGTGTGTTTAGACGTGGGTCCCATCTCCAGAGATATCTCATTATGTACCATATGCAATTACAGGTATTGCCAAATCTGATAAATCCAAAATATTTGTAGTGCTAAGCATTTTGAATAAAGGATTTAGGAAACCTATACATTTGGTAAGAAAGGTGGGAGAATAAATGGACCACCATCCCATGGGCTAAAATCAAAGGGCACCACAATCTCCCCAAACGGCATCACTTCTGGGTATTGTTGGGAAGGAAATGTATGCCTAGAATCTCCTGTCAATGAGAGCAATGATTTCTTTTCCTGCTCTCAGAGAATCCCTTGTATGCATCACATTTTTTGAGATCCTACATAGAGTACACTGAGGGTAATACTCCATGTATATATTCCAGAGTCCTCACCCTTGCTCTAGCAGCTGTCAAGTTCCAGGAAAGAATGGGAAACCAAGGCAATTCAGACAAAGAAGAAGTAGCTTGTGTGAGATCAAAGGGGGCAAAATGAGGGTGTACTCATGGATGAAATGTATTTCCATTTTCTTTCCCCTTGGAGCCCAGATCAGCTGCATCTTCATGGCCTGAATTGCCTCCACTCTTCCTCTCCTCTTCACTAGTATGCAGCAGCATCCATGGCCTTTTCAGGGGTTTGACTTTATCCATTAGGGATGGTTTGATTGGAACTCAAATGGCTGGAAAATAGCAATCTGTCCCTACTCAAATAAATAGGCAGCTGGCCCTTTGCGTCTATAGATTCTCAATCTACTGATTTACACCATCAATGACTTGAACATATTTTTAAAAAATCAAAAAGCAAAACTTGATTTCATCATTTTATATATGGGATACCATTTTACTATGCCATTGTATATAATGGAATTTGATCACCTATTTATTTTGCTATCCATGGGAGTCCTGGAGTCCTTGGAAGCCCAAACTGGTATCAACACTACTATTTTAAGGCATGAGAAAAAAATGTGGTTATTTATGAAAGATGTTGGGGCTAAATTGATTACTAAAACTTTTATATTCACAGTTGAGTTTCGCTTATCCAACATAAACGAATCAACAGAATGTTGGATAAGCAAAAGTGTTGGATAATAAGGAGGGATTAAGGAAAAGCCTATTAAATATCAAATCATATTATGATTTTACAAATTAAGCACCAAAACATCATGTTTTACAACAAATCGACAGAAAAAGCGGTTTAATACATGATAATGTTATGTAGTAATTACTGTATTTACAAATTTAGCACCAAAACATTGCAATGTATTGAAACAGCTGTGGATCCGGGCGGGAGACAGACTGAGTTGGATAATACAGAACATTGGATGAGCGAAGGTTGGATAAGCGACACTCTATTGTACATGGATTTTGTTCATTCTAAACACTTTAATTTATCTCTTTAAATTGATTGCATTGATTAATTTATATTTTGCCTTTAAAATTATGTTTACTATTTATACTGTTTAGATTTGTGAGCTTTTTGTAAACTGCTCTGGGATTTCTGAATATTTATAAATATTTAATAGATAAATAAATCTATGGCTACATGACATTTCCATCTCCCTATATTTCCATGTGCTTGCATTTGTTGTTGTAAGCACTGAAAATATTCTGTATTTCTGGTTTCAGAAGGGGGTTAGGCACAACAGAGAGCTGATTGTCGAAATTGACAAATAGATTTATATAAGGCAGTTGGATGTCCAATGTTCTGGTTGCAATAAATGCTCTATTGTCCCACACATAATGGTGCTCTAAAGGATTGTCCTTCTGTGGCATATGTCAAGGCTAAAGGAGATTGGCTAGGCTTCCAATCCGAGGCATTTCTGTTGTGCCTGCCACTCACCCTGCTTGATGAATTTCCTCCTCTTCAACTTAATGAGTAGTTATTCATTTCCTTAGCTCAGGTTCTCCAATACTGACCCTCTGGAACCGATGTGGCATTCACTGGAACACTACCTTGGTAAGTGGCTCACAGAAAATAAAATTGGTAATTGAGATGAGAGCTGTTGGGGATGGAATACCAAACATCTAATTCCAACCGTATCTGGATACAATGTCCAAGGTCAGTATGTGCTCCTAACCAGGGATTTGAAAAACTCTCAGCATAAATTTCCTGGCATTTTTCGGAGCCTCACTTTCATTCCCATCCCATCTTTTGTTCACATTGAGCTGAAAGATTTGGTTTTTATCTTCTCACATATAATTTTCTTCCAAGATTTTTTTTATAATTTAACCATTTTAACACATCTCCCTTAAGGTCTACATTGTGGTACACATTTTCCACATTGGTAAAATCATATTTTGCAGTTGTGTGCATTTTTTAGATATTCATGTGCTCAATGTATGAAATACCTCATCAGACTCACAAATGTTTTCATTTCTGCGAAAATGTGTGCTTTGTTTCACAATAGCTATTAAGAGGTATGAAAGATGTAAGTTCAATGAAAAATATTAAGCCCTGTTTATTAGGTTTTTACAATATGCATTGAGCCCTTGGTATCTGCTGGGTTTTGGTTGCAGGACCTCTTGTGGATGCCAAAATCCATGAATGCTGAAGTCCCATTATAGACAATGCTGTCCCATAAAATGCTGTCCCAAGTGCTTTTTATTTTTAAAAAGATGTGTCTGGCTATGGGTAGACAGCCAAACAGTTACCCAACCCCATCACCACTACACCAGGAACAGAATGACCATTGGGGAAGGCTGGTGCAGTGGCACAATTCTATGATGGCTATTATCATTGCAGAAGGAGGAAGAGAATATCAACCTCTGCAGTAATTAAAACAAGGATACATCTACATTGACTACTCAATGTAGCTTGAAGTCAGTTTGAAAATGCAGCAACTGTACAACGCACGCTGTGCAAGCATGCTGCAGCACACCTTAAGGGCTTTAAACTGACCCAAGGAAAGTCCAAAACAGAGTCCTTAATGTGCATCAGCATGCTCTAGTGTAAACTAGATCACACCTCGAAATTGGCTTCACAGAATGTGAATCATTGTGCGAACATCTGCAGTGCTCTGCTGATCTGCACATACACATTCAGGCATGTCAAGCCACAGATACTGCGGATTGTGGAATCGATTTAAGGCCACCCTTTACAGTTTTTATAATCACCATCCAAGCCTCAAATGAGCTCCCTGATTTTCAGTCCATTCACCTGAACAAAAAACTACTTTCTTGAATGCCAGGTGAAACTGATCAAAGTGGTCAGTTCATATAGTGTCAGTGTAATTACATCTGGATTCATATTTTTATACTCCGCCAACCTAACAGTTCGAAAACATGCAAATGTGAGTAGATCAATAGGTATCGCTTTGGTGGGAAGGTTTTTTGTTTTTTGTCGTGTCAGGAGCGACCGCTCCTGTTGTGAGAGAATCGGCCATCTGCAAGGACGTTGCCCAGGGGACGCCCGGATGATGTGATGTTTTATCATCCTTGTGGGAGGCTTCTCTCCTGTCCCCGCATGAGGAGCTGGAGCTGATAGAGGGAGGCCATCTGCCTCTCCCCAGATTCGAACCTGCGACCTGTCGATCCTCAGTCCTGTTGGCACAGGGCTTTAACCCACTGCGCCACCGGTGGAAAGGTAACAGTGCTCCATGCCATCAGGCAGCCACATGACCTACGAGATGACTATGGACACGCTGGCTCTTCGTCTTAGAAATAGAGTCAAACATGACTAGACTTAATGTCAAGGGAAACCTTTATCTTTGCTATACTTTTCTGTAGTGTGTGATACAAGTGTTTTATGCAGTTTCTTCTTTTTATTTGGTGGCATTTAATATATTAATTTATAATTAGAAAAAACTATAACATTTGCTTCTGAATTTAATCCTGGTACCATACATGATAGTAAGATTGGATCCTAAATGCTTTTATTGTGGCTAAACTGTTTATACCATCATTCAGAGATCAAAATCTTCAGGAGATCTGCTTACACTACATGCCTTTTTGAACTTTGTTTGAATTATCAGAATGTGCTTTATATGGGGCTGCTGAACAGTGATGAATGCTTCAACTCCAGTAAGTACAAAAGGCAAGCTGGATTGTTAATGGGGGCTGGTTAAAGGGAACGTGGAACTCATTTGTTACAACAGCTCCCCTGGATGGTAGTGTGTTTTCTTAGTACAATTCAAAAAACTGGTTATGACCTCTATATAGCCAAGAGCAGACTGACCAAAGGACTTTATCTTCCTGAACCAGGCCACTTGAGCTCTAAGATCTTGGGACATATAATTTTTGATTGGGCCATCACTGCAGGAACATTTAACTAGAAGATAGTAGAGGACTTTCTCTGCAATTACTTCCAAATTTTGAAATTTATTTCCAAGGCCCCATCTACACTGCCATACAATGCCATTTGAAACTGCATTATATAGTAAGTGCAAACTCATATGATGCAGTTCAAAGTAGTTAAACTGCATTATATAAACTGCATGAGTTTATGCTGATCATATAATTTAGTTCCAAGCTGCATTATATGGCAGTGTAGATGGGCCCCAAGAGGAGTAAAGCTGTTCCCCTTCTTGTTGTCTTTTTAATTGGTTTGTGTGATTCTTCTTCAAATTTCTTTCTGCAGAGAAGAATGGATAATTTGTTCATTTCCCCTCCACTGTGGGAATATCTTTGAAAGCATTACATGGCAATGTTATTTTTAACTCTGAATCTTCAAATATTTTTTCCATACCCAGTTAAAACATCTCTACTTTAGCAGGCTTTGTGGTGCTGATTTTTGTTTTGTTTAAAGGACTTTGAAAAGAATGCTGTGCTGCACTTATTCTGTGCTTTTAAATTAATGCTTTAAACAGTTTTAATTCTTCTTTTAAATGTTCCTACAGGCTTTTAGAATGGAGGTTTTTCAATGAAAGGGCTTCTGAGCATGCTATATTGTTCTAAAAGTTTGAAAATATTTTATCCCTTTTAAGTGTGAATTTTTAAATTGTTTGAATATTGTTAGGAGTTAATTCTACCAAATTTAATGTTGAGCTTTTGTATGTGTTGAATTACTCCTGGGGACCATTTTATTGTATCATTATAGAATTGTATAGTTTCCCCTTAACTTTCACCTATATGCTTTCAGGACCTGGCTTCCAGGACCTAAAAGAAGTCATGGATCTCTTTATAAGTGTAAATATCTTTGACATATAATGCTGCTGCTCTTTCTTTCCTTTTTTGTCTATTTCCCTTAATACTTCTCTATTACTACATTCCAGTCATGAAACACATCCCACCAGGTTTCGATGGATATTATATCATATTTGCTTTGCTGTGTTAAGAGTTCATGGTCTTCTTGTTTATTTTCCATGCTTTGAGAATGAGTGTAGATGGATCTCACTGCTTCATCACACTAGAGCATAAATTCGGTTTCTGCCACCTGCAGAATTCTGGGGTTTGTAGTTTGGTGAGTCCCAGGACCTGTCTGGCTGAGCTGTTTAAAGCCCTCTCCCTAAAGTAGATTTAAAGTAGATCCAAGCTCTAGTATGATGAGACCATCAGATCATGGGTTCATTCCCCCAGCTGCTTATTTAAGGCTCTTTTCCCCTCCTACTATTGGGTTCTTGTACTATTTGCCCATATCTCTTTAGCCCCTGCCCTCAATAATACTGTCCCCATCCCATAAATCACTTTAAAGCCCTCCTGTTCAGGGTTGAGAGATTCTTAGTAAAAACCTTCCTGCCAACTTCTGTAAAGATGTCCTCCATCACCTATCAGATGCCAATCCCTATGAAACTGCAAATCATGGTAGAAGAATCATGGATTTTTCATTTGTGTGGGGATATTCTGGGGGAAAGTCATATTATCTAATGTTCCCACTTGCAGCTGTGTGTTCTTTCACTCACTATGCAATGTTTACTGTAAGAATCTAGAAATATAAATTATCAGCCACACCAAGAGAGTGACGGACTGCCAAGATCAACCTCATACAACTTCTAGAAAAAGGTAACACCACCCCAAGTATAAATGACTGGCAGATATATGAATGGATCTAAATGTGAATGATGATGAACAGCAATAAATAAAAACCTACTCATTGATTACGCATGACAAACATTTTGGAATAAGTTGAAACGGAACTGAATTAAACTATTTAGTTTAATTTTTAAGTCATTCATTATGAAACAAATATATACCACTACAAAAGGATACCATATTCTTACTTCCACTAGAGGGAGTGTGAACCTTCCTCAGCTCTAAGGCTGGGAAGAAAATTAATTTGTTTCTCATTTTAATATGATACAACCTCTTTTGCATGTCCTAGACCAGTGGTTCCCAACCTTTGGTCCTCCAGTTATTTGGACTTCAACTCCCAGAAATCCCAGTCAGATTATCATGCATTAGGAATTGTGGGAGTCCAAAACACCTGGAGAACCAAAGGTTGGGAACCACTGTCCTAAAATAATATACAGACTGGATTGCAATTATTTTATTTTTTCACAAATGCTTGAATTTTACTCTGTGTTTTTTTAAAATGCATTACAAATTGTACATTAGGGGAAATTGCATTCAAAAAAACCACATATTAAGGGATATATTGTTAGAGAGGTGTGCATTTATTGGGGAGGGAGGGGCATACACAATGCATGGTCAGGAGAAGGTACAAAATTTTTCCATGGACTTTTAAGCTCCAAAATCGTAAACTCACCTGTAAATGGGTGGAACAAACTCAAGTTTCCATAATTTTAAACCTTTATGAAACATAAACAGAGCACCTCTCTCTTCTTAAATTATTCCTTTTGCCCCAGTGTGACCTGAAATAGGTCTATGGTTAGTGTCTTATTGGGGTTCCCCCCACAGAAGTTGTTAGACATTTTGTCAACATTCAGTTCAGGTTTGCAGAAGCAGAGCTGCTCATGCAGTGCCATTGCATAAGCAGAACACATGCATCATATGCCATGTATGGATGCACTATGCACATTGATCACATGCTGTCTTGATCTAGTTATCAAATATTTCCACTCAGCAAAAGGGTCAAGTAGCACAATAATATGTAATGATCTCAACCACTATGTAAACACAGATCCTACATCTTGCTTGCATAGTGTAAAACTACATGAATGTCATTAAGTTGTGGTTGCACTATACCTATCTTTCTGCTAAATACTGACATTGTACAACCAACTGCATATTTGAGAACCTACCTGCTATTTTCACAATTTCAGTGAATCAAGTGGTACCCTGAGAACAACAACGAATGCATCATTCAACAATGCACATTTGCATGTGAAATAGCCACATTACAGAACTCCTTTTCTACAATTGTGAACTGAATATAGATCTTAGGCAGTGGCTAAAAATGCACACAACCACATACATAAGGGAACCTACCTGTGTGCAAAGTACCAACAAAATGTTAGTCTTTGTCTTTTGCTGGGGCTGGAACTGTCCATGCCTTTTGAAAAGAAAACAAACAAGTCACTCTTTTGCATTCTATTTCAAAGAAGCAATCTGTCTATTTTGGAGTCTTTTGCAATCAAGAGAACAGTTTATAGCAATCAATAATGTAACTTTCCTCCACCATTCTTTCTTTTTCAGCAGTATCATTATCGTTTCCTCTTTTGAGTGAAGGAAATGAATGTGAAATCAGCACATGCCATTCCCCAATTTCCAACCTCATATCTGTTTCTGGTTAAGGACTTGCATAGTATGATGAGTTCATTAGTTTGCTGGGGTGCGTCTTCTCTCTTGCATTAAAGCAGAAGAGGTCTTTTTGAGTTAACGATAATTAGATGAGGTCATTAAATCTAGAATGAGATCACTAC
This sequence comes from Anolis sagrei ordinatus, assembly GCF_025583915.1. Classification (NCBI taxonomy): domain Eukaryota; kingdom Metazoa; phylum Chordata; class Lepidosauria; order Squamata; family Anolidae; genus Anolis; species Anolis sagrei. Next base: position 19,971,932 of record NW_026844366.1, on the reverse strand, counting down.
CGGCAGAAATGGCCTCACATTGTACAACATAAGGTCAAATCAGCCATAACTATTATTCATACCAGTTGTCGCACCACTTTCATATCTTCCATTACAGCAGTGTATGATCCACACTTTAATTTGAACAAGATGCTCTGGATGCTGTCATGATCCAAATGATGGGTGAGATAAAGATGGAGATAGGTTTTGCCTACTTAACTTTTCAAGGGTAATGTGAAGTATCTACATAGATTTTTAAGAACTAAATGTAGAATTCAGATGGCGCATGGTTGCAATTTTACAGTCACAGAGTAGGGTTCAGGGGAACCAGACCAAATTTGCTGTCCCTCAGCATTATATTTCTCTAGTGCAGTGGTTTTCAACATTCCCAATGCCGTGACCCCTTAATACAGTTCCTCATGTTGTGGAAACCCCAAATAATAAAATTATTTTCACTCCTACTTCATAACTGTAATTTTGCTACTGGTATGAATTGTAATGTAAATATCAGATACGCAGGATGCATTTTCATTCACTGGGCCAAATTTGGCACAAATACCCGATATTTGGCACAAATATCCAAATTTGAATACTGGTGGGGTTGGGGGAAGGGATTGATTTTGTCATTTGGGAGTTGTAGTTGCTGGGATTTATAGTTCATCTACAATCAAAGAGCATTCTGAACTCCATCAATGATTGAATTGAACCAAACTTGACACACAGAACTTCCATGACCAACAGAAAATACTGGAAGGATTTGGTGGGCATTGACCTTGAGTTTTGGAGTTGTAGTTCACTTACATCCATACAAGACTGTGGACTCAAGCAATGATGGATCTGGACCAAATGTGACACGGATACTCAATATGCCCAAATATGAAGACAGGTGGAGTTTGGGGAAAACAGACCTTGACATTTGGGAGTTGTAGTTGCTGGGATTTATAGTTCACCTACAATAAAAGAGCATTCTGAATCCCACCAACAATAGAATTGGGCCAAACTTCCCACACAGAACCCCCATGACCAACAGAAAATACTGTGTTCTCTGATGGTCTCTGGTGACCCCTTTGACACCCTCCTTATGCCCCCCCAGGGTCCCCACCCCCAGATTGAGAAACGCTGCTCTAGTGCCATAATTTCTTCAGTAGATAATGTCACTAGATACTAAACTCAGAATCATCCATACTATAGTATTTTCAATTTCTATATATTGGTGTGAAGCTAGATAGTGATGAAAGCTGACACATAGAAAAATCAACTCATTGGAAATGTGATGCTGGAGGAGAGCTCAACGGATATTATGGGCTGCCAAAAAAAGCAAATGAATGGGTCCTAAAGGAAATCAGGCCTGAACTCTCACTAGAAGTAAAGATGACTGAACTGAGACTATTGTCCTTTGGATGACATGTATCTTGAGGTGATGTGACTCATTAGAAATGATGATTGTACTTTGTAAAATGGAAGCCAGCAGGAGAAGAGGAATGCCACATTACAAGTTGATTGATTCAAGAAACATCATCCCTGAATTAATTTACAAGGCCTGAACAGGGCAGTTGATGCCTCTTGGAGGTCTCTCGTTCATAGGGCCATTTTGACAGCAAATAACGATATCTCCTTGAAAGCTGCCAAGGGACATGGTCCAGAAGTTTGGGAAAGAAAGACTCCTTTTGGGCTTAAAATGGCCAGAAAGGACAAATATGTGTCAGTTTAGGGCCATTTCAAATATGTATCAAGATTCAAGGCAGATAACAGGAAATACATTTCACAGCAAATAGTCCCACTGTGGAATTTACCATCAAAAGATGTAATAATGATTGCTACCTTAGACAGTTTCAAAAGTAATTATACTGTACAGACCTATAGAGCGTAATATTGCTGCTAGCTGATAGCTAGTGCATATGCTGTTTTACCCTATGGATGAGAAGCAGTATCACATCGAACAGTGGTTCTCAACCTGTGAGTCCCCAGGTGTTTTGGCTTACAACTCCCAGAAATACCAGCAAGTTTTCCAGCTGTTAGGATTTCTGGGAGTTGAACGCCAAAACGTCTGGGGACCCACAGGTTGGGAACCACTGACATAGAAGGTTTTGAGTCCCCCTAAGGGTGAGAAAAGCGGTATATAAATGCTGTAAATAAATAATAATAAGGTTAACATGATCTCAAGTATCCTGCCTGTTTGCCTTCCAGGAACTTAATTCTGAAGCAGACAGACAAAGAAAGCTCCAGCCCTTTAAGTTCTTATGATTTCTTCAGTACAGCCAGATAGCATTCAAGGTCTTTTTGGCTCCAAAGGTCTCTGATCCTTGTAAGGTTGGTGATGTGGGAGATCTAAAGCAACCAGATTAAGAACTGCTTTGCAGCAGTGCATTGAACTGAAGAGTATCAGGAATTCATCTTTCAAGTTCCATTCAATCCTTGATAACTTTAACCTGCTCCTTTTCTTTGGATGCCTCAACAGTATTTCTAAATGATCAACTGAAGTTTTATGTTACTACAATGTTAAAAATGTGGAGACTGAAGGGAAATTTCATTGCAGAAGACCATTCCAATTTGGTGGGTAAGGTTCTCATTCTTCTTTCACCCATATAGGAATATTTATCTATATATTCATTTATTTTATAAGAGTAATATTTTTAAAAAATGTATTGCCCGCCTCTCTTTTTGGATTGGGTCAGGGCACAACATAGTCAAAGACATCTATAAAACATAGATAAAATACAACCATGAACACATATTAAAACATACACATGTTAATAAACATGACACAATTAAAACACAATAAAATATAATTTTTATATTCATTGTTAAAACTGTCTGAGTAGGCCTGCCGGATAGGTCTTTGTATTTGTTTTCAATTCCAGCAACTTTTTTTCCATTAAGGAGCGACTTGAGAAACTGCAAGTCTCTTCTGGTGTGAGAGAATTGGCCGTCTACAAGGATGTTGCCCAGGGGATGGCCAGATGTTTTGATGTTTTACCATCCTTGTGGAAGGGTTCTCTCATGTCCCCACATGGGGAGCTGGAGCTCATCTTCGCTCCCCCTGGATTCAAACCTTCAACCTGTTGGTCTTCAGTCCTGCCAACACAAGGGTTTAACCCATTGTGCCACCAAGGTCTCTGTATTCCAGCAACTCATTTAGCTGTTGAATCCCTTCTGTCAGGTCACAGTCTTCTTGGGGTGGCTGATGAAAAGGTCCTCTGGGTGACGGATGTCAGTCAGGTTCTGGCAAGCTGGAGCAGGTGCCCCCAGAGGACTAAGTGTGTGGGGTGGATTGTGCAGGAAAAGGCGATCCTGCAGGTAACCTGAACCCAAACCATGTGGGGTTTTAAAATTCAAAACCAGCACTTTGTACTTTGCCCTGAAACTAACTGACAACCAATGGAGTGACTTTAATATGTGGATAATCTGCTCACTCCTAGATGTTTCTGTAACCAATCTGGCTGCTATGTTTTGAACTAACTGGAGTTTCCGAATGTGGTACAGAGGTGGCCCAATGTAAAGCACATTGCAGAAGTCCAACCTTGCACTACCATCTTTAAATCCTTTGATAGGAGCCCCCTTGTGCTGATGTCTTGAAGGTTGGGTTGCCGACCTAAAGGTTGCTGGTTTGAATCCAACTCGGGGAGAGCGTGAATGAGCTCCCTCTATCATCTCCAGCTCCATGCGGGAACATGAGAGAAGCCTCCCACAAGGATGGTAAAAGCAACAAAAAACATATGAGCATTCCCTGGGCAACGTCTTTGCAGATGGCTAATTCTCTCACACCAGAAGCGATTTGCTGTTTCTCAAGTCACTCTTGACATGGCAAAAGGTCCCTTGATTCCATGCTGCCTTTCTCCCCGAGTGGGACCCAAAACAACTTCCAATGGCAGTAAATGAAAACATTAACAAGCATGTTTAAGAACTATTGAAATAACTTCATAAAACATGCTAAAATGAATTTAAAAGTTTAAAAAGATAAATAAAACATCCTCAATAACAAAAAAGACCCTCTGCTTATACGTTAAAAGCTTACATAAACAATGCCTTTGCCTGCCAGCAAAAGGAGATTGCCCTGGGCTGCAGTATATAATACCAACATTGTTTGATCAATTGTTTATGAATCATAGAATCATAAAATCATAGAGTTGGAAGAGACCTCATGGGCCATCCAGTCCAATCCCCTGCCAAGAATCAGGAATATTGCATTCAAAGCACCCCTGACAGATGGCCATTCAGCCTCTGTTTAAAAGATTGTCATACATAATGAGAGATTACTGTTTCTGCAATCCCAGTGAATCAAAATTTTCAACTGAAGGCATTCAAAAATAGTTATACACCATAAGATAGCATGCAGCTACATGTTACATGTTACATTGTAAAACTCCACTTATACCACTGTGAACTGAATGCATATGTTGTACAATGGACAAAAAGTACAAAGATGTGTGCAAGAGAACTTAGACTACTTTATGACATCAAAAGGATTCCAGTTTGATTTTTAATCTAGCACAGTTAGTATCTAATTATTAGATCATTATTAGATTCTAATACCAGAGTGCAAGCTGTGGGTTTGTTTTTAATTCTCCTGTGCCTGTTCATCCATCCTTTTCATCTGAGTAAAAATATTATATTCAGTCTCGGAGGAGAGACATACACCTTTAGAGCATATAACGATCTGATGACTGATGGCAAAAGCTTTCCGTGTCTATTTTTCATTTTCATAATAGTCTCATGCTAGCAGCTTATTGCCCGGCCTGGTGATAGATAACACAACTCAAGTGGTTAAAAGGATTGTTTAATGGGGAGGGGAGGCTGAGATGAACTATTAGGTCTGGTATGGTACAGGGCAAGGGGCTAATTAAGGTAGCAATTGTTCAGATTTATCAATTAATTGGCTGTGGTTTTTTGTTTGCAATATTGCAGTATTTGTCTCATTTTCTTGTATGCATAGGTTTGGACATAGATTTGTTGTGTGCCCACAATTCATTTCCTTAGCAGGATTTGTATGGGGGGGGGGGGGCTTGCCACAACCTTCCTCTGTGATTGAAATAATGTGATTTGCCCAAGATCACCCAATGGTATTCATGGCTCATGGATAATACCAAATGCTATTGAAATGAGGGAACACTCCTCTAGGCATTTGCTGGTCCTTCAGTATGATTCTATGGTCAGCATGGGAGAAAGTGATCATAGAAATGCACTGGAGGACCTAGGGATTCCTAGACAACTGTGTTCTCAGGTTAAACAAATAGTGATTTCTTTTATTTGCATTTTCCTACTTTTGCAGGGGCCTGCGCCCCTAACTTCATTAAATGTAGAGAGCTGACTGTAGTTTGAATAGTCAGAAAGCAAAAGTGCTATTATCTCAGTTACTCATTAGACAATTTCAGACTTTTGAGGTTTTTGGATTTTTGAATTCTATATAAGGAAGGTTCAGCTTCTATATGCAGCACAGCTATGAGGATTCCTTCAAGCAGTTAACAAGTCAGGAGAATATGAGCCTGTCACCAGCTTGTCTCTCCCCTTTGCAAGGAGCATAAAACCTCTGCCAGATACTGAGGCAGAACAAAACACTTAATCAGTATTAAGGGCGCATCTGTTCCCCCGGAGAGATGAGCTGTTCACTTATGCTTGTTTACAATATGTTTATAAACATTACTGGACAGGGATAGATTATCCCTGTTTACTGCCACAGAAAGAAAGCTACACAGCTCAGTTCCCCCTGTATTTATCCCTTCTTTTGTTTTTGTGGACCCTTGCTAGGAACAGTCTCTTTCAGAGAGGCCTAGATATGCATGAAAATGGTGTTCAGAATGATGTAGAAAGAATCCTAGGATTTACTTTTGGGCTTTAGCTTTAGCAAATGTTAATTTATTATTATTTTATTAGGCCTGTGCGGTTTCGTTCGTTAATTCGTTAATTCGTTAAACATTCGTTAATTTTTGCATTTACGGTACGATAACAAAACATATTTCCAAACCCGGAAGGGTTTTTAAATATCGAAACGGCAACTCCCACAGTATTTACGAGCTTTCGCCCGTTTTGTAAATGGGGCGGGCGGGGCCTCCACGCCTCCGCGCGCCATCCAACCGGCCTCCGCGCGCCATCCAATCGGCTCCGGCTCCTGCGCCCTCCTCCTCCTCCTCCTCCTCCCAGCTGTGTTGCAGGAAGCGCGCGCTCACCCTTACAACCGGCCTCCGCGCGCCATCCAATCGGCTCCGGCTCCTGCGCCCTCCTCCTCCCAGCTGTGTTGCAGGAAGCGCGCGCTCACCCTTACAACCGGCCTCCGCGCGCCATCCAATCGGCTCCGGCTCCTGCGCCCTCCTCCTCCTCCTCCTCCTCCTGGCACTTCCTGCAACACAGCTGGAGGAGGAGGAGGAGGAGGAGGGCGCAGGAGCCGGAGCGATTGGATGGCGCGCGGAGGCCGGTTGTAAGGGTGAGCGCGCCGGCATCCATCGGCTCTGGCTCCTGCGCCCTCCTCCCCCTCTCCTCCTCCTGGCACTTCCTGCAACACAGCTGGGAGGAGGAGGAGGAGGAGGAGGGCGCAGGAGCCGGAGCCGATTGGATGGCGCGCGCGCGCTCACCCTTACAACCGGCCTCCGCGCGCCATCCAATCGGCTCCGGCTCCTGCGCCCTCCTCCTCCTCCTCCTCCTGGCACTTCCTGCAACACAGCTGGGAGGGGGAGGAGGAGGAGGAGGGCGCAGGAGCCGGAGCCGATTGGATGGCGCGCGGAGGCCGGTTGTCTCTTTAAGGCGCCTCTCCCAGCTGTGTTGCTGCTGCAGGAAGTGCCAGGAGGAGGAGGAGGAGGAGGAGGGCGCAGGAGCCGGAGCCGGAGCGCAGGAGCCGGGGAGGGGATTCCTGCAGTGCCGGCTCTGCCTCCGTGGCCCGCCTGAGATGAGAGATGAGATGAGAGATGAGATGAGAGATGAGATGAGAGATGTTCCAGAAGCATTCTCTCCTGACATTTTGCCCACATCTATGGCAGGCATCCTCAGAGGTCTGTTGGAAACTAGGCAAATGGAGTTTATCTATGGAATGTCCAGGGTGGGAGAAATGAAAGCCATTCAGTGCTAATCAAGGTGACCAACTGCAACATTCACACTTACAAAATGTTTTGTAAATATTTACGAAATTTCGTAAATAACAAAACATTTTTTTGGAAAGTTTTGTAAATATTTTAAATATCGAAACAAAAAAACACCCCAATTACAAATCGATTTTAGAAACAAATTTTTTCTTGATCAAACAGGCCTATATTTTATTTATTTAGAAATTTTGTATACCGGTCTTCTCACCTCCATCGAGGGACTCAGACCAGTTTCCAACAACAATATTACAAACAATCATTAAAAACATCATATTCCATATTACACTAAAACATTAAAATAGCAAAATACAGTCATATAATTACAATGGTCAGTCGTCACAATACAATCGTTGTTCATCATAATCCATCCATATCACAGGATATTGACTCACTCATCGAATGCCAGTTTCCAGAGCCAAGTTTTCACCTGTTTTCTAAACGTCAAGATAGAAGGTGCAGTTCTGATCTCCAGTGGAAGAGAGTTCCAGAGCCAAGGGGCCACCACTGAGAAGGCCCTGTCCCTCGTCCCCACCAGACGCACTTGTGAGGCTGGTGGGACTGAAAGCAGGGCCCCTCCTGACGATCTTAACAATCTTGATGGTTCATAGGGGAGAATACATTCGGACAAGTAAACTGGGCTTTATAGGTTAACACCGTTTAGGGCTTTATAGGTTAACACCAGCACTTTGAATTGTGCTCGGAAGCTAATTGGCAGCCAGTGGAGCTGGTGCAACAGAGGAGTAGTATGCTCCCTGTACCCCGCTCTTGTTAGTAGTCTGGCTGCCGCTCGTTGGACTAGTTGGAGCTTCCGGGCAGTCTTCAGAGGCAACCCCACATAGATAGCGTTGCAGTAATCTAAACGGGATGTAACCAAAGCTTGGACCACCGTGGCCAAGTCAGACTTCCCAAGGTACGGGCGCAGCTGGCACACAAGTAATTAAACAGTAATTAAAATTGCCTGGTGCCCCTTATTATAAATGATGTCTCTTATTTGAGAGCTAACAAGAGATGTGGCTTCCTCAGTTCGGTCGCTCCTTCTCTGATGCATAATTCCGCTTTTCCTGTTACCTTTCATCTATTCAAGCATTGCTGTCTTTTCTGATAAGTCTCACATTACATGTTGTTACAACATGTGTTGTGCAGCTTTCAACTTTACTTTCACTTCTCAGCATGTCAGTTGCACATCTTTTTGGCTTGAGCCCAATTGTATCATTAGACTCAGAGCTAGTATTCATATTTATCTTCTGCTCTTATCTCGTAATTTGTTGGGTCTGATGTTCCATCACTTCTCTTGCTTCATTTAGATAGCATCATCTTAGGATTTTCGTGGTAAGAGACATGAACTGTACAGTGATTTACACATCCCAAAGTGGCTTATGCATGCATGACCAGGATTGCATAAACGGTTCTGGCCCAGATTATCTGTCTGAACGTATCTCCTCTTATGAACCATCACAAAGCTTAAGATCATCAGGGGAGGCCCTGCTCTCAATCCCATCACTCTCACAAACGTGGTTGGTGGGGATGAGGGACAGGGACTTCTTGGCAGTGCCCCCCCCCCCCCCCCCCCCCCCGTCTGTGGAATTCCCTCCCTAAGGACACCAGGATGGCCACCTCCCTCCTGTCCTTTAGAAGACAATTGAAGACTTGGCTGTGGGACCAGGTGTTTGTCTAACGGATAGTGACAATTGGAAGTAAGTTAGGACACATACAACATTGGATGTACCCGACTTGATCTTGGTTTGATATGGTATCTTAATTTAATGTTTAATGAATTTGGTAATGAATCTGTATAATGTGTTTTAATGATTTTTAGTGTTTTAATTGTGATCCTTGTTGTTTATTGTTGATAGCATCACATGATGATGTGAGGCCACCCCGAGTCCCTCTTTGGGGGGAGAAGGGCAGGGTACAAATGCATGTAATAAATAATGTATTAAATAAATTAATTTCCCCCTCCCCCTTTCTGGTTTCAACCCTTATGCTGAAATGTAAATTGCCTCTCAACTATAAGCTCTGATTTACTAATTTGATTGCTTACTTTGCTTTAGCATTTTCTTTTGAATGCAACATAAAAAGGAATCCTTGCTGGTTGCAGAACCAGAGTTGTCCAGGTATTTTGGGCTTATTATCCTGATGTATTTTCCCTTTAGTATCTCAGTGATAATAATGAAGGCATGGCATTTGAAAAGCCTTCCATTTCAACAATGATGTATTCTTCCTGGCAGTGGCAGACAGAGACATTTCATCTGTCAAGGATTTCTTCTGGTGGTGGTCTTGAATCTTTGACACAGCATAATGTAATAAGGAATAACTTAGAAGGCACCTCACTGGGCAAGGAAAATGTCTGTCTGCAAACAAGTACCATGATTTATGAGAGGAAGGTCTAGTATTGTTACATATATTTTTGAGCAACAGGTAAACCTGAGATGTAAGCACAATAAACATACAGAAGAAGTAAGACAGGACAATTCTATCATGAAACATTGCATGCAATGCTCCCACTCCACCCTGTATACAACTCTCACACCATATGACAGTTTCTCTTCAGGGTGCCTTGATATTATGTTTTGAAAGTAGTAGAAAGCTGCTTTGAATAGTAGAAAGCTGCTTTGAAGTTAGGGAAGTATGGTGAGCAGGAATATCAGAATGGTTGTTCCAAGTAAAATGTTACAAGTTCACAATCATAGCTACAGTCTTGCTCCCAATCACAGCTGTTACTATGCATAACTCTTAGTTCAGTTTTCAGAGTTGAATGGCCAGGTTATATTCCTGAGCTGGCTCAGTCTTTGTGATGCAATAGATCAACCTTTTTTCTTAATACAGAAAGAACAGTCTGGCACACCCTTGTTTGCGCAGCAAGCTATTTTAGTGTGCAATGCGACTTGTCCTTGAGACAGAAATTTCCATTTCCTTTGTGAATACAGTTTGTTGTCTAGGGAACCTATTGTTGCTTAGGGTTTGCAGCTTGATTGCTGCAATTGCTTCCAAGCACATTTCCTTCCTCCTCTCCCGATTCTGCCTTCTCCCTCATCACAGATTGTTGTAATGGTCTATCCAGGAAATCTGCACGCTAGCAGGTAACTTTACAACCAGCCACATGTTGTTGTTCATGACAGTGATGGATTTGTCAGATGCCTTTAGAATAGTCAGAGTTCTTTGTCCACAATATCGTGCAATTTTTAACACTTGAAATTAGGAAGAGGGAACTTAAGAGGAAAAAAGGGGGAACAAAATTGTTTCCATTTCATATCCTTTGTGCTGCAAATGGAATTATTTCTGAACAGCAAATGGAGCTCTTTCTCTTTTCCAGAATCCACTGAGGAATGACAAGACACATCACATAAAAAACAAAGTGACTTGTGGCACTTGAACAACTTTACTTAGCATAAAATCATACAGACAGTAATGTAGGTATCATTTCCAGAAGATTCTGGAGAGTTAAAGTGGTGGCTGCCTTTGAGTCTTTATTGTGACTTTTCATCCCAGAACCACCTCTTCATTGAACCTTGCTGATTTGAATGGGAAGACTTTTAACCAGATCTGTACACAACACAGTGTCTCCTTAATATGATCCCAGATGTTATACTTTAACTCCCAGAAATCCCAAGGGTCATGTAGGGTTGCTAAAGTGAAAATTTGATATGACTACTGTATTGTGATAAAGATGCGGAAGAGAGAAATTTACAAGTGTTGTTGCTTTGTTGAATGATAAGCCAATTTTTGTCAGGACTACGTTCAACCTGGAAATTTATGTCCTCACTATGAAAGAACATGCAGATCAAGAATAGGTCTCTACAGTCACCTATGGACGTACCGCCAAGACCCTACACTTGGAAGGCAATCATACTCGACCATAAGTGATCGCCTATAATAACTGATGAATGACAAGCAAGCCCTCGAAAAATTCCCTCTTCTAGAAATCCAATAAATATACAGGAACCATCTCCAGTTTTCAATCTGGCAACACTCTAATGGTCAGTTATCAAGATTTTCAGAATAACGGTCCTAAAATAAGCTATTTGAATAATCTGTATTCATTGTGGAGTCAATTCTGACTATCCTCATGATGTTCTGCACTTTTGGGGCTTAGGGTATACTGGGTTAAATCAATTTAACCCCGTGTTTATAAATGTTGAGGGATGCCCAAGAGTTTTTTATGAAATGCTGTCACAACCACTTGGCTTGGGCACAGCAAGGACAGTAGGAGTGGGTCCAGTTTGTCCACTCCACTTGGGCCACAACCATCATCTCCTTTTCCTTGCATTAATCAATATAGGGAATATTAATCAATATAGGTGATCATAGAACTCTGTGAGAACTCCTGGCCATCACAGGCACATTATGCTGACAGCAGTAGAAGGACCTACACAACCAGAAATAATGGCCCCTCTCCTTCTTCCTGATTATGCAGGCACCTCTGCTGTTATCAGCATGTGGTGCTCGTAATGGCCAGGAGCTCTCAGAGAGCTCTATGATAATCTGAGAGCAATGGTGACATAGATGGTCCAGTGAAGGCAAAGCAGTCCTGGCCCTGCTGGACAACTTGGACTCTGAACCACTGCCACCACAGATTGGAAACAGCGTGCAGCCATCTATGGAGCCAATCTGGAGCATTTCTGCTCTGGACTGGGTGCTAATTAACCTACCAATATAGACCACTGAATGAGTTGTTTAAGACTGTAGCAATTTTATGGCATATGTGATATGTTTTGTACATGGGCTTCCCTACTATATGCATTTTATGAACAATTTCCCTTATGCATTTTTCATCAGAGAACAAAATTAAGAGAACTGTGACTGCTGAGTTCACTGATTGATTTAGAAAGATGTGTTTGGGCAGAGAGATTTCCATTAAAAAGTAAACTAAAGTAAGTTTTATTCCCATATGACCTACAGTGTCATATGGGAATATACAATAATAAGCCCGGCACAAAATGGCTAAGATGTACTATTCTACACTTCTGGAGGTCTAACCATTCATGTTTTATCTTTCCAGCTTCATCAACATGTATTGTTTGTGAGCCATCTATGTTATTGGTAGAAGTTACCGTCTTGACAGTAATGAATAGATTTATTCTGAAATCTTCACTTTGGGGTTAATTATTCCCCCCAATTACATGTTTACCCTCAACACAATTACTTTGGGAATAAAAGCCCTTGTCCCTTGTAATCAAAAAGCATGCTTTAGTGGAGATATAGCTTGGTTTCACAGCTGTACCTCAATTAGAAACTGAGGTCCATGAAGAAAGTGCGATAGCTAATTATGCAAATCAGGGAATTAACCGCCATCTACATGCACTGCTGGCTGAGTAACATGGCTCTACATGGCACCTTACTGTATCATGATCCGAGTCAAGGGGTTTATTTACTTGGGTATAAGGAGGGGGAAAAAAGAAAAGAAAAGGTGGGAATTGAGACATTTCCACAGCTCAGTGGCTTTGAAACCTGTGTAGTGCCAATAGCGAAATAAACAGTGGTGGTATGTATTCAGGATTAAGTACTGTGATTAAGGATGCATGTTCAGAAAATGTTCTTGAAGTGATGGAGCAATCCTGGTTACCACATCCTTCAGGCTAGCATAAGAAAAAGTGTGCCAATTTAAAACTGGAAAGTGAAGGAATGCAGTTTGACACATGGGATTGATAGATAACATTTCAAGCTAACCCTGTTGAGCCAGAATAAAGATATATCTTATCCATAGTTTTGTTTATTTCCACTACTGGATACATATTTTTAAGAAACCCAAAAGCAGGGCATAAAGACCAGCCCACTGCCCACAATGTCCACCATAATATAAGACAATCAAATTGTACTAATTTGGTACCACTTTAACAGCAAGATTTCATTCTATGGAATCCTTGAGTTTGTAGTTTGGTTAAAGACGTAGAATTCTCCGATACCACTAGCTCTATAATTACAGAGGGTTTACAATACATAGCTGGGATTCTGTATCAGCTAATATTAAACCAAGGGCTCATCTACACTGGACAGCTGAGGACCTCATCACACTAGAGCAGGGATCCACTTTAAATCCAGTTTCTGCCTCCTGTAGAATTCTGGGGCTTGTAATATAGGGAGGGGGCTTTAAACTGCTCAGCCAGGCATGTCCTGGGCCTCACCAAATTACAAACCCCAGAATTCTGCAGGAGGCAGAGACTGGATTTAAAGTGGGTCCATGTTCTATTGTGATGAGGTTATGAATTTGGTGTACATCTCCTCTGAAGTAGCCCTGGATTCAGTAAGGATGTGCTGAATCTGTGGCTGTTGTCCAAATAGCCTGGGAATGCAATCACTTCGCTGGACCATCGTCGTCTACATCGTCTGGACCACTGCCATTTCTAGCTAGCCACAGATGATGTCAGAATGGGGTGTCCACATGACCAGTAAGAAGAAGGTGGGATCAACTGCTTCTTCCCACTATCCAGACTGGCCCAAAGTCCTGGGATGCTCTAGAGTTTCCATCAGACTCTAGACTACTCCCTGCATCACAAAGTGAATAAACCCCCTTGATACACTCCAGAAGCCACTGTGCATCATGTAGATAGCCAAAAGTCCATTCACAGTGGTGTACTGGGTTTTGTGGCAGTGTAGACAAAGTGCCAGGTATTTGAAGAAGTATGTTCTCTTGGCCAGATCCTCCAAATGCTGATGGAAACATCATTCATGTTCCAGTTACTGGCAGAATGGACCTCCTTCTCCCCATATAGGTGGTACCAATTAAAATAGGGGCGGAGAGATAGCATCACAATTCTGACTAAGCAGTAAATATGAATACCAAACAGTTACCTCATCGGTGGTTTTGTTTTCATAGCTACTGCTTAGTTGCAGTTGTGACACTATTGCCATGATTGTAACTCATTTCCATCTTCTTTACCAAACATCAGTTGCATGGGGAGAAGAAAGTCCATTCTGTTGATGATTAGAGAATGAGTGAATGGTATTTCTGTCTGGTTTGGGGGTAAAACAAGAAGTTACTTGGATAAGTCCTTAGTTAAATATAATTTGATACATGATTCCATCCATTAATTTTCAAAACTTCATTTCAAAGTTGTTGTGGGGGGTGTGCCTTCAAGTTGTTTTTGAATTGTAGCAACCCTAAGGAGAATGTATTATGGGGTTTTCTGGGTCTAAGAGTGGATTACAATGCCAAGCGAACCCTTCTGTGACAATTATCAAACTATTATCTTTGTGTGGTATGGATTTTGGTAAAGTTATTATTTGAGGGCAAAAACTCCAAGACAGTACAGCCACTGGCTATACTGGATTTTTATTTCTGGGAGTTCTAGTTCCCCAAAGTAACTTTTCTAAGCTATGAATCAAAACTTCATCAAAATATCTGTTGGAAGTCGACCTCAAAAGTTAACAATGCACTATGTAAAGAAAATACTTAATTGTTCTCTAGGCTCTTGTTGGTATTTTTTTTTTAAAAAAAATCAATTATTCCAAAACTCTAATTTGCAAAAAGTGGAAAGAATCTAACTCAGCACCCAAACTATTTATGCCTTTCTCTAGCGTTTATTTAGCTTCACAAAACAACTGGTTATAGGTCAACACATCTTGCACATTGGGAATATCTGATCAAAGTCAGTGCTCATAAATGCCTAATTAAAGTGAAATGTATACAACAGTTTTAATTGGCTCATTGGCTCATTTGTTTTTATTACGCTTGAATGCTTTGCTTGGCAGATGAATCAAAAGACATGCACATACACATAGCCCATTTTACAGTTGCATCAAGAAGCATGAATAATATTGAAAATGTAAGTAGTAATTCACTTGTCACCTTTTATATCCTCGTATGTAAATAGTAGGTTGCTTTACTCAAGGGAAATGTATGTTTAAAATCTTCACTAACTGTTTAAAGTACAATTATGTCTCTGTCAATATCTGAAACAGGAGCTGCTAAATTTTGCAAACATAAATTCATAGAAGACCCAATCACAATGCATTGTTATTGCAATATACTGTTATTCCATTTTAATTTCCATGGCAACATTCAATGGAATTCTGGTTTTAGTAGTTTTGTGAGACCCAAGAACTTTCTGGCTGAGAATTATAAAGACCCCTCTCTAAACTGCAAATCACAGAATTCCATAGGAGAACACCACAATCTATATATATAAATTTGTTAGGGGCATCCAACGAGGAAACAAAACTCAAAAACCCCCCAACGAAACTTAACCAAAATTCCCATGCCCATAACACAACCCACAAGGTACAAACATATCTACTCAAAATGAAAAACAACACAACAACACACTCACAAAACGGCAAAACAACAAAACTCAAAAACCCCAATGAAACTTAACCAAAATTCCCATGCCCATAACACAACCCACAAGGTACAAACATATCTACTCAAAATGAAAAACAACACAACAACACACTCACAAAACGGCAAAACAACAAAACTCAAAAATCCCCCAACGAAACTTAACCAAATTCCCATGCCCATAACACAACCCACAAGGTACAAACATATCTACTCAAAATGAAAAACAACACAACAACACACTCACAAAACGGCAAAACAACAAAACTCAAAAATCCCCCAACGAAACTTAACCAAAATTCCCATGCCCATAACACAACCCACAAGGTACAAACATATCTACTCAAAATGAAAAACAACACAACAACACACTCACAAAACGGCAAAACAACAAAACTCAAAAATCCTCCAACGAAACTTAACCAAAATTCCCATGCCCATAACACAACCCACAAGGTACAAACATATTACTCAAAATGAAAAACAACACAACAACACACTCAAAACGGCAAAAAAACAAAACTCAAAAAAACCCCAACGAAACTTAACCAAAATTCCCATGCCCATAACACAACCCACAAGGTACAAACGTATCTACTCAAAATGAAAAACAACACAACAACACACTCACAAAACGGCAAAACAACTGAGCATGCGCATTGGCGCCCAGCCGCAAGTTCCCTGGCGCGCGCACATGCCCTTCCGGCCAACGTTCCCTCTGCGGAAACCATGCCCACTCCAAGCCCCACCGCGCCGCTTCCCACACACACACACACACCTGCCGCACATACACACTCCAAGCCCCCCCGCCGCCGCACACACACACGCAACCCCACACTCCATCACTTCCCCCGCTGCCGCACGCACACACGCAACCCCACTCCCCCGCCGCCGCACACACACACGCAACCCCACGCTCCATCACTACCCCCGCCGCCGCACACACACGCAACCCCACTCCCCCGCTGCCGCACACACACACGCAACCCCACGCTCCATCACTCCCCCCGCTGCCGCACACACACACGCAACCCCACGCTCCATCACTCCCCCCGCCGCACACACACACACAACCCCACGCTCCATCACTCCCCTGCCCCAATCTTACCTCCTTTTACTTCACGCCACCTCCAAACCCCACCCTGCCCCTTCCCGCCCTGTCAAAATCTAGGAAAGACAGGAAGGAAGGAAAGAAGGAAGAAAGAGAAAGGGAGGGAAAGAAAAAGGGGGAAGGAAGGAAAGTTAGAGAAAGAAGGAAGAAGAAAAGGAAAGAAAAGGAAAGATGGAAGGAAAGAAAAGAGAGACAGCAGAAAAGAAAGAAAAAGGGGGAAGGAAGGAAAGAGATAGAGAAAGAAGAGGAGAAGGAAAGATGGGAGGGAAGGAAGGAAGGAAGGAGGGAAAGGAGAGAAAGAGGGAAGATTGGCCACAGCAACACGTGGCGGGTAAAGGTTGTTATTTCTATTATTATTATTATTATTATTATTATTATTATTATTATTATTATTATTATTATTATGCTATTGTTCCTATGAGACCCTGGGGGAATGGGAGAGGTGTCAGGTCCCAGAGGCAATGCATTGCATTATTGTTATTGTTATGATGGTGGTAAAATAAAAGGAAATAAAAAGTGAAAGAAGGAAGCAAACAGGGAGGGAAGAAAGGCAAAGGAAGAAAGGGGGAGGGAATGAAGGAAAGAGAGAAGGATGAAACCAAGTAGTGAAAGAAAGAAAGAGGTAGAGAAGGAAGAAAGGAGAGAAATGGGGAGGAAAAGGGGGAAGGAATAGGTAGGTACCTCTCTTTCATAATAGTCCAGATATCTACCTCAACTTTGATAAGTTTTACTATAGGCCACAGCAACGCGTGGCAGGGCACAGCTAGTAGTTTATATTAGCATTTCTCAACCTGGGGGTTGGGAAATCTGGGGGGTCACGAAGAAAGCGTCAAAGGGGTTGTCAATGATAATCAGAAAACACAGTATTTCCTGTTGGTCATGAGGGTTCTGTGTGGGAAGTTTTGCCTAATTCTATAGTTGGTGGGATTCAGAATGCTCTTTGATTGTAGGTGAACTATAAATCCCAACAACTACAACTGTCAAGTCTATTTTCTCAAAACTCCACCAGTGTTCACATTTGGGCATATTGAGTATTCGTGCCAAGTTTGGTCCAGATCCATCCTTGTTTGAGTCCACAGTGTGCTCTAGATGTAGGTGAACTACAACTCCAAAACTCAAGTATTTTCTATTGGGCATTGGAGTTCTGGGTGCCAATTTTGGTTCAATTCCATCGTTGATGGAGTTCAAAATGCTCTTTGATTGTATGTAAATGACAGCAATTCCCAACTCCCAAATGACAAAATCCATCTCTCTCCCCCCGAAACCCACCAGTATTCAAATTTGGGTATTGGGTACTTGTGCCAAATTTGGTGCAGTGAATGAAAATACATTCTGCATATCAGATCTTTACATTACAATTCATAACAGTAGCAAAATTCCAGTTATGAAGTAGCAACAAAAATAATTTTATGGTTGGGGGTCACAACATGAGGAACTGCATTAAGGGGTCACGGCATTAGGAAAGTTGAGAACCACTGGTTTATATGGAATTTAGCACTATAACTGTGTAATGAAATAAGGCCCTTACAGAATGCTATTACTTGGGCTAATGCTTGGATAAATACATAATTTTTGGAGTTTGCATCTAATTGTTAGTCACATCAACATATCGTCTTAGAATTAATGGGACGTTCACAAGTATTCATTTCTGAATTTCCCAGTGTTAATATGGGTCTTACTCTAGTTGGGACTGGGAGCCCCCGGTGGTGCAGTGGGTTAAACCACTGAGCTGCTAAGCTTGTTGACCGAAAGATCACAGATTTGAATCTAGGGAGTGGCGCGAGCTTCTGCTGTCAGCTCCAGCTTCTGCCAACCTAGCAGTTCAAAAACATGCAAATGTGAGTAGATCAATAGGTAATGCTCCGGCGGGAAGGTAATGATGCTCCATGCAGTCATGCTGGCCCCATGACCTTGGAGGTGTCTACGGACAATGCCTGCTCTTCGGCTTAGAAATGAAGATGAGCACCACACCCCAGAGTCCGTTATGACTGGACTTAATGTCAGGGGGAAACCTTAACTTTTTACCCTAGTTGGGACTAACAAGTAGAATGAAGGGTGCATCAATATTGTTGAATTAATGCAGTTTGATACCACTTTACCTGCCATGGCTCAGGGCTATGCAAACCTAGGATTTGTAGTCTGGTGAGGCACCAACACTCTTTCCAAAAGGCAGCTACAGATCTGTATAAAATCTCAATTCCCCGGATTCCACAGCACTGAGCCATGGCAGTGAGATTGGTGCCGAACCACATTCATTCACAGGCATCCCAAGTTGCGAAACTGGGTGTATTCAAATACAAGCCTTTTGACATCTTTCTGGACTGTGGTTCATCAGGCAAAGGTTTTCCTCTTTGCTGCCCTGCCATGATAAGCAAACAAAAATCAGATTTAGTGCATTGGATTTAATGAAATGTATAATCTCTTGGAAAACAAAACGAAATCGGAAAATTGTCTGTGGTTTCTGTTTTCATATCATCTCTATTGATTTTTTTCCCCAAACAGCACTGTGAAAATGACCAAAGAAGAAGCAGGGAGGTGGGAGGAATAAAAGAGATGGTTAAGTTCATTTACAGATGCAAGTCTTGATAAAGAAAATCCAATTCATAATTATTTATGAACCAGGATCAGCAAGTTTATTGCTTTGATTACTCACTAATCATTTCCCGTAAATGTGGTGGCCTAAAAATCCCATACAATCAATAAAGTTGTAAGTTCCAGATTTAAATCATCGCACCTTGTATTCTTGAGTAAACCTTTGGGTAATTTACAAAGGCTGTTGAATTTTATAGTAAGTGTTTTTCAAACCAAGCTGGATTCTAAACAATAATGACTTTTTAATGCGGATCTGTGATTACATTGTCATAGTGAAATACGACGCTTTTTGACCGCATTCGAAATGAGCCCGCGTGTGAATTACTCCAAAGGCATAGATTACCATAGCTCCAGGTAAAGCAATCTTCATAAATTAAACTCCAATCTAAAGTGACCTGTCACTATAAACCTGTTGCTATGGCTAGTAACTTAAATTTCAATGTGCAATTTGTACACGCTTTCCTTTCTTACTGTTACAAGGTGGAGCACTTCGTTTGCTAAAGCACTCCAAAGTGATTAGAGAGTAAGAATATCTACACATCTTATTCTCTACACCCCCCTCCCCACCCCCAGGATGTTATTTTCATAATTCCCCCAAAGCTGATATTTTATCAAATGCACTTTATTTAGTATTAAAGGAATGTTTATACCATTAAAATACTTACAAGTGCAAATGGTAGCACCTTAACAACAGTGAAAGGTAATTTTCTCAACACACTGAGGGATTTAGAGTACTTTAAGTATGAGGGATTTTTTAAAAGCACCATTACTACAGTGGAGCTGTGAAGTTTATTCTTTTTTGATGTGTACATTCAGGTAATGGGGATTACCTTTGCAAGCTGCATTTAGTGGTTTTTAACTGCTTTACGTCTGGACCACCCCTTTTTTTCAGAACCGCCAAAGGAAATCCCAAGATTGCCAGACATATGAGAATAGTCAACATGTAAACATAACCAGAGACAGGGAGAAGAAACACTTAATGCTGAATTATGAAGTGACAAGCTGTCACTTTCCGTTTCTCTCAGCTTCCCAAAGCAACATTGCAACAGAAAAGATGTTACCACTAGGCCTGGGTAACAACGGAAAAATTTGTTTCTAAAATCGATTTGTATTTGGGTTTTTTTTTGTTTCGATATTTAAAATAATTACAAAATTTTCCCTTAAAAAGTTCGGTATTTACGAAATTTCGTTAATATTAACGAATCAATTCGTTAAAATGGCGGACGCGGTTGCGCGACGTGAAAATAATAGTTTTAAATAATAGTTTTAACCTCGGAGAAGGAAAGAGGGGGGAAAGAGAGAGAGAGGAGGGGTGAAACAAACCACTTTCTGCCTTCGTGAATGTAAGGGACAGTGAAAGCAGTACTGAAAGATGGCCATCCATTATTAATAA
The DNA here is from genome assembly GCF_025583915.1 of Anolis sagrei ordinatus. Lineage (NCBI taxonomy): Eukaryota > Metazoa > Chordata > Lepidosauria > Squamata > Anolidae > Anolis > Anolis sagrei. The sequence goes on along the minus strand of NW_026844366.1, from coordinate 19,951,512 downwards.
TAATAATAATAATAATAATAATAATAATAATAATAAATATAATAAAATATAATAGTTTTAACCTGGAGAAGGAAAGAGGTTAGGCAGGCAACAGGCAGGTCTCTGAGTGCTGCACTGCTGTGTCTCTTTGCCCAATGCACGCAGGCCAGAGTGAGGAACGAGGTGAGGTGATGACAGGAGGAGAGGAGAATTTGATCCACTTAAGCAGAGGCCAGGGACCCGGAAGTGGGGTAAATGCCGACCGCTTGCAACCAGGGAGAGGGGAGGGAAACAACTATAAAACTTGCACCAGACACATACGGAAATAATAACGAAACAATAACAAAACAATTACGAAATAGCTTTAAAAATTCGTTTCGTTTTTTAGTTGCTCCTGGATGGTTTGTTATCGCTTCGTTTACCCAAAAAATAACGAATTATTAACAAATTACGAAATTAACGAACGAAACCGCCCAGCCCTAGTTACCACCATTTCTAAAGTGAGAATTATGTAAGTCCCTGGGAGTGGTTTTTACAAGGAAAATCACATTGGCCTACAAAAGCACTGACATGGAATGAAGCTATTCAAATCACAGTCAAAATCTGTGTGGATGTATGTATAAATCATGCTATGCATATAGGGCCAAAATCACCTTTGAGCAATGGACATGCTCTGTTGAAAGTTGTGCAAACAGCATGTTATTGTTCACCTATGCCCTCTCTTTCCAAGTTGTTCATTATATGTTGAGGGTGTATATCCTATACATCATCATCATCATCATCATCATCAACAACAACAACAACAACAACAGTTTATTTATAACCCGCCCTCTCTCCTCGAAGGGACTCAAATTAAGGTTGATCATCCTAAGCTTTGCATTGATGTTAGGCATCCTGTATTTTATTTTGCAGTTGTGCAACCTATACAATCTGACCTCCACACCTGCAAGTTTGACTTTATGGATTTAATTAAAATTATTTATTTCATTTATTTGCTATATTTATACCCCACCCTTCTCCCCCGAATGGGAACTCATACGATGCTAGCATCATAAAAGCAACCACAGTACAATAAAAATATTAAAAATTAAAACAACAATTAAAACAATTAATTAAGACACATCCATCAAAATCGAAATCCAAAAACCAGTCCGAGTCAATTCATTGCCATAAGTTGTGTGATCTTCTTCCACTTGCTGCTCACTGATCAAACGCTTGGTCCCATAACCAGGTCTTGATTTTCCTTCTAAAAAACAAGAGGGATGTGGCCAATCTGATATCTCTAGGGAGGGCATTCAATAGGCGGGGGCCACTGCTGAGAAGGCCCTGTGGTGGTGGGATCGAGAGCAGGGCCTCTCCTGAAGATCTTAAACTTCATGATGGTTCGTGGCAGGAGATACGTTCAGACAGGTAGTCTGGGCCAGAACTGTTTAGGGATTTAAAGGTCATACTTAAAATGTCCTCCTAGGAAACTTGATGTCCTCCAGTGGTCAATTATAGAGTTATGTCAAATGACCCAGGGCGGTTCCAGAGAGGCTGTTATACGAGGAGAATCCATGTTTTAAAAATGTGGATTTTCCTGGGGGCTTGTCTACACCCAACCCAGAAAGTGCGTGCTTTCTGGGGTGGGTGTACAGATGTCTGGAGCCCCCCCCCCCCAGTCCCCAAATCCCATTTGAAAAGTAAAGAAAACTTATCAGGCCTCCAGTAGACTGTAGTGTAACATGCACAGATATCTATAAGGACAATTACAAAAACTATAGATTGCAAATCACAATTTCTATGTTCCAAGAATTTCTACATTGAATGTAACATGAGAACATTAATCGTGTGAATGTTCTCATGTTACATTCATTGTAGAAACTCCAGTAGACTGTAGTGAGAGCTCTCCCGGTGTGTAGAAATGATGCACCAGGAGAGCAAGAGGGGGGAGAGAATTTACTCCTCCACCTCTCTCTCCCCCCTGCTCTCCTGGTGTATCAATACTAGGAGAGCTCTGACTGTAGTCTACTGGAGGCCTGGTAAGTTTTCTTTACTTTTCAAAGAGGTTTGGGGGCTGTGGGGGAGGGGGGGATATTCCCACAGTTCTCCGAGCTAATTTAGTCCAGAAAACTGGGAATTGTGTCTGGACTGCAGTATTCTGCAGTCCAGAACCAGAAATAGTGGGTTTATCTTCCATCTTCCAAGAAGGAATGGAATAAACTCATTATCTAATTAATTTGCTACAAACCAGGATTTTCCTGGTTTGTAGTGAATTAATGTGGGACTGGCCAGATAATTGTCTGAACAGCTCCTCCTTTATTGCATTAGATACCACAATAAAGGTACAGTGTTCCCTTGTTACTTTGCGGTTCTCTTACTGTGGACTCACTGTTTTGTGGATATATATATATATATATATATAGAGAGAGAGAGAGAGAGAGAGAGAGAGAGAGAGAGAGCACGGGAACACTGTATGCCTGGTGGTGACCATGAGGAGGGAGGTAAAGTGGGCGAGGGGGTGGCTCTTCCTCCCCCCTCACCCTCTTTACCACCCTCTTTCTTCTCATGGTCACCACCGGGGCCGGAGACCCCAACAGAAACCAGGAGGAGGGAGGTAAAGAGAGTGAGGGGGCGGCTCTTCCTTCCCCCTTGCCCTCTTTACCTCCCTCTTCCTCCTCATGGTCACCGCCACAGCCTCTTGCCACTGCATGGGCCCCACAACACCTCCACCAAGAGGAGGCAAGAGGCCCAGGCAATGATGGAGAGGAGGAAGATGAAGCTAAAGAGGTTGAGGAGGGAAGAGGAGGGGGCATCCCTATTTCACGGTTTTTCACTTATTGCAAGTGGTCCTGGAATGTAATCCCTGTGATAAGTGAGGGAAGACTGTACTATCTGGATGGGCCCCCAGAGATTCCTAGAGAAATCATTTCCAGTGGAAGTTGCCCATAATGTTATGTTGGTGGGTCTAGAGATTCCAAGAAAGGTGATCTCTCAGGTTTTTTAATTCACATTTTTTTCCATTTTTGCAATAAGTCCAGAATTGGAAGAAAGGTAGGATAATGACGATGATACTAATACAGATTGAGTCCCCATCCCCCCTTCTCTGGAAATGTGAAATCTGAAACATTGCAAAACCTGAAATTTTATATTGCCAGCTGCCCACTTTCACCTTCATGGAAATGAGGCTAGTTACTCATTCAGTGCCTGTGCCATTTCCTCAAGGAGACTTGATGGGGGAAAGAGAACAGGGGGAAGGGAGAGAGAACTCCATTTGCAAAAGGACCTTATAAAAAGCAGTTATCCCAGACACCCAGCTAATCATGGATTGGGTAAGCACCTTAGAAATGAGCCATGAAGGCAAACAGAAAGCAACCCTTTTGGCCATTATCCAGCCCAAAGAGAATGGAAAAGATTCAAGTTGGGAAGCAGAGGGGAGTTCCCCTTCCCTTCCTGCCTACTTTGCTAAAAGGGTGAAAAGGGTGTTGACAGCTATAGAAGCATCTGGAATGTCCGAGGTTTTGTGCGGGAACCTTGTGTAAGTAGACCCTCCCTCTCCTCTCTCCTCTCTTTGCTCCATCAGGTTTCTGGCAGTGGTGAAGTGGGGGTTCCTTGAGAGATACTCAGTGAGCATTGAATAGTTGGCTAACCCCTTCCCTTCGCATTCACTATGTATATCCAAATACAGCAATTTAAAAACTTTAAAAATCCAAAATCCAAAAATCTTCTGGTTCCAAGTATTTTGAATGAAGCGATATTTATTCTGTAGCCCTGTTTCATGGAATGAAGATCTGGAAAACCCTTGTTTGTAGCAAATTAATTAGATAATGAAGACTTGCTTCATTGTACAACTTGCTTCACTGCCATGAGAGTGTCAATCTACAAGAGCATGGGTAAATGAATCCAGGGATATCTAACCTATGGATAAGGAGACCATATTGAGAAATGCCTTTGATTGTAAATTCAGTATTTATTTAAGGCTATTCTGCTCTAAAGAAAAAAAGTCTAGAGGAGAAAAACAATGTTTTCAGAACATGCATATATAACGAAACATTCCCATTGCCTTGCTTAAGCTGACAGAGAAAAGAAGAAAAAGTACCTCAACTATTTCGAGTGGTTGTCTTTTCAATTATAGATGAAAAGGTGAATATAACTCAGAAAGTCTGGTTGCATTCTGAGTGAGGAAATATCTACGAAGAACAAGCAAAAAAATCTCTAGTAAATGATGGTTGAAAGAGAACATAAATATCTGGAGAGTGTGAACAAGAAAGAAAATTTAAGGTGGATCAATGAAGTAATGGTATTGACTTAAACAAAATGTCACCTTAATCGCATAGATCCGTTACCTTGATAGGAAAATCACTACCTTCTACAAGCTCCTGGTTGTTGACCACTGCAGAAGGAATAAAAAAATAGAAGCAGATCTCTGTACTTCCCATAGATGTACGGAAATGAACAAATCTGAGGAACCCCTATGAGTGATTGCTTGTCTGATTCTCAAGAGAAAAATCAAGGTAAATTTGGCCTTCAGAGTTGGAAAGGGAAAGTCAGTTCAAGCAATAATCAGAAGGTCCATTCTAAGTTTCTCTGACCTGGTGGTTACCATATATAGGTGATGAAACCACAACAGGGTTGATGGAGATTTCCAGGGGAATAGACAATGAGATTTTGCAGGAGCAGATTTCATTTAACACGTCAGTTTCTGATGTGCATGGCCATTGTCCTGTAACAACCAGTACAACCCTATTATTTTAATGTAGGGGCCAGGCTTAGCACAGCAAGCTAAACCACTGTGCTGCAGAAAGATCCTACGAATTGAAAGGTCAGCAGTTTGAGCTTGGGTTGGAGACGAGTACCTGCCATTAGCCTCAGCTCACCTGCTCACCTAAGAGTAGATAAAATAAGTACCGCTTTTTAGTGGGGAGATTATAAAGGCGTATTTGAGGACATTGATTGGGGGAGAGCTCCTCAGCATGGAAAATAGAGCATCAGCATCACCCCTCCCCTTTGGCTGGAGTTGAGCACAGAAACATGCCAGAAATAAGATGGGAAAACTGCCTTTACCTCTTCTACGTTGTCTGTCCTTGTTAATTGTATAATTAGTATTGAATGTTTGCCGTATATGTGCTCTGTAAAGCCACGCTAAGTCTTCTTCGGGGCTAGAAGGGTGGGGTACAACTACTGTAAACAAATAAATAATAGTCCATGTAACAAAGTATATCAACCCAAGGTTACAGTCAGTGGAATTGGGGATGGGGGTGGGGTGTTGGCCTGAATCTACTCTTCAGAGGAGAGTTTGGTTTGTTGTTGTGTGCCTATAAGTCAGTGGTTCTCAATCTGTGGGTTCTGTTCTTCAACTCCAAGAAATCCTAACACCTGGTAAACTGGCTGGGATTTCTGGGAGTTGTAGGTCAAAACATCTGGGGACACACAGCTTGAGAACCACTGCTCTAACTCATTTTGGAGTTAAGGCAATCCTATCATGGGATTTTCTGGGGCTGTAGCTCACACAAGATCATCCAGTGGATTTCCATGGCTTGGGGAAATTAAATCCTGGTCTCCAGAGCTACAGTCCAATGCTCTTACACCACATTGGCGTGATTGGGTAATTCAAGGTGAGGAGTCACTGAAAATCACAGTCTTTACTGTTTTGCTGATAGAAATCTTCAGTCAATTATTGGATTCTGGCACTTTACTCCTCAGATTTGGTATGAGTGTGAACTCCATCGACAATAGATTGAAGTAAAAATGGAGCTTCTAGATGGGGCATAGTTCTTGGCATCTGCATTGACACTGCACTTTAATGATGGGGACAAGACTCTGTTCGATTGTTAGGTGATCTGACACCAAAGTGCTGTTTTCACAGAGTGTAAGGACTAGGCCTGGGTAACAACGGAAAAAATTGTTTCTAAAATCGATTCGTTTTTGGGGGGTTTTTGCGTTTCGATATTTAAAAGAATTCCGAAATTTTTCTTTTAAAAAGTTCGATATTTACAAAATTTCGTAAATGTTAAAAAATTACAAAACATTAACGAAACAAATACGAAACAATAACGAATCGATTCGTTAATGGCGGACGCGACCGCGCAATACGCTAAAAAACCTCCAAATGGGACAGGGGGAACTTCTGAAGCTTCCCTCTCCCTCTGTTGTTGACTGTTGGTGTGATATTATAATTTTTTTCACTAATTAAACAAAAACAACTATAAAACTTGCCCCAGACATGCGGAAATAATAACGAAACGACCTCAAACCGATAACGAAACGAATACATAACGAATACGAAGCATTTACGAAACGAATTTAAAAATTCGTTTCGTTTTTAAGTTGCTCCAGAATGGTTCATTATCGCTTCGTTATAAAAAAAAAATAACGAATTTTTAATGAATTACGAATTAACGAAACGAAACCGCCCAGCCCTAGTAAGGACTATAAGACCCATAAACCCTCAGCCAACATGTTTTATGTTATGTCTAGGGATTGGGCAGCTCAGGGGTAGTTAATCTGACTTTCACTCCCGCCCCCCGCCCCCAATCTCTCTCAGTACGACCTATCCCTTAGGAAGTATTGCTATTGGGCAAAATGAGGTAGTGCCTCTTGATGTTCAGGCCTGGTAAGATTGAGTTCCCAGTTCATCTCTCATAGTGTCTATAATGAATACATAATGCAGTTGAACACATTCCATGCGTAGTTAGATTCTACCTGAATATCAGGAAGAACTTCCAGATAGAAAGAGCTGTTCGATGATGGAATAGGCTGCCTTGGAGTGTGATGGCATCTTCTTCTTTGAGACTAGATGGGAGTACTTTGCGTATTTCCTGCATGGCAGGGAGTTGGACTGGATGGCCCTTGTTCAGCAGGCTCCAGACAGTACCCTGCTGAACCCAGAACCTGCCAGGCCCATCTACACTGCCATATAATGCAGTTCAATGCAGTTAAACTGCATTATATGGAACTGCAGACACTAGGACCAATAAGTCACACTTTTCTTTAATCATACTAATTCTGATGACTGAGACTGGATAGACATTGCCATATAACCCAGTTTCTAAAGGCAGATTAACTGCTTTAAATTGGATTAGTCTACACTACCATATAATGCAGTTCACTGCAGTGTAGATGGGGCCTAGCAGGTTCTAGGTTCAGCAGGGCACTGCGCCTGGAGCAGCTTTTATTATTACAGACTGACTATGTATTTATCTACAGTGTAGATAGTGTGAAAGTGCTCTAGGTTTCAGTATGAATGTTAAAGAGGGCTCAAAGGCTCCCAAGCACTGCAGGACATGACCACACTGTGTACAATGATAGGTTATCTAGAAGGGAGACTGAATAAAGATCATGGAACATTAACCTATTAAATACTTGCTGTTTCCTAATACCCTCTAACACCATGAATATTATTGTCATGCATTTATCTTGGAATCATAAAACTGCTTATTTGCCATTATGAACCTTTGCGTTATTGCTCCTGAGAACCTCAGAGAATCAACCCAATTACAATATCCCTGTGAGTAATTTCTCCTTAGTAGTTGTCAAAGTCAAGATACAGGTAAAATCAAAACTGGTACGCTAATAAAAATGAAATCAATCATGTTACCATAATTGGAAAGCAGTAATAAAAAGTAATTGAGTTTAATACATAATTTAGATCATTACTTGTTAAGTTAATGCATTCTGCTTAGTGTGGGAAAAATTATTTATCTCACATACAGTTCAGCATTCATTTGTTTTCTTAATGGAATGCACTTGAATTGACTTTAATAAGAGCAGTTTGTTAAATCAGATTTTGAATGGGCACATAGATTTGAAGTTCATATGTTAATTTATGACATGATATAGTTGGCACTTACAGCCTCGTCTTAAAGTCACTGGATTTATTCTCTCATGAGATTTAGTATTCATTGTTGTCTTATATTACAGGAATTAAATTGGTTTTCTCTGGTGTCTGGATGTAAAGCAATCTGCTTATGATTATTTTATTTTGATGCAATGTAAAAGAACATGATTGGTTGCTTAGGCATCAATCATCTTTGCTAGATATCAGTCATTGTCACCTATCCCACTAGTCCACTTTGGGGAAAAGCTGACAGGAGAGATTTTTCTCTCTGTAAGTGATTCTTGGTCACAATGAGGCAATGGGCCAATTTATGTTACACAACTATAATATTACAGTTCCATTTTAACTGCCATAGTTCTGTCCTACAGATTCCCGAGATGTGTAGCTTGGTGAAGAAATGCAGCTTTCTTGTTTAGGATGCTAAATGTCCCTCTCTACATTGGCAATTCCAGGATTTTATATCGCTGAACCATAGCACCATAGTCCTATAATTCTAAACAGTCAGTACTCCTTTTTTGTGTTTTACATTCAAAATTTTGATTGTAGTTGTCTTCACTGTTGATTTCAAAGCTGTTCTCCTGCCTCTCCTAAGATGATACTGCTTCAAAGTTCACCTTCAGGAGGCTATTACTCTTGAGGAGAAGGAAGAGAAAGAAGATAACACTGAAGAAGATTTTTACAGCAACAACTACTGAGTTGGTAGTGGCAGTGACTTCTCCTCCTTCTTCTCTTTCCCTTCCTTTTCGGATCTTCCTTTCCTACCCTGGCATCATGATGCCTCTACTTCGCTCTGCTTGCTGTCTCTCTGCCTTCTCCCTTGCCACAACTTCCACTTTCCAGCCATGCTTTTCCTTCCTGAATTGGAGGTGGATGGGGGGAGAGTTGCAGCAGAGTCTGTTGGCATAGTACTAAATGACACTTCTACTGACATTATCAGAACCCTTGATCCCAAATACTAGCAGAGTGTCAATCAAAAATCTAAAGTCAAGCCAATAGTTTGATAGAGGTGCAGGATAACACAAATGGAGAAGCCAAATGTTTGTTATAGTATAGTAAGCCAAAGGACAAGGTTGATCAGAATCTGTAAGCTGAGGTTCAAAGTCAACCCAGGGTTAAGGAAACACATGATAGTAAGGTCCAAGGTCATAGGTTCTAGATCAGAGGTTCTCAACCTCTGGGTCCCCAGGTGTTTTGGCCTACAACCCCTAGAAATCCCAGCCAGTTTACCAGCTGTTAGGATTTCTGGGAGTTGAATGCCAAAACATCTGAGGACCCACAGGTTGAAAACCACTGCTTTAGATATTGCAACCATCAAAGTTTCATCCCCAACCTTCTTAAATCCTAGGTTCACAGGTGTTACCTGTTGCTGGCCCTCCTTTCAGCTAATCTCAAGGATGTGTGCAGCGAAGACCTCTCTTTTTGCAGGTACATGAAAACTGGATCAGTTAACTCTTCCTCAGCCTGCTCAGAGGAACTTGCTTGAACTTATTTTGCAGGCTGAGAAGTTGCAGCTCCTTCCATGGGTGTTGCTTCAAAGTTTAACTGAAGGTACTGCTTAGCATTACTGGACTCCAGCTCAACGGCTGAGTCTTCAACCAGCATATCCTCATCCTCGCTTTCCAAGCTATCCATGGCAGGATTATTAGCCAGCATTTACAGCCAAACAGATAGAAGTTCTCTGGTTACCCTTTTGTTGTTCTGTGCCTTCAAGTCATTTCAGACTTATGATAACTCTAAGGTGAACATATCATGGGGTTTTCATAACAAGAATTGTCCAAAAGGGGGTTGCTTTGGCTGACTTCTGAATTTGAGAAAGGGTGATCCAGTGGCTTTACATGGCCAAGTGGGGATTCTAATCCTAATCCACAGAGATACTGTCACTAACTCTTAATTATACTTGTGGCTCATTGTGGAGCAGGGATAGGCCAGACATGTCATCTTTCAAAACTCTACACAGCAGTGCCAGAGAACTCTGCCCCTCAAGTTCACTTGCCTATATTTTAAGGTAGGAAGAGGGAATTACAAAGCTTAGGAGCAGAAACTGAGAAAGCTTTTGTGGGAGGAGATACCTTGGATCCTCTAGGAATTGAAACACTTTGTTACTTGATAGAACAATTTTAGGAGAAGGCATTTTGTCAACCTCTTCTCTGGAGCACTTATAGAGAACAGCAGGTAAAACAGCAAATGGGCGCTTGCAAGAAGTGGAGAAATTTTGCATAACCACCACTTTCATTATATAGAGTTAAAGGATGACACTATTAGAGATGTACAACTTTCCTTATTCCTGTACCATAGCTACGTAATTTTAGTCTCTTTTTGCACGATTGTCAACCACTCTTTGTTTCTGAATCTTCTTTAGAAAAGAAAATGCTTTTTCCTAAACACACAGAAAATGTATCTGGGAGCAGGAAACTAAAATACACTATTTCCTTTAGATCTCTTGTCACCACTGCCTCTTTCTTTTCCCTTTCGGTTGTAAGGCACACTTTTTCCTTATATACCTCTAAAAATGAGGTGCATTTTAGAATCATGGTGTCTTTTATATGTGTGTGTGTGTATATATATGTTATTCATTGTACTGTAATTATTGTGCATTTTACAATTGATCGAGCCTTGGAATCAAAGAAATATGGTATACAAATAGAAATCTATTATGAGATAATAAAGCAGTATGTTTGCATTTTCTAGTGTCCCATCTTTCTGTTATAGTGATGAGTCCATGACTTACCCCCTGGTTTAGTCATTTTGGTAGTTTGCTTTCTATAAATTCTGAAATAAATGACACCTAAACACTGAAATATATACATACAAACATATATACATAAAAATATGACCCAGCTTCATAACCTTCTGTTGCAACACTATACCAAACAGAATACGGGAACATACACTGATGCCTATTCCTTTGCCGCTTCACTGGCATCTCACACAAAGAGAAAGATATCCATATTCATATACACTTATATACATAAAAATACTATCTCTTGTCAGCTACCCAAATTCTCTAGAGAAGCTGCTGACTTATTGAAATGTGTGATAGATGCACACCTCACGTTAACCTAACCTAAAGCTGCAGCTCAGGGAGGAAAAATGCAGTGCAACGAAGCATCCGACCTTGTTTAGCCTGAGGTCAGAACCTGTCATTAGGGGGTCTCCGCACATAGATCTTTGACTTTCTCTCCCTCAGAGGAATAAATATCAGTACTCCCAGATATACTCTTGACTTTGACTTCTTGGAGTTACTTCAGGTGGTTTACTATTCTTGATGTGGAAAGCAGAAAACAATAATTCTGAGAAGATTCTGCTCAAAGAGAGTGAATGTCTGTAGGAAGTTGTAGCATAAGGTAATCTCTAATATCAGTAAAGGTATATATTCTCACCTCTCCGGAGACGAGAAGGATGGGATAAAAATGCTCCTAATAAATAAATAATAAATAATATATTGGCAGAATTGTATTATTATTATTATTCCACTTTTCACCAATTTGGAACTCACTATAAGTTGCCAAAGTTAAGATAGAAAAATATTGATTTCTGCACCAATATGCCATATATGAATTTGGCACAGAATTAGATAAATATCGTACTACACTGTTACAGCACTATTGTTCCGCTTTAACTGCTATAAGTGCCTTCTGTAGAAGCTTGGAATTCTGTAGTTTTGGGAGGAACCTTTAGAATCCCCAGCCAGAGATGTTTAACATCCCTTCCACACAGCTGTATAAAATCCACATTGAACTGGATTATGTGATAGTGTGGACTCAGATAATCCAGTTCAAAGCAGATATTGTGGATTACCTGCCTTGATATTCTGAGTTATATGACTGTGCAGAAGGGCCCTTAGACTACACTATGCTACAAACCCACTAGTGGAGTAACAGTGCTATGAAAGCGTAGTGCAGTGGTTCTCAACCTGGGGTCCCCAGATGTTTTTGGCCTTCAACTCCCAGAAATCCTAACAGCTGGTAAACTGGCTGGGATTTCTGGGAGTTGTAGGCCAAAAACATCTGAGGACCCCAGGTTGAGAACCACTGGCGTAGTGTGATATTATCCTTTGATCCCCTTTGGGGGAGATAAAGTGGAGTACAAATAAATATAATAATAATCCTTAGTCTTGAATGGCGTATTGTCTCAAAACTGTACAGTTTTTGAAGATTTTCAGTGGGAATAAAATGGCTAAAATTATTCAATATTTCTTCAAATAATGGAATTGGTGAAAATTGTTTATTTACGTATGTATTAGGCTTTTGCCCCTAAATGCAGGATACATGCTATATTAGACTGACTAGCAGCCCTTCCACACAGCCATATAACCCAGAATATCAAAGCAGAAAATCCCACAATATCTCATTTGAACTGGGTTATCTGAGTCCACACTGCCATATATTCCAGTTCAAAGCAGCTAATGTAGGTTTTATTCAGTTGTGTGGAAGTGGCCTGCCTGGTAACCCTAAAACTCGCTGTGGGAATCTCTACACTATCCCTCCACCTACAACTTTAATTGCCTTCATGTTCTCTTCTCAGAGGAGACCTTTGGCTTTAACAGCTGATGTAATGTTTTAAATGCTTAATTTGTGGTTTTAATTTAAATATCTATTTTAATTGTTTGTTGTTTTTATGGCATTGAATTGTTGCCTTTATGTAAAGCCGCCTTGTGTCCCCTTCAGGTTTAGAAGGGCAGGGTACAAATATAGTAAATAAATAAATAAATAAATAAATATGGACATCTGCGCTATAGAATTAATGCAGTTAGACTGCAACTTAGTTGCCATGACTCAATATTATGGAATTCTGGGAATTGTCGTTTGGTGAGGCACAGGTATTTTTTGAAACGAAAGCTTATTTTTTTAAAATGACAATCCCTGTGATTTGGTAGCATTGAGCCATGGAAGTTAAAGTGGTGTCAAACTGTGTTAATTCTACAGTCTAGATGCACCCTTTCATGTTCTATTAGCCTTTCCGTTTAGCCACATTGGCCAGTGAGCTAATCGGCTTCTTTGATTCAACCCCAACTGGTTGTTCCCTTTTGTTGACTTTGTCCATCCAAGAAAAAGATCGTAAATACCCTGAAGTTCTGTTTGCTGTGAAGAATTTTCTAGTTTTCAGACATGAAACCAAAAGCTTGGGGCTTGTCCAAGCTTTTTCCAGCTGCTAGCAACATGACAGCTGCTTTTTGTGTTCATTGTTTATCAGAGTGGAAGCACATGCATTATATTGTGTTGTGTGTGCATTGGACTGTATTTTTGTTTATGCACTTGATGGATTCCAATGCATTGAAGAAAGAGATTAATTTTACTTATTCTTCTGTATGATCATTTTAAAAAGAGCTTTTAATGAACACAGTAAAACCCAACTAATTATCACAATGACATTTAACTCTAAATAAAATTGACAGGAAGCCAGTGTATGATACATATAATTTTGCCTGTTTTATTAAAATGCATTTATCACTTTTGTTTTCTCCCAGAATAACTTATCATATTATCTGTGGTAATTTCACTAATATTTTTTCTTTCTGTTTAATATTTAAGTGGAGTTTACTGATATTAAAGTCATAATGCATTTAATGGAAATTACCTTGCATTCTAATTACTTTTCTTAGTGAGGGATGGCAAATAGAATCATCTTGTTATGATTGTTGTAGATGAAAGCACAGAAATGTTTAATGAACCTTTTTCTCATATTTCTACTTGGTATTGTTTCCCTTATAAAATGCTAGAACATTCCTTTTAAGCATCAATAAGTAAAGGTGCATCTTCACCATAGAATTAATGCAGTTTGATACCATTTCAAAATGTTATGAAATCATGGGAGTTGAAGTTTGGTAATGCATCAGCCCTATTTAGCAGGAAAGGCTAATTAACAGAGAAGATGCAAAATACCATATGCATTTTTGCACAGAAAAAAAATCCTAAAATACTTCAGAATGTGTGAATAACAGTGAAAATCTGTACAGAAATATGGAATAGAAAAAGGAATAGAAACTATTCTTCCTCACACACAATGCTGAAATAAACATAATGTTTAAAATGGTATTCAATTTGTGTTTGAATAGAATTTTCTAAAATTCATGGCTATTTTCATGAAGATGGTGGAAAATTCATTTTTCAAATTATTTTCATCTTCTCCGTGAAGATAGCCATGCGCTTTGGAAAATTCCAGAGTTCGTGAACCGGTGAAGAAAAGTAAATTTGACAGTTTCTCTTATATTCATTTTTCAGTGTTAGAAAAATGAAAACTCTGACACTGAATTGAAAACTCAATTGATACTGAAAACTCTGGAATTCTTACAGAGGTGGATGGAACCGGTATCCTCTCTATTGTTTAGTGCAATGTGGGGAACTTTTTTTCTGCCAAGGGCCATTTGGATATTTATAACATCATCCCTGGGCAATACTTTGTAGGGGGAGAGGAAGGTCCAAGGTAGCTGGAAGAGAGGTGCTTCAGCTATTGGCAGGCAAGGAGCCCATGGGAGGGAAGCCTGGCCAGTGATTGTAGCCTTGGAAGCCCTGGCAATTTCTCAAGCAGAATTGCAACTCAGATGGAGAATTTTGGCTCAGCGAGGATTTCTCTTTTCTTTTCAGATTCTTGTACTGTGATTTTTCTGGTTATTTCTGGTTAAAGGCCCAGGGCTTTAGCACAGCTGGTAAATCACCAGCAATGATAAGATCTACCCACCAAAAGGTTGCAAGTTTGAAGCCCCAGGTCTGCATGAGCACCCGACTGTCAGCCCTGCTCACTGTTTACGCAAGCAGTGCAAAAACAGCTTACAGCTGTGATTAGAGAAATTAGGTACCGCTAATGTGGTAATGTTCGAAAACATGCAAATGTGAGTAGATGGTGACGGTGCGGATTAGTTTAGTGTAATTTAGATTAAGCGTGTTATATGGTTTGTTGATATACTCTGTGTTTTTTGTAAACTGTTTTTATATGTTGTACACCGCCGCGAGTCGCCCTAGGGCTGAGAGCGGCGGTCAACAAATGCATTAAATAAATAAATAAAATAAATAATAAATAGATCAATAGGTACCATTCCGGCGGGAAGGTAACGGCACTCCATGCAGTCATGCTGGCCACATGACCTTGGAGGTGTCTATGGACAACGCTGGCTCTTCGTCTTAGAAATGGAGATGAGCACCACACCCCAGAGTCAGACGTGACTGGACTTAATGTCAGAGGACTACCTTTACCTTTAATGTGGGGGAGGTATTTTATGACAACATAAAGAAAAATGATCAAAGAATGCTGGTGACCAAAAGGAAGGAGGAAGTCCTGATGGCTCTTTGTCATAGAGTGACTGTCATGGAGTGACAGTGCCCCCTGTGGCTGGCAACTTCCAAAAAAGATGCCGACAAGCTGGATATTCAGCTGGATGTCAACACAATATACCTCCTTTCTGTTCTGCCTTTGTCCCAGCCAAAAAACGGCATTGAATGTTGGCTGTGTATGTGTACTGTGATTTGCTCAGAGTCCCCTTTAGGGTGAGAAGGCTGGAATATAAATAAAGTGTTGTTGTTGTTGTTATTGTTATTTCTTACAGGTGTAAGACTGATGGAGGTTTCACTCCTCCTTGGAAGTTACACAATTCAGCAGGAAGTGATTGGATATTTTAATAGTTAAAAGCAGGACATATGAAAAAGTTTTATAATATTTTTCATAAAACTTATCTGGACTAAGAAATTTATGCTGTCTGATTATTATTATTATTATTATTATTATTATTATGAAAAGAAATTACATACATAACTTCCAGAGTTGTAATTACTTTATCGAGCTCCAGCACTTATAACCCTGGAAAATCTAGGGAATTCAAATCATATTTAATATTAGACAGTTTGGGTTTTTCTGAAAAATAAAAATGTTTGTAATTATATATTTCAAGCACAGCCTCAGTCTTTGGAGTAACTGAGAATATTATGGATTTTCAGCGTGAAGGAAGGGAACCACAGATTGTATTTTTATTTTTATTGTCTCTCCTCTTTTTTCCTCTATGTTTATTATCTAAAATATTTCTGAACTGCCTTTCATCCTGATAGAGCTTAGTATTGGGCATAAAGACAGGCCTAAAAATCCATCACATCAATATTAATGCAACATCACCAAATCTCAATAATGATAAATCCATAAAAAACACATTATCAATCATTTGCAAAGCATACTATGCATTTTTATAAATTATTTTCAGGAACAGAAATATTTTGCATACACATCTTCTGACATAGGATTGATACATTTTTATTAGAGAAACAGATTACAAATTTGTGAGAAATATGAATACCAAAGGATTGGTGTGTTTTCATTTGTATATTCATTCAAGAAGTGTGAAATAGATTTGAGAAAATGTCCTATTAAACAGCTATAGTACAGGTTGAGTATCTCTTATCTGGTATGCCAAAATTAAAAAATGCTCCAAAATGCAAAATTGTCCACATGACTGGCTGAGATAATGGCATCTTTGCTTTCTGATGGTTCAGTGTGCACAAACTTCATTTCAAGCACAAATTTATTACAAATATTCTATACAATTATCTTCAGACTATGTGTATAAGAAACATAAATGAATTTCATGTTTACACTTCAGTTCCATTCCAGAATATCTCATTATGTATATGCAAGTAAATAAAATGGGGTGGGGGGGAGGAATCCAAAATAGAGAACGTAAAATCATAGAATCATTACGTTGGAAGAGACCTCGTGGGCCATCCAGTCCAACCCCCTGCCAAGAAGCAGGAAAATCATTTCAGATCAGGGATGCTCAACCTGTACTATGACTTCACTTTAACTACAATGGCAACATTCTATGGAATGCTGAGATTTGTAGTCTGCAAATTCCCAGATTCCTTAGGGTGAAACTGCAAAATTATTGTTGCAGAGAAGTTGGGATTTAAACAAATCTAGATGTATTGTCGAAGGCTTTCATGGCCGGAATCACTGGGTTGTTGTAGATTTTTTTCGTGCTATATGGCCATGGTCTAGAGGCATTCTCTCCTGACGTTTCACCTGCATCTATGGCAAGCATCCTCAGAGGTAGTGAGGTCTGTTGGAACTAGGAAAAAGGGTTTATATATCTGTGGAATGACCAGGGTGAGACAAAGGACTCTTGTCTGCTGGAGCTAGGTGTGAATGTTTCAACTGACTACCTTGATTGGCATATAATGGCCTGACCTTGCCTAGAGCAAACTTTTGTTGAGAGGTGATTAGATGTCCTTGTTTGTTTCCTCTCTGTTGTTGTGCTGTTGTAATTTAAAATATTTCTTAGAATCATAGTGTTGGAAGAGACCTCGTGGACCATCCAGTCCCTGTCAAGAAGCAGGAAAATCGCACTCAAAGCACCCCCAACAGATGACTATCCAGTCTCTTCTTAAAAGCCTCCAAAGAAGGCACCTCCACTACACTCTGGGGCAAAGTTCCACTGCTGAACAGCTCTCACTGTCAAGAAGTTCCTAATGTTCAAGTGGAATCTCCTTTTCTGTAGTTTGAAGCCATTGTTCCGCGTCCTAGTCCCCAGGGCAGTAAAAAACAAGCCTCCTCCCTATGACTTCTCCTCACATATTTATACATGGCCATCATGTCCCCTCTCAGCCTTCTCTTCTTCAGGCTAAACATGCCCAGCTCTTTAACCTGCTCCTTATAGGGCTTGTTCTCCAGACCCTTGATCATTTTAGTCGCCCTCCTCTGGACACATTCCAGGTTAGAATCAACATCTTCCTTCAATTGCGGTGCCCAGATTCCTATTTATGCAGGCCAAAATCCCATTGGCTTTTTAAGCCACAAAATGATACTGTTGGCTCATATTTAACTTTTTGTCCATGAGGACTCCAAGATCTTTTTCACACATACTGCTATTGAGCCTAGCATTCTTTGATTTCTTGCTGGTTGCTTAAGAATTCTAGTTGCTTGAGTTCTGGTTAACTGCGAGTCCATGTATAGTGTTAACAATGCACATTTTTGAAATGTACGCATGGCTTGGTGTAAATTTTATTTTATCCTTTATAATGCATTGCTGTAACTAGAAATATACTCATTTCTGAGGCAAAATCTATTTTGTCCAGTAATCATCCCTAATCGGGTGCAAACTGGATATTTTTGGTAGGGAAATGATGCAATTTCCTTTCCATCTTTAGAAGCCACTACAGACTCTTATAAATAATTATACCGTAGGAAAGCCTGCAGTAATTCATCGTCCCCAAATGTTATTTGGTGTGAGAACAGTGATTTAACAAGCATATAAGGATAGATATTGCAGCACATTTCTTGTTTTATCTGGGAAATGCTTGATTTTGTTAAGTTAAATAAAACTCGTCTATCTTTGTTCTCATGGTTTTGCCAGAGGTGAACAGAATTGCTGCCGATTTCCTTGAACACAGATTTTCATTCTGTCTTTCAAAGTGTAGGAATATAGACATCCATGGAGACAAAACAAATTAGAGAAATCACTGTCTCCTCATCTTTCTGCTGACAGACAGGTCATGCGATGGAACGTTATGAAATGCCATTGTCAGAAAAAGGGGAGGAAATTCCACCTCTATGGCTGCAACATTTAATAGAGCTCACACTTGATGAATAGCTGTGGACATGTCCCCTGCTAAGAAATACACGGCAAAGCCTACAAACAAATAATTACAGCAGTATTTCACACAAGTGCTAAGGAATGGACTATTTGAGCTGAATGTGTACAGAGGTCAGTGTCTACAAAAATACACACATGTGCATATACACAATCTTAGCTAGGAAAAAGAGCCAGCTTGGGGTGTCATGAATATTTACAGCAAATATATGCCACTTTTCTGAATCCAAGCTGCCTGTTCCTCCCCGTAATATAACATGCTTCTAAAATGGATTAAATACTAATTTGATTTTAGTACAGTATGCAGCACAGATGCATTTAATTTTAAGTGACAGCATAAAATGTAGCACATGACATGCTACCTTGATGTATAGCTGTTTCACCAGCAATCTGGGATGAAATACATCTTTTCCCCTCTTTTTGTACATGTGTAAAACTGTCAGGGTTGCCTCTGATTGCTCAGCGAGGCCATATATTCCTTGTAGGTTTGCACCTGAGAGACCTTCGCTTAACCAAATATTTACTGTGCTAAAGGAATCTCTCCAAGAAAGGGAAAAACATGAAAAGAGAGTATAGTGCTCTTCTGCAGCTATGCCCATAGGTGCAGAATCAGCAGTCCCATAGAGGGAATGTAAATAAATCATGGGGACATCATATGTTTATCAAAGATAGGATACGTTACTCAGTAAATCATTTTCCTGGTTGGTAGTCACTCTGAATTTGGGGTGGAAGGCAGTCTGTCACTATCTTCAGTCACACTGCCAAACTAGGTAGTCTAATTTTCACAGCATCCACAAGTGGTGACTTATGGATTCCATGAAAATTAGGCTACCTAGTGGTGACTTGTGGATGTTATGAACCTGAACCTGTTCTGGATTTTAGTCTGAAATTTATCCAAGCAGCTTTTGCAACCTTTGATTGATCCAATTAAATTCTGGACTAAAACCTCATGTGTGGATTTACCATCCTCACCAACATGGGATCCATTAAACTCTATTATCACATACTATATGTACAATTTTCATCTTGGGATTGGCCATTCTATTCCTCTGATAACCAGCTGTACCTTTTAAGATAAAGCTGTTGTGGTTATTGTTGCTTGCCCTCAAGCTCAACCCAAGGTGACCCTATCATAGGTTTTTCTTGGAAATATTTCTTCAGAAGAGTTTGGCCATTGTCTTCACCTGAGATTGATAGAAAGAGAAAGGGGGGAGGGAGGGGAGAGGGGGGGAGAGAGAGAGAGAGAGAGACTTGCCTTAGGTTGTATAGTGGGTTTAGTAGCAGAGCAAAGCTTTGAATCCTGGCCTCCAGAGTTGTCCAATGCTCAAACCACTAGGTTTGTCCAATGCTCAAACCATGCTGGCTCCTAGACATAGTTGACCAAAACACAAACTGAATAGCTATTTATCTATCACCCCCCCCCCCCACTGCCCTCCTTTCTTCAACTTTCTTTAGATTTTCTGTTTTGGTTTCCTTGTAAAAGGCTGTAGATTGAAGGAAGCAAGATAGCCTCCAATAATGGCACTTTAGAGTATCCTACTCCAAATCAGCATCAGTTTCTGCCCTGTCAAGAGGCAGCCTAGTTCTTCCAACAGAACTCTATGGGATGCTGGGACTGGAAGTGAGGTAATTCCGTGATGTTTTGTCATATCCAGAGTTTCGCATAACAGTCAAGCTAGAAACACATCCTCTACAGATACAGGGGGTCTCACTGTGCAGGTAACTTTCTCTGTAACTGGGGAGGCTCGTTTCTGGAAGGGAGAAGGCTATCAACTTTGATCAAGAGAAAAGATACATCCTTAAACGGTGAATTCAGAACCTTCCAGGCTATAGTCTTTCTCATTCATATGAATTGTTTGAAAGATGGGAATGAAGAAGCCTGACAGGAAAATTGAAATCATTTGAAATATGGTGTTGAACAACTACCCCCAAAGATTAAAAGGTGATTCAGAGCACAGTAAGCCTGAACACTGAACATCCTGATTGAGGAGGGCATGATTTTAATAGTGAATGCAATGTTTTATATTTTAATGTGCATTTAATTTTAATTTTTAACTGAAGTGTATTTTAACTGTTGCCCAAAGGCATTTAATACTTGCCATATGTAAAGCTGCCTTGAGTTCCCTTCAGGGTAGAGTAAGGCAGATACAAATAGAGTAAATAAATAAATAAATAGATCCAAAAAGTACTTTGGGTGTATCATGAGATGACATAACCCACTGGAATACAGTAACTATAGAAGGCAATAAACAAAGAGAAGACTAGTTAGCTCTTGGAAATTTAATTTCCTTCTGAACATTTAGAAGGAACAGAGGACGATCACATTATAGATGGACTGATATCATGGTCCTGTGTTTTCAAGGCCTGTGGAAGACTGTTGAATGTCAGGGCACATGAAGGTCTCTCATTCATAGGGTTGCCCTAAGTTGAAACTTACTTAACAGCAAATGACAACATCAAACTCAGCTTTGAAGTGACAAAGATCAAGCTGCCATTCTGCTTTCATTTCACAGAGGAAGCTGGATTTTAAAGGCTACCATTTGCACCAACACAGAAGAAGCAAATATTCAGAACAACGTTATTAAGTGGATGAGGAGTTTATGAGCCTCCCCCCCCCGCCACACACACACACACACACACACACACACACACACACAATTCTTCAGAGACTGCAATGCGTTGACATCAGCAGAGAGAGGAATTATCTCAAGGTACCATAACTGGGTTGACCTTTTCTTTCTGAAATTATATTATTCTTGAATTAGAGATACGGAAATCAGGTTAGCGGAAAATGATGTACATTGCTGTTTTAGAAGTTCTGTGAACTGTTTTTGAGTTTTCTTTGCTTCATTTGGGAATAAGTCATGTCACTGGCAGAGAGAACAAGCAAAGAGAGAAAGTTTCATACGTCAAATACAGAATGTATTAGTTACAGGTCATTTGAAATACTGACACCCAGAAAGCTGGTGATGGCTAAATGTAGCCATTGCTGATACAATTAATCCATTGGTTCAACTTACATGTTATACAACAACAATACCATATTTGTTGGAATCCACTCTGAGTTTTAGTCTGAACTTTAAAGGAGCTAACCAAAATATCTAAGCTATTGGACACTTTAATAGCTCCTTCTGAACTTAGTTGAAATGGACAAATTACCAATTTTGATTAGAGAAAAATATGTGCAGCATTGTTTGTTTTTGCAGAAAAACAAGCATATTACATTGACTGTAGGATTTGATAAGCATTCAAATTAGTTGATTCATTTGAGCAGTAGAAGTCTATAAATTGTACTTATATTTGAAGAAGCAATCTTACTTTGTCCTATATAATCAGCATTAGGGAGGCTGGAAATCAAATCTTCGTACTTTCTTTTTCTTCTTTTGTTATTTCCAATTGTTCATTATATCTTTTTGCTGTCTTTTTTTGTTGTCCTGTTTTTTTATCCTGTTTTTTCTTTCTTTGATAAGAAATATTTGACTAAATGGTTCTCCTAATGGCAGGAATGGGAATAAAAATGACAGTTCCTTTAAAGTCTGGACTAAAACCCAAAAGTACCCCTGTTGTCTGAAAGTCAATAGCAACTACTGGTCATGCTCGATAGCATACTTATCATGTGTTATGATTCCTAGCTTTTTACATGTATGCATTAAGCAGCTAGCCTGGAGAAAATAAACATTTACAATAACTTAAATTGGGGGCAAGATGAGGCTATGAAAATAAGGGAACACAATGAAAAAGTTGTAGTTCATTGGATTTATCCACCATACAATACAAAGTAAAGTACAGCTCCAATCATGGAATCACAGAATCCTAGAGACTAAAAGCACCATTCAGTCCAACCCTATTTTGCCATGGCAGAAGATACAATCAAAACACTTACAACACATGGCCATCCAGCCTCTTTAAACACCATCACCTCCAAGGCAGTGTGTTCCATTGTCCAACAGTTCTTCCCATCAGGACATTCTTTAATATTTAGATATAATATCTTTTTCTATAATTTGAACCCATTGTTCCATGCCTAATTTATTGAAACACAGAAAAGCTGGCAAGGATATTAGAGGCAAAGTACTTTGGCCACATCATGAGAAGACTGGAAAGCGTGGAGAAGATAATGATGCTGGAGGAAATGGAAGGAAAAAGGAAGAGGGGCTGACCAAGGGCAAGATGGATGGATGATGTCCTTAAAGTGAGTGGCTTGACCTTGAAGGAGCTGGGGGTGGCAACAGCCGACAGGGAGCTCTGGCATGGGCTGGTTCATGAAGTCATGAAGAATTGGATGCAACAGAACAAATAACAACAACAGAATCTTCAATATGATATACTTTTAAGTATTTGAATCTCTCTGTCATGTCACCTTCTCTTCTGTAGGCTAAACATTCCCACCCCACTAAGCTGCTTCTCATAGGAATTCATGATCTCCAGAACTTTAACCATTTTGGTTGCCCTCCACCCTCCTCTAGACATCTTCCAGGTTGCTAATATCCTTCTTGAATTATGGTGCCTAGAACTGGACACAGCATTCCAGGGGAGGTCTGACCAAAGCAAAATAGAGTAGTATGAATGCTTTCCTTGATATAGGTACTATGCTCCTATTTGGTGCAATTTATGATTATATAAGCTTTTTAGCTGCCACATCATGTGGTTGACTCATATTTGGATTAGGGTTTACTAAGACCCCAAGATCCCATTCACAAGAAGAGGAAGAGGAGGAGGAGAGTCGAAAAAGACTCCACAAACTTGATTCATGCACATATGAAGTATGCATGCTTTTGGTGTAGGATTGCATGCTATTTGTACAGCATATCTATGTCCACCATTTAAGAGAAAATATCTGGATCTGCTCCCAGACTGAAGATAAATCACTTCCTGCCTTGTAACATCAGCTTGGGATAGCCAGAGGCCTTAAATTTTATTAGTCCACTTGGTGAAGACCAGCATCTTACCATGATCAGCCTTGTGAAATTATGAAAAAGAATGCCAATGGCACCTTTATATTTTCCCAAGATAAGGTATGGCAGCCTGAGATGGAAGGACGGAAGTGAAGGGCTATGGAAGAGATTTACAGCTGCTGACTTCACACCATAAGTCAACACTGAATAATTAAAAGAGTTGTAATTAAGGGCTAATTTAGTATTGATTGTATCCTAGAGCAAGGGGGCAGCAAGCTCTGTGTTCCTGTATAGCTCTGATCAAGTGTCCTCAGCTGGGAAGCCCAAGTGCAATTACCGCTACGTCGCCCTCAGCAACAGGCCTGCATTACCTCCACTCCGTTGCCCTGCATCCCACAAGTGTTTGAACAGACAGGTTTATGAGCCGACATGTGAAAGTTATTAGGGTGGCCGGCCTTCAATGCAGGATGCCTTCCTTCAGAGCAATCAGCATGAAGGGGGTAAATTTCCATTTCATTAATTTCGGTTGTTGAGGAGCTGGACTCCCAATGGTTTGTTTATGTAGTTACAGCTGACATTTTCTAGGAGCTTCAGGCAGTGACTTTTCATTATGATTAGAAATGGGGAAGATCTTTCGTCTGATCTACCTTTTTCAGTGAACTGACCTAATTCGAATTTCCAGAGCATTGTATGGGCTGGCACAAAGTTATCCTTTGAATTGTGTGCCCTGCTATGAATTTAAGATGCAATTCATAGTCGAGAAAGCATGTACAAAAATGCTTATGAAATTGATGGGGTTGCCATAGGGTTGCCAAGCAACTTGAAGGCACATACACACACATAGTCGATAATGTAGATAATATGTAGGGATCCTAACAGTCTCCTGGTACTGATGTGCTGGGAATTAGCGACTGTGTCAATAAAATAAATAAATAAACATAATAATAACCACAGAGGTACATTCTTCTACTCATCAAGATGCAGCAGACTGATGTTTCCACTTTGTTCTGCAAGCAATCTCCAGTGCAACAGGAAGAAGCAGGATCCTTGTCATATTTTTTTTCAATACAATGTGTACCATGTGTTACTTTTGTATAGAATAAATACCACATTGCAGTGTTTATCAGCAGTCCAAGATTCTACTCCTCAGTGTTTCTCAGCACACATGATACGTAGTTTTTCAACCCTTTCCCCAATTTTTTAAAATATTCCTTCTATCCCCAGCCAACTAAACTCCATGCATTCTTATATGCATTCAAGGCCTTTATAACTTCCTCTCAAGGTAATAATTCCCCACGGTAGCTGGGAAACATATATGACTACATTGAGAACTATGTTTAAATATACCGGAAGTTATCTTAGAGCTGAAAAACCTAGAACATTCCTAGATATGTATTAGGTCCTCTAGCACAACTCTATGGCCCTTTTTAACACTACCATATAATCCAGTTCAAAGCAAACTGGATTTTATATGGCAGTGTAGAAGGGGCCTAAGTTGTGACTGCCTCCTGCAGAATTCTGTAGTTTAAGAAGGGGGCTTTAAAATGCTCATTCTGATAAGCCCTGTGCCTCTCTAAACTACAAGCCCCAGAATTCTGCAGGAGGCAGTCATAGCATTTAAAGTGGATTGAAGTATAAAAATGCTCAAATGTGATGAGGCCCTAAGCACTGAAGGACTTAGATCTGGCCACGGTGCTCCACGCTCTTGTTACATCCTGAATAGATTACTGCAACACACTCTACGTGTTTGCTGTTCCTACCAGCTTGATGAAATCTAATGAAAGCAGGACCTTTCAAATCATGGAATGTCATCTGTAGGTCCAGAAAGACCTTTAAATTACCTTTTTACAATATTTTCAGGTGTTTCATGGTCATTTAGATTCAGCCCATCAAGATTTCCTTGGTCACACTTCAGAGTATGGAGGAGTGAACAATAGGCTTGTGCAATATGGCTGGAAGGCAATCCGGTTTTCTCATCTGAAATTTCATTGGACACCCAGATCAGTTTTTGGGAGCCTCCTGAAAATCAGCTAATGAAAATATCTGGTTTTGGCTAGGCAGCTGAAAGATCCAGGAAGATCCGGTGAATTGACAGCAATGGGTAACTTACAAGGCTTCTCTTTCCATTACTAGGATCCTTTCCTTTCTTCCGTTCAACTGAGTCTAGGTTTGAGCAGTGGGGTTAAGGAAGCACCCTTCCTGGGGCCCTTTCCTTTCTTGCCTTCAAGGGAGCCTGTGTTTCAGCAACATAGTGAAGGAAGCACCCTTCCTGGCACCCTTTTCTTTCTTCCTTTCAAGAAAGTCTGGGTTTGAGCAATGCAGTTAAAGAAGAAGTGCGTAAGGCACATAACAGTGTTCTTCTATTCAGATTGGCCCAACAGGCAGGGCTCACAGGGAAACCCTGTGTAAATAGCCATCCTCTTCATGTGTCGTGTGATGCTGAATAGGGGAGGAGGAACTGTGATCGGTTGCCACATGGTCCTCTAATGGATGAAAAAATGTGATGGCTGGGCCCTTACCATTACAGCCATCAAGCCAAGTTAAAAAAGCAGGAGTGGCTGAAGGGAATCGACCAATCCGAATCCATGCACAAGCCTAGTGAACAAAATTCAACTATCTGGATGTTGTTGGATTACAACTCCCATCAGACCTTTCAACTAGAGACAGTGGGTGAAGGATGCTAGGATTTGCAATCCAACAAGTTGTGGAGGACCTACATTGCCCATTCTTGTATTGCTAGATTGGATGAAAATAAATCTACACTGTAGAATGAATATGGTTGACACAATTTTAACTGTCATATATCAATGCTGTGGAATCCTGGGATTTGTAGTTTGATGAGGTACCACCACTCTTTGGCAGAGAAGGCCTCGCAAAATGACAGCTTCCATCTTCCCATAGCCATCTTCCCATAGCATTGAGCCATGGCAGTTAAAGTGTAGTCAAACTGCATTTGTTCAACAGTATTGATGCATCCCGAGTTGCAGAACATAGTGCCAAACTCAGCTGCCCAAATCTTGACCTTTTGCTTAGTTTTTATTGATGCATATTTTTTGGCTGCAAGCACAATTTCTGGCCATCCGCAGCTGGCCCCAACACAAAATAGCCTTGACCTTTCCATCCAATCTACCTTGAGACACATTAGCAAATAAACTACTTGTGAATCAGGTAAAACATGCCCTCTTCTTAACCCTTCCCCTTTCTTCAATATTGTAATGACATTACCCTCTGGTACCAAGACTGTCGTTAGTGAGCTATCAAAAACTCTTTACTAAAGACTGCTCTATTTCACTTGTTCCCTCTGTTAAAGGGGGAAAAATAACATGATGGATTTCTTCAGAGCCTTGTATCTGTCCAATGTTCACAGTGCTAAAAGCTTTAATTGCCTTATTATCTGCTCTGGTGCAGTGGAAAATCTTCTTTAGCATTTCATTTTCCCTCCAGGAAAGAGAAAAAATATATAAAATTGGCCAGCTTTGGAAGAGTTACAAGGCAACATCTTTCTTACATTTAGGGACTGAAGAAATAACCCTGTTTCTTGAGTGCCACAGACTATACCAGAAGCAACTTGCAGTTTCTCAAGTCAATCCTGACACAGAAAAAAAATATTGTTATAAGCTCCCCAACAGTGGTTTAGTGGCTTTCATAGCAGTAAAGTGGTAAAACTGTACCTTTTGGGATGTTGGCCATTGGCATGAGAAAGGACGGAAGAAGCTAACTCTACAGGATTGCACTGTTGCTTCCCTAGCCACGGGAAAACCTGAGAGTAAAATGTCTTTTTAGTGTCAAAGGCTCTGTTTTAGTGGTTTCACTAGGCTTGGTGTCACCCAGTACAGTAATTCATGGTGTCACCTTCATGGACTTCCTTCCACACCAGATCACACCATCATATAGTAGCTAAAATAACAGAAAATTTGATAAAACCAGCAAGTTTAAAACCTAACAGCAGCTCAAATAAAGGTGTGGTTTTAGCATGTACAAACAAAACCCTATGATTTCAAGTGCAATTGCAATTAGGTAATAATGACAGCTCTGACCAGATTGTTTGAGCATCTGAAGATTCAAAAAGTAAATTAGCTTACAGTTTTAGACTTGGTGTACATGTAAACTGGAGTTGTGAATAATGTTTTGTGGTTATATCAAGCTGCAGCTTTATTTTTATATAAAAAAATAATACTCCACCCAGAAACATTGCACAAATTTTATAGACAGTCATTTTGGTGTCACCTTCCCTGATTGTCATGCACTGCAGTTCTTGTGCCTAATAATACCACTTCTGCATTTTAGTTGTAACGAACAACAAGATTTAGACCATTGTAAACAACAGGATTAAATCTGCTAAGCATGTACATAGTAATGCAGCGAAAATAAATGTTTCCCTTTAAGCAGATGTAGACCAGTGTAGAGGAGCCTGGGCCATCATTTCCCCGTGCTATATTTGTTGTGTCTTAAAGTCTCAATTCTGGCCAACTTTCAATTGTTTTTATTTGTTTCTTTTGGGAGGATGGTTCTGAGGTGTGGGAAGTAAACCACAATATTTGTGGGGTTCTTTGGCTGGTTCTGTGTAGAACCACTCTTGGAAGGTAAGTTTAAGAGACTTTGATACCGGTGGATCTAAACACAATTTCCCAAAGGACTTTATTTCATGAACCTGCTATTTCACGGCAGTCACATGATTTGCAATACCATACTAGCATGAGCACCTTCAGTATTGCACCTTTCTTCATTCACATAAGTCTACTGATTTGTTAATCCATGGTCCTGCAATTGTATTTCCACATACTTTTGTAACTCCACCTTCTTTTCTTCCACTGCTTAGTGATAATGGTAGTGGTGGTAATACAATTTTGCAGCAGTAGCAACAATTGATTTTTTAAACAAGTAAATTTCTGCAAAATATTAAATAAGCAGATTGGGAATAGCAAGGAGGAGAGAGAAAGAGAGAGTGAGTGAGTGAGTGAGTGAGCGAGAGTAGGGTTAGCCTGCAGCAGTTGTTGTATAATAGCTTGCTTCAGTGTCAATTTTCCTGTCTTGTGTGATAGAGTCCTTAGTCCCCCATCAAAGCATTCATATTTGTAGAAAAGAGGGAGCCAAGAGGTTCTGGAGTGGGAAATGGGAACTTTCGTACAAGGGATAAGTAGGGAGAGGTTAGTCTGGAACTCAGGAGCAACTTGAGGTACTGCATGTCGCTTCTGACGTGAGGGAATTGGCCATGTGCAAGGACGTTGCCTAGGAGACGCCCAGATGTTTTGATGTTTTACCATCCTTGTGGGAGGTTTCTCTCATATCCCTGCATGAGGAGCTGGAACTCACAGAGGGAGGTCAACTGTGCTCTCCCCGGATTCAAACCTTCGATCTGTCTGTTTTCAGGCCTGCCGGCACAAGGGTTTAACCCATTGCACCACCAGGAGCTCCACAGTCTGGAACTGATATGTAGTGGGTCTTTCCAGTTAGAGACAAATCTAGGAGGAATTAATGAAAAGATTGACTAGTGAGAATAGGTTCAGAGTACAAGAATGAAAGATATCCTGTTCCAGAATATATATATTCCAGAATATATATATATATATCCTGCAGAGAATTGGAAGGAGATGGCTTTAATATATAAAGAAGGAGGTCCAGGAAGAGGGTCATGGTTAAGGAGTAGGGAAAGTAAGGGTCACTTTTAAAATGAAATAGAAAAATAGAATGTCTAGTAGAAATAAGGTTATAGGATTACAGATTTAAGACAATGAGAAACAAAAAGAGACATAATCTCATAAAGGAATTTATAAGAAGAACCTTGCTGGAAATATTGGAGTTTAAATAAAAAAAAGAATCTCCAGAGTTGTAGGGAAATTTATCAATAGTGGCACTATAATATGTAAGAGATTTATAGTTATATTTAGTAAGGATCAGTACTGTGTAATCATATTAACAAGCCACTGTTATTAAAGCTTAGAAATTGAATACTATTTAATGATGTAAAAGGATGTAATGGCTCAGATGTCTGATAGAAAGATATTGAATGATATTTTAATGCTAAATACATCAACCTTATGAAGAAGAAAAAAAATCTTTGTTGAGAGAAAAAATGTAACATGGTTTGGAAAGAAGAAAATAATATTTAGAGATTCTTGAAAGAACTTGAATGTTATATACTGATGGAAGTAAGAAGTTATATTTTTATTCTTTAAGCTCCCTCTGTGATGCTTTACCTTTAAATGTTTGTATTTCTCTCTTCTTTTCCCCTTCTTTTTTCTTTTTCTATATTTGTGCAATTTTAATGTTTTTGAAAACTTTTCATGAAAAGTTTTTTAAAAAAAGAAATGTAGGGCTACACAGAAAAGAACACACATATGTAATTCAGTCTAATTCACTAAGAAATTTCACAAAATACAAAACTATTCTCCAACTGTCCCAATTTGGTAGGGACATCCCCAGTTACACTACTTTTGTCCCACTTTTTTCAGCTGCCTTTAAATTGTCCTATTTTTCTTGTCTCTTCCCCCTTTGTTCCCAGTTTACTTCAAGTAAGTTCAAAGTGCAAAAAGTAGTTTACATGGAATTAGCTCAATAAGAAAACGATAAAAGGAGGAATCTCTCACTTCTCAGGATGTACCTAATACACTGGCTGGTAAGTCTATAGCTAGTACAGAACAAAAATTATCCAGATTGGCCACATGCATCTGTTTCAACCTACTCTGATCCTGCACCGGTGTCCAGGATCCTCACTTCAACCTCCATGTCACTGTCAACACTCCTGAGTGCAGAGAAAAGGCGGTAGTGCTGATGTCCCATATGGATAGAAGAGCAGTCTGAATCAGACTTGATCCAGCTGTACAGATGACCCCAAAGCCATGGGATGAGTTGAAGTTTCCAGAAAACTCCAGTGCATCCCCTGACTTTTCCTGAAGTGGAGCAAAACTGATTTAGACCAGAAAGACTTACAATACTTAGTAAAAATACTTGAACATTACAAGGACAGCCAGGAGCCTATTCAGGGTATATCCAAGCTTTCTTGCCTATGTAGACTAGCTCTTATCAGGCTTAGCTAACCAAACCCCTAAGAGCTCTCCTAACTTGTATGTTCTTCCTCATTTAAAAATTTCTGTCATCTTGACTACACTCTGATATTGTCTGGCCACAAGTGCCCCAATTTTCATCTGTGAATCTCACGGATGCATTGTTATTATTTGTGGGTGTTTCCCAAATGTTCAGAAACCCATAATTCTGGTGGGAAATAAATAATGACTAGATAGATATTTTTATTCTCTTTGATTGATGATAGTCCAGAAGCCCAGTCAGGAAAATTAAAAGATAAATGAGACATTCACAGACCCTTCTCCTGATATTCAAATGTTCCCAACATCATAACAGACAGAAATATATGTATGGTTTTTGTTTAATTGTGTTGGTTTTTAAGTTGTGAGTTGCTTTGGGTTCCAATCATTGGAAAAAGGTGAAGTACCACAATCATTACTAAAATTATTAATAATGATGATGACATGGAAAAAAATGTTGCATATGTCCACACAAGAAAAATTATCTAGAATGTTTCAAATAAAAAAGAATACTGAGCAGAAATGGCAAAAAGCAGGGAGAAAACTATTGTAATGATTCATTTCCTACATACAAGGACTAAACTATCAGGGATTTATTCCTTTAAGGTGACTAATATTCTTTTCATTTAGTGTGTGGTTTGTGTGTGTGTTTTTAGAGGTAGGCATTTTGCTATATTCAGTTGGAGGACAAGCAAAGGAGTGTTTATTGATTTGCTGGCCTTGGATATGTGTTTGCTTTGATTTGTTATTAACCCATGTTTTGGAACACAGAAGAGCTGTAAATGCATTTTTGCCGGGCACAATATTTTGCTTCTGAGTAAGATAGTGAACCATTGACCTCATAAAGTCCATTATTGTTATTGCTACGACCACCACCACAATCTTTTCCATGCCTTTTATTTTGACAGCACAGGCTGTGAGTGAAGCAACAAGCACAATGCAGGAATTGCTCACCAC
Organism: Anolis sagrei ordinatus; assembly: GCF_025583915.1. NCBI lineage: Eukaryota > Metazoa > Chordata > Lepidosauria > Squamata > Anolidae > Anolis > Anolis sagrei. Next base: position 19,920,255 of record NW_026844366.1, on the reverse strand, counting down.
TGCCCCAAATGGTGGAGGCCAGTACTACAGTTTTTCACTAAAGTATCCAAAACTGCTCAATGCTGCTCCAGATGGCAGGCTATGTAACTGCATATTTACAGTGAATGACCTTTTGCACTAGCTCTCTCCAGACTAGCCCTTAGCTTCTCCTAGGCAGGAAGGAATAAAGTAGGATTTCTTTATTAGACTTGTGCATAGATCTGTTTTCTTTTGGTACCTTTGGGACCTTCGGGAGCCCATAACAGTAAGGACCCTCCCGGTACAAAAACCTGCCCAACACAAAAGCAAGTGGGGGCTGATCCTGACTTCTCCTCTGCTTTTTGGTATCACCATTTAATCTTTTTAATTAATCCCAGAAAACAAAAAGAAAAACCCCAATTCTCTGAAAATTACTACCAGTTAACTCTCTTCTAGAGTAGAGAGTAGAAAGAGTGGTAAGGCAGCATTAAACCCAGAGCAGAAAGTACAGAGATTGAAGCATGCCAGGAAAAAAAGAGGGTTTTCTCAAGGAAGCCCAAAAGAAGATAGCTCCAGAAGATCATCACTCTTTCTTACCTGGAAGTGGGGAACCTACCTTAAAATGCCTTGCCTCTAGAGTAGAAACAGAAGCCTCCTTAAAGTGTGTTCACCTGCCTGCAACCCCTCTCCTTTAGAGTAGAAACCTGTAAGAAGCATCCTTAAAGTACGTGTGCCTGCCTGCAGTGCCTCTCCTCTAGAGTAGAAACAGCTTTAAGAAGACCCCTTTAAATGCCTTGGAGAGAGTGTGTGGTCTGGTTTAGGCCCGGGGAAAAAAGCGCACACACCTGCCTGCAGCACCTCTTCTCTAAAGTAGAAACAGCTTAAATGCCTAAAATGACAGGAAGCCCCCCCCCCCCAATGGACCACATAGAAAATGAATCTTTTGGCACCCCAGAGCAAAAACAGATATCTGCCCTCCTGAATTTGGGAGGCTACCAAAAAATGGACCAGGGCCTCCATTGAAATCTGGGACACTGAAATGGATCACAGTTTACTATTCTTTTTCTCAATTACATTTGCTTGAGTAGCAAAGTTTTATCTGAGCTGTGTTCTTCATTTCTAGATCTGCTCTTGTATTTTCACATCTGGCTTTTCTTCTGGGCCTGGCTTCCAGTTCTGATTTTTTGTTCTTATATGTGCAACAAAACTGCAATAATAATAATAATAATAATAATAATAATAATAATAATTCAATTCTTGCAACAGTCAGACAAACACTGTTCACCATCATCATTTTTGGGAAAAATGGAGAGATATGTGTTGATTATCCACATGTCCCTTACTCTAACTTTCAGCTATGGGCCCTTTCACATGTTAAAATTATACTACTATGATCGTGCTTTAATTGCCATGAGTCCTTTTGACATTAAACAATTACATTAAACAATTCCACTTCTATTACCATGGTTCCATACTATGCAATCCTAGGATTTGCATGAAAAAAAAGAGGACAAAGAAAGAGGACATTTTGAACTCTTAGACAGAGAGCTCTAATGCAATAATGGCTAATGTTGTACAGTGGGCAGTAGTCATAGGGTTAGATTGGGTGACCTATCTCTTTACCTATTCTGACCCCTCTGTAGTGTAAACTGAGACTCTTAGGGATGTTTCTTCACCTCTTCTTCTTCCCATGAATCCTCTTTAGAACATCCAAGATGTAGCCAGGTTCCATTAGCACTCTGTCCCATTTTTAAAAGGAGTTTGTACAATAAAACTTAGTTTATGTCTCCAAGCCATTGGCATGCTTACTTCTTAAATCAAGATCTCAAGAGCTGCATGCAGTCCACCCCAAAACATCAATAAATGCAGTCATAGAGTATATTGATTATGTGAGACATCTAACAATAAAAAATCAAGTTTCCTCAAGGTGTATGACATCACCTCAAGCAAATTAAATTTATTGTTTGCAGTAAAGTGGAAGAATGTAATCTACATTGCAATCTTTGTGTGCTTTTCTCAAACACACACGCGAACACGAAACACACTTCAGACATGCTGACCTCATTTCTTTAACAATGCCATCCAGGCAAAGAGATCCTATCAGTATATTTTGAGTGAGCAACAAGCAGGAGCATGTTATGAGGTTTGGGATACCTTTTCACCCTTTGTATGAATTGCTTATCTACAGTGCCATAAATCTGAGTTAATTACAGGAAGGTCAAAGTCTCTGAAAAATAAAGGTGTGTGTTTCTACCAATTCAGATGAGGCCTTAAATGGCAAATAAGGGGGGGAAACCCATGACATATATCCAAAATAATTCATCTTTTCCGTAATGTATGAAAATGCAAAGAACATCCCAAACATTATCTGATACTGTGAAAGTAAGCAGAACTGACATAGTGAAGCATCTTCTGTACAACCACAAGGAGACTAGTCTGTAGGTCCCACCATTGTCCCAGATACATTTTGGCAACAATAAAGGACATAACCTTCTTAATAGCTGCTCTGAGGCTGTTGTGCTTTTGTTTAAATTTGTTGTTAGCTGACTTGAGCCCCATCCCCAGAGAAAAGCAGGTTATGCTTCTGCTAGAAGTTCCCACAGAGTTGTGCTGGAGTATCTAGTAGTCATGTGCATGGCACCAGTTTGTCCAATTCCATCCGTTGTTTCATTCCTATTGTTTCATTCAGAGGGTACAAAACAACACTCCCCTTGATACGAAAACCTCGAAACGAAAGAAAGTGAGCATGGGTACCATTTATTTGCCCAATTTTTGGGGCTCCTCCAAAAGTGAGGTCAGAGGGGGGAATGTGCCGCTCTTCTCTTTCCTCTCTCTCCCCTTTCCCTTTCCCTCTTCCCTCTTCTAATGCCCTGATTCTCTAAAGAATGTTATCATTTCCTGTCTTTTCTTTTGGATCCCTTCCTTTCACATGAGCATATCGGAGCCCCCGGTGGTGCAGTGGGTTAAATCCCTGTGCTGGCAGGACTGAAGACCAACAGGTCGCAGGTTCAAATCCGGGAGAGGCGGATGAGCTCCCTCTATTAGCTCCAGCTCCTCATGCGGGGACATGAGAGAAGCCTCCCACAAGAATGATAAAAACATCAAAATCATCCGGGCGTCCCCTGGGCAACGTCCTTGCAGACGGCCAATTCTCTCACACCAGAAGCAACTTGCAGTTTCTCAGGTCACTCTTGACATGATAAAAAAGCATATTATTAGAAAGTTTTTTTAAAAACAGGATGACAATTTATTACTCAGAGGGGTCCCCCCCCCCCTTTTTTTTCTTTTTCATGTAGCATCACAGTTTTTATAGATCCAGCCTTGTCCGTCCTTGGCACATCCCCCTCCAACTGCTTGCCTCTCCTCCTTTAAGGAGCTATCCACACTCCCCATGCTCTACCCTGCCTTCTCCTGCTGCTGCTCCTGGGGAAGTTAGAGGGTGGGGCCAGCAGGGGGGAAAGAGGGAATGTTTTTAAGGAGATTTTAATTATAGAAAGAAAAAATCCCTAAAAATCAGGGGATGACAGAAACGTTATAAAACTTGGTGTGCTAAGAGTGGTAGATGTGCCCTCCATGGGAGGCAATTTTCACCCATCTAGTCCTAAAACTGAAGGAAGGGGAACCAGGGGAAGCCCACCCATGTTGGTAAATGGTCTGAAATTTTTTGTTCTTTTGGATGTCGAACAAAAAAGTTCATTTGGAGAGGCACTCAGAAATGAAAATGGGACCATATGAATGAACCAAACAGAAATGGATAGCGATTCTATATGAGTGCATAAGACCAGTATCTAGGAATTTCCTAGGAGGCAAAGGAATACTGGTGAAGCCCTTGTTCCAGAGCTACAATTTCAACCTGGTACAGCATAAACTCTGTATCCATAGGTCTTCTGAATTTACAGTGGAAGAAGAAAACTTGATACTATCTTGTTGAAATCAACTAGTACTCTTGGAAGTTACTGTTTGGTGTAGAAACTGAGTAGTCCTACCATGACATATGTTTACATTAGGTATTTACAATGTACTAAGAGGATGTCAGATTGAGACCTATAAGTATAACTTTTGCAAAGTTCTTAGCTGATAGAAAAAAAAAACTTCTGTAGTAGAGACCAGAGACAAAGATAGCAAATGGGTAATACTGATATGCCTTTAAAATCCTCAGGAAGCCTCACCCTAGGCCATCTTGTCCAGTTCATTATATGGCTGTGCATTTGAGGAGCAAGAATGGTCTCATCTCCTTCTCCCTTGGTATCAATGAGATCCTTTTCCACTGAAATCAATGGATGCTTGATCGACCTCATAAATAATCTCTCTACTCTTAAAATGTTCTCCATGGGTGGGCACCATGGTACCTGTTCAGGAGAGGCAAGATGAGAGCGATGGAAATAGATAGAATGAGAGAGAGATTAGGGGAGCCTACTTCAACAAATCACAACACACAAATATTCTAGATGAATCTCAATCTGCACATGGTTCTGAGATGGCTTTATTCTTTCATCTTCAGTAGAAATTATATTCTGCAATGAAGTGCTGGGAGACATTAGTATTCAATAATATCTTGGGATCTTTCTGTAAGAGGGATATTTTAAAAACAGAGCAGCAAGCAATACACACACAGACATACATATATCATTAGGCATCACAGAACAGAGTGATTAAAGAGGGAAAAAATAAGCATCTTCCTTTTATTTTTATGCCTTGTTTTGCTCTCTTCTTGGTCAACCTATCAGAATTATTTCTGATAGGTTACTTCTTCATGAATAATGAATGTCTAAATTACAATATTTTGATCAGCCTCACTAATTCTCCCCATGATAAAAAAATTGTTGTCAATTGAATTTTAACACCTCTCTTTGTAAGATAGTCTTTGTTTGTGTCTATGCATACACACACATGGATGCATAAATGCACAGTGGCTATAATCCCCTTAGTATACTGTAAATCTCTGCATGTGGAGATAAGCTACTTGAGCACTACACAATGCCCATGATGAATAGCAACATATGTCAATGATTGGATCCCATTGTGCTATTGAAAATATTCAGTGTCCAACTCCCATGCACAATGTATAATGCACATCTCGCATGTACAATGTTGAATACCACATCTGCAATGTACAGTGCATGTGGTGCACAACTGTAAATTTCAATGTACAAATGAAATGTACAAATACACATTTTGGCCAGTGGTGAGTTTTTGCCCTGCATGATGCACAGATGCCTACTAGGCCTGGGTAACAACGGAAAAATTTGTTTCTAAAATCGATTTGTATTTGGGTTTTTTTTTTGTTTCGATATTTAAAATAATTACAAAATTTTCCCTTAAAAAAGTTCGGTATTTACGAAATTTCGTAAATGTGAAAAAAATTACAAAGCATTAACGAATTGATTTCCGAAACAATAACGAATCGATTCGTTAATGGCGGACGCGACCGCGAAATATGCTAAAAAACCTCCAAAAACTTCTGAAGCTTCCCTCTCCCTCTGTTGATGACTGTTGGTGTGATATTATAATTTTTTTTCACTAATTAAACAAAAAACTTGCCCCAGACATGCGGAAATAATAACGAAACGACCTCAGAACAATAACGAAACGAATACAATAACGAAATACGAAGCATTTACAAAACGTGTTTAAAAATTCGTTTTTCTTAAAAATTGCTCCAGAATGGCTCGTTATCGTTTTGTAATTGAAAAAAATAACGAATTATTAACGAATTACGAATTAACGAAACAAAACCGCCCAGCCCTAATGCCTACCTAAAGGAGTCCAGCCAATATTCTTATACTGTTTTGCCACTTAGAATCATAGAGTTGGAAGAGACCACAAGAGCCATCTATCCAACCCCATCCCCCATGCAGGAAAATTCAATTTAACAACAACAACTTTATTCTTGTACCCTGTCTCCCTCTCCTCGAATGCACTTTGGGCAGCTTACAGATGGCACAAAGTGCCTAAAACAGAGCATAAAATGTACAACAAAACACAATTACAATAAAATAAAAACATATGACATATAAAACAAGAATTTAAAACTCAAAAATGGCACGCAATAACCTATGGTGATAAGCTACTGTAGAATATGGCCAAACTGTCAACAAAAAGCCAAGGGAGTGGGATAGTGCAAAATTGTAGCCATCTGTCAGCACTCCTGACAAATGGCCATTCAGCCTCTGTTTAAAAACCTCCAAAGAAGGAGGCTCCACCTCCCATGCAGCATATTCCACTGGTGAACAGCTCTTACAATCAAGACGTTCTTCCTAATGTTTAGGTGGAATCTTATATTTCAAAAACCATGCAAATTTGAAAGTGAAGACAACATCACAAGACATCAAATATTATTAGAGATTTTTTTTAAAAAAAAAAAAAACAAAAAACGAAAACAAAACCCAGACACAGTCACTTTCCCCCTTCATCACGAAATTAATCTCTTTGTTCCCCATGTCTGGGAAGGGAGCATTAATGTGGTACTAACCTCAACAATTTCTGCTAACTTGCTTCCATAAAGGAGAACTAGCTTTCAAGGGCTCCTTTTACCAAGTATAGGCCAACTTCTTTTCTCTTAAACAATGCATTGAAGTCTTCTTTACCTTGTAAGAATATTGTAAATACATAATTACTGTTCTCTGCCACAAACTCAGTATGCATTAGTCTCTCAGCACTCTACTTAATAGTGCTGTTATGTACATTCAAGCAATTTCTAATTTATGGTAACCCAGAGACAAATTTATTGCGGCTATTTTGCAATATTTGTTTAGAGAGGGTTTGCCATTACCTTCCTTTTGTCTGAGATAAGGTGATTGACTTGCCCAACATCACTCTGTGAATTTCCGTGGCTGGGAGGGAATTTGAAGCCTGGTCTCCAAGTCCTAGTCCAACACTCGAACAACTGCCTTATACTGGCTATTCAGCTTCATATACATACCAAGTATTCTTACAGCAAAAAAAGCCCGGGGACTTGTAGTAGCTTCCTAATCAGTGGGGCACTGAATCTGCTCCAGATATAACCTGAATTTGAAAGAAGTTGTCCAGAGTACTAAACCTTATTTCTAAAATAGGTTTAGAACCTTGTCCAGCTCCTTAGACCAATTTTCTCAACCATGACGCCATATAATACAGTTCCTCATATTGTGGGGTCACCAATCATAAAATTATTTTCATTGCTACTTCATTACTGTAATTTTGCTACTGTTATGAATTGTAATGTAAATATCTGATGTGCAAAATGCATTTTCATTCACTGGATGAAATTTGGCACAAATACCCTATATGCCCAAATTTGAATATTGTTGAGATTGTCAGGGGATTGAATTTGTCATTTGGGAGTTGTAGTTGCTGGGATTTATAGTTAACCTACAATCAAAGAGCATTCTGAACTCCATCAATGATGGAATTGAACCAAGCTTGGCACACAGAACTCCCATGACCAACAGAAAATACTGGAAGGGTTTGGTGGGCATTGATCTTGAGTTTTGGAGTTGTAGTTTGTCTACATCCAGAGAGCACTGTGGACTCAAACAATGAAGAATCTGAAATGTGGCACAAATATGCAATATGCACAAATGTGAACACTAGTGGAGTTTGGAGGGAAATCGACCTTGACATTTGAGAGTTGCTGGAGGCCAGCTAATATTCTTATACTGTTTTGCCACTTAGAATCATAGAGTTGGAAGAGATCACAAGAGCCATCCAACCTCCTCTAGCACTTAAGACCTGGCTTTTTACTAGAGCATTTGACCCATGTTAATTTTAATATTTGTATGTATGTGTTTTATCCTGTATAATTTCTGCAATGTAAATCTCCTGGAGCATCTCAGATGGAGGGCGATTAATAAGTAATTAAAGATGATGATGATGATGATGATGATAGCGATAGCTCACCTACAATTAAAGAGCATTCTGAACTCCAGCAGTGATAGAATTGGGCCAAACCTTCCACACAGAACCCCCATGACCAACAGAAAATGCTGTGTTTTCTGATGGACCACCCCCTCCCGACACCTCCATGCAACCCACCACCAGTTGTCCCAAACCCCAGGTTGAGAAACGCTGCCATAGACAAAAACCTGGAGTTCATTCAGTGCCACACAGATATGGAAGTCTGAAAGGGAAAACCCTGTTCAAGAAAGTTTTGCAGCTCTTTGAAACAGCATTTTTAAAGACTTCATGGGCAAAGGTTACAAGAGGGGGCAGGCTGCTAATTTTGGCAGAAGCAGAGGCAGCCTGCAGAAATCGCCAATGGATTCTGGCTCCTCAGAGTGCAAGGTCTCCCTCTCCTAATCACGCACATTTTATGCACATGTGTACAAATCTCCTAACCATATATATGCCCTCAAAAGTAACAGGTCAATAGCACCAGATAAACCTAGACAGAGGAACGGCTGTTTGCCGTATATGTACACAGGGAACATGAGAAGTAACATTGTGTAACATCCTCCCCATTGACATCTGGTGATGTGTTTCATCAATGAGTTTTGCCATCCTGGAAACATGTTTGCCCATCTGGGCAGAAGGAATATGAATGCTCTACAATGATTGCATAAATTTAAAAAAAAATGCATCGAGATGAACAGGAGTGGTGGTAATGGGCAGTTTTAATTAACCAAACACAGACTAGATTGCATTAAACAGAGGAAATAAGGCAGGAAATAAATTTTCAGTTATGGTCTGAGAGTGGTTCCTAATTCAATCTGTGCAGTCATTTGTGGGCAGGAGGAGGGCAAGACGAAAGAAGGAAGGAAGAAGGAGAAAATCAAACTAATCCAGAAAAGCAATCTGAACATCAGTCTATTAACCCATGGCACCAAGGGCTTAAAACAAAATCAGAACCAAAGAAAGAGAAGTGGGAAAGAGAAATGAATGGATTCATAGTGCCATGCGGCAATGAGACCAGGAACAAAATGCAGTACAGTAACTTAATATGAGGAAGCATTAAGGACTGTAAGAGTTTTTCATCTGTTGCTAAAATAATATGTTTTGCATGGCCTCATATGTCATGTCAGACCTGTGACATTTTGGAATAAAGCTCAAATGCCCATCTTCAAAAGTCTGGTATGATTTCCACATTATGGGAGTAATGAATCCAATCTGTGATTTATTCTATTATTATTTTATTTACATTATTTACATTTCTACCCCGCCCTTCTCAACCCCCCCCCCCCCGGGAGGGGGATTTAGGGCAGCTTACACTAGCAACAATTTGATGCCACATCAAATATGACAAATATAACAGCAATATAAAACAGTAAATAAAATAATAGATTAAAAATGGTTAAAACATGTAGCCATTTCCATTATTATCACAATCATGTAGTCCAGTTCGACATCCAAAGTGCTGTTATGCCTGCTGGCCAGAAGCCTGGTTCCAAAACCATGATTTCAGTTTCTTCCTAAAGGAAAGGAGGGATGAAGCTGACCTGATCTTGCTGGGGAGCAAATTCCACGGGGGGGGGTCACCACCAAGAAGGCCCTGCCCCTCATCCCCACCAGACGCATTTGCAAAGCTGGTGGGACCGAGAGCAGTGCCTCCCCGGTCGATCTTAAACTACGAGGTGGAACGTAGAGGGAGATACATTCAGACAAGTAAGCTGGACCGGAGCCGTATAGGGCTTTATAGGCCAAGACAAGCACTTTGAATTGTGCTTGGAAATGGAGCAGCAGCCAGTGGAGCTGACATAGCAGGGGGTGGTATGCTCCCTATATGGCACTCCGGTGAGTAATCTGGCTGCCGCCCATTGGGCTAACTGGAGTTTCCAAATAGTCTTCAAAGCCAACCTCATGTGGAGTAAGTTGCAGTAATTTATTCGGGATGTAACCAGAGCGTGAACCACCGTAGCCAGACAGATTCTAGCCTTTAAAAGCACTGTCCAAGGTGCTGAATTGCACTTTGTACAGCAGTTTAAAACTCTACAATAAGTTAAGGGTAGAGACAGATAGAGAGGGGAAACATTACTGAGAAAGTTCATTCTTGACACCAAATTTCTTTGCTTTCCTTGAAAGTCCTGCCAAAAGAAACTATGCCCACCCAAGGCCTCAAAGGCAAAGCCTAAGGCAAGGAGGGGGAATTTAGTAGGGCTGGGCGGTTTCGTTTCGTTAATTCGTAATTCGTTAATAATTCGTTATTTTTTTCAATTACAAAACGATAACGAACCATTCTGGAGCAATTATTAAAAAAACGAATTTTCAAAAACGTTTTGTAAATGCTTCGTATTTCGATATTGTATTCGTTTCGTTATTGTTTTGAGGTCGTTTCGTTATTATTTCCGCATGTCTGGGCCAGTTTTATGGTTTAATTAGTGAAAAAAAATTATAATATCACACCAACAGTCAACAACAGAGGGAGAGGGAAGCTTCAGAAGGTTTTGGAGGTTTTTTAGCGTATTTCGCGGTCGCGTCCGCCATTAACGAATCGATTCGTTATTGTTTCGGAAATCGATTCGTTAATTTTTTACCATTTACGAAATTTCGTAAATATCGAACTTTTTAAAAGGAAAATTTTGTAATTATTTTAAATATCGAAACAAAAAAAAAACCCCAAATACAAATCGATTTTAGAAACAAATTTTTCCGTTGTTACCCAGGCCTAGAATTTAGCTCCTCTCATGGATAGAGGCAGTTTGGGCCAATAGGGAGAGGATGCCATGAAGCTTGTTTCTCCTATTATGTGACAAAGGGGCAGCAAAACTCTATATAAGCATGGCTGACTCTTGTGCTTGCCTTTTTATTTCGGTGTGAAGCTGGTAGCAGCATTGGTTGTTGCGTGAGGTAGCAGGATTATTTGAGGGACCTTTAGCCTAATTTGGATTTCCCACCATTTCAATATTTCAGCTATGTTTAGCCTCTCACGCTCCGCCCTTTATTCCAAGCTCTTTCTTTCCCTATGTCCCTTTTATTTAGTTCAGTTACCTGGAATAAGGGGGTGGAGTGGCAGATTAATAAAGCAGGAGGGGGCTGTTTCTCCCCCTCCCCTTGTCATCAGCTGAACCTGTTAAGGGTATTTTAGCTGGCTGATGGTTTCCTTGGCTACCTTCACCTCATTTGGCTGTTTAAGTGTTGGTAGGCCTCCATAGGCCTAATTGCTGAAAGGCTTTAAGCCTTTGCCCCAATATTATTGGAAGCCATTATTGGTTCTAAGCTTTAAGCCTCTGCCAATATATTTGAAAATATCCATTTGTGGGTTTTTTTTTCAGGACTCATGGTTTTTTTAGGGTATCCCAATTGCTCATGGGCCTCATGATCAAGTCTTAAGCTTCAGGCTTTGGCCACTTACAAGTATTTTTGAGAGTGTCCATTTGCCTTTAGACATCCTGATCAGGCTTTAAGACTTTCCAGTATATTTGAGGCTATCTATTTGCTTTCACAGTACATGTTCAGGTTGATCTCATATAGTGTGAGGTTAACCATGAACTGACATCTGCAATGCAACATGTCTCACAGGGCCTAAACATTCAGGGCTGATGCTCCCTTTTCTGCACCTTCAGTGGTGTGTAGATTGAATCCCAATCACATTGATCTCAACTGGGTAATAATGACAGTGTGAAAGACAGTAATGCTGCACGTGGGCGGTCACTCTGTTGAGCATCCTAACATTCCTTTTGTACGGCCTGAATTATGCAAGACTGATGCTTTTTTTACCTCACCTTCAGTGGTGTCTAGCTGAAATTCCACTCAGATTTAGGTCACTGATGTAAGGATAACAGTGAGTCAAAGAATACATTTCTGCCCATTGGTAGTGGCTGAAATTCTTTCAGCATGACCCAAATTCGATTGGGTAGATGGTGTGTATGACGGCCATACCTGTACAGGGCAGTTGGAGATAATCTCTCAGTTGAAAGGAATGTTGTGAAGGTTTGGCATCAGCAGAACAGGTTTTGTTCAACTCTGTGAGAGGAATCAGTTAATATGAATGCTTTGAAGAACGGGGATGAATCCATGACTGGCATGGTGGGGAAAACTGACTAAGCAGACTCCTGTCACTTTCTGTGGCATGTTAAAATCTTAAAGTAGATTTGGTAAGCACCATGGCACTCCCTTTGTGGGTGAAGGCTGGGCCTCTGGAACAGCTTCTCTGGGTTATGGGCCTCAATTGCTGGGACAGGGGCTCCCCTTGGGACTAGAATAGGGGTTTCTCTGGAAAAGTCCTGTGGTTTGGGAGGGAACATCCACATGGTGTCCTTCAATTAAACAATTAATTTGGTTTAGTGCTGGCACAAGGGTGGTCTATGAAGGTTGTACCCAGGTTGACACCTCGCCTTGACTATACCCTTCAGGTGGACTTAATCCCTTCTTTTCTGAAGGTCATAGGATTTAAATAATTAAATAAACAGGTGAAAAACCAATCCTTTATACCATGCTTTGTTTGTCAGGTCTCTTTTTTTCATGATGGGAAGATAGCCACATTTGCCTCATACCTTAGTTTAGAGGAAACTCAGTGATGTTGGAGGGATGTGAGGGACCTCTTTTTTCAGAATTTCCTTCTCTTCCTTCCTCTCATCTCCTTCTGCTATTGGAGCCCCCAGTGGCACAGTGGGCTAAACCCTTGTGCCAGCAGGACTGAAGACCGACAGGTTGCAGGTTTGAATCCAGGGAGAGTATGGATGAGCTCCCTCTGTCAGGTCCAGCTCACCATGCGGGGACATGGGAGATGCCTCCCACAAGGATGGTCAAACATCAAAACATCCGGGCATCCCCTGGGCAATATCCTTGCAGAAGGCCAATTCTCTCACACCAGAAGGGACTTGCAGTTTCTCAAGTCACTCCTGACACACACACACAAATCTCCTTCTGCTTGTCCTTTTACTGTCCTCTGTATTTACTAAAAAAAATTGTGTGCCCTTCAATGTTACTTTATGTTTTGCCTGACAGAATAACTCTAAATTTCCTTGGTAAGTTCTCTTACACTGAGATTTAGTTGTAAGTCTATGCAGGAGCCCTGCTGGGCAGAGAAAGAGCTGAAGACTCGATAATAAGGAAACCAGGTTCATGGAGTAATTTAGGGCTATGAATAGGAAGTTGGGAAAGAGTAAGGCTAAAGATCTTGCTGACAGTCTGAAAGATTTCCCAGCCTCAACCATTCACATATGAAGGTCACATCTAGGATGCATTTTCCTGAGGGGAAAGTGAAAATGTTAAAAGACTTTATGATTAGAGTGGAGCAGAAAGGCAATTAGACACAGTAAAAAGGTGACAGGCATCAGCTACTGATGATTTATGTATCTGGATCTGAAAGGAAAGCCGCAATTAGAAATCAGAACTTTTTTATGATAATTTTTTTTGCTAGGTCAGTGAGGACAAAAATCAAAGGTAGGAAAATTCATCTCAGGGGAAAAGAAACACTTGTTTGGATGAGGTTGAAACTTGCATTACCTTTAGGCCAAGTTTGCATCAACCTTACGCCAAATAAATTAATAATAATAATAATAATAATAATAATAATAATAATAATAAATAATAATAATTAACCATATTTATATACCACCTTTCTCAGCTCAAAGGTGACTCAGGGAGGTTTACAAATGGCACAATTCAATGCCTACAATAACAAAGAACAATTAAAACATTTAACATAAATAACATTTGATAAAATAAAATAAAAGTATAAATCCACAGTGTTTCATTACTAAAATCATTACCCAATCGCATTGTCCAGTCATTCTGAAGATCAGAGTTTGTCTGCTACAATGCCTGTAGCATTGCCCCAAACCCCCCCCCCCCCAGCCACTAATCCCCATTAAATGACTGTGGATCAGGAGACGACCAAGCAATGGGGATTTTGTCACAGAAAGGAGGCAAGCCTTGCTGTTCAATAATCTCCTTCCTTCATTTAACAGCTCTGTTTAATATTATAAAGTTTACAGTAAAGAGTCTCAATGAGTTCTAATTGCTCTCTATTTGCACATCATCTGCTTTGAACTGGAATATATGGCAGTGTGGACTCAGATTATCCAATTCAAAACAGATATTGTGGGATTTTCTGCCTTGATATTCTGGGTTATATGGCTGTGTGGAAGGGCCCTTAGAATGCATCTACACTGTAGATTAACACAATTAATGCCCATGGCTCATTGCTATGAAATCATGGGAGTTGTAGTTTTACAAGGTCTTTAGTTTGTTCTGACAAAAACTGCATAGGTTTACCATACTACAATGGCAGTGAAAGTGTTGTCAAACTCCACTAATTCTACAATTAAACAAACTCCCAGTTAAGTACAAATTACTTTCCACTTTGAACTCAGTTTCAGCAATTGAGTTAGCCCGAGGAAGAATGGGGAAAATAGAAGAGGAGAGAGAATCAGGCACATGTGAAATGCAGCTGAAAAGTGGAGTGACAGAGGATTACTTAGGACTCTCCTTACTGAATCAGGACAGTTAGGGGCATTTTATCATCATTATCATCATCATCATCCCCAGGGGCGGCTCAACCCATTATGCAAAGTGAGCATTTGCAGTATAGTTGATTTTGCCCAGGGGCGCTCTTGAGGTGCTCTTGTGGGAAAATAGACCTTGACATATGCGAGTTATAGTTACTGGGATGTATAGTTCACCTACAAACAAAGAGCATTCTGAACTCCACCAATGATGGAATTGAACCAAATATGGCACACAGAACTCCCACGACGAACAGAAAATATATATCAATGATTGGTTGGGGGGGAGGGTGCCAAAATACTGTTTGCTTACTGTTGAAAATTACCTAGGGCCGCCTCTGTCATCCCAAACACCATTTCTGTCTCTAAGTGCCTCTGAGGGCCCTCCCACACAGCCCCATATCTCTGAATATCAAGGCAGAAAATCCCACAATATCTGCTTTGAACTGGGTTATCTGAGTCCACACTCAGATAATGTGGGATTTTCTCCCTTAATATTCTGGGATATAGGGCTGTGTGGAAGGGGCCTAAGTCAAAGAATAATTAGTTTAGCTTCTCAAAGCTAAATCCATCCTCCTTTGCACTTGTTGATTGCTTGCCAGCACAACATAGTTTTTAGCATGCAGAGTGGCTTTCCACCTTCCAAGGCAAATGTCTCTGGTTCCCAGCTGAACTATAAATGTGCTGAAGGTGGAGTCCAGTTCCCCACCATCTATTTCCTGCAGAACATTGCTAAGGTTTGCAAGGAATGACACAAGATTCATCAAGAAATACAATCTTATCTGGGCCAGAGCAGAGAAAATTTTCCCCATATTTGACATTGACTTGTTTGCCTGCAAAAAGGTTTATTTAATAATGTTTTCCAGCAGTCCAGATGTCCCTTTAACAGCCATTATGTAGCACGTCACCACGGATGCTGCACAACAACTGAGACCAGAAATAAATGCAATCAATTTATTTTTTAAAAAATGGAACAAAGCCACCAAAGATGAATAAGTGCCTGTAAATGAGAGTCTGTGATGGCCATTAAGCATTAACAAATGGCACATAAACATACAAACAACTTTTTCTCCCATTGTTATTGATGACCCTTAAAAAGCACTCTTGTGTGTCTTGTTCTTTTTGGTTTATAAACCTGGGGAGAGGCCTGTCTCTTTGTTTTAAGTAGACATTCGTCATTTTGGGAGACTTTATTTGTCTGGAAAGAAGGAATAAAAGCTAAAGAAATAATAGCACTTTTGTATCTGAGGATGTGTTAATACTGTAGATCAGATAAGGGCAAATTTCGGCTCACCGGGTGTTTTGGACTTCACCTTCCACAATTCTGAACAGCCTACTGGCTGTTAGGAATTGTGGAAGTTGAAATCCAAAACACCTGGAGGGCCAAAGTTTTTCCATGTCTGCTGTTGATGCTACAGTAGTTTGACGTGGCACCAGCATTCTTTGACAGAGTTGGCCTAACCCTGACACCAAATTGTCACCATGGTATTACATAGCATTAAGCTCTGGCTGTTAAAGTGGTGTCAAACTATATTTATTCTGCAATATAGGTGAACCCCTTACAAATATGACACTGATTAGTCACTGAAGGTCATTTTTGAGATATATTTTTCTCTCCAAAATTGACATCATATGATGCCGGGCTATTGACATGATATGATGCCATTCTATGTTCACAAATCACAGAGACTTGTGTGACTAACCAAGTTCAAGTAGGAGGAGACAAGATGATGGCCAGGCAAAAAGAGGGTAAAAATATTACTGAAAAAGAACACATAAAACTATTATTCTGCTATGGCTCAGTTTAATGTTTTTTCACTTTGACACTTTCATCCCATGGCCTTGTTCCTTAGCTACAATTTGCATGATCCCATCCCATTCCCTTGTCTTGTTTACAGTTTGGCTATGTCTTATGGCAATTGTCACCATAGGTTATTTGACATTGTTCTGAGTTTTAAGTTGTTGTTTTATATGCGATTGGTTTTACTTTTTTGTATTGTACTGTGTGTTTATTTTATGTATTGTTTAGGCACTTTGTGTCATATGTAAGCTGCCCAGAGTCCATTCGAGGAGATGAATGCCGGGTACAAAAATAAAGTTGTTTTTGTTGTTATTATTATTATTCACACCTAATCTCAGCAAATGTGGAGGGCTGACTATATAACTACTAAAAAGACAAAGAAGCAGTGTCAGACGTAATCATAAACTTTTGAGAAGTTACATTGTTACTAGCACAATGGACTTCGTAATTAAGGACTTCGTAATTAAGGCATCATAGATAGCATTTTATCTCAAACATTAAACCTTATCTTGATAAAATACCCACAATAGTCTAATGAACTTCAGCATTCTACATTTCCTAGTAAAATAAAAAGACCCATTCACCACTCTTGTAGACAGTTGTACTCCTGCTCTTATATTATAGGATGTGAATGTGTTGTCTGGCTTAATGCATGTATGCAAGCACCCAGATTAATTGGTCTTGTGTCCTGTCTATGAACTATATTCACCTGTTAAACTTGGGCTCTCTTGTTTAACCCTGATTCAACTTTTTAAGAAAAAAAAGACCCTTGCTTAATTAAGTCTTGCAGTGCCCACTTCAGATCTCTCCCACTTCTTCCTTCTCATCTCTTATTTTAATGAGAAGTCCATGTATCTTGTCAGTTAGTTTCCTGGCAGGAAGCCCAGGTGAGTTGTGCTGAGCAAAAGAAATGTACCAATTTCTGTATATTGTGGAGCTTTATACCAGTGGGAGCTGCCAGAGAACTGTCCACTACAGGCAGGCCTAGATGGGTAATTTCTGTTACGATAAAGATTTTCCAGAATGAAGTGCCAGAATGCCAGATACACATCACCCAACTCACAACTGAAACAAAAAAAAAATCAATTCTTTACTGTAACAGTAGAGATAAACAAAGTATAATCAACACATTAAAAAACCACACATTTAGATCAAAATTATTCAAAATAAAAAATAAAATTAATTTTACACAAATATTATTCTCCTCTACAATAAAGTCATAGTACAGAATAATTCAATATAAACCTCTAAGACCTCTCATCACTCTCATCACTAAAAGAGTTTCTTGACCATCAGAGAAATATTAAGAGATAGTTCTCAATTTTAATACAGCCAGACTCTCACACTTGGAGGTCTTCGGATCTGCTACAATACAGTGTGTGTGTGCATATGTGTGTGTATGTGGGGGGGGGATGCCCCTCCAGTTCACAGTGAGCAGGAAGGCTGCCAACTGGCCTGCCAGCCCCACAGATTCTGCCCATTTCCAAAGTCTGCCATTCGCATGGCAGACCCATTTGTGGAGGGGGGAGGGGGAGAGATGGATGCACAACAGGATGACCCCTCCCTATGCATGGCTCCCAAAGACAGAGACATCCTGTGAACATTCACATGAGAGTATTCAACCTACCCTTGGAAAGTCAGTTTTAAGGGGTGATGGATCCCACCATGCTGTTACTATCCAACCACAGGGACGATAACATTTCCTCAGAAAATGAGCAGCAGGGCTAAGGGATCCCCCCATTTCACTGTTTACCGGCTGTTAGAAATTATGGGAGTTGGAGTCCAAAACACCTAAAGGGCTGAAGTTTTCCCATGCCTGAGCTAGAAGAATCATCCCTTCCTTTTTCTTTTCCACAAGAAAGGAAACAAACCTGGAGTAGAAAACAGAAACCTGGCATTAGAAAAAAATCAGACATGACATTGTTTCCCTTAGTAGCTGGGAAGCCAATGCATAATAATAATAAAAAAATATATTGTCAAGCAAAAATGCCATTCGGATTCCCTCCTATGGTATCATCCCTATTACTAAGTGACAAGAGATGGATAAGTCTCCGCTGTACATTATAATGACTTGCCTTTTCCAACTAGGCTTTCTTAGGCCAGGAGTTGTGTAATGCATTGAAAAACAGCGAGGCTTGCTTAAAACTAGAATAAATCATATGGGATCCCTCAGAGTTTCAGCCCATGGTGCATTGCAGCCTCAAAGTCAAGAAACAAAGCAGTAAAATATGGGTTTTGTTTGCCTGTATCAATTGTGTTTTCTTAATCTCCTGTCTTTTCCTGCATGAAGCAAAGGTATCTGAAGTGAGGAAGTGTCAGGTTTGTTTTGTATGTGCCAAGTTTTTATGGTAATAAATTATGGCTCCAACCTGCCTTCTTTTAGTGCATCTGTGTGTGAAGAAGATAAAGGGAGGGAGGGATTCAGCCCTTGCCTACAGCTTTCTAATCTCATGAAAGTGATTCAGTATCAGTAGACAGTATTCCACCGTCAAGGAAACAATGCAACTCAGTTATCTCCTACAATATCAGCCTGGAGTCTTTAAATGTTTAAAGACACTATTCTATGAGATGTCATTGGGTTATTAGTATAGCACAGCTGTATTGGTCTGAATTGCATTTTTATACTAGCAACAACACAATCCAAGCTTGGGAGGCAGAAACTAATTATATAGGGTAAATTGAACAATGATTGGCTTCTATCCTATTTGCAGCTATTTATTAGCAATAATATTAATAGTAATAATAATAATAATAATAATAATAATAATAATAATAATACACTGTATTGTAGCAGACAGACTACAAGCAGAGGAGTTTTGGAGCACAATACTCCTGACCTCATGATCGTGTTAAAAAACAACGTATGGATCGTTGATGTTGCAATCCCAGGCAACAGCAGGATTGAAAAGAAACAACTGGAAAGCTGACATGATATGAGAATTTAAAGATCAAACTGCAAAGACTCTGGCACAAGCCAGTAAAGGTGGTCCCGCCCAGTGGTGATCGGCACACTGGGTGCAGTGCCTAAAGACCTTGGCCTGCACTTAAACACAATCAGCAATGACTAAATTGCCATCTGACAGCAGAAGGCTACCTTATTAGGATCTGCACACATTATTCGCTGATACATCACACAGTCCTAGACACTTGAGAAGTGTCTGATGCGTGATCCAATACAACAGCCAACATAACGATCTTGTTTGCTGGGTACTAATCTTGTTGCTTCAAATAATAATAATAATACCTTTATTTTTGTATCCTGCCACCATCTCTCCGAAGGGACTCGGGGCGGCTTACATGGGGACCAAGCCCAGTGAAACATAATTAAAACACAGAACAATAAAAACAATAGAATACATGTAAAAACATCATAAAAACATAACAATCATAATCAACAATCATTGGCCGAGCACAGCGGGCATGTTCAGAACTAAAGGGTGAGGCAAAGGCTTGTGCAGTACAGCTACCAGGACAGGGCTGATAGTAAGATGCAAGGGCCAGAGGCCCGATGGGGCTAGAGGGGTCAGATAAATTAGTAGAGTACACTACAAAGGGAGAGATAGTAATAAAATGCAAGGGCCCAGTATTAAATTGTAGTTGGATGGGGCGCATCATCTAGTGAACCGGATTAATCAAAAGCACATTGGAACATCCAAGTTTCGGTCTTTACAGAAAGTGGACAGGGTAGGTGCTAATCTAACCTCCCTGGGGAGAGAGTTCCAGAGATGGGGGCCACCACTGAGAAGGCCCACTCTCTCATCCCCACCAACCGCACTTGAGACGGAGGTGAGAGCAAGAGAAGGGCCTCCCCAGCAGATCTTGGAGCTCACACTGGTTCATAGGGGAAGATGTGATCGCAAAGAAAGGCTGAAACCAAACCATTTAGGGCTTTGTAGGTAATAACCTGCACCTTAAATTGGGACTGGAAACTTCTCGGCAGCCAGTGGAGCTGTTTTAGAAGGGGGATTGACCACTCCCTATAATTCGTTCTTGTTAGCAACCTTGGCACTGACCTTTGTACCAACTGCAATTTCTGGGCTGTCTTCAGAGGCAGCCCCACCTAGAGTACACTGCAGTAATCAAATCTGGAGGTGACTAAGGTATGGACTACCATGGCCAAGTCAGATTTCTCAAGGTATAGTCGCATCTGGTGCACAAGCTTGAACTGTGCAAAGGCCGTCCCGGCCACCGCTGACATCAGAGTCTCAAGCATCAGCAATGTGCTGAATGATTTCTCCTTTGTAAAATATGAAAACTTTCCAGCCTATTACAAACTGTATAACCCATAATGACATATAAATTCAAATCATTGTGACCCCATATTTGTTTTTTTATAAAATATACAATTACAAAACTCCAGCCTTAGTCCAGCTGTTGGTGTCTCAAATTTTCTTGACCAAGATTACCCACTGGGCAGACTTCACATCTGTATCATGTAACATTTGGAGTTTGAGATGATCGTGAAGCTTAGTTAACATGGCTGCCTCCTAGAATTTTCTTTTTTTTCCCCTGTGACTTTTGGTTCTTGCTGTTATAATGTAAGAGTAAACATATACATTACATTATATACAGTTTCAGCTACATTAGGGCCTTGGTATCCTCTGGGGTTTGTTTCCAACACATCCCTGAACACCAATCCCATGGGTATCCAAGTGCTATTATACGCACTGGCTTATACTGGCACAACAATTGGTTATTCTTCTATTTTCAAGTCATAGTTGTTTGAATCTGTGGGTGCCAAACCCATGGATATGGAGGCAGACTGCACTTTCAACCAAATATGTACAGATTGCAGCATTGCTAATGGAAACACAGGGCTTCAAACATGGCCAACTATGTCTGTGAACTAATTATGCTTGTAATCATTTACTTTATAAACAACACTCTTACTCCATTTAAAAAAAATAGATCCAAAAATGTTTATAAATAGAAAGGTGAGATAATATGTAACATTCATTCATTTCCCCTTGCATTTTTTATTCCCCTGTCTCTTGTTTTCCCCCATTGATTTCAAGCTCTTGGGACAGAGATCTGTATTTTTTTTGTCTAGGTAACTGCTAGGCAGTGAATATAATACAAATTAATACAACAGTTCTTATCTTTATGTTCACATGTGCTCACAGCAGGAAGAACAAAAAGGAGCAATAACCAGAAAATAGATTGAGAAACATTCTTGGAGACTACAATTTGAATTAATCACTTTTTCATTACCATATTACATAATTCTTAAAAAAACACTATTCACAAGCAAGAAAGACCAATGAGAATGACTAGAAGTGCTTTCCAATGTCAGTTGTGAACGTTGTTTCTGTAACATCTGAGACTTGGATTATTTTTTTAAAATATTAAATAAAATAAAGCACTCAAGCCCTCAACCATAAAATCTGCAAGAGCACTCCCAAATGGACTCAGGAGAAGTTTATTGTTGGTGAATCAGGAAGGGCAGAAGGCAGGGAAAAAGAGGAATATGTATTTGTGATCTTAGATGTATTTATCAGTGTCTGCCTACAATATGTCCTGATTACCAAATGGTATAGCTTGGTATTGTTGGCTACAAGAAAATGAAGATAAAGAGAATGCGCTTACTGATTGAGATCCCACAAATGACATGACATAGGTTGCAAAGGACAAAGGCAGCCCTCAAAGAGGGAAAGAGATAATTCTGGTCTTTGGAAATAAAATGTGCATGGAGGGAATATGCATAAATCATTTCTCAATGGGCAGAAAGCAGAGATGATCTACAGTATGACCCCCTTATCCACAGATTCAACATTCAACATTATAATTAACTATGTTCTGAAAGTGTTTCCTGTAAGGTTTGAAGGCCTCTATAGCTCCTCCAGAGCTATTCCGTTGTATGTTTTCAGTCCATGTATAGTCAAAATATAAGGTTTGCTGTTATTGGCAAGTACCAGCTCAGATTTATGGAGAGCTGTCATCTGAAGCCAAAGACTACTTTAGGTCTGATGCCTACATCAGATTTCTAAGATTCAATTTGGTGAATTATGACAATTTCACATTGCCAGTGTGAAATGATCCAAGATGCTGAGACTATTTTGGAGAAAAAGATTAACATTCTAGGTAGCTGCTTTAAAGCCAGAGATAAAGCCTAGACTGAATTTGCAACTTCCTTGACTTAGAAGCCAACAATCCTTCAAACATTGGGCACATGCCTTTTTCATGTTTTTTCCTAGAAGTAACTAAGGAAAGAAAGCCGAACCTTTTCCCCATCAGACCTTTTATTTCTATTGTGTATAAAAGTACAGGTGCTGCCAAGACTCATTGTATGAAAGTGTCACAAGCTCTGCCCTAGTGAGATTGGGGAGAAGATGGAGGAGAAATAAATGACTCCCACAGAGTATTTGGATTACCACTGCTTCAGTGGAGATTTAGAGGGTGAAGGAAAAAGGGAGATCATGGAGGTTTAGTTTGTCCTTCATTAACTCTTGAAGTATTAAGCATAGAGCATGATTAGCAGCACATGGCACCTGTCACTCTATTTGCCCTTTGTTTAATCTAAAGAAAATATAGTTGTGCCTCATGCCATTAATACATTTAACCCAGAGTGTAAACTACACCAGTTCTCCAGAAAGAGAAATAATTGCAACTGATTTCTTCTTCTGCAGGGAACTATTCTGTGTCTCCAACAATAATGTCAGTTTTCTCCCCTTCCTTGTTAATCTTTTTTTTAAAAAAATGATTTGCTTAATTGTTTTAATACCTTATTAACCTGCATTCTTAGACACACAGAAGCTTGTCATAATTTATCTTTTTGCACTTACATCGTGGAAGGCCTCATGGTTAGACAGGAGGCCTCAGGAGGTAGAGTTTTGGATACCAGTAAAGGATGATAAATTATAAATTATTTCATTGAATATTTTTACTTTTAAATATTTTGGGATTTTCTGCCTCAGGCACTGAGATGTCTTCACCACCTCTGTCTCCCTCTTTGTCTCTTTCTGTCTCTTCTTCTCTCTGTCACTTTTTCTCTCCCTCGGTTTCTTTGAGGCTCACACAACATGAACCTTCTTGTGGAGGGCAAATAAGGAAGAAGAAAAGGCACTGGCCCTCATGAAACACAACACAACCAGGTAACATATATAGCTATCATGCTTTGATGAGAACAAGGCATGTTTTAATTATAAAATGGGGGAAAAGAAGTTGATAATAATAATAATAATAACTTAAACGTAAAATACAAATAATGTACACCAATGTTTTAACAATAACAATATCAATTAACACAAAACAACACTTAGAAATATAAAAAATCCAACTCAATTTAAATAGATACTCAGCAAAACACAGTGATAGCTACAATTAAAATGGGCTGTACAACCACCATAACACATCCC
This sequence comes from Anolis sagrei ordinatus, assembly GCF_025583915.1. Classification (NCBI taxonomy): domain Eukaryota; kingdom Metazoa; phylum Chordata; class Lepidosauria; order Squamata; family Anolidae; genus Anolis; species Anolis sagrei. Next base: position 19,896,778 of record NW_026844366.1, on the reverse strand, counting down.
AGTCACAGCTGAATTTACAAATAACATTGAAGTGCCTGGGTCAATAATAATAATATTAATAATAATAATAAACTTTATTTATACCCCACTACCATCTACCCCATTGGGGACTCGGAGTGGCTTACATGAGGCCAAGCCCAAACAGCAAATTACAATACAGTAAAATACAACAGGAAATCAGAAGATGCTTACTTCTTGGGAGGAGAGCAATGTCCAATCTCGATAAAATAGTAAAGAGTAGAGACATCACACTGGCAACAAAGATCCGCCTAGTCAAAGCCATGGTATTCCCTGTAGTAACCTACGGATGTGAGAGCTGGACCTTAGGGAAGGCTGAGCGAAGGAAGATCGATGCTTTTGACTGTGGTGTTGGAGGAAAGTTCTGAGAGTGCCTTGGACTGCGAGAAGATCCAACCAGTCCATCCTCCAGGAAATAAAGCCCGACTGCTCATTGGAGGGAAGGATACTAGAGACAAAGTTGAAGTCCTTTGGCCACATCATGAGGAGACAGCAAAGCCTAGAGAAGACAATTATGCTGGGGAAAGTGGAAGGTAAAAGGAAGAGGGGCCGACCAAGGGCAAGATGGATGGATGGCATCCTTGAAGTGACTGGATGCTGACCTTGAAGGAGCTGGGGGTGGTGACGGCCGACAGGGAGCTCTGGCGTGAGCTGGTCCATGAGGTCACGAAGAGTCGGAGACGACTGAACAAATGAACAACAACAAAATACAACAAAAAAAAAACCGAAACGCTAGCAACAACACAGTAAAATACAAAAACATGATAAATACGATAAGCAAGGAACACAAAACATAAAGTGCAATGAACAATCACAATAACAGTGTGTGGGCCACATGTACAATAAAATGGTTAAAAACTCAGGGTGAGATAAAAGGAGCAGATTATTTGCAGGGGAGATCTCATAGGGAAACAGGGTAATAAACAGGCCTTCATACAAGGGGGAGGTGTATTCCAATATAAATGTGTTTGGTTTTCAAAGGCCTTCCTAAAGAACCATGTTTTCAGCTCCCTCCAGAAACATTGCAGTGTGAGGGCTTGCCTAATTTACCTGGGGAGGGCATTCCAGAGCTGAAGGGCCGCCACTGAGAAGGCCCTCTCCCTCATTCCCACCAACCGTGTTTGTGATAGAGTTGGGATCGAGAGGGGGCCCTCCCCGGCACATCTTAGAGCCTGCACAAGTTCATGGGGGGGGGGTGTAATCATGAAAATTAGGTTGGATCTGAACCCTTAGCACTATGTCCCCCAAAAGCACTTTACATTGATTTAGGACTGCTTGTATTTCTTCATCAACACCCCATCTCCTGCATCTTGTCCATGCCTAGCATTATTTTTTAAACTTCAATTACCTTTGGCCCAGCCATAGTTTTAAATGTGCACTGTACCTTGTTTAATGTTTATGCTATTTGTGTATGTGATTTATTTTTTAATTGCTTTGTATTGTACCTGTTATTGCTTGTATTGCTTGTATTGTTTGTATTGCGGGCTCGGCCTCATGTAAGCCACACCGAGTCCCTTGGGGAAATGGTAGTGGGGTATAAATAAAGTATTATTATTATTATTATTATTATTATTATTATTATTATTATTATGTTGGGCTTTATAGGTAATAACCTACACTTTGAGTTGGGACCAGAAACTTGTTGGCAGCCAGTGGAGCTACTTTAATAGGGGTGTGGTGTGCTCCCTATAGCTAGCCCCAGTTAGTAATCTGGCTGCCGATCTTTTCACTAATTGCAGTTTCCGAGCCATCTTCAAAGGCAGCTCCACATAGAGTGCATTGCAGTAATCCATTCTAGATGTAACAAAAGGCATGGATCACTGTGGCCAAGTCAGGCTTTTTGAGGTATGGTCGCATGTCATGGAATTTCCCATTAGTTTGAGTGGAGACTAGCTATTAGCTATTAGGAGAGGGAAATTTCACAGGCTGAAATTATCAGAGCTGCCCCTACCATAGGGCCCTTCTACACAGTTCTATATCCCAGAATATCAAGGCAGAAAATCCCACATTATCTGAGTATAGTCTCAGATAACCCAGTTCAAAGCGAATATTGTGGGATTTTCTGCCTTGATATTCTGGGATATAGGGCTGTGTGGAAGAGCCCATTGTGATTTGTGTCACGAAAAAGCTGAAATTCCTAACTAATTCAGTATTCTCTCTTTGACTTCCAAGAAAGGCATTGAGATATTTGAGTCAACCAGCCTTTATACTACAATATATCTTGACTGAAATGAACGTTAGTTTGCTGATCTGTTGGATGCATTAAATTGTCTTCACTTCTACTAAAATAGTAATAAGAAACAGTTGCAATTTCATGACATGCTGGGTTGACAATAAGTAGCTGTTGTTACATTTGTGCCCTACCTTAATTCTAAACAAATGTATTGATTTCACTTTACCTAACCACATATAGTGTATGCATTTCTGGTTTTGTAAAGGGGGCATAATAAAAAATATAGATTTTTTTTGTCATCTTGTTCATTTCTAACTCACAAATAGGGCACTTCCCTTCTAATTAGAGACTCTTGCCAGTTCTATAAGAAACAAGCTTTCCGGTCCCTGAAAAATGCCATTTCTTAAAATAAGAAGTACCTGTCAGCTCTACAAAATCAAGCTTTCTGGCACTCCAATAAGTGATATCACTTATCATAAGGAATACCTGTCAACCACGGCCTTCCCTGCAAAGCAGTTGTCAAAGTTAACTTGATATTTATTAAGTTAGATGGCAATTGTGCAATAAGATGAATTGTGATATTGAACAATTCATCCCATTGCACAAGCAAATGGGCAACCAATTGCACATGTGCATGTGTATCCAATATGTGCACAAGCACTTCCCAAGGGGAGCCTAAGCATATATCAGAAACCATCTAGACTCCTGAGTAATTTTTTATTTCATTACTTTTGTTTTCACCATCTTTAGGGTTTCAAGTTTTTCAAACCTTAGATTTCAGATTCAGTCTTGTCCTTGTGTAAACGTTTGCTTGTTTGTTTGTAGATAATGTTTCTACCAAGGGCAAGTATGGTATAATGGGTGTGAACTTTGAATTATAACTCTGGAGACTTAGGCTATGGAAACCCACTTTGCTATGAAAACCTATTGGGTGAGCTAGCCTCAGAAAACCCTACGATGGGTTCTCCTTAGAGTTTATTTATTTATTATATTTCTACCTCACCTTTCTCAGCCCATAGGTTGATATTGTTATTGTCATAACCCAGTAACAACTTGAAGACACATCACAAGATCAAACAACTCTTGAGTGGCAATGACGTGCAACTGAATCAAGGCAGCAGATATTCATCTAAATACACATCAAAATTATATAGACAACCAGAAACAATGAGCAAAGTCTATGTGGAAAGCACACTTGTGCCCAGTGCAATACATTTGAACTATATCAGACAAAAATAACCATTGCTTCCATAGGGGAATGTAAACATGCTCAAAGTACGAATAAAATTCCAGCCGAAAATAGTAGATCAGGCTTGACTAGTATTGACTTTGACTTGTGGTTTGGGACACAACATTTTTTCTTGACCTCAGTCAGCAAAAAACCCCAAAACCTCTGGCAAGCTGTGTTTGGCGAATTGGCATCGGTAGTACTGGCTGAAGTATTACTGTGCACCCCTAGAGTCAGCTCCTTCTATACATGGCCTCAGAAATAAGGAATCCCTCAGGAAGGCTTTGTGATGCTTTTTTCTCCTCTGTCATGCCCCTTTGGCATGTGGCTACACTCATGGTTGGTACCCAGTTGGCAGGATTACTTAGTGGCACAATCTATATTGAACCTGAGCCATCACTCCAGGGGGAAACAACACGTTGTTTCATGAGACAGGATTAATACCACTTTAGCAAGGGCTTTGCACAGAGCTTGAGACTTAAGCGAGCAAATAAGAACTGTTCTCTCTCAACAAGCTGGAACCAAAAGACAAATAGCTAGCAAGACTCCAAAGCTGTCTCGACTCCCTCGTCACCTCCCTAACCATCTGATGGAGCCCCAGGCAAAGAAGGAGCTGGCAGCATTGAGTGCCCATTTCTCAGGCTAGATGGCACCCAAACAACACAGCTTCCCCTGCTGGAGTGTAGTAGCTTTCTGCTTTAGAGATTGCATCCCTGAAAGTATAACTGGAAAGACAGGCATTAAGCTTGTAAAACAAAACGGAGTTGCAAATTTCCTTGTTATTTTAGCTTTCACAATGCTTTGATGCTTTGCTCTTGTAAGGGACAGACCAAAGTGCGAAGAATCTGTTTTGATCTGACACGTATTGTGTGTGGAGGAGTGGCAGCCAGCCAGCAATTGTGTGTTCATGGCAGTTTTTGCCTGCTTTGAAGGAAGTGTGAAATAACGCTTACCTCATCTTTAACAATGAGACTTGTTCCCGTGGTGTTATTAAACCTTCTGCTTACAGCTTTGCCAGTGACAAGATTTTAGCTGTGGAAGGCTGAAACAGTTCTCATAATTTCACTATTATTAGAGTTAGCATGACTATTTTAATCCTTTGTTCCCCATTTGTTGGCTGCGATTTCTATGCAATTTGAATATGGTTAGTGCAGTCATGTTACAATGTGAGTGTACATCTTCACTGTAGAATAACTGCGGTTTGACATCGCTTTGGCTGCAATGGCTCAATGATGTAGCATCCTGGGAGTTAGCCTTCTCCCCCAGAAAATGCTGGTGCCTCATCATATTACAATTCCCAGGGTTCCAAAGCATTGAGCCATGGTATTTAAAGTGATGTCAGGTTGCACTGATTCTACAGTAAGTTATTGTAGGTTTTTTCGGGCTATATGGCCATGTTCTAGAGGCATTCTTTCCTGATGTTTCACCTGCATCTATGGCAAGCATCCTCAGAGGTAGCCTTTGAGGATGCTTGCCATAGATGCAGATGAAACGTCAGGAGAGAATGCCTCTAGAACATAGCCATATAGCCAAAAAAAAACCTAAAACAACCCAATGATTCCAGCCATGAAAGCCTTCAACAATAGATTCTACAGTAGATATACACCCCTTGGAACGGCAGAATCCTAATATATACATCCCAGTGCTTTACAGGTGACACTTTCTATAGAGCTACAGTTTTCTGTTTTTGAGCTGAGAATAAAGTAACCATTTTCCATCCTGAGAACAAACTAACTGCTTTGGGAGACAGTGATCACTTGGACAACATGGCCAGTTCAGCGATGGTGGAGAATCGTCACTTCAATGGTGGGGGTCTTTGCTTCTTCCAGAATGCTGACATTTGTCTACCTGTCATCCCAAGAGATTTGCAGGATTTTTTGAAGGCAGTGCTAATGAAATCATTCAGAAGTTGAGAGTGATGTGTGTAGATGGCCCATGTTTTGCAGACATACAATTAGAAAGACAATAGCTTTATAAACAAGCATGTTGGTATCTCTACAAATGTCCTGATTGTTGTAGTCCAGCCAGCTACTCGATCCCTTTTTCACCCAAACAACACACAGATGAACAAGAATAGTAATTTTATAAAGAAAAGTGCATATAATATAAAAACAGTTTCAAAACACATCCAGGAGTTAGATTTGCAAAAGCTTAACAAAAAGCAAAGACCAACTCTGAACAGAAATTCCAAAAATCACTTAAGACAAAAGCAAGACACTGTAATCCAATGATTGTTGCACTTACAATAGAATTATCCAAAAGCTTGAAAGTATGAACATGACCATAATCCAAAGTCTTGAAACTTGAACTTGACTATAGTCCCAAAGGCTTGAAACTTGAAACAAGATTTGTAATCCAAACAGGAGGCATGGAACTTAAACAGAAAAACAAGATACAGACTCAAGAACCGAACTTCTGACTCAGAGCTCCCAAGACAGGCAACATGATACATGAAAATCGAACATTGATCTCCCCGCCAAACCTTGACTCCAATTCCTTAAGAATACTCCCTCTGACCCATGGCATCACTCTTTCTTGCACCTGGGTTCCCTTTGTTTATCTTTTGAGAACACCAGATTTGTCTCTCTTTCACACTATCCCATCTGATCTGTAAATGCTGGGTTATCTGTAACCCTCCTGTCTCCTCCACATTCCTTTCAGAGTCAACCCCTGGCTGATTCTCATGAGAATCACTGCCAGTTTCACTTTCCCCCACGGAAACACCAGGCTCAACCAGAAAATCCTCATCCTCAGAGGCTTCACAGGCCTCAACACTGATCTTCGAACACTCACTGCTTCACTCAAAAAAATGTTGAGATTGCGGAGCTCAGACAGTGTTGCATTTCAGCATCAATGTCATCTTTTATGGAGAGTTGGTTGCCTAGGTGGTGGAAATAGTTAACATATTGTAGTGTTTCGCCATTAAGCTTGATTGTTGGCATTGCAGAAGCATTGGTTGGTGCCTGTTAGTCGAGCACTTTCTCCATGTTTAATGAAAGGCCAAGCTTTTTATATGCTGCTGCAAAGGTGTTTAAAGTGGCTTGTAGGTTTCCTCTGAATGAGCACAGACTATATTATCATCAGCATAATGGTACTGAAGTGAATATTGGGGCCACAGAGAAAGTGAGAGAGTATTCAAGTGCATTCATGTCTGTATTCAAGTGTATTCAAGTCTGCTGACACATGGTGATTTCCAGTAATTAATACAGCTATATCCTGACAATCTGTGTTAGCACCAATGCTTCTTTCTTTTAAAGACCAAATACATGGTTTCTTACTCTGGGGAGGAAAAAGAAGTGTAAGACTAGGTGTGACCTTACCATCTGGTGATGCCTAGCATAATAAAAATGTACTGTTTTGTGTGTTAAACAGATATTATGTGAGTGACAGAAAGGCAGACTGGCAGTGATGCTGAAGGCTTTCCTTCCAGCATGCCTCAGTCTGGAAAGACGAAGTATGCCACCAAAGTCAACACAATTAGTGTGCCTCGGTAAATGAGAGGACACCACACTTCCCTCCCCTGCCCCCGCTCCCACCTTCCCTCCCTCCTATTGCAATCTCTTTATATCTGAAACGTACTCTATATGGCACAAGGAGAACTCGATGAGAGATATAATAGATCTGCCTGCTGAGCAATTTGTGTTGCCTGCCAGGCTTACCCTAGCCCCCATGCTGGGTGGCATTTTCTGACTGTTAGCTCACATATGCAGAAATGCCATTGATTCGGTTTGTCTTGCATGCAATTGCACTGCCTGGTGGTGAAGCAGAATGAAGAGAAATAATCATAATCGAAGGTATTCATACAGTATTGCCTAGGGATGAATATGATGATGGGAATAGGTTTTCTATTGCCAAATAGACAATGAGCAGCCAGGCTCCAATAGCATTGGATGAAACCATTCAGCGTTGTCTGGACAATGATCAAGAGATTTGCGAGCATGGCTTAATTTGAACCACATTGCAGTCTGTAATTTTGTGTTCTGAAAGTAGGCAGGGGCAGGCAGGTACTAGAGTCTGGCAGCAGGCAGGCTTGGGCAGTACCCATAAACATTTCCTTCCTGAATTTCTGAGTCTTTGAGATTTCATTTGAAACTCTCATCATCCAGAAAAGGGTGATCAAAACGATCAGCAATCTGTAAGCCAAGCCCTATGAGGAGCAGATTGGGAACTGGGCATGTTTACCTTAGAGAAGAGAAAGTTAAAAGGGGACATGATAGGTATATTTAAATATTTTGAAAAACTGAAGATTGAGGTAACTTGTTTTCTGCTGCCCCAGAAACTAGAACACAGAGCAATGGCTTCAAGCTACAGGATTAGAGATACTATCTAAATATTAGGAGGAACTTCCTGATGGTAAGAACTGTCGAACAGTGGAATATGAAGTCCCATGAAGTCTTCTCCTTCGAGGTTTTTAAACAGAAGCCGATGAGTACTGAAGATGAGTCCTTGGATTGTTCCTGCATGACAGGTGGTTGGACTGAATTGTCTTAGTGGTCTCTCCAACTCTATATTTCTATGATTCTGTGAAAATGTCAGTGTGCCATCATTTGAGAGAATTGTGAGAAATTAACATGGCAGTCCCAACTGGTAGTTTCAAAGCTGTCATTTTAATTTCCTGCCATGTTTCTGATGTTTATTGAGGGAATTAACAATTCTCAGCTAGAGTGCACTAGTGTTTCACCAAGCTACACAACCCCAGGATACCATATGATGATGCCATAGTGGTTGTTGTGAATTCACAGTATTATAATTCTCTAGTATGAAAGATACCCAGGATAGCAGCCGTCCACTCCGAAGGGGCACATATGACATCAGAGATAAACATAATTTCTCTCTGTGTGTGAATATCAGTCTGACCAATACTCCCCAAAATCCCGCAATAGAAACAGTAGGAAGAGAGAGTCTAAAATGGTCTCCTTTGGATAGCAATCAAATTCATTTTTTGGCAGCACATGCTGGACTGCTTTTCAAAGAAATGTGAAGACTCAGTCCAGTCCTGGATTTCCAACCTCTCAACTGGTTTAGAGCTAACATTTAATATTTTGCAGATGGATGTAAAATATTAACACAATACAGTCTGCCATCCATATCCTTGGTTTCTGTATCCATTGATTCGACCATCCACAGCTTGAAAGTACCACCCCAATTCCAAAAACAAAATCTTGGTTTTACTATTTTATATAAGGGACATAATGTTACTATGCCAATCTACATAATGAGACTTGTGCGTCCATGGATGTTCGTATCCACAGGGGGGACTGGAATCAAACTCCATTAGATAGCCACTGTGAGTCTCCTTCGTGGTGGAGACAGAGGTGGAGATAGAGCAAGGTGAAAATGCAGTAAAAAACCAAATAAATAGAGAGCAAGGACTCACTGTATTTTAATTTTTGTACAATTTATTGATATGAAAACTGCCCCAATGTAACTGATAAATGTAGAATGTATTGATATGAAAACGGTCCTGATGCAACTAATAAATATAGAAGCAAATAAAAAATAATGTTGCATGATATCATAATGTAAGTTGGATCAGACAGAAAATTATAGGTAGAATTGTGAGAAATTTGAAGCCTTTATCAGGTAGGCAGAAAAAAATCTAAACCATTTTGAACCAACACCTATACCAGCGTTTCTCGAACTGTGCTCCTCCAGGTGTTTTGGACCTCAGAGCCTAGAAATCCCAGCCAGCTTCCCAGCTATTAGGAATTGTGGGAGCTGAAGTCCATAACATCTGGGGGAGCACAGTTTGAGAAACTCTGACCTATAATATAGAAATGAGACAAGTTGTGTATACAATGGACAAATCTAATTTGCAGTGGGTGAAAATGAACATGCAAACTAGTGAGACCCAAGTGCCTTTTCTCTGTACACACGATTAGTGCTGTGATATCACTTTAGTTGCTATGGCTGCATCCTATGGAATCCTGGGACTAGTGTTTGAACAACATATTAAAATGAAAATCAATTAAAATTGCACAATCCAAATCATACTCCAGGGCCATTCAATTCGTCATTGTGTTATTTCGTAATCACTTATTGTACTGCTCAAAGTTACTGACCAACGGTTTGGTCCCATAGTCACATTTTTAGGTTTTTTTTTCCTGAAGGTCAGGAGGGAGGGGGCTGATCTAATTTTACTTGGGAGGGAGTTCCATAGCTGAGGGGGCACCACTGAGAACAACCTGTCTCTCATCCCCACCAACCACACCTGCAAAGGAGGTGGGACCGAGAGCAGGGCCTCCCCTGACAATCTTAACCTCCAAGATGGAGGTTTGGACAGGTAAGCTGGGCCAGAACCATTTAGAGCTTTATAGGACAAAGCCATCACTTTGAATTGTGCTCAGACTGGCAGCCAGTGGAGCTGACGTGACAGGGGGGTTGTATTGCTGACCTATGACTGAAAATTTTAAATGCCGTTCTCTAAACTGTGAATCTCACACTTTCATTGGATGGAAACATGGCAAGTAAAGTGGAATTACAATACTGCAAGTGTGTAGTGTATAAAAGGTCATGTATAACATTCCAAAAAGTGAAGAAAATCTATACACATCTGCACTGAGATGCCTCCTTTTTGCTCTGAGAACTGGAGAGGATAGTCTACACCCTGAAAATCCGAGCTAGGTCATGAGATCTGGGAATCCTGTATAAGTTAGAAGGAAATAAACCTTCTGTGTGCAGCACAAGAGAATAACATTTTCCTTTGGGGACCTATAAATGTCTCTGTTTTCTTTGCAACCAACAGATCATCAATCTAGGTGTTTTAAGAGAGGCTTTAAAGAGCCCCATGGGAAGAAGAAAAATAAACTTTTCATGCCTTTGCTTTATACTCCCATTCTTCTGCAGTCACCAGGACAGGAACCCAATAGAAAAAATGTAGAGGGAAAGTCTCCCATCTACTATAGCAGCCCTTAGATTTCCCTTTTTTTCTCAACCAGCAGTTTTATAGACCTCACTAAACATTTTCCTTATTTTCTCTCCTCTTGTCCTCTCCTGCCATCAACCCCCATATTTCTCTACAAAAAGATATTTTGCCACCATATGTTGATAGTTCCAACAGCGCAACAATAATGATAGTGATGCCCACATTTTTAAAAAGGCCCACAAGAACTCGTCAGACTACAGACAAACGTGGTGTGCCTTCTAAGCATTTCTAAATCAAAGACTGATAAATAAAACATGGTTTTGGTGTTAAAGGGTTGGAGTTTGGGAGGGAAAGAGCCCTCTTAACAGATTAAAATGCTCACGGCATGGTGAAATAAGTGTGTAAAACTGTGCGGTTGTTAAGATGTAGAAGTGGCTCTTGTTGACAGTTACAGGCTGGAGCGTGCATCTTGACAACAGCTGCTATCAGCAATGATGAGTTTTGTGTAGGTTGGAGACCTCTTACAATTGCTACGACCATTTTAGATCAGATCGGTGCACAAATGGCTTCCCCACTTTCTTTGGTTATGGACAGAGCAACTGTGTGGTGGTAGTATATAATAAAGGGTAGTCATTTTGGTGAAACATTTGGCAAAAGTAAAAGGCTCCTGAATGTCACCAAGACATTTATACGAATCATAGAATCATAGAATCAAAGAGTTGGAAGAGACCTCATGGGCCATCCAGTCCAACCCCCTGCCAAGAAGCAGGAATATTGCATTCAAATCACCCCTGACAGATGGCCATCCAGCCTCTATTTAAAAGCTTCCAAAGAAGGAGCCTCCACCACACTCCGGGGCAGAGAGTTCCACTGCTGAACGGCTCTCACAGTCAGGAAGTTCTTCCTCATGTTCAGATGGAATCTCCTCTCTTGTAGTTTGAAGCCATTGTTCCGCGTCCTAGTCTCCAGGGAAGCAGAAAACAAGCTTGCTCCCTCCTCCCTGTGGCTTCCTCTCACATATTTATACATGGCTATCATATCCCCTCTCAGCCTTCTCTTCTTCAGGCTCTTCTTCAGAATCTGTTAGCAACAATATGCAGTGTTTACAGCAGAACCTGCAGAAAATGCTTCAGGTATATTTCCTAAAAAGGAAAATCGGTCTGTTTAAAAAGCCTTGCAAATGCTGATTTATTTTCAATAAATGTTTTATTTTTATATACCCATATGTCTGGGATCATGTAAAAATTTCTCAGGCATAAATGGGTCACAAGTGGAAAAAGTTCAAGGAGCCTTAGTCTAGAGGGATCAATCTCTTGTTTGGCCATGTGGGAACCGGTGACAAAGTAACACCAAAGTATGGGGCGATGCTTTCAGTAAATTTCTTGGGGGCAAATAAATTCAAATCAGCACTAGGTTTCACCATTAGCAGTAATAATATATGGAAGCTTTTGGCTATTGCTGTAAGAGGTGATGTCTTGGTATCCTGACAGCCATTTTGCAACCTGTAGAGTTCCCTGTTTTCACCGACTGAAAAATGTCCGCCTTTGACTGCAAAGGATGTAGTCAATCTGATTTCGGTGTTGACCATCTGGTGAAGTCCATGTATAAAGCTGTCTTTTAGGTTGTTGGAAGAGAGTGTTTGTTATACACAGTGAGTTTTCCTTGCAAAATTCTCTCAGCCTGCGTCCCACTTCATTTTGTCGTCCCAGACCATGCTTGCCTGAGATCCCAGTTATCATTTGACTTCCCACCTTGGCATTCCAGTCACCTGTAATGAAAATAATGTCTCTTTTTGGTATATTATCCAGTAGGTGCTGCAGATCATCTGATGTTAAGTGGCCATTCTGGTCATCTGATGTGAAGTGGCCATTCTGGTCCATTTCAGTTCGCTGACCCCCAGAATGTCTATCTTTAGTCTTGGCTCAACCTATCAACTTGTATGCAGAAAACATCATGCGATGTGAAGAGTAGAGACATCACACTGGCAATGAAGATCTACATAGTTAAAGCAATGGTATTCCCTGTAGTCACCTATGGATGTGAGAGCTGGACCATAGGGAAGGCTGAGTGAAGGAAGATAGATGCTTTTGAAATGTGGTTTTGGAGGAAAGTTCTGAGAGTGCCTTGGACCACGAGAAGATCCAACTTCAGGAAATAAAGCAAGATTGCTCATTGGAGGGAAGGATATTAGAGACAAAGCTGAAGTACTTTGGCCACATCATGAGGAGAAAGGAAAGCTTAGAGAAGACAATGATGCTGGGGGAAATGAAAGGGAAAAGGAAGAGAGGCTGACCAAGGACAAGATGAATGGATGGCATCCTTGAAGTGACTGCATTGACCTTGAAGGAGCTGGGGGTGGTGACAGCCAACAGGGAGCTCTGGCATGGGCTGGTCCATGAAGTTACAAAGAGTTGGAAATGACTGAATGAATGAACAACATCAGAGTTCCCTATAACTAGGAATGTAATTCTTTGCTCATTCTTGAAAGCATCAATGAGTATTATTATTGATTTTCCCTACTTTCTGGCTTCTGTACTCTGTCCTGCACCAGCAGACTTTCTTCCCCTCATTAAAAGACATTTTATTTGTAGAAACCTATTTTTCCCTAAAAATCAGTGGATGGCCCAAACTTTCTGAAGCTTGGTGGGGCTTGCAGTCAAAAATGTGTCCTCCAAGTGTGACCATTTTTGCCGCAATAGACATAAAAATGTCAATAGGTCAGATCTTTCCAGAATGCAAATGGAACTTCCAGCTTGCAGATCATGGAATGGAATTTTTCCCCTCCCAATTTTGGGAATTTCCTGGTAAACAGAAAGGGAAGCAGCTGAAAATGGTACGAAAAACAGCATGGGTTTTTGGTATCTCAGGTCTTTCTCTGTCCAAAAATCATACATAGGACAATTTTCAGCCAAAGTATTATTTTCTATGCAAAAATGTGTGCAGAATATATACACATTTGAAATGATGGAGATTATAAAGAAAATATTTGGCTAAGTATCCTTTCTTGTCCTAGTAAACTGGGAAAAATATCAGAGGTTTCAACAGTCACTAACAAACATGTTGTGGCTTTTGTTTTCCCAAAAAATTCTATGTATGGCCATTGTTTGTTTGTAGGAGTGGGATGGTGTCCCTGCACACACAAGTGGTATCAAACTGCATTAATTCTATGATATAGATGCACCCTTAGTATAAATATCAAGTTTGTGCAAAAACAGTTCATCAGTAAACTTGAAGTGTTTATCAGAAGTTACCCAGGGAGACTGAATCCACAATGTTATTACTGTCTTCCTTTTAGTCCCCATAGTTATTACATCAAGCAGTTACATTTGTATTGTGTTGCAGACAGGTAATGCATGTACACAAATGCATATATGCACACTTAAGGATTTACACAGTTCACTGACTTGCTTGTGGTCCTTTGCTTATTGTCCTTTAATCCAGGAGAAGCTCCTAACAGTAGAGGTCATGAAAAATGCTCTTGAATATTTTATCAGCTCAGCATCTTGGCCTTTTGCCTACAAAGACAACTACAGTCTGTGAAGGGCAAAGCATTTCGGGTGGGGAGGTTGGAAGAGGGGGGCTGGTATACATTGCTAATGTTTGTCTCACAGTTTGCATTCTAGTTTGCACTCAAAACATACAAGCCAATAACATAGCAAAGGCTGAGAAAAGAGATGGCCATCTAATTCAGCCCAGTAATAGAAAGAATCGCCATAGCTATGGTTTTCCTAACCACAGGATTCTCCATCACTGGATCATTATGTGAAACAATGTTACAACCCTTGTTGGTATCACAGGAACATTAAGGCTCACTCATGTGCCATTTCTTTATGCAACCATCCAAGCTAACATTGCAGTCAGACCATAAATACGCAAACAAAGCAATCATCTTTCTGTCATTCACTGGCGTGCATAGAGTTATATGACCTTAGAGTGTCATAATGCAATACTACATTACCATTAGCTATTTAGCAGGATTTTTTTCTCCCTATCGTACAGCCTTTCTTCTAAGAACAGCACAGCCAATCATCAGAGGAGGAAGATAATCTGACAAAATTGAAAGGAGTCATTTTATCAAGAAAGGGTAGATATAACTTACTTTCAGAGAACACTGCCAACACTGCCTCTTAATTTGTGCACTGATAATTATACTCCAATTTCATTATTGCTTTCATCATTTTCACAAATGCTGATCTTGTGATACATTTATGAATTGCGTGTAAAGGTGACTAGCTGCCTGAAGCAAAGGACAAAATGGTAGCTGTGATGGAGCCTCTTCCAGGATATATTGGGCTTTTAGTATCCAATGAGGTTTGGTTACACTTGTTGATTCCAAAATCTTTGAAATCTCAAGTCCCATTATACACAACAATGTAGTAATATGGTGTCCCTTATATAACATTGCAAAATGAAGATCTGATATTTGGGTTTCTTAAAATATTTTCAAGCCATGGGTGGTTGAACCCATGTATAGTTGAATCTGTGGATATAGAATGCATGGATACAAAGGACCAGACATATTTATTTATTTGTCATACTGAGGGTTTTTTTTTTCACCCACCTTTCCCTCCTTCAGGCCTGTAGCGAGGGGGTGGTTTTAGGGGTTCAACCCCCCCCCCCGAAATGTTTCAGATTTTTTTAAAAAAAACCTGGTTTACTCATGAATTTTAACTGGTTAACCAAATCCCCATGCTAAGTCTATGAGATGCAAAAAATTAAGAGTCCCTCCAGAACTGCAAGCACTATTTCAAGCAAATATTGACAATTTATTCACACTGTCAAAACTTGCAGCAATAGGCGATGTAGTGAAGCAACCAAGTTGGGTGTGTGTGTGTTGAATGCTCTCATTAAGGAGGCCAGACTTGGTGGAGGTGGTTGACAGGGTCAGAGCTGCAGGCTATGGAAGGCTGCTCTGCCCCCTGCTGTGCTCTTTGCTTCAGCGTGAGCTAGGAGGCAGGTTTCAACCCCCCCCCCGAAATTTTCAACCCCTCCCCGAAATTTTCAACCCCCCCCCCGAAATTGTCAACCCTCCCCGAAATTTTTTTCTGGCTACGGCCCTGCCCTCCTTACCCAGGTTTTGCTATGAGGACACTAAGGTGGGTCATACAGTTAACTGACATGGATTCCTTGAGGTTGTATTGATGCATGGATGAAGGAATTAGTTCAGGTAAGTTAACAAGAACATTTTTTTTAAATGTAATAAATATGCACCTAGGATATTTATCTACTTTATAACCATGAGGATACAAGCCTTTTCAATTTTCTTCCTGAAGGAAGCAATGAGTAATTTTAGCAATTTTCTTGTCACTGTGAGAAATTCTTTGAAAACTGCACAATTTTCAAACACTATTTGCAGTTCAAAATTTATTCCTGTATATGGTGTTTTTGCATAGAAAGCAGCATTTTCTTTTTTTTATTTAATAGTCTTTATTCAAAAAATTTTGTTTTTATGACATAAAAACAAAAGAAAGCAGCATTTTCTGTTTGAAATACTGTTTTCTGTGCAAAACAGACTCTTACAAATTTTGTGTAAAAAGCTCCAAATTATAAAGATTCTCATCATTCCAGAATTCTGCTGAATATCATTTCTCAAGAAAAATATTTTTAATCATTTTCAGAGTATTTGTTGATTTTTTTCTCATTCCTATTACTCAGAGTTGTCGTTTGAACCCATTATTCACTCTGCTCACTCATTCTGAACTCTAATCTCCTTGCTTCTGTCTCCTAACAACCTCCAACCCCAACTAATACTATCAGTCAACTTTTCCCCTTTCCCTTTCTTCAAATCATATAGAATGGCAGGGTCATCTAGCTTTATCATCTGTCATGGTGCCTCCCCCCTCCATTTTGTATAGAAGACAACCGAACATGTAAATAAATCTTACTTCAACATTGATAGGAGCATGGTACTCTCCACACATTTGGAGAAAGCAATCCAGTTTAGGGAATGCAGCATAAGCTTTGAGGTGCAGGAAAAACAAAGTGCACAAATATAGGGTGGGCAACATGTGAAATGAAAGTAGGACATGCAAAAAAGATTGGGGGGGGGGGGGTTAGTGAAGAACAAGCTAAGCATGAGTCAACAATGTGATTCACAGCTTTAAAATTCTATGTGATTGTAGGCTGTACCAAAAGAAGCATAGTGCCCAGATTAAGAGAAGTAGTCATATCATTCTATTCTGCTTTGGAGGCTGTATACATCACCCGGAGGACTATATCCATAGCTCTTAAGAAGGATAATGATAAACATATCTATGGCCAAGATGATGAAAGGTCTAAAAACCAAATCCTTTGAGGAGCACCTTAAGAGACTGAATATGTTCAATTTGGGAAAAAAAGATGTCTGAGAGGTATCTGAAAGGGTGTCATGCAGAAGATGGAGCCAGCTGTTTTTGACCGATCCAGAAACTAGAACACAGATGCAAATCACAAGGAAAAAAATCCACCAAAATTTAGGGATTTTTTTTTTACTGTAAGAGCTGTTCAACAGTGGAATAGATTGCCTCAGTGGTTGGTGGACTCTCCAGCTTTTACATGTTTTTGAATAGAGATTGAATTAATATTTCTGAAGAGTGTTTTAGTTGTATGTTCCTGCATGGCAACGATGGAGTAGATGGCCCTTTCAGTTGCTTCCAGTTCTGAGATTCTATCATTCTGTGATCACTATTTACCAGGAAAATGAAATAGGCCCAGTTTTCAAGTAGTAGAGTTGCAAACTGCATCTGCTTCCCTCCAGCAAGGGTTGTTTTGAGTTTTCCTCCCACTGCCAAGATAATGGGGCACACCTTCCTCAAGAAATCCTGGTTATGTAGAACATGGTGCACTGCATTCCATGACCAATCGGATTGCATAATTCCTCCAAACATCTGCTAGACCACCGCAAGTAAACACTGAAACACCATTTTGCTTCATTTGATCTTCTTTTCAAAATATTTACATTCTAACACCTGGCATGACTGCACCTCAGGCCAGATTACAATAAACTTAGGGAATGCATTATTAAAAACAGAAAGTAATAAAATACCCATTAACTAAAAGCAGCAATCACAAAGACAGATTTAAGCCACCAGCAGAAAAAAGTAATAACATTAGTGGTATTAGGAAATTTGGTGCCAAATGACAACTTGGGGCAGTCGTGGGGAAGGGCTAGGTGGGGCCAACCAAATTGTAATATGGAAGTGGAGCAGCTTTGAAAAATTGCCTGTCATGTGTTTTACAAGGCCAAACACCCTGTCTGTCCTGTAAAGATAAAGTAAAAATGTTTTTAACTCTAAAAGCTCACCTCCTAGACTGCTGAGGACATGGAGGACAGCTTTTTTATCTCTCACTCGTACCCAATCTGACCTATTTTCAGCCCAATAAAGGTCTTTTAACAAAAAAGATGGTAAACTAGGAGTGATTTCCTGTTTTGAAAAAACTAAAGCATCCCAAGGTAGGAAAGCATGACAATATTACTTCTTCCTGCCTGCAGGAGGGCCACAGCAAGACATTTTCATTAAATAAAATAGTGAGCTGGGATCCATGGGGCCACAAAAATAGTCTCAGGAGCCACATACAGTGGGAGCGACACACTTCCCCCATCATTAGGGCCCTTTCACTCTCCACAATTATAGCATCGTCTGTCATCTTCCATTGTCTCATCCTATGGATTCCTGTGAGCTGCAGTTCAAGGAGAGAGGTCAGAATTCCAAGCCAGAAAGCTCTAGTGCAAATTTAATGATTTTGTAAAATGCTTTGTAACATGAAAACACCCAGAATACATGATTATTCCCTTGTGTATCACATTCTGGATCCTGCCCTCATGGAATCATAGAGTTGGAAGAGACCAAAAAGACCATGCCATCCAATACCCTGCCACAGGGGAATACACAATCAAAGCATTACTGATAGATGAACACCCAAGCCTCTCTCGGAAGCGACAGAACTAATGAACAACAAATGATGGGGAACATTTGTTGTTCATTCATTCAGTCACTTCCGACTTTTCATCACCTCATGAACCAGCCCACACCAGAGCTCCCTGTTGGCCATCATCACCCCCAGCTCCTTCAAGGTCAAGCCAGTCACTTCAAGGATGCCATCCATCTATCTTGCCCTTGGTCGGCCCCTCTTCCTTTTTCCTTCCATTTTTCCCAGCATCATTGTCTTTCTAAGCTTTCCTGTCTTCTCATGATGTGGCCAAAATACTTAATATTTGCCTCTACTATCCTTTCCTCCAATGAGCAGTCAGGCTTTATTTCCTGAAGTATGGACTGGTTGGATCTTCTCGTGGTCCAATGCACTCTCAGAACTTTCCTCCAACACCACAATTCAAAACATCTATCTTCCTTTGCTCTGCCTTCCCTATGGTCCAGCTCTCACATCCATAGGTGACTACGGGGAATACCATTGCTTTAACTATGCAGTTCTTCATTGCCAGTGTGATGGCTCTACTCTTCACTATTTTATCAAGATTGGTCATTGCTCTCCTCCAAGAAGTAAGCGTCTCCTGATTTCCTGGCTGCAGTCTGTGTCTGCAATAATCTTTGCACCTAGAAATACAAAGTCTGTCACTGCCTCCATGTTTTCTCCCTCTATTTCCCAGTTATATATCATTCTTGTTGCCATACTCTTGGTTTTTTTTAAAGTTTAGATACAACCCAGCTTTTGCACTTTCTTCTTTCACCTTGATTAGAAGGCTTCTCAGCTCCTCCTGGCTTTTAGCCATCAAAGTAGTATCATCTGCATATCTAAGGTTGTTAATGTTTCTTCCAGCAATTTTCACCCCAGCTTTGCATTCATCAAGCCCCGCACATCGCATGATGTGTTCTGCATACAAGTTGAATAGGTTGGGTGAGAGAATACAACTCTGTCGTACGCCTTTCCCAATCTTGAGCCAGTCTATTGTTCCATGGTCAGTTCTTACTGTTGCTACTTGGTCATTATACAGATTCATCAGGAGAGACACAAGGTGATTTGGTATGCCCATTCCACCAAGAACTTGCCACAATTTTTTTATTTCCCCATCATATAAAGGATGAATATGATCTCACACAACTGGAAGTAAATTGTTTCAAGTAATCTGCTTTTTGGCCCATGGATGTGATGATGCCTTTTGTAGAAATCTGCCACTTCACTAGAGAAAGTGGACCAGCAAACCTGTAACTGAAAAGGAAAATGAGAAGAATCCATTCCAGCAGCCTTTTATTATTTATGTATTTATTTATATACCACCCCTCTCAGCCCGCAGGTGACTCAGGGCAGTGTACAGTCAACATCAGAAACATAAAATACAATAAAAACAGTTAATTAAATATAAAACCAGATAAAACAACAATATCAATAAAAACATATATCAGTTTGAGTCTCCTTGCTAAAAACATTATCCAAAAGTATTGTCCAGTCGTTCTGTTTTTCTCTATGTCTGTTATATTGTGGCTACAAACGTTTCCTCAAAAAGTTTTGTTTTTTTAAAAAAAATGTTAAAAGGGAAGGGGCTGATCTAATATCCCTAAGAAGGGCATCCCACAGCCGAGGAGGCACCACTGAGAAGGCCCTGCCTCTTGTCCCCACCAGACATACTTCTGATGAAGGGGGGATCGAGAGCAGTGCCTCCCCAGATGATCTTAAAGTCCTGGTTGGTTCATAACAGGAGATGCATTCGAACAGGTAAATTGTGCCAGAACCATTTAGGGCTTTATAGGGTAAAGCTATCACTTTGAATTGTGCCCAGTAGCAGACTGGCAGCCAGTGGAGCTGGCGTAGCAGGGGAGTCGTATGCTCCCTGAGCGTTGTTCCTGTTAGCAATCTGGCTGTCATTCATTGGACCATTTTTAATGTTATCTTTTCTGGTCAGATTAGATGTGTACTGGATACACTTTGTGTATAAGAATCATAGAAACAGAGCTGAAGAGACTACATGGCTTATCCAGTCCAATCTCATTCTGCCATGCAGGGATACAAATTCAAAGCAGTTCTAACAGATGACCATCGACCTCCACAGAAGGAGACGCCTCCACATTCTGAGGCAGCACATTACCAGATTGTTGTGGACATTTAAAAAGGTACAGAGAAAAATTTCACATTGCAAATGGAGGGAAAACATGATTTAGTCAATAGGGAGGAAACAATATGTCCAAGTTGGAAAAGGTTCATATACATTCACACCCTTTTGCCCTTTTTTAAAAAAACTAGGTGCAAACATGTATAGATTGGACTCTGGAAAAGGAAAACATGATAAAGGTTCACATTAACTATATTTGGTTTGATGGATCTTACAACTTGTGAAGGTGTGCTGCTGCATTTTCCAGGCTTTGCGAGCTTAGCTGCAGCTCATCCATATCATTCAGGAGCATTAGGGCTCCTTCCTTCTTTATTTATTCATTTACTGTTTGACTGACAGGCCTAAGGGAACTGAGGTTTTACATTTCTCCACTGAAAGGGGCCCCTTCAACTGCGCTCAACATTTCTGCCTTTCCTTTCCAATGTGCTTCAACCTTGACATCTGTGGGAAACCTCCTGCCCTTTTCTGACACAAACAATTATCTCTGCCTGTGGGGGAAGGTATGTGACATGAACCTTTGTGTCTGCCAGGACTTTGCAGTAGACTGACTCATTTCCCCAAGGAGTACCAAGTAGCTCTCTGAGAATAATGACTTTTGGGAATGACTGACCTAAGCCAGACCCAGCATGATGCCCTAGATTTCAATGGTTTCTCCAGAGACATTCCAAAATTGGTCTCTGCAAAAGTTTCTCCTAACACAATAGTATGATATGGTCCTTAAGTTCCACTTTCTCAAGTGGAGTCAAGTGGCATATCAGCTGAGATGATTTCACATGTTTCTCTTTGGCTTGAGATTCAATGATTTAGGTCAGTGGTTCTCAACCTGGGGGGTCCCCAGATGTTTTGCCCTTCAACTCCCAGAAATCCTAATGGCTGGTAAACTGGATGGGATTTCTGGGAGTTGTAGGCCCAAAGCCCTAGGGACCGACAGGTTAAGAACCACTGGTCTAGGCCCTGTCCTTTGTGGTAAAAAACTATTTTTCTTCAATATATTATGTGAAAAGGTGGAAACAAAAAGAAATACCTGAAGAAGATGAGTGGACGACGAAGATATTAGAGATAAATATGGACAGGCTCACTTTCCTCATGTCAAACAATAAAGGAATAAAAGTGAAAGAAACAGACTGGGAAAAGTCACTGAATACTTTAAACGAAGAAACAAGAAGATTCTGATCTAATAGAAAAGAAATAGACAAGAGAAAAAGGAAGTACATAAGAAAAGAGGGAGAGAAGATAAAAATAAGAAGGAGAAGAAGAAGGAGAGAGGAGGCGAAGGAGAAAAGAAAAGACCTCCAGAAGATACTAGGAAGTCAATACCTCTACTGTTTTGTTTGTTTTTGTGTTTTTTGTGTGTTTTTTATTATTTCACTAATACATTTGTTTTCACTTTTTTCCTTTTCTTTTTCCTTCTTCTTTCCTCTTTTCTTAAACTACATATGTTGGCTTATTGGTATGATTGACAACACTATTCTACTGTTTGATTACTATCTTTCATTTTAATACTATTTGTGCTTTTTAACTATAAATCATAATAAAGTTTATTAAAAACTTTTTTCTTCAGAAGGGGAACATTTTTGGGGTTGTTGTAGGTTTTTGGGGCTGTATGGCCATGTTCTAGAAGTATTATCTCCTGACGTTTTGCCTGCATCTATGGCAGGCATCCTTAGAGAGAATACTTCTTGAACATCGCCATACAGCCCCAAAAACCTACAACAACCCAATGATTCTGGCCATGAAAGCCTTCAACAATACATGGAACATTTTTTGGTTGAAAACAGATGTATTTCGCCACATCGCACAAATGGGAAAACAGTGAGTCGCTTTATTGTTGAAGCCATCTATAAGCATCTGAAGGGAACCTATGGGAAGTGGAACAAACTTATATTTGAAAATGACTGAAATTAAAGGATTCAAATGAGAAGATGTTAGATTTTCAGTAAAGATTAGAAATGACTTCCAGTTGGTAAGACTACAGTATTTTATTTCTACAGAATATGGTGAGCTCTCTAACGTTTTTTAAACAATAGTGGTTATATTTCAAAGGTGCTTTAGCGTTGGATTCCTGTGCTGGCAGGGGTTTTGACTAGATACTCGTTGAGTGTACATTCTTCCTCAACTATTTGATTTCCAAGATCAATGGTGAACTTCTGCATCATGCAAGAGAAGATAAGCTAATAAATTGAGATGTATACTCATATGCATAGGAAAAACACAATAGACAATTGAGTGGAGCTTTCAATCTGTGTACCTAATAAAATCAATATTTTAATGAACCAAATTGCTGAAAGAAGGATATCCATCTTGCTTTGGAGGACCTATCCTTAACTTGCCTACTATTCATACTGTCTTCTGGTAGGCTGAGATCCTTTGTTTGCTTAGCTGTCTAATCACCCACTGGTTCAATATTTTGCATCCCAGCAAGCAATCTACCTAAAGCTGCATACAAACAGACTGATTTTTTCAGCCGCACTCTGCACAATAGCACCTTTCTAATTGTGTTTGTCAGCACTAGTAATGACCTAGCAGCTTCATGCATAACACACATTTTAATTGTACCTGTACAGTAGTGATAACACTACATGATGGCAATTCTTTCTGTTTGTAGCGTGTGAAAGCCATTCATTCTAAGTCTTTCAATGCAATTTATTAACTAGATGAGATTGTGTAGCTGGAGCCTTCTTTATTAAAGTTATTGGCTGCTTTGTAGGGACTGAAATCAATTGTGATAATAGTCAGGACAAATTAGCTTGGCTGTGAATTAGCACTTTGAAAAAAAGAGAGAAAATGCTACCCTCCGGACTACGTGTAAAACATAGTTTTCTCAGAAGGGGGAATATTTAAACACTACAACATCAAAAGGACAAAATTAGCTTTGATTCTCACCATTAAGTATTCAGTTTTCCAAAATCACTTGTCAGACAGGGTGATGTTTTCAGAATGCACAGAAAACCTGGAATGTATTGCAAAACTGTTATACAAGCTCAGGGACAGAAACATCAGAGTGGACAACACTGTATGTTTTACTTTCTAGAATGTTTACGTTTCTCACAAGTTCATTTCATAAGAGCATGAAACTGTTTAAAGGACATGAAAATTCAAATGCATTTTTGTGTAAATTTTTGTGGGTACAAAAATTCCGTTCACGGACATTTTTTTATCAGCCATGGACAGTTAGAAGGAACTTGCAAGGCACCAATCACACATACGTATCTTCTATCCTCTGATGGGATTATATCCATGTGTACTAGGATTGTGCATATCGGGTGAATTGCTATCTGTTTCTGCTTGCCAGATACTGGAAGCACCCCATATCCATTTTTACACCTCTCTCAAAAATGGGCACACTGCGAAATGGGTGTTTTTGTTCCACATCCGAAAGAAGTGACTCTTTTTGGCCCATTGGCAGCAGTAGGGAACTTACAAGGCTCCCCTTTCTCCTGGAAGCCTTTCCTTTCTTCCCTTCAAGGGAGCTTGGGTGTCAGCAATGGGATTAAGAAAGCACCCTATCCTATCCAGCCCATTATAGGGAGAGTGACCTTCCACAGGCTCCCCTTCCATAATCTTCATTAAAATCTGCATCTTTTTTTTAAAATCAGAGTTAAGATACCTCTCTGGATCCTTTCCCCTTTGTTTGTAGAAGAGGAGACTGGGTTTAGTGTTTCTTAAAGCTGTTTACTGTACTATTTTAATCTGTAATGATGTTGCACTCTGTTGTTTTTGTATATTATTGTATTTGCATATATGCTGTAAACCAACCTGAATCCCTCGTTCGAGGTGAGAAGGCCGGTATATAAAACTTCTAAATAAAATAAAATAAATAAAATAAATAAATTTCTATTTTAGAGGAGAGGCAAGTGTGCATGCTTTCTCACTCAGCATCAGCAGCATGCCACACAGCTTTCCAAGGCATTTTAAAGGAGGCCCAGGGAAAGAAGAGTGATGATCTGGAGCTCAGTGGAGCTATCCTCCCTGGACTACCTTAAAAATCCCCTCTCTTGCTTGCAATCTCCTTCCTGCTTGGGGTTTTGCTTCCTTAAAGCTGTATCTACTTTCTACTCTAGAGGAGAGGTCGACTTTTCTTTTTGTTTGCTGGGATTACTATTATTAATAATTATGGTGATCTTTTAGAAGTATTTTCTGAAGAAGAGGAAGGGAAGGAGAAAAAGAAGCTAAAAGGGTGACTCTCTAAGCCCCCAAATGCACGTGTGTGCACCCCAACCACCTCAGTCAGTCTCATAAATAAAAAGAATCAGGAAAATAAAGGAAAATCAAAAAGATTCAACTGTGATGCCAAATGGGGGAGGAGGGGGAGCCATGATTGGTTGCCCTGTGGTTCCTGATGGCTGGGCCCTTGCCGTTACGGATACCGGATCAAACCAAAGAAGCTGCATTGGCGAAAGGGAATGGATAAAAACAGATCTGGGCTCAAGTCTAATTTGTACTAGGAAGTATGGCCTAAGAAAGGGTGAACCAGGCTTTCAAGGAACTCTCTATAGTGCTGAACCCTATTTCTAAATAGCATTTGCACCAAAAAGAACGTTAATGCTAACAAAAACCTGCCCCTCTGGTATAGCAAACATCACTTGCCAATGCTTCCATGTGGGTGTTTAAAATGATGCCCAGAACGCCCAACTTTCAGCAGTGGCAGGAGTTGTATTAAAATAAATAATCTAGTATTTCTTACCCACCTCTCACTATGAATTTTATCTGTGAAATACCTATTAAAGGCATCAGCATTGAAGGCTCTAGAATCTGATTTATGGGGGAAGGTGCCTGAGTTAGACCTCTTACAGCACAAATAGTTGGACTGGACACAAATTTCCAGCTGCATGTTTGGCATGGATGGAATAAACTGGTCCCAAAATGGATTTTTTTAAATTTTGGGAACCCCAACACCAATTCCAACATTAGTTCTGTGATCTCAACTAAGGAGTCTGATAGCAATGGGTGGATGGTACAAAATCAGAATCCCCAGTTTTCAAACTCAGGTAAACACATTTCATGTACACTAAGACCCAAAACAATGGCTTCAAACTACAAGAAAGGAGATTCCATCTGAACATTAGGAAGAACTTCTTGACTGTGAGAGCTGTTCAACAGTGGAACTCTCTGCTCTGGAGTGTAGTAGTGGCTCCTTCTTTGGAGGCTTTTAAACAGATACTGGATGGCCATCTGCCAGGGGTGCCTTGAATGTGATTTTCCTGCTTCTTGGCAGGGGGTTGGAGTGGATGGCCCATGAGGTCTCTTCCAACTCTATGATTCTATGAATGTCATTCAGTTCCTTAACAGGTACTTTGGTCGGATTCAGTTGGTCTTTGTAGGGTCCATCTGTTTCAAACAGTGTTGTTATACATGGCCTTTGATGTCTGAAACAAATCTGTTTTAATTGCATGTTTTACATTCATATTTAGGGATTGTCTTTGCATTTTAAGAATGGTAAATAATATTTAGTGTGCTTTAAAGGTTGTGTGTGTGTGTGTGTGTGTGTAGTGGGTGATACATTGCTTTGGAAGCCTTTGTGAACTAAAAATACAGGGAGGGAGAGGCCTCATAGAAAAAAAGAAGAGGAAACATGAATCCAATAATACCAACATGGTACAGTACTTCTAAATGAAATCTTCAAGAGTTTTGCAATCAAAACTTTGACTATCAATGAATGAATCTCCCAGTTGTGGTTTCCTCTACGTTAATTCCTTTTTTAAAGTCATAAGAACTTTCCAATTCTGAATAGAAAAATGTGTCTATATTTTGGCAAATCCTTTTCTAAATGAACAGAAATGAAATCTTCATCCCGCTATTATAAACAGGATTTTGCTCGAGAGTCTGGCATTTAGTAACTCGAAAGCATATGAGCCAAAGCCTCACTATGATGACACACCATCTTTAAATATTTTAAAAAATCACCTGCCATTTATTTCTATAATAATGATTTTTTTAAAAAAGAAAGGAAACCAGACGCCAGAAAAGAATGGTGTGACTGTTCAGCACTCTTCACGCAGATGGATTTGCATTCACTTGTAACTCCGAACACATGGCTGGTCACACTTTCAGAAGAATCAAAAGGGATTACAGTAACCTCAGACCCTGACTGAAAAGAGTCATTCCACCCCTACGTTGCAGCGTTTAGCTTCACAGCAGAGCAGATGCCTAATCTAACATCCAGCAGGCCATCTATAATTGAGGCAGTTTTTGCTGCTTCACTCCTTCTGGAAAGGTTGCACAGCTAAGGAGTCCAGATGCATGCCAGGAAATGGCTCCTACCTCTTCAATAGTACTGCCAAAGAAGCATAGTTTTCATATAGTGATGTAAAACTTACATATAGTGGAATAAAGCATAATTACAGATTTTCTCATCTTTTAATAAGTAATCTAAATTCAAATGTTAGTTGCTAGAAGAATAGATAGAAAAGAATCATAGAATCACAGAGTTATAGAATCATAGTCTTCAAAGAAACCAAAAGGGCCATCCAGCCCAATCCCCTGCCATGCAGGAATATGGAAATCTCATAATCATTGGGATTTCCCTATTCAATATTTTTTTTAAAAAAAATGGTTCCATGTTTCTACTCTGTATTTTATTGCATGAAGCTGCCATCCCATGGCATTCATGTGTTTGGAGAAAGAGGTAACTTACTGGAATGACAACCCCCACCCCCAAATTTCTGTCTAATATTCCCACTCCAACTACTTACCATTTCATGGTCCCATGTTCATACTGTAAAGGATGTTCTGCTGCTCTGTTTCTTTTAAAAGTATATTTAAAACAACTGTGCAAGTCCAGCAAAATGTATTTTTTAAAAAAATCACAGTGATGGGAAACAAGTGAAAGTGAAAGAGCAGGATAATTCTATCCTCTCACATCACTTCCATGCTAGAATGCTAGCAGAGAAATGGATCAAGGTTCACCAGGTTAAGTGACAGGACCGTGATATGATCAAAGATTATTGATGGGTTTCCCTGTGAATAATAGAGGATGGATTTGTCACGGGGAGGTGGCAGAACAGCAACAAAACATCACCACTGTTGATGGTCCTACTGCCACCTTTTGTGTGATAAAGTCCTTTAACTAATAGATTTCAGGTGCTGCCCAAAATAAAAAAAAAACAAATAAATCATAGAATCATAGAATCATAGAATCATAGAATCAAAGAGTTGGAAGAGACCTCATGGACCATCCAGTCCACCCCCTGCCAAGAAGCAGGAATATTGCATTCAAATCACTCCTCTGTTTAAAAGCTTCCAAAGAAGGAGCCTCCACCACACTCCGGGGCAGAGAACAACTTGAACAATATTGAACAACTGATGATATATTTCTAATTTTTAGTCTTTCTGGTTTCTACTGAGCCAATAGTACTAATAGTACCAATAATAATAATAATAATAATAATAATAATAATAATAATAATCATAATAATCCCTCCCAGTATAGATTTCGTTTCTTTCAGTTCCCACCTGTATTTCTAGCTCATCCTTTGTTGGCATCCCAGATGGGAATCTTATGCATTTTGTTATGCATGTACACATTTTTTTTCCTCACTCGTCCTAACACACATTTTTTTACACATTTCATCAAACTCTAAAGCAGGGGTCCTCGAACTTTCTAAACAGAGGGCCAGGTCACAGTCCCTCAAATGGCTGGAGGGCCAGATTATAATTTGAAGAAAAAAAAACACGAATGAATTCCTATGCACACTGCACATATCTTATTTGTAGTGCAAAAAAAACCACTTAAAAACAATACAATAATTAAAATGAAGAACAATTTTAACAAATATAAACTTATTAGTTTTTTTCAATGGGGAGTGCGGGCCTGCTTTTGGCTGATGAGATAGGATTGTTGTTGTTGTGTGCTTTCGAGTAGTTTCAGACTGAGGTTGACCCTGAACGAGGGCCAGGTAAATGACCTTGGAGGGCCGTATCCTGCCCTCAGGCCTTAGTTTGAGGACCCCTACTCTAAAGCATACTTGTGTGTTTTTTTTTATTTTTCATCATTCGCATTTTTAAATGTGTGCATGATTTAACTCAAATGAACTACAATATTTTCTTGTAATTGTGCAATGACTGGGAATGGCAGGCTTTGTTTTGGACTGAGTTTCAAAAATTGCAAAATGGATAATCTCAGTGAGACTCACAACCAATTTCTACTCCTAGCTGCTGAGGAAAGAGGTAGTGGACTCCATTTTAAAGGGTTTGTTGTTCATTTGTTCAGTCACTTCCAACTCTTTGTGACCTCATGCATGCTGACCACAGAGTCTTTCTGGAAGACTTATAGGTTCCTGGAGATAACATCTCAATCAAAGCTGTGAATAATCATTCACAAATCTCAACTCTACAAATATGGAGGGCCAAATGTATTTAACTTCGTTAGGTTTGGTGCGGGACAATAGAAAATAAACCAACAACTTCAATAGCAACAGCCTCAACAATTGCTGTAGTACACTGAACATCTTATTTTGTGAAACACACCTTCTCAATGCATTTCCCCTCATCTTCTTCAATCAGATGTTTAGTTATTTGTCATTCAGAGAAACCCAGTTGGCTATGAGGACTCAGTAGGCTAGTGATAAAATTTCATAGCAGGTCTTTTGCAATGTTTATTTAAATCTATTGTATAAATTGCTGGGGGTGTTGGTGCCCACACGTCTGTTTTTAAAGTGAATGATTCCCTTCTCTGCCATATGGTTTTATGATTGAAGAGCATTTTGGATAAGACCCAATGCCATTGGTGGCTTGCCAAAACAGGAGCACAAATGAGAGCGGTACTGAGAATGCATTTTGTTCTCTGGAAGCCTCTGACCAAACTAAGTCTTATTGTGCACATCCATATATAAAGTTGAATCAAAACCACAAAAATTTTACCTTCCCTGACTTTCCTTCATTAGAACAAAAGTTTGGGCTGTTTTATTTATTTGATTTTACAGCTCTGAGTCAGGAATGGGAACATCTGGTGCCTAGGAGGTTGTCGGACTGGAACTTCCCTCATCCTATCTAGCATAGCCAAGAGTGAGGCATGCTAGGAACTGCAGTGCATCAATAACAGCTGGAAGGCCACATGTTCTTCATCCCTGACCTATTGATGGATAAACCCTACTGGACCTAATTTGAAATAGGATATTGCCCCCCCCCAACCACCGAAATAACGAGACCACATGACAATATGGGATAAATATGGGCAATGTTTATTAATGTTACCTATTTAACTTTTCTGTGACCTGCAAACCAATTCTTAAGGGGTATGAACTTGGTGTGGAATAAGCTGAGGCAGTGACCATCCAAGAGCTACTCCTCAGCTAACTTGGGCGAAACACCTGGGTTCCTGGATGTAATCAAATTGTACTGTTTCTAGGGTGACCGCTCAGGGAAATGTAATAGAGAATTCTGCCCCAAGTTCAGAGGATTTATCGGGGCCAGAACTCTACCTGCTCCAAGGCCATTTCCTTTCAACTTCACATTGGTTGTTTAAATCGCAGGTGAGGGTTTCTATGAGGAAACAGTGTAGGGTAGGTGAAAAAGATCCCTAGAACACCCAGAGGTGACCCAACAAGTACACCGTTAGTTGGTGGAATTATAGCACTAAATCCATGATGTAGATTTTAGGTGGGTTTTGGATTGGTTTAGTCATTGTCTAGAGTCCCTGAACAAAGAAAAAGTTCTTGGAGTCCTCGTGGACAACAAGTTAAACATGAGCCAACAATGTGATGTGGCGGCAAAAAAAGCCAATGGGATTTTGGCCTGCATCAATAGGAGCATAGTGTCTAGGTCCAGGGAAGAATGCTACCCCTCTATTCTGCTTTGGTTAGACCACACCTGGAATATTGTGTCCAATTCTGGGCACCACAATTCAAGAGAGATATTGACAAGCTGGAATGTGTCCAGAGGAGGGCGACTAAAATGATCAAGGGTCTGGAGAACAAGCCCTATGAGGAGTGGTTTAAGGAGCTGGGCATGTTTAGCCTGAAGAAGAGAAGGCTGAGAGGAGATATGATAGCCATGTATAAATATGTGAGAGGAAGCCACAGGGAGGAGGGAGCAAGCTTGTTTTCTGCTTCCCTGGAGACTAGGACGCGGAACAATGGCTTCAAACTACAAGAGAGGAGATTCCATCTGAACATGAGGAAGAACTTCCTGACTGTGAGAGCCGTTCAGCAGTGGAACTCTCTGCCCCGGAGTGTGGTGGAGGCTCCTTCTTTGGAAGCTTTAAACAGAGGCTGGATGGCCATCTGTCAGGGGTGCTTTGAATGCAATATTCCTGCTTCTTGGCAGGGGGTTGGACTGGATGGCCCATGAGGTCTCTTCCAACTCTTTGATTCTATGATTCTATGAAAGACTTGCTACTAGGAGGTCATTTTTAAGAAAGTGAAATGTCATTTAACCGACTTCATTCTTTGATAATCAATCATAACACAGACATAACAATTAATATTGACAAAGGATGTTTGTGGTATTCACAAATCAGAGTTGAAAAGGTTGGAAACTACTTCCAGATACCCCTCCAACAGTGGAATCTTGTTTGGTCCAAACCTAGAGGCTAGAATATATACATCAAAATCAATATACATGTAGTCATCTAGAGCAGGGGTGGCAAGGAAGGGATCATTGGTTGCAGGTAAGCCAAAGAGACATGCTGTGACTCCCATTGAATCCTATTAAAAATAATAGAACATGTCTCTATAGCTCAATGGGATTAGGATACATTTTGCCATGTATCTTTGGCCTTACCTGGGCCATTTTAGGAACTAGAGTGTCTTCCTGTTGTTAACAAAGCTCTCTCTTGGGTCTAAACTACTCCATGTCTCCCTACCCACCCCCCAAACATGATGAAAATACTTTCAGTCCTTAGTGGGCATATGGAGTCATTTGTGGCCAAAAATGATCCTCTTATAAAGGATATGGAGAAGGTCTCCTGGAGGACAAATGTACCACCCTAGCCTCCCACAGCTTCCCTTTTCTGATGTAGGCTTCATCTACAGTGGAGAATGAATGGAGTTTGACACCACTTCAAGGCTCTGGAATCCTGGTAGTTGTCGTTTGGTGAGGCACTAGCATTATTTCTCAGAGAAAGCTAAAGACCTTGTAAAACTGCAACTCTCAGGATTCTATAGCATTGAGGAAAAGTGATATCAGATTGTTTTAATTCTGGTATCACTTTGTGTAGATGCCCTCTTAGAGGCCTTCCCACCTAAGACATGCAAATGAGTTGTGGTGAAATTGTGGGCATGGCCTGTTTTCACTTCAGAAAGGTAAGATGGCTTTCACACAACCTTTTTTCCTAGTTTGTCCCTTCACACAAGTAATACATGATGAAAGTCAAGGTGAACTATCCTCAGAATGAGAAGCTTCCACCCAAAAGAAAATCAATTTAATTAAGTTTTAATATTTAACTATTTTTTTAATATTAGCAGATGTAAAGGTCCCGAAGATTTTATATTGGAACTTGTGAGTCAAAATCAAATCAGGTATTTGAGCATCCCTTGTAATAAAACTTTTCCAATAAATTGTTTGGCATATTTATATTAGCCTCTTGTGTTTATCTACAAGATGACTTTATACGCCCTGAGGCTGGGATCCTTGCCTAATCCCATGTTGTTATGATTTGTTTGGTTTTTTATCTCTTTCTCAGAAGATTTATACCCTGAAACTCCTTCAGTGGCACTAACAAAGATTTGATAACGCTAGCGATAAACTGGGTAGGCTGCTAAGTTTCTTATAAAACTTCATTACAGATGAAATTAATCATGGCGGGTTTTAATGCGTGGAGAAGATGGCCACATCTGTTTGATAGGCTGTGCTCAAAGACCTTAGACAAGCTTTATATCATCCTAGTTTATATGATAATAAAAAAAATTATAGCAAAAGACCAAGGTCATATCATAACATGCGAGCAACAGCAAGGTTTTCTGGGAATATTTATCTCCCTAGAACGCTTACCTCAGCTATATGACACAATACTTTTTTTAATGGTGAAATGTTGTGGGCACTCCCCCAAGCAATTGATTCTTTATTCATATCTCTGAAACAGTTCCATTCATTGGGACTGGAGAATGCATGGCCTTCCAGATATTTTTGCATCCCAGCTCACATTATCCCTAATCCCTGACTAGGGATAATGGGATGGCCCAACAATATTTGAGATTACGAGTGAGTCAACAATATTTTGAGATTCATACATTCCCCATTCTATTCCCCATTCCTGGCTATGGACAGATGTTGAAGCAGAGATCAGGCAGAGTGACTTCTCAGTTGATATCTCTTGCCAGATTATTCATAATAAGCATGGTACTAATTCCTGTACAATCTGAGGTCAGTACCCTGAGTGGAGGTACTTTTAGAACAGGGCTGGGTCAAACCAAGTTGAGGGTGCATCTAAACCTACCAGAAAATTCAGTGCAAGGGCTCCAGAGCCACTCCAATGAAGTATGAGAGTGTCCCTGAAACCCTTTGGTCATCCATACTGGGGCCACTACCACTGCATCAATACTAGCAAGCAGCTTGCTGATAATATTTCATTTCTGATCATGTGGCTCAGCACTAAAATTAACATTACCCCAAAGGTGATTTCCCTGAAAACCTCTGTGAATGAGCTGCTTGGTGCCAGCAAAACAACAATGGGGCCATTGGCAGTGTGGACATTGGATTGGGCTGAATCTGGTTTCATCCAGAAGTCCGCACATCTGAAACTGAGGGGTCACTTTGGAGCTTCCAGGATGCCCCAGTATAAATCCCATGTTATCTTGATGTAGATGAACAGGTGGATGCTATGATTATGCTGCAAATCCAGCCATGTATCATATGGACTCCATGCACTTTATTTAGGCCATGTAGACAATCATGTTCTAAGATGGATCCCAAGTCTGTTCAGTATACAGATTGAATAGATTGGAATTCTTCAGCATACTTGATCACTCAATCTCTTCTGGAGCATAGTTTAATTTCCCCAACACGTGTTTCTGAAAAATATATGTTATTTTCCTTTTACATGCTTAAAATAGCATACAGGATTTTTAGAATTGTCTGAGTATTCATTTATTCATACATATGGCTGAAATCCTACATCATACTCACATAGTGTAAATTTTCTTATATGGTAGCTGCATTATATATATTAGCCTCCTTAAGTCCCATGGGGAGGAAGGTGGGGTATAAATAAATATAATAGTAATAATAATAATAAAACTCTGGCACAAGCCAGTAAAGGTGGTCTCAGTGGTAATCAGCACACTGGATGAGGAGCCTAAAGACCTTGGCCAGCACTTGAAAACAATCAATGCTGATAAAATTATCATCTGTCAACTGCAAAAGGCCACCCTACTTGGATCTGCATGCATTATTCGGTGATGCATTACATAGTCCCAGACACTTGGGAGGTGTCCAACGTGTGATCCAATACAAAAGCCAGCATAGTGATCTTGTTTGCTGTGTACTAATCTTGTTGTGTATCAAATAATAATAATAATAATAATAATAATAATTATTATTATTATTATTATTTATTTATTTATTTACAACATTTATACCCCGCCCTTCTCAACCCCACATACAACAGCCAGCAGAGTGATCTTGTTTGTTGTGGACTCATCTTGTTGTGTTTCAAATAATAATAATAATAATAATAATAATAATAATAATAATAATAAATCTTTTATTGAATGCCACTATTGTATGACCAAACTGTTATCTGTCAACATGGCTGCTTATTATCCCATTGTCTGATGGGGAATACACTGTAGGTGTTTCCACAATCCCAGTAAATCAAGTAGCATATAAAGGCATCAACTACAAATGTGCAACTACATGTGTAATGGTTCCATCTGTAGACTTGAGCAACACGTGTAAATCGAATGTGTCATTTGCATTATACCTAAAGAACAGCCACACTTGCATATGCATCTCACACCAATGGGAGGTCTCCTTTATATATGCAAGAGATATATATTACTGATTGCCATTCCATACCCAAACCCTAACAAAGATGGTTAGACTGCTCCAAAATGATATAGCACCAGCATGGGCAAACTTTTTTTTTTGCCTTGGTGCTGCATTGTGGGTCCAGCCAGGAGAACCAGGCCAAGCCAGGAGGGAGTGGACTGTTTGCACACTGGGTGGGGTGGGCCCATGAGGGGTAGGGCCCAGGAGAGGATGGAGCCAGGAGGGGACAGGGCAGGGCCTAGGTCATCCCCAGGTTGTCCTCACAGCATAAGGATGGGGCTGCTTGCCCCATCCTTATGCCGAGAGGAAGGTGGGACATGAGGCAACTGCTCTGATCCTCCTCCCCTGATCCTTGGGCTGTCCTCTTGACATTATGCCAGGAGGAAAGTGAACAGATGGTGGCTGAGAGTGCTCCAGAGGGCTCTCAGCTGCCACATGCCTTCTTTGAGCTGTTTTCCCAGCATAAGAATGGGGCCACTCACACTGTCTTTATGCCGGGAGGATGGTGAGACACGCGGTGGCTGAGAATGCTCCAGATGGCTCTCGGCTGCTACAGGCTGCCTTCTCCTTATGCAGAAAGGACAGAATAAATGGGGAGGGCCTGAGGTAAGCACTCCGGGGGCTGCATCTGGCACCTGGGCCTTAGTTTGTCTATGCCTGATGTAGCAGGTTGATGTTTCCAGATTTCCCCTCCAGCAATCCCATTGTATTAAAGGAAATAGCTATGGCACCGGTATCCAGTTGGACAGTGGGTTAGAATGGTCTCTAGACTGCCTCCCAAACCATGGGATACTCTGGAGTTTTCAGCAATATCCAGAACAGTGGTTCTCAACGTGCATGTTCCCAGATGTTTTGGCCTTCAACTCCCAGAAATCTGAACAGCTGGTAAACTGGCTGGGATTTCTGGGAGTTGTAGGCCAAAACACTTTGGGACCCACAGGTTGAGAACCATTGCACCAGAGGGTCATTCCACTGTGCCCAAAGCAGGAGAAAGTCAGTTTAAAGCAACAAACAAAACAAAAATGGAATACTTGGCAGAAGCTGCTCTGCATCATGATGCAACCAGCCTCCCATTTGGAGTGTGTCTGGTTTTGTTTTGGGGGTTCTTTTTGCAAGTTTAGACAAACTTGCAAAAAAAAAAAACAGGAATAGGAGCTTTTGTCTCTATAGAGATACATGTACAGGGTGTGTTGGTGAAGTTATCATTACCGAGTCTAAAAGTATCTCCATTTATTGTGTCTAAAATATATTATACTATCTTCTTTTTGCTTTTGTTCAAAGGTTTAACCAAAATGTCCTTATTCCTAATGAGACCTATGCCAAGACCTTCTTGGATTTGCTCTCGTTAATTTCAGATTTTCACAACAACACAGACTATGATTGAGCATCTTGACATTTATAAAATAAAATAAAATAAAATAAATAAAGAGGTGCTTGTTAAAGGCGCTTCCTCTCAACTTAATTAACGCCAAAAAGGCTTTAGGTGTTCCATCAAGTACATATTCAAACAGCTGTCCTTTGGGCTGGAATGGAAGCAAACGGGAAGTGAGTTTCAATAAAACCAATGGACTATGACTTCTTCCGAACACAACTATAATGAAATGTTACTGCCATAATATCCAGCTAAATAAAGACTGGAGGGATAGCTGGGGCAGCTGTAATACCAGATGCAGGATCAGGGGCTCAGCACAATGCTATTGCTGAGTAAACACCAAGTAGGAGATAATGTTTCTACACCTCCCCAGTTCCCGTGAAATTGGTTTTTTTTTTTGTTATTCTAAGAGCAAAAGCTGATAATCTTCTCAGTGTAAAATGAGTGGCAGTAATTGGTCCATAAACTGGTATCATAAACTACTATTAGTCATTAGACAGAACAGCTTTGGGGATTACATGTTACCCTGATAGGAATGTTGTTATTTGCACAAAATATTCCACCCGCCCTCCCCATAATATTGTGTTTCAGTTAAATAATCAGGGATGGTTGTCTGGGTTATCGTAGAGCTATTAGGCTGTGTTCCTCAGAGACACATTTTTTTTCACAGTTCCATGCTACCAATTAGCCTTTCCATACCCCCATCTCTTTACTCCATTATTACATGCATACTTTACTTTTGTCCTGTCTGGCTTAGGCTGGTACCAGATGCAAGAATATGGGATTTCTGTTGGATAATACTATCACTCCCGCCCATAATGAGTTTTTTCGGTTATGGTTATGTACTGGGTAACAGGCTTAAAACATTTCAGCAATTGGTATTAAACATGAGTGTGAATATGTTCCTAGAGAGTAAACACATATGTGCTGCTTGATAAAGACATAGGGCAGGTAGTACTTCCAACAGGAATGCATGACTCAGTCTGTCTGGTCAATACTAATTTCACATGTAATCATTCATTCTTGTCCTGTTTGTGTCTTGATGTCTGATTTATTTTTAATGCTACATTTCCAGCTATCAGAATACTCTGGAATAAACTGCTCTGGATGTAGCATGGGGAGTCTGCAGCTACCCTTGTGAAAGTCTACAGAGAAGAGAGAAATGTAAGGGATAATTGTATTGTGATCTGTATGTTAGTGAGGAATATAGGAATGAGATAAATTCACATGTAAATGCAGAAAATCATCCCCCCTCCCCCCCCCCTACACACACACATTTTCAAGTTAGTTGACAGCAATATTCCTCAATTCAATTTGAGTTCCTGCATTGGGAGATGTAGCAAAAAGTCTCAGTATGGTGGAACTATGAAAAACCTTTCCCTTTCTTTCTACAGGACTTACCTTCATTATGTGGCCACTTCCATAGCCATGTAGTAATTAGAGCAGAGTGGGGGAAAGCAGAAAAAGCATCTGGCTGTGTAACTTTTATTGCAGAACAACAATGTCTAGTGGTGCTGGAAAGCAGTCTTTATTGAAGATTGGAAAAATATTTGAAAAATGTGTAAAAAATATTTCTGAAGTTAAAAACTGAGAAGAATCCTGAACTAGAATTTCCACTCTTCAGGATTGATTTCACGCAAAATTTACACCTGATTTTGTGTGTGTGTGTGTTTTGTTGTTGATGAAGAAAACAGTAATGTTATTTATTTATTTATTTAGTCATTTTGAGCATTTATACCCCGCCTTTCTCACCCCTGGAGGGGGGCTCAGGGCGGCTTACAACAGGCAACCATTAGCTGCCAAACAAATACATTAAAATATACAGTTACAATTAAAAACAACAATTCAAATAGTTATAAACATTCAATTTAAAAAACTCCACCAGTTCAGAATCACAGTCCAGGTCAGTCCATTGCAGGTCACTTAAAACATTATCTTCCTAGTTGCCACATCTACTACTCAAATGCTTGATTCCATAGCCAGGTTTTAAATTTTTTACAAAAGACCAAGAGGGAGGGGGCAGTCCTGATTTCATTAGGGAGGGAGTTCCACAGTTGAGGAGCTACCATGGAGAAGGCCCTGTCTCTCGTCCCTACCAGTCACACCTGCAAAGGTGGTGGGACCGAGAGCAGACCTCCTAGGATGATCTTAATGTCCTTGGTGGTTCGTAGAGGGAGATACTTCAGACAGGTAAACTGGGCCAGAACCATTTAAAGCTTTATAGACTAAAGCCAGCACTTTGAATTGTGCTCGGTAGTGACCAGTGGAGCTGACATACTAGTGGGGTTGTATGCTCCCTATACCCTGCTTCGGTGAGCAACCTGGCCACCATCTGTTAGACTAACTGAAGCTTCTGAGCAGTCTTCAAAGACAAGTACAGTATGTTGCAGTAATCTATTGGGGATGTAACAAGAGCATGGGTCACATTTATTTTCTCATAAGAAAAATAATATAGCTATCATGAAATATCACACTTTTCACATAAAATGTTGTTTTTTTGTGTAGAGTCAAATAATAAATACTCTTCTACTGAGCAGATTGATGAAATTACTTATTGTATCCTATGAAAATTAGCATAGAATTACATTCAGAACTGGCTTTGCCTTGGTCTAACATTTACTAGGTCACTAGGATGGAGGAAATTTGGACCTGACTTAGACTTTATAATTTCTAAATTGGAAAGTTTGGTCACACAACAGAAGAGTCCCTTCCAACCCCTTGCATCTCTTCTGTCTGCCAAGCTGGTGAGTTTATTTCATCCTGTGAAAATAGGAACTGATACCTGATAGGGATCTCTCCATGCAATTACTCTCTTGTATAAATTCATTATGAAATCATCATGTCAATTTAAGTACTTTTAATTGTTTGATGATTTACAGCGATAAGTACTAAGATATTGTAATTGGATGCGGAGGACATGTTGAAAACAGTCCCCAGAGTTGGTTGCTTAAAGATGAACTCTCATGTTTGATTCAAAATGTAATAAAGTCCATTTGTCATTTTAGTGTCCTTCTCAGAGCTCCTCATATGAACTGCTATACAAGATTTGACCAGTTACAAAAATGTCTTTGTTTATAAACAGAGTGGTTTTGATCTTTTATCACGTTTATATCTTCTGGGATGGATACATGCATATGTTTATTTTTCTATAATATTAGATATTCTGATTAAATATTTAAACAAAAACTCTGATGGCAAGAGTTGTACAAAAGTTGAATGGACTGCCTCACAATTTTACGATTTTGAAACAAAAGTTAGATGGCAGCCCCGGTTCGTGAATCTGGATTTGAGTATTGATTGGGGTAGAGTTTTAATGCTAATGTTTTATACTTTTGTGTCTACTTACTTTGTTTTTAACTGAACAACTGCTCCATTTGATTATGTTCTTATTATAATTGTGCCTTAGTTTGATGGATTGTTTGTTTATTGTCTTATGGACATTTGGTCCAATGTAAGCCTCCCCGAGTCCCTTCGGGGTTATAAGAATAAAGTTATAATCATCATCATCATCATCATCATCATCATCATCATCATCATCATCATCATCTACACATATACCATAAATCAGGGTACACATATAGATGGTCCTGAACCCAGGACCAAACTGAAACACTGCTGCTTCAGATTGGTTCTGGGTTCAACAAAGCTCTTTTCATGCTCTACTCCTGAACCACATCACTGGAGTCTAGACCATCTATGACCATCCTTTCCTGGACTGTCATTTCTATCCATCTCCTAAGAGCTCCCAACCATTGCCAGGTGCCTTTGTGATATCAGTAAAGGTACCTGCATGTTCAGTGAAAAGGAGGAGGGTAGGGAAAATAGGGTGGCAGTTTATGGCCATGTAGACAGTGTACTAGTTCAAATCACAGCTAGTCCAACCGTCTGTACTATCCCAGAGTTTGGACATACTACATAGCATTTCCTAACTTCTCCCAATGCAGTGTAATACCACGTTAAACAGTTTTGCCCCACGCCGCAAACTGGAAGTCACTGGATACCATCTGGACATTCAGGAACAACCTCTAATTGAAAATGGGATATACAGTCAGTGTAGACAAGGCCTAGATGGCCCTTAGGATCCTTTCATTCTCTGTGATCCTCTAAATCTTTGCCTTAGTGGACATAAGTTGTTCATTCACTCTGCTCTGATGCTAAATGAGATGCACATTTAGATATGTTTCCAAATTTGCATCAACATTCCCATTCACTTTAAAATGTATGGCTAACTTTGAAGTGGGACACAGAATACATTTACAGAAGAGCCTCTCGGTTAAATGACAGATTTTTTATTTACACTGAGCCTCAAGACAATTCAGGCCACCATGAGTTAAAAGCAAAGCACTGTTTGTTGCAAAATCACATGATGTGGCTTTGGGGAATTCAAGGCATTATCTCAAAGCCAAGATGAATCAATATGAGAGAATGTTGGTTTAAACGCTAAGTTCACTAAGTAAAAGAACAATGAAAAATATAAACCACATTTAGCATTCTTTGTGCTCATTCTTATTGTACATTAAAAGTTTGGAAAAGGTCTTCAAAATTAGGAAAGGTGTCCTTGTTATTAAAGACATCAAAGAGATGATCATTGGGTCTCAACTTCTTACGAGTTACCTAGAAAAGTATGACCTAAGAAACTCATCATTTCTCTGAAGCTCGCAGATATCATTTTCACTACAGTTTATCTTTGAGATAAGCTGACATTTTGTGAGTGTGATGATTTGAGATGTACATAGATCATGAAAAAGCTAGGTTATAACACCCAGAAATGCCCATGTAATATGTCCAAAAGAATAGATTCTATCCTAGATTTAGGCTTATACTTGCATGACTTATGCAAGTGGAAGTTCTCTTAAAGCAGTGATTCTCAACCTGTGGGTCCCCAGGTGATTTGGTCCACAACACCCAGAAATCTCAGCCAGTTTACCCGCTGTTAGGATTCCTCAGAGTTAAAGGTCAAAACATCTGGGGACCCAAACTGAAAACCACTGTCTTAAAAAATGGTTGCATATTTTTGCCCAGTGTGAAAATCTCTACTCTGCAAAATGTTGTGAAAGCAGAGTTGCACATGTGATGCCATTTTGAAGGTCACATTGTCTTTTGGATAACCCAGGAGAGAAAGCAAAATTTTTGCCACTTCTCTCTGTAATCTCATCCTAAATCTTTGCTCAGTAGATTGTGTAAGAAGTCTGCTTCTCGTTAGACATTCTCAGAGCTGAGCCTTATTGAAATCTGGGGTGTCCAACATAAAAATATTTTCTATTGGGATGAATTCACAGCCTTTTTCTTGGGTGCCTTCAAGCAATTTCAGCCTTCTGGTGACTTTAAGGTAAATCTTTCATGGGAGTTTTTCAACAAGATTTGTTCCGAGGGTGGTTGTCATTGCCTTTCTCTCAAAGTGTGTGACTTGTTTATGGTAT
Organism: Anolis sagrei ordinatus; assembly: GCF_025583915.1. NCBI lineage: Eukaryota > Metazoa > Chordata > Lepidosauria > Squamata > Anolidae > Anolis > Anolis sagrei. The sequence goes on along the minus strand of NW_026844366.1, from coordinate 19,855,734 downwards.
CCAATGAATTTCCATGGCTCGGCGGTGATTTTAACCTTTGTTTTTCAGATACCACATTAACTTTCTGCCAAACTCTATAAATGACATATCTGCTTTGCTGAAACAACACAACACTCTTCTACTGGATCTGTTAAAATCACTGGAGAACCTCATGCATTGCAATCTTAAAAGCCAGGATGAAAGAAAAATAAATTATAAATGATTTTTAAAAAATAGTTTAAGGTCAAAAGGCTTCTCTCGAACAAGCAAGAAGTACGTAAATCCTTTGAAATCTATGTGTTGTGTATTCGCACATAAGCCTTCTTTATGATAAAGCAAGAGGTATCAGTGGGCATTTTCTTTACTGCTTGTATGTCAATCAAACAGTGCCTTCTGAGTACTCTGCAACTCTCACTGAGACCCAAATGGGCATTATTTAAAAAAGCCATTTTTTTAATCCCTCCCCCCCCCCCCCCCCAGTTACAGTCCTACAGAGAGAGAGAGAGAATGAGAGACAGAGAGAGACAGAGAGAGACAGAGCAGAACAGCACAAGGAAATGTTGGGAATTACCTTGTTGCCAGCATACAAATGCATCCAGATAGTGCTCTGGGAAACCCTGATCAGAATAGCTAGCCTGATGAACTCCAGTAAATCAAAGGTTATCCACTTTCTTTCTGAATTCCATCAGGTCGATGGGCTGAATTGCCAATACTAAAAATCACTATACAGTCTGTTCTTATTCTTTCTTTGTTGTTTCCTCAGTGCTACATAGGAAGATCACTGTTTCTTCAATGTTCATAATTCTTTTCCAGAAATTTAAAGAGGTTGCAATATTTTCTTTTTTGTCTTTTTATCTTAAAAATTCAGGGTGGACGGTGGAGAGAGGAAGGAAAAAATGAAGTGGGGAGGGAGAAAGAGCATTTGTTTCATTTCAAGGACATACCCTTTCACTTCCAGCCAATTATGGGATCAGATCTGGAAGACATTGGACCTTTGGTGTCCTCCTCATTAGCAAAGTAATAATAAAGCACCTTTCTTATATAAGGTTTTCTTTAGTCTCTCTCTCTCACTCACTCTGGTATAGAGGCCCTCAGATAAAGACAAAGCCATTTTCAGCACTTCATGTAATTATCACTGTATTTAATGAAATTATGCAGATTGCTTGAAGAGCTTCAATATCAATTTACTGTCCTTTATGATGGAGAGTCTATGGAGATCAGGGCAGAGGGAGGGTGGAGATTGGTGTGTGGGCATAAGGAAGAATTTTATTTTGCTTCCTTTTTGTTAAGACTCATCAAAATGCAGAAAATCCTTCAAGTTCAGGGGAGAAGGAGCCTGCATGCAAAATATTGGAACATTTGGGGGGGAATCATTTTTCAGAACTTACAGATTGTGAATCCCGATGAAGAGAGTTAAGTGTTTAGCCCTTGCTTAAACATTTTTCAAAAAAACCAAAATTAATGTAATGAAGGTGGATACAATATATGGTGGATAGCATCTCACAATCTGATTAAAACAAAAGATGGAAATGAGAATACAGGTCATATGTGAATAAAGGCAGGCCAGTCAAAATGAGAGTTTTTCATATGCACCATGACTGCTGGCACCTGGGAACCTAATGTCAGAGGAAATTGCTCCTTTTAGACACGGTGGACAGTAGTACACACTATGAGCAGTGGTGCCATGGCTGATGCGTCAAGCCTCCTGCTGAGGTCTGATGCCTGTTAGACAGGCTGGCACTGACTCATTGTGACATGTGGGATCTAACTGTGGTAATATAACAGAGCACCACTTACAACGCATAATCAGGAAAAAAAATGTAGCCCTGAGCCAAAGATTACGGAGCAGTTCTGAAATGTCTTTTTTTCTTTCTCCCTCCTTTCTCCTTCCTTTCTCTCCCCCCTCCCTTTGAAAAATATTGACCAAGATGCTACATAAATTGATGGAGTATGTTTTTACATTCACAGAGATTTTTAAAAAAGAAATTATTATCATACTTAGTTTAAGTACATAAAACAACATTAAAGTAATGCAAAAAAGAAGAAAAAACTTAACAAATGTCACAGCCTATAAAATTGCATCGATATATATTAGGCTTCTTGTGCAATATGTGTAAACTGTGATATGTTTCAGTGTCCTGGATTTCAATGAGGATCCTGATCCATTTTTCAGGAGCCTCCTGAATTTCAGGAGGACAGAAATCTGTTTTTGATCTGGGAAGCCAAAAGATTCATTTTCTATCCAGCTCATTATGGGGGAGGGGACTTCCCAGGCTCCCCTTCCCATCATTTTAGGCAACATTTGTTTTTATATCCTTCATTAATTCACAATAAAATGTGGCAAGTTCTTGGTGGTATGGGGATACTAAGTCACCTTGTCTGTCTCCTGAGGAATCTGTATAACGACCAAGTAGCAGCAGTAAGAACAGACCACAGAAAAACCGACTGGTTCAAGATTGGAAAAGAAGTATGGAAGGGCTCTCACCTGACCTATTCAACTTGTATGAAGAACAAATCATGCAATGTGCGGGGCTTGACAAATCCAAGGCTGGAGTTTAAATTGCTGAAAGAAACATTAACAACCTTAGATATGCAGATGATACCGCTTTGATGGCCAAAAGCAAGGAGGAGCTGAGGAGATGAGAAGTCTTCTAACCATGGTGAAAGAAGAAAGTACAAAAGATGGATAGCAGTTAAACATAAAAAACCCCAAGATTATGGCAACCAGACTGGGAGAAACGTCAGGAGAGAATGCTTCTTGAACACAACCATACAGCCTGGAAAACTCACAGCAACCCAGAAATTCCAGCCATGAAAGCCATCAACAACACATTCTTTTACTCAATTTTAATTAATGTTTTAAAGGGAACTTTGGGATTCATAGTGAGTAAATGGCAGCGTATTAAATAAATAAATATAAATAGATGAGACAGAGAGAGAGAGAGAGAGATGATAGTGTCATCTAATGTTTTGCTACAAACACTTGTCTTAGTCCATGTCATCAGAAAAGTACTACACTCTTCCTTATGGCATGGCTAGCCTTGTGTTTGTAGGTGCCATCTTTCACCTTTCACTAAATCATCTTCATTCCTCCCTTTAATTTATACTTTCCATCACTAAACTCTTTCTAGAGTGTTGTTGAAAGCCTTGCCTTCTACAAAAATTAGTTTCTGACATTTCCCTTGGTATCTGGCCTTCGAATGCTGTCAGAATAATGTTCAAAGACTGGTGTTATCATCTTTCTTTGCATTGCTGAACATTCAGATAAAGGAATCAAAATTCACGTTTGCTCCAGTAATGAAAGAAATGTGTGCAGCACTTTCAAGAGCATCAGAAAAGCCACACTGGACCCAAAGGCCTATATATTTGGTGAGTCTTTTCTACTGTGGCAAAATAAATGCCTATGGCCAATAAAGAGGAGAAGATGCAATCATGCCCTCCCTGTGGTTTGAATATTCCTGCCAAGATCATACATTGGTGATTGTGTATCCTAAATCTTCATATGCAGACTTATGTATTAATTGTGCTATACAATTATACAAGTCTTGTATTGAATGGCATCATCACATAAATGAACCAAGAAACTATAAGTAAAACCAGTTATGCATGCACACTAATACCCATATGCATTGTGCCTCTATACACAAAGCATATCCATGTTCAATGATCCTGCATGAGAAACTCCACTTCCAATATTTTCAACTGAGTGTGAATCTTGTGTATTAGATAAAACTTCCCTACAGTTTCTATAGGTGAACAGACATGTGGGTTTTGGCCTGAACTTTCCATCAAAAAATTATATTGAGCGCAATAATTTGTTTTGTAAAAAATTCACAAAAAAATCACTCATAGAGTGCATCTGCACTGTAGAATTAAAGCAATTTGGCACTACTTTGGGGTTTGTAGTTTGATGAGGCACCATCACCCTTTAGCAGACAGGTCTAAAGACCTTGTCAAACTATAACTCCCATGATTCAATAGCATTGAGCCATGCCAGTTAAAATACTATCAAACGTTAGACTAATAGTATTTTAACTATTTTAACGCTGGGCGGAGGATAACATGTACCTGTTGCAACAGCTGTGAAGGCGGAAGAAGGCTGCAACCGATTGAGAAGCCACGGTCATCATGTTAAACTTTGCCACCAGTAGAACCTCACTCTGTGAAGACTGTGTGTTGATCAGTTGTGCACTGAACTCCACACATTAAAAAACTCACGCACAGGCATCTTCCAAGGGAAAAAAACCCAAACCAACAAAAGTCTTATGGCGATCAGCAAGTGGCAATGGGGGCAGGACTGTGAAATCTGGAAGCCCCTAGTCACAGACTGGCACATGGGCGGTGGGTACGGACTCAGTCGTTCTACCTCAAGGTGCAATGCAGTTGAGTAGTTCAGCAGCTGTATCCATGACTGAGCAGCCCTTCTGAGGATCCACTCTGCTCACTCCACAAAGGGAAGGGCTAGAAAAGGTGCCCTAAACATAGTCTGCCTCTCTTATTGACTGGACTGCCGTGTCCAGTGGGGTCACCACCCTGCAGCCAAAAAAAAATGAACTTTGGAATATGGAACGTACATACACTGACAGACAGCACTGACAGTGAACACCCTGAACACAGAACTGCCATCATTGCAAGGGATCTAAGACACTTTAACATTGACACAGCAGCACTTCAGGAGACTCGGAGAGCAGGAGAGGGACAGTTGAGGAAGAAAAAGGAGGCTACACCTTCTTCTGGAAGGGACTGCCTGAAGAAGACCGAAGAACTGTACTACTGTATGTCATACATAAGGTTCCAGCTAAGGTTCCTTTGGTATAGTAGGAGAAATGCCTCCTTCTCAGTATGTCCACAGCTAGCTGAAAATGCAACAACTCACTTCTCTTTTCTCTTGAAAATGGAGTAACAATAGCTCAAGCTTTCTGTCGTGTGATTCTGTGAAGAAATTAGTATGTTCCAAAAGCAAGGCTGTATCCAATTGATCTCCACTAAGGAAAGATTTACCTGAAGATTTATTGCTGCTTTCTGCTTTCGCCTTCCCTTGGGAATGCTCACAAATGATGCCGCAATCATGTTCCAGGAACACTGTACTTAAACATACTTCACTGACTACTTGCTATGCAGTCTCTCTTTTTTTAACTTCCTGAAGGAGGGAGGTGGAGAGAGATCTAGTTCGTTGGGTAAAAACCACACCACTATTCTTATGACAGATTTCCCACAGAGAGAGGTTAATGGAAAAGGCTTAGTAATAATGTGGTGTTTTTTTATTTCCTCTGTTTTTAAGAAAGCAAGAGGTATTATTTGTTTTAAAAGATGCCATAAATTTGAGACAGATCCATTTTGGTGGGAAGGGGTCAAAGAAAGCAATGACATCTCACCAAATTTCAAATGAGATATTTGGAGAATAAAGTTATGATGTAATGCAGTTGAAGACTAGTCAGACCACCAGATGTATCAACATGTTCATTGACAGCATCTAGTTCTCTTTTTAGTTAGGTGTTCTTTAAGTTACTGGAATGACAATATTAATTATTTATGAGAAATTCTCCCACATCATAAAAGGAGGAAGGGAGGGCAAGAGGAAAAAGGAGGAATGTCTCAGCACCTTTAAGATTAACTGGTAGGCACGTGCATTCGGACCAAAAGGCATGCCTTTTTCAGGTCCGTTTTCACCTGATCCCCCATTTTGTGTACCAGAAAGTTACCCAAGAGGGGAGGGGTGTTTCCATTTCATTTGGCAGAAATTTGGTCCATTGACTACAATGAGAATACTTTAAAGGCTTAATCCTCAGCTATTTTAAGGCCTATCTGCATGAAACCTGCTTCAGCTGTAGACCCCATTTACTGCAGGCCTGACAAGTTTCAAAACAATTCACTAATCTATTGATTTTTTTAAGAATTGTTTTAAGTTTTAACCATAACATTTTTAAAATAAGCTATACCACAAGAGAGGTTTCTGGGGATAATTGTCGCTGGTTGTGTCCATTCTCAGCCAATCAGAGCATGGACACCACCAGACTTTTTATTGGCTGCAAGACACACACAGAGAGAAACTTCAACTCCCATCATGTTCTGAGAGGAACATTTCAATGGCCACGCTATGCTAGTGCCACTGGGAAAGTGAGTTCTCACGGCCCTCTCTGGAAGAGGAGGTAATTTTCTAAGAAAAAAATGGAGGAGGCTTCTTATGCTGGGGAGGGAAAAAGACACCACAGACCCCCCTGCCTCAAATATTTTGTGTACCTAACTATTTCTGAAAATATTGGCTCTCTGAATCTCTTTTGCTGGTCTTCGTCTCTCTCTTCCCCTTTCTGTTTTTGGAAATTAAATGAAAAACACCCTCTGAAAACGACAAATCTTTTAGTTAACAGCAATTTGGGTCCAAGTCTACTAACTGGTTTTTATTATTGCACAGCTATTTTTTTTTAAAGAGAGAGGTAATGTGTTGAAGTTGTTTGACCATTGGACTACTACTCTGGAGACCAGGGATTAAGTCCCTACTCAACCATGGAAACCCACTGGATGATGATATTGAGCAAGTTACACCCTCTCAGGTCCAGAAGCCTCCCCCAAGCAAATCTTCCTAGGAACAGACCCTTCTTGGGAACACAGGAAGTCAGAAATAGCTTGAAGGCACATGATAAGAAATTTCTTAGAAAATTACTATAATGAAAATTGCCAACATCACAATCACATAATACAAATCCCTGCCAGATAGACAAAAGCTCAGGGTTCCATGGAGTTCACTAAGAGTGTATCCTTGCTACATAGTTATAGCTACTCACTGGTGCCACTTTAAGCACAGTGGAGTCCATCCTATGGAATTCCGAGATTTTTAGTTTGGTGAAATGCTTAGAATTATCAGCAAGAGAGCTCTGCATTGGGAAGAGATCTCAAGCAGAAAATTCTATCTGACTGAAGTACTAATCACAGGATTCCAGTAGACAGCACCACAACAGTTAAAGTAGGATTAAATTGCCAGAACTGTGCATGCATAGTGTACATTCTCATTCAGTCACAAAATCCACTGAGTGACCATGGACTGTCCTTTCTCATTCTTGCTTCTCTTTAGCTTGATTTACCTCACGGAGATGTTTTGAAGAAAATGTTATGAGAAGAACCATGGATATTATCTTGAGCTCATTGGAAGAAAGGCAAGATATAAATGTAATGAACAAATATAATGTGCCACTGTGGTAGTAAGGCCAGGAATACTGCTTGCAGCACCAGCTAAAACAGTGGTTCTCAACCTGTGGGTCTCCAGGTGTTTTGGCCTACAACTCCCAGAAAACCCAGCTAGTCTACCAGTTGTTAGGATTTTTGGGAGTTGAAGTCCAAAACCCGGAGGGCGGGGAGGCGGGGTCGCAGTGGTCTATAGAGATTCCATCCCTCTGACCAGGGGCCCCATCCCGCAGTCAACAAATTTTGAATGTGTCCACTTGAGGTTGGGTGACCGGGACAGAATAGGGATTTTGTTAGTGTACCGCCCACCTCGCTGCACTACAGTCTCCTTACCTGAGCTAGCGGGGGTGGTCTCAGGCGTGGCATTGGAATCCCAGCGGCTCCTTGTGCTGGGGGACTTCAATGTCCATGCCGAGGCGGCCCTTTCAGGAGCGGCTCAGGACTTCATGTCTGCCATGGCAACCATGGGGCTGTCCCAACAAGTATCTGGCCCCACTCACAGTGCAGGACATACATTGGACTTGGTTTTCTGCCAGGGATGGGAGGAAGGTGGCGGTGTCGAGGAGTTGACAATCTCTCCGTTGCCATGGACCGACCACTTCCTGGTCAGATTTAGGCTCACTGCGCCTCCTAACCTCTGCAGAGGTGGAGGACCCATTAAATTGGTCCGCCCCAGGAGGCTTATGGATCCGGATGGATTCCTGATGGCTCTTGGGGAGTTTCCCGCCGCCTCGGTAGGTGATCCTGTCGAGGCCCTGGTCACTCTCTGGAATGGGGAGATGACTAGGGCAATTGACACGATCGCTCCGGAACGTCCCCTCTCAAGTAGCCGAGCTAAACCAGCTCCCTGGTTCACCGAGGAGCTGGCAGCGATGAAGCGAAGGAAGAGGGAACTAGAGAGTGTGTGGCGTTCAGATCCGAGTGAGCCAAATCGAACACGGTTTGTGTCCTTTTTAAGGGCATATGCCGCGGCAATAAAAGCCGCAAAGAAGGCCTTCTTTGCGGCCACTATTGCGTCTGCAAAGAACCGTCCGGCTGAGCTGTTCCGAATTGTCAGAGGCCTTTTAAATCCCACCACTCAAGGTGGGAACCCTGACGATTCGACTTCTCGCTGTGAAGCTTTTGCTCAGTTCTTTGCAGACAAAGTCGCTTTGATCCGTTCTGGTCTGGATACCATGTTAATGGCAGTCTCTGAGGATGTAACACGAGCACCTGCTTGTCCAGTTTTGATGGATTCATTTCAATTGGTGAAACCCGAGGATGTGGACAAGATACTTGGAGGAATGAGGCCAACCACATGCATCCTGGACCCCTGCCCATCCTGGCTTCTAAAGGAGGCCAGAGGGGGATTGGCTGAGTGGGTTAAGGTGGTGGTTAATGCTTCCCTTCGGGAAGGCAAGATTCCAGCGAGCTTAAAACAAGCTATAATAAAACCGCTGTTGAAGAAACCATCACTGGACCCCACTAAATTCGACAACTATCGGCCAGTTTCCAATCTCCCCTTCTTGGGCAAAGTCTTGGAACGTGTGGTGGCCTCACAACTCCAGGTATTCTTGGTAGACACGGATTATCTAGACCCGGCACAGTCTGGCTTTAGGCCGGGACATGGTACCGAGACAGCCTTGGTCGCCTTAGTGGATGATCTGCGCCGGGAGCTCGACAGGGGGAGTGTGTCCCTGTTGGTGCTGCTGGACCTCTCAGCGGCCTTCGATACCGTCGACCACGGTATCCTTCTGGGACGCCTCGCAGGGATGGGTCTTGGAGGTACTGTTTTGCAGTGGCTCCGGTCATTCCTGGAGGGTCGATCTCAGAAGGTGTTGTTGGGGGACACCTGTTCAACCCCACAACCATTGTCTTGTGGGGTTCCTCAGGGCTCAATATTGTCTCCCATGTTGTTTAACATCTACATGAAGCCGCTGGGGGAGATCATCCGGACTTTCGGGGTGCGGTGTCATCTGTACACAGATGATGTCCAACTCTGTCACTCCTTCCCACCTACTACTAAGGAGGCTGTTCAGGTCCTGAACCGGTGCTTGGCCGCTGTGACGGTCTGGATGAGGGCGAACAAATTGAAATTGAATCCAGACAAGACAGAGGTACTCCTGGTCAGTCGCAAGGCCGAACAGGGCATAGGGTTACAGCCTGTGTTGGATGGGGCCGCACTCCCCCTGAAGACGCAGGTTCGCAGCTTGGGTGTGACCCTGGACTCATCGCTGAGCCTGGAACCCCAGGTTTCGGCGGTGACCAGGGGAGCATTTGCACAGCTAAAGCTTGTGCGCCAGCTGCGCCCGTACCTTGGGAAGTCTGACTTGGCCACGGTAGTCCACGCTCTGGTTACATCCCGTTTAGACTACTGCAACACTCTCTACGTGGGGTTGCCTTTGAAGACAGCTCGGAAGCTCCAACTAGTCCAACGCTCGGCAGCCATGATTTTAACAGGAGCGGAGCGCAGGGAGCATACAACCCCCCTATTGCGCCAACTCCACTGGCTACCGATCTGCTACCGGGCTGAATTCAAAGTGCTGGCGTTGGCCTTTAAAGCCCTAAACGGTTCCGGCCCAAGCTACCTATCTGACCGCATCTCTGCCTATGAACCCACCAGGAGTTTGAGATCTTCCGGGGAGACCCTGCTCTCGATCCCGCCTGCTTCTCAAGCTCGGCTGGCGGGGACGAGAGATAGGGCCTTCTCGGTGGTGGCTCCTCGGCTGTGGAACGCCCTTCCTACGGACATTAGACTAGCACCATCTCTAATGGTATTCCGCAAAAAGGTGAAGACCTGGATGTTTGTGCAGGCGTTTGAGTAATTTAGTGCAATCTGGTAATGGAACATAGGAATGGAACAATGGACGACGAATCTGGACTACGCTTGGATGATGAGAAGATTGGGTACGGTTGTTTTTTGTAATTATTGTGCATTGTAATTGCTTATTGGTAATTTATGGATAATGTGTTAAGTCAATTGTTATATGTTGTATGGAACCACTGCTGTTTCTACTGTTTCTACTGTTTGTGAACCGCTGTGAGTCGCCTTCGGGCTTGAGATACAGCGGTATATAAGCAAAGTAAATAAATAAATAAATAAATAAATAAATAAATAAATAAAACCTATGTCACCCCAGTAAGGAATCTGGCAGCCACCTGTTGGACCATTTGAAGGTTCTGAACAATTTTCAAAGGCAACCTTATGTAGAGCATATCACAGTACTCTGTATGGGATGTAACAAGAGTATGGACCACCATGGCCAAGTGCGAGTTCCCACGGTACGCGCTCAGTTGGTGCATAAGTTTTAATTGTGCAAAAGTTCCCTGGCCACCGCCGAGACCTGGGGTTCTGGGCTCAATTATGAACCCAGGACCACTTCCAAGATGATTGAAGCTTTGAAATATGGTGGGGAATACCTTTCCCACTTGGATACCTCTGTTGAGACTGTTACCTTTCGAAACAATTATATGCAGCCCCAAGGGAAAATGATAATTTTTATAAGAAATGCCTTCTGTAAGTTTGTTTTTAAAAGAAGACTATAGAAGAGATGCTCTAAGCTAAAAGGTCAGGCAATGGTATTTTGGCTGAAAGTGTGTAAGTACAGTGTTCCAAGTCAAAGGTGACTACATCTAGACAGATTTCATGGGTTCCGTGCCCACTAGAAATGTACCGCTAAAAATCGAGGTCAGTTAAGCCATTGAAAATGGACCATTTCCCTGAACAACAAGCTGGTAGTTATCCTTGACAAATTGGGGAGGGGGTGCAGATGACAGCTTCTCTGTCCTCGTATTAAATTACTGCTGCATTGACCTGTTCCCCAGAGAGCTGAACCTGCTCATAAGCTTGCTTTGACTTGTCTGCAAGAATGTATTTTATGGAGCAGTGGAGGGTTAGTGACTAGGCTCTTGAATGCACTGTAAGGGTTTCACAACTGCTCATTAACCCGCAGTATAAAACAAATCTTCTGGCTTGTTCTTTCCTTTTGATCACATCCTTCATTTGCAGTTTGGTTCATGAAAGGACTTTGCTGATTACAGAAATTCTGCCTGCATTAGCAAGTTGGCAGGCACGTTAACCTGATGCCTACTTTCAGTCTCTGCTAGAATTAGACCCATTGAATTAATGAAAGCTGGGGGATTGTTGACTTGCTACGTTCCCATGGAATCGACAAGTCTATATGGGGCTAATATTTAGATTTAGGTCAGGGAGGATACTCAGATATAAGAGTTCTATCCTAAACAGAATGCTATGTTTATTATAAATTTCCACAACTTTCTTTAAAAACATCAAGCAAACAAAAATATATATTGTGCTTTCCTGCTTCCCAGGTCACCATCCCCTTTTGTTTTCCTATTTAAGGAAAAAGTAAAAGTTTTCCCTCAGTCCAACTCAAGGGGGTAGTGCTCATCTCCATTTCTAAGCTGAAAAGCCAGCGTTGTCCATAGATGCCTCTAAGGTCATGTGGCTGGCATGACTGCATGGAGCATCATGACCTTTCTGCAGAAGCAATACCTATTGATCTACTCACATTTACATGTTTTTGAACTGCTAGGCTGGCAGAAGCTAGGGCTAACAGCGGGAGCTCACCCCACTCCCTGGATTCGAACCGCCAGCTTTTTAGTCAGCAAGTTCAGCAGCTCAGTGGTTTAACCCATTTCACCACCAGGGGGCCATAAATGTATGGAAAGGCTACAGAAAGGACCTTGTCAGAGGTATCTGCTGGATTCTGGTCAAAATTATGGTGAATCTAAATTCTAGTCTCAACATTAAAGGAGCTATTTAAGTTGCTGAACTTATTTGAATGATGGTGTTCTACACCTTAGGGCAACACAGAAGAAATTTCCTAGTACATTGATCTGCAACAACTCAGAAACCCTTTAGCTGGATTACTGCTGTGCTGAAAACATAGTTTTTTGTGGTTGTGTTTGGTCAATATCATCTGTAAATGTGAATATGCATAAGTTACAACACTGTAAGGTAAGTTGAGGTCGGATGTTCATACCTCCTGAATAGGTTGACAGCCATGATCTTTTGCGTAATGGGTTGTTTCCTGCACACACACAAAATGTTTTCTAAGCAAGAAACACAATTTTCTGTACATTTATTCCACACCAGTTTGGGATGTTCCTATTGGGGGAGAATATTGCAGACAAATGTTCATTTTGTCCTGCAGCAGAGAGAAACCATCTGTAATTATTTGTCCTTATATACATTTGCAAAATAAACAAGCATTTACATTCCTAGCTAAGATTAATATGTGAGGATGGATGGTCCTTCTGTTTCATTATGAACAGGATCCAGCATTAAAAATGATGAACATGATCATTGATACTGAAGGGAAACCCATGTAGGGCAAATAATTCTAGTATATTCAAACTTTGCTGTTAATTCTGAATTACCTCCCCTTTTTGTTTTTCTTTCTTCTTTCTTTCAGTGAAGGTATATTTTCTGAAATATCACCCCAAACCTGGATTGTAGTTCTGCCATCTGAATTTATTGTGCATGGCTCTGGTCTCTGCTGCAAGAAAGAGTACAATAAAAGATAAAGCAGTGCAGTGGTGCTGTGATTTAATGAACATACCTTTTTTATGATGAGATACTGGGTCTGTAATATAGAACATCTGCTTCAGGATATATGTGGCAGACTCCTGGGAGGGGATTTGTGATCCACTTTCTCCTGTACAGTATAGAACTTTAGAAACTCTACATATATTTATGTTTATATAAAAAATACAGAGAAGTTCCCTGCCCTTCACCAGAAATGCAGGAACAAAGATCAGGAGAAAAGATGGTTTCACTTGTAAGTCAACTCTGAGGCTCAAGAGATGATATATGAGCCAATGGCTTAAGTGCTGGAGAAGTGCTGGAGACCAGGGTTTGAATCCCTGCTTGGACATTGAAGCCCATTGGGTTTCAGCTTGGGATCATTATAAATCTGAAATGACATGAAAGCACACAATCGGCATGTGTGCATACAGATCTGTGGATATTTCAAATATTACAAAGGAGTTTTTGTTATAATTAAGTTGGTGAAAATAATATCTTAAGAGCCCCTGGTGATGCAATGGGTGAAACCAGTGGTTCTCAACCTTTCTAATGCCATGACCCCATAATACACTTCCAATTGTAAAATTATTTTCATTACTGCGTCATAACTGTTATGAATCGTAATGTAAATATGTGATATGCAGGATGTGTTTTCATTCACTGGAACAAAATTTGGCACAAATACCCGATGTAGCCAAATTTGAATACTGGTGGAGTTGGGAGCCGGGGGACTGATTTTGTCATTTGGGAGTTGAAATTTATTTATTTATTTACTGTATTTGTATACTGCCTTTCTCAGCCCGTAGGCGACTCAAGGTGCTTAACAGGATAAAGTTCAATGCTTGCAATATCATACATATAATTAAAAACATAACATATAATAAAAACGAAACAAATCAATAAAATATAAATTCATAGTGTCTCCTTGTTAAAAACGTTTTCTGTTCTCATTGCCGTCATTCTATTTTCCTATGTCAGTTATTCTGCATTTGGAAATGCTTTTTCAAAAGTCACGTCTTGACTTTTTTCTGGAATGTTAAAAGAGAGGTGGCCAATCTAATATCTATAGGGAGGATATTCCATAGCCGAGGGGCCACCACCAAGAAAGCTCTGTCTCTGGTCTCTGCCAAATGTATTTGTGACGAAGGTGGTAACGAGAGCAAGGCTTCCCCAGATGATCTTAAGGTCCTAGATGGTTCATAAGGGGAGATGCATTCGTACATGTAAGTTGGGCCAGAACTGTTTAGGGCTTTATAGGCTAAAGCCAGAACTTTGAATTGTGCCAGTAGCAGACTGGCAGCCAATGGAGCTGCCACAAAAGAGGAGTTATATGCTCCCTGAGCACCGCTCCTGTTAGCAATCTGGCTGCCATTCGTTGGACCATTTGAAGCTTCCGGACAGCCTTCAAGGGCAACCCCACGTTGAGCGTGTTGCAGTAGTGACCTGATGTGACCTGAGTGTGGACTACCATGGCCAAGTCAGACTTCCCAAGGTACGGGCGCAGCTGGCACACAGGTTTTAACTGTGCGAATGCTTCCCTGGTCACCACCAAAACCTGGGGTTCCAGCTCAGTGATGAGTCCAGGATCACACCCAAGCTGCAAACCTGCGTCTTCAGGGGATGTGTAACCCCCATCCAACACAGACTGTAACCCTATGCCCCGTTTGGCCTTACAACTGACGAGGAGTGCCTCTGTCTTGTCTGGATTCAGTTTCAATTTGTTTGCCCTCATCCAGGTCATCACAGCAGCCAAGCATCGGTTCAGGATTTGCCCAAAAAGGGGAGATTGGAAACAGACCGATAGTTGACAAATTGAGTGGGGTCCAGTGATAGTTTCTTCAACAGCAGTTTTATTATAGCTTGTTTTAAGATCTCTGGAATATTGCCTTCCCGAAGGGAGGCATTCACCACCACTTTCACCCACTCAGCCAATCTCCCTCTGGCTTCCTTTAGAAGCCAGGATGGGCAGGGGTCTAGAATGCATGTGGTTGCACTCATCTCTCCAAGTATCTTGTCCACATCCTCAAGTTTCACCAATTGAAAGGAATCCATCAAAATTGGACAAGCAGATGCTCGTGTTACATCCTCAGAGACTGCTGTTAACATGGTGTCCAGACCAGAATGGATCAAAGTGACAAAGTTGCTGGGATTTATAGTTCACTTACAATCAAAGAGCATTCTGAACTCCACCAATGATAGAATTGAACCTATCTTGGTACACAGAACTCCCATGACAAATAGAAAATACTGAAAGGGCTTGGTGGGCGTTGACCTTGAGTTTTGGAGTTGTCATTCACCTACAGTCAGAGAGCAGTGTGGACTCAAACAATGATAGATATGGACCAAATTTGGCACAAATACTCAATATGCCCAAATGTGAACACTGGTGGAGTTTGGGGAAAATAGACCTTGACATTTGGGATTCATAGTTGTTGAGATTTATAGTTCACCTATAATCAAAGAACGTTCTGAACCCCATCAACAATAGAACTGGGCCAAACTTCCCACAGGACCCCATGACCAACAGAAAATACTGTGTTTTCTGATGGTCTTTTGTGACTCCTCTGACACCTCCTCATTTCTGACCTTCTTTTCCAGTTTGCACAGGAAACACCAAAAGTGGCACTCTACCAATTCTACACATCTCTATTGTTTAAACTCATGCATTTCAGAGAGCGTAACAGTGTTGGAGAAATATCCAGATATGCCAGTTACCAGGTCCAAAAGAGTGACACCATCTGCTGAGAATCTAGTACGGGTGGGGGTGGCGGCATGGTCCCCATCTTATCCACCTCCACAAAAAGTCTGCATTTTCTTATGCTATAAGAACTTTACTGTTTCTCCCAGACTCTGAAGGACCGATTGCATGCAACTGGTTCTTAGATGTAGTGGCAGCTCACATGAGTTTTATTCTTTCTTAATTGTGAATGAAATCCCTCTCATGTCTCAGGATGTTTTTTTAAAAAGAAAATTAAGATATTGTCCCCATTCTCTATCAATTTGCTGTAATGTCTCTATTTAACATTCCTGTACACTGAATTGCTCCATGCAAATTGTCCTGTTCCTCAATTATCCATTTTGACATATCTTCTTTCACCATCTGTGACTACCAGCCCAATGGCCCTCTAAGGGATTGTTGTGAAGCTAAGTACACCCATGTGGAACAGTGCAGCATAATTTAAAACCAAACAGCAAAACCAACAGATCCAATACAAAGATGCCCCTATAGGGTCTTATAGGGCTGTTTTCTTCATACGTTTCTCCTTTTTCATTCCAGTTCTAAACTTGAGTATGATTAAAAAAAGCTTTCATATTCTATTATTCCTTCCTTCCATCCATCCTTCCTTCCAGTGGCATCACTAGGATTGGTAGGAGTCTCAGTGGCATAATGAGTTAAACCCCTATGTCGGAAGGACTGAAGGTCAAAGGTTCAAATCCAGGGAGAGTGTGGATGAGCTCTCTCTGTCAGCTCCAGCTCCCCATGCGGGGACATGAGAAAAGCCTCCCACAAGGATGTTAAAACATTAAAACATCTGGGCATCCCATGGGGAATGTCCTTGCAGACGGCCAATTTTCTCACACAAGAAGCAACAATGTTATTCAAAGTAGAACTTTAACTAGAAAATAATGGTAGCTCTGACCATAGCACATGTGCTGTAGAAGGTTCGAAAAGGAAATTAACATAGAGTTAAAGGAATCAGCAAGTAATTTTGTAATGGTCTTCCTGCTAAGAGAAAGAATACAAAAATTGTAATTTTGGAAGACTATTTGCAGTTCAGGATTTACCCTGCACAAGATACACATGTGCAGGCAACACATATTTTCTGAAAAGAAAATGGTATTTCTGGCATATCTCCCACTGTTTGCCAACCCAGGACCAACATGTCATATCTCTTCTACAGGACCTTCCCACCACAGTATCCTCTTCACAGTTTGCTATTCTGTGTTTTCAAGTTCATTCTGGCTTATAGTAACCCTATCACAGGGTTTTCTTGCCATTTTTCTCATTTATTCAGATGAGATGTATTATTGCCTTCCTGTCAGACTGGGAAAGTGTCATGCCCATGGTCACCCAGACAGTTGCAGTGGTTGTGTTGTTGAAGGCCGGATGTTTAGCACACCTGGTAAATCACCAGCAACTATAAGATCTGTCAACAAATGGTTGCAGGTTCAAAGCCCCGGGTCAGCATGAGCTGCCGACTGTCAGCATGGCTCACTGTTTACCTAAGCAGTTGAAAACAGATTTAGCTGTAATTAGAGGTGTTTTGCTATGCCATAAAGAAAGTAGATCAAGAAATGCTGGACAACCAAATGGAAAGAGGAAGTCCTGACGGCTCTTCGTCATAGAGGATGGAGCGACAGCACCCCTCTGTGGCTGGATTCACCTTCCTTGGCACCAAAACAGCTGGACACCAAGTTGAAATAACACACCTCCTTTCTGTTCTGTCTGTCTGTGTATTGTCTATACAAAGTGGCATTGAATATTTGCCATGTATGTGTATTGTGATCTGCCCTGAGTCCCCTTCGGGGTGAGAAGGGTGGAATATAAATAAAGTATTATTATTATTATTATTATTATTATTATTATTATTATTATTAAATTACTAGGTTGCTATGAGTTTTCTGGGCTGTATGGCCATATTCCAGAAGCATTTTCTCCTGACATTTTACCTACATCAATGGCAGGCATCCTCAGAGGTTGTGATCCCTAACTAACTAGTTGCAGTGGTTAGTTAGGGATTTGAACCCTGGTCCCTTGCAGTATAGATTCAATAATATGTTCAAAGCAGATATGGCAGTGTAGATGGGACCTCAGAGTCCTATGCCAACACTCACATCACTACACCACAAAGGCATATTACTTGGTTATTTATGTGCATAAATGATTATCCAAGTCTGAAAATATCCCTTGTAGGACTGGATAGGGAAACATCAAGTGATCACCATGTTTCTAGCTGTGCACTTTGTCAGATGAAAGCACTTGTTAATTACTGTAGTATTATCTCTCAGAAAATAATCAAAAGATAATAAAATCACATAAAATCTTTGTTAATGCATTTTCATTTTATGTATTGATACATTTGCATCTGAAACGTACACTGTAGAGTGTGGTAGAATTCAGTCTTGTGGAGTGAAACAAATCTCTCTGAAATAAAATGAAAGAGCCATAAGATTATGCCCAGAAAATTTAGGATTCAAACTTATGGGATCCAGCAGAGTTTTATCACATGAAAAAAAATAGCAAGAAAGTATGAGAAAACCATGAATAAATAAGACATTGGACAAGACACCTGATAGCAATATTTTGCTGCAAATGGATCATAACTTTTGGGAAGAGATGCTCTAGCTAAATAAAGTGAGCAACCAAAACACACACCAATTTGATCTGCATGCAGTGTTTTGCCTTGGAGTCTAGTATTTCTTTTCTATGATATACAGTGTTGGAAAAATGTGGGTTATATCTAACAAAAGAATTTTATTTAAATGTTGCAGTATTCAGGACCAAACAGCTGCACAGCCTCATAATGTAGTACTTTCAAAAGAAATGTCAGGTGCTCAGTTGTGGCCAACATCAAATCTAAGATTATGACTGAATCATGAAAGCAACAGGATAAGCATGAAGCAAAAATAGAATAGTGTGTTCCATTGTGCTGAGGAAATCAGTAGGGCAGGATTATCAATGGTTCAATTGGTGCAATTGCTTTGGGCCCCACACTATTTTCCAGTCAAAAATTGAAACCAGGAAAATTTCACCAGGTCGTACTTTCAACTTCATAATAGCAGTGTGTGCCTTCAAGTCATCTGTTGACTTATGGCGACATCATATATTTCACACAGTTTTCTCAAGCAATGACTATTCAGAGGTGGGTTTTCCATAGCCTTCTTCAGGATGTACCTGTAATACTTGTTATTCTCTAGAAAACTATTGCTTTTGGGTGTCTTCAAGGAGTTGCTGTCTTACAACGATCCTTTTTTTGACAAGCTTTGTTTGGTTTGTAGAGAGTCACCCAGTGTTTAGCCATGGCTGAGTTGTGATCCAAATCCTGGCCTCCAGAATCATAGTCCAATGTGCAAACAACTGCACAATGCTGGCTCATGTTTATTTCTCCCATATATGAAATAGTGAATTTTATGTCACAGAGAAGGTGTAGAGAAAAGGAAGGAAATTGGGAGTTTCCAATGAGAATGATTGTAGGACTGGCTCTTCTGAGTTGGCAGGATTGTTCAGAATCAAACTACAGCATTTGCCTCTCTGTACTCCATTCCAATGGTTGCAGTTATCTGGGAATGTAAATCTGCTTCTTTCATTCAAAAATGTTGTTTTCTCCTGGGCATGCACATCCAATTTTTCAAGTGTTTTCCAAAGTGTCATTTTATTTTTGCATTTAAGGATTTCTTGGAGAAAATTTCAGTTCTGTACAAAAACAATGTGTTTTGTGGAAAATGTATTGTTTACTGTGCAAAACAGCATTTCCTACCAAATGTTGTGCAAAAAATGTACAAAAACATTTTCAAACATATTAAAATATTTCTTCAATTCCTACCACTGATATTAACTTATGGTTTGCCATTTTCTGCCTTTCATTATGACATATTGGTTTCAACCTTTAAGAGTTTAATTTGTCATTCTTTTAGCAAGGATATTGAATTTAAATGGTGCTTTTGCAGTGGACATTGTGCCGCAGACAAATAAAACTAATCAGCCAAATCAATGGTTCCATGTCTTTTGAAAACACTGTATGGGATGGTTCCCAGAAATACACATAAGGCAGATTGGCATTCCAGGATGTCTGCAGGCCATTCTGTCTGAATCTGGCAATAGACCTTCTCATTAATGCACTGATAAATATATTCAGGCAAGGGTAACAGTCTGTCACCTCTTTCATCCCTTCATGCCAAAATGGCACTGTGCAGTGCTAATTCAGTCTGATGCCTCTTTGGTCCGAATTCCCAAGAAACCTCTAGTTTTAAGAACCATCTTCATAACTTGCCAAGACAGAACAGAAGACTGGAAGAGCTCACAGTCTGGGGCTCATTTGCAGTGATTTCTTCCATTATCCTCCCCCTCTCCCACCCCCAAAGCCAGCTCAGCAATGTAGGCTTGCCATTAAGCAATTTGTCTCTGTTGATGAGCAGCCATTAGTAGGTTGACCATTCATCTGAAGACTTGCTGGTGGCCAGTCCAACATCCCTGTTCGTGTACAGCCTTTGCTAAGAGAAAGCTGTGGACAAAGCCTGCTGGATCAGGGACATCAATTGGCTACCACTGTGCTCTTCCGTTGTGATTGAATTTCTGCCATCCTGGACATTTCCTTGCACAAAATGACATCAACATTTCCCTATACTCTGCCAGGTCCAGTCATAATTTTGTTGTACTTAGCAGCCCCCAGGGAGAATTAAAGCTGGAAGGATTGACCTCTCTCAGTGTGGAGCCTGCAGCTGAGCTGGCATCTCGCTGATAGGGAACAATGAATGAGGGATATGAAGAAAGAAAAGGAAACATTTTTAACATGCTTAAGAATGTTGTAGGTCCTTTGGTGGTTTAGCCTGGGAAGTAACCTCAAGGATCACTTTGATCTTTAGTTAAGGCTACAACAGATGATCCTTTATAAAAGCCATCTGGAGCACTTTTGTACACAATTTAACTACCTCCTGTTTGTAGGAAATTTGTACACCTCATGCAAAACACTCCTTTTTGTATGTGCTTGTGCCAGATTTTAGGTGACAGGAGATGTCAGTTGATGGATCTATATCATAAGGATGGAAAAAAAGGAGGAGGAAATATTCACGTTTTTAAAAAGAGAGAAATTCTTCATGTTAATGTATTGTAGACTTGATGTGTTATCTACACTCTACACTGCTATAGAGTTTTAGTTTTAGAACACCTTTTACCTTTCCAGCTGGTGCCTCACCAAACTAGAGATCCCAAAATTCCATAGCATTGAGTTATGGCAGTGAAAGTGGGATTAAACTGCATTAATTCTTCTGTCCAGGTGTACCCTTGAATCAGTTCTTAATATTACCCAGAAAGCTATCTTTTAATGTAGTTTTGCAAACAAGCCCAAAGATGTTAGTAAAACATTTACTATATAAATTTGATTCATATTGCTTTTATGTCTAATGTTACTAGGTTACAGCTAAATCTTACCATCATGTAACTTCTCTGTCCTTTTGCCTAGTGTCCTTTCCATAAATGTCATATAGGCATTTGACATTATAGGATTAAATAAATAAATCTGCTAGTACTATTACTGCTGCAAGAAAAAATGACCCAGAGTTTAACAAGATTTCGGTTGTGCCTCTTTTTAAAAAAATAATGTAGAAAAGTTCAACCAGTGGCCATGGAATTCTGGGAATTAAAAGTTCAAACTATCCTGGGATTTAAGGTTCAAAAAGTATTTTTAAAATGCTTTGTTAAAAACGAGCATCAGACTGGTGTTAGTAGCCTAGGAAGCTGGACAAGACTGTTTAGAGTCAATCAACCATAGCCTTTGAAATGCTGTGATGAGTGCCCTGTGGTAGTGGTGGTGGTGGGGAGGATATATCCCAGAACGTTATAAAACAGAGAAATTGGAGCAGAGTTGTTGCTGCTGCTGCTTCAAGTCATTTCACTGAATATGGAGTCCTTCTCTCATAAATTAGATTGCCTACAGAGGCAATGTCCACAACATCTGGTCAGATTTTAATTTTTCAAAATTCTTTCTCCAATCTCCTCTTTTTCAACCGTTGTTGTTGTTGTTACTGCCACTACCATCATCATCACCAACCTCTCCACATGGATCGAGTTGGAGAAGAACAACATATTAAAATGTGTTGTTGTTCCCCATTGTAATATATATATATATATATATATATATATATAGGCCAATAATTATTGTCTTCTAAAGGCAGAGTCTTGGCGGTGGGTCATAAGTGACTGGAGAGACCTATTATGAATCCACATGGCCTTTCGCAATGAAGACATAGATGGTCATGACAAGGATTTGCTTGACACGCCTTCCTCTTGGCACATTTCTTCCTTTCGCCCTCTATTCATGCCTTCTCAAAATCCATAGCACCATTGGTAACAGCTGATCTTCAGTTAGAAAATTCAAGTGCCAGGGATTATCGATGTTAAAACATCTCAGCTCTTTGCAATAATAGCAGTCCTACATTCAGGACATTCATTGTCTGTGTTATCCAGCAGTATCTTTATGTTCCACATTCCAAAATTTAGCTGTCTTTTTGAACCACAAGGTAGTGATCCCTCTGGATGGCTCAGTTCAGTCAGGGATAAATAAAAGAGGCAGACTATGTTTAGGGCAACCCTAACTTTCTCCCCATATAGAGTGAGCAGAGTGGATCCTAAATAGGTCTGCTCAGACATGGATATAACTGCTGAACTGCACAACTGCCTTGGATCTTGAGTTAGAATGACTGAATCCATATCCACTACTCATGTGTTGGTCCATAGCTAGAGGCTTCCACATTCCACAGTCCTTCTCCCATTACCACTGGATCACCATGGGACTTTTGTTGAGTTTGGTTTCCTTAGAAGACACCTGTGCATGATGTTTTTTAATGTGTGGAGATTGGTGCACAGCAACAAGCACACGGTCTTCACAAAAAGAGGTTCTGACTCAATGGCATAGTTGCTCTTATTTGTTGCAGCCTTTGTCAGCTTTCATAGCCATTGTATTATATACCTGTTCCACCATTGAAGTTTTCATATCATTCTTCATCTGGTTCCTCCTCCATGAACTAGCCATCATGGGTGACCCTAATGAGAGTACATGACTTCAACGGCTTTACTCATAGGTTCTCTAGAACACACAAGCCTGCTCACAACAACAAGGTGACAATCCAGTGAGGGGGTTCAATTTACAATACAAAAATAAATACAATCAATCTGAAAACATATAACATATAACTTGGTTATGTGTACCATTTAAGCTTGAGGGGAATTCTGATAATGGTTCAATATTTTTATGGCATTTTAGTGATTTAATTGGATAGTTTGAGTCTGAGAAAAAAGTGGGATCATCATCATCAACAACAACAAAAGAAAACTGGACTCTAGAAAGTGTTTGAATTAGTGAAAATGGATCTTCAGGTCCAGCCTATCTTCGAGACTACATCTCTTTCTAAGAACCAATGCGAGCCCTAAGATCTGCCAGGGAGGCCAATATCTCAGTCCCACCTCCATCTTAAGTGTGGTCGGTGGGGACGAGAGATAAGGCCTTCTTGTTGATGGGATGTTCATGACTTTGGAATTCCCTCCCTAAAGAGATTAGGGTAGCCCCCACCCAGCAGGTTTTTCTGAAACACCTGAAAACATGGCTTTTTACACAAGCTTTTGACCATGTTTAGGGATTATGATCACTATATTTGAGGACAGTGAGTGATCACTGTTGCACTTTATGATTACAGATATTGTAAATAGCCACTATTAAAACAATTGCAGAATTTATTGTATTTGTATTGTGCTGTACTATTGAGTGTATCCTGTGAACCACCCCGAGTCCCTTTGAGGATATGGTGACAGAATACAAATAAAGTATCATCATCATCATCATCATCATCATCATCATCATCATCATTATCTGACTTGTTTAAGGAGGAATAATTGGACAAAAATGAGGATGTCTGTGGGCATTGAAAATTAAACTTTATATACATATCTATTAGGTAGAAATTAAGATTCTATTTTAGACAGTAATGAGAAGATGACTATTCTTTCAAAAAGATGTCTTTGTGTTGGAAGCCAAGGCATATATATTTTTTAAATTCTATTAGTCTTATGTTTTATGTGCAAGGTGGAGACAATAATAGGTGTGGTGGATGGTAGTTATTGATTGCCTGTAGAACTTTATATTTGGCTTACTTGATTATAATATTTTCATTTGTAATTTGTAATATTTAATATTTTAATTTAATAATTATAAAAACAATTCACTAAGTAGACCTCAACCTCAGGAGCTGCAGGTGATATACACCTTCTCCCATCTGTAGAAGCTTGTTGTGTCAGTTTTAGGCAACATGAGATTCAAGTTGATACTTCTGCACCATAAGGATGATGAAGAGGAGAAGAAGGTGGACAAAGAGGAAATATTCATGTAAAAAAGAGAATACATTTTTCTAAGTCTGGACATAGTTCAATTGAGGGAAAGTGAGAGTGAGAAGGTTACTGGCAGCCAATTGTGATTTGCAGTGCTATGAAAAGTCAGCAGATTTTTAATTAATGTATTTTTACTCCCAAGAAGACGAAGTGCTGAAATTTCTCTGTCTCCAGTGTCAAAATAACTTCATCAGTTTGGATGCACCATTTGCTACTCCACCCCAGGCAGTAAAATGCCTTGAGCCAACCTTCTGTTGTCCTTCTAGGTATCTTTAGCTGTTGCCAGTTGGAATAGAGTAGGAGTATTTTGAGGACAGAGAAAGAGACCTGATAAGGTGATAGTGAATTTCATAGAACTGACCTGCAATATTTTTGTCCTCTGGTAGTTAATAGAGTTAATGTTTGCTCTAACAAATCATTCCAGTGGAACAAATGCTTTGGAGATGAAGGCCACCCTCAAAGGTCCATCCCCACTCTAATCTCCTCGGAAGCTTTAAAGGCATTGTTTGATGGATAGCGGTTAACTTTCAACACCCCATATTTGCATTTCCTTCATTGCCTCCATGCCCCCTCCCCATTCCTCCATATGCACTTCCCAGAGTGAAGAACAGATGATGGGTTGACAATAGGGGCAGCCTCATGTCACACTATCAGGAGAATGTTCATTAAAACAATTGCAGATTAATTACATGGAGGATCTGTTCAAATGGATATTTTGTACTCTAATTAGGCAGGGATTGCCAGAAGTCAGAGAGGTTCAGGTCTAGATTCAAAGGCTTCTTGATCCCAGGGAGATTGGGTGACATTTGCATCTTCAAACAGTCAAGCCAGCTGCTGGAGGGGATGTCTCTTATTAGAGCTGGGAGAAGCAAGGAGCCAAATGATTTTTTCACGCTGTCACTCATGTCCTCCTTACTGAAATTAGCACAGGGCTCTGTCCTGGAGCAGATTAAACTGAGTTAGAGGATATAATGGGAAGGAAAATGCTCAGCTATTGCATACCAAGGGGCCAAATGCTTCCAGATGGCACTCTTAACATGTCATCATTAGCCACCACGTTTGGAGTCACAAAATTCAGAATATCTATTCTCCTCCTCCCTAAGCTTGTAGCTGGAATTTGTGCCTCTTTCTGGATTCTATGGGACCAACTATAATAGAGTATCACAAACACAATATCATATATGTATATGTATATATGCATCTTTATCTAGCTAGCTAGCTAGCTATCAATATACCAACTTCTATATTAAATTTGAAAAATATGAACTATCGCCAAAGTTCCATGTATCCAATGAGGCACCAGGGGAGGACTTGATTGTAGGACTGCTATTCCCAGAACACCTTGCCATTGACTAAGGGCCCTTTCACACTGCACAGTTCCAGCACCATGATTCCACCATAACTGCCATGGTTACATGCTATGAAAACCTGAGATTTGAAGTTTGGTTAAGCCTTAGAGCTCTCTGGCTGAGAATTCTAAAATTCCTTCCCTAAACTGCAAAAACTCAGAATTTCACAGGACAGAACAATGGCTTTAAGCTGGCATCAATGTGCTATAAGTATCTAGTGTGGAAGGGCCCTAAGTGTGATTGTGTGAATTTTTCAACTGTATTTTCAGAGTGATATGAATTTCTTCTTGTTGTGAATTTTAGGACATGCAACTGTCTTTTCATCCTTGACTATAATGGCATTCTTTTCCATCCCTAGACACATCAGTAGTAATAGATGGACCCTTGCTCGCAGCTGTGCTTAAAGCAAAATTTAGCCTGTAAAGAGTTCTCTCTTTTGTCACCAGTACAAGATCTGTCAGGCTATTGCTCAAACCTCCCCTGTGGCAAAACAGATCTTCTCTTTTTTAAAAAAAAAATGCAACCCAATAGAAAGCATGTTTTGGCCTTTAGTAGCATATTTAATGATACAGGAAGATAACCTGACAGATGATGGAGAAATCCCCCCATATTACCAGGATGGATTACATCTTAACCTTACATAGGATTGCTTGAGCAAGGATTATCCTACCGGCGGGTATTAAAAATGGAGCAATTATGTCCTAGAATCGCACAATTGGCACAGCCCTTCAGTGAAACATTATGGAAATGTTGATAGAGGTGTCAATAGTTTAGAGGTCACAGAAAGCAGCCAAAGCGATTGGATGGAGGCGGGGAGTTGATTAATGGCTATATAGAAAGGACTGCACATCTGATCTGCCTCCAAAAAAGCGACCTTTTCTATTTTCACTCCCAGACAAGGGAAGGGGAGAGGGGTAGGAAGGAGGATTAAATTATGCAAACCAGACTGGAGTTGTTTAACCTTTCTACATGAGGAGAGTCTCTGGAAAGGAGGAGCTAAGCCCATTATCAGCAATAGAGCAGGAAGACCTTCTGGGGGGAGCTTAGAGTTTATCCTGCTTACCCCCTCCTGTGCTGAGATACAAAGAGCTGTAGTGTTTAGTCACTCTTTTGCTGTTGGCAAAGGGACTTTGGAGAATTATTTATGCATTGCATTTGTAACCTGCTCTTCTCCCCAAGAGGTCTGAGTGGCTCACATATGGTTTACAGACGGCTGCCTGTCCAAACCATGCTCTGAGCCAGATATCTTTAGTTTCAGCCACAGAACTGTGTCATCTGCCATCAGGCTATTCTGACCTTCCCCACTTTAGCATCTCGTGCTCCAATCATTTCCAGGTGAAAACAGAAGTGCTGTAATAGCATGCTTACAGTAAAGAGTTAGAAGAAATCTGCTTGATTGTTTTATGATTCCAATTATATGTTTTATCATTTTTAGGTCTATGCATTGTTTATGTGCTGCACTTTGGTGTTCTTTGTTATCTGCCTCAAGTCCCTTTGGGGAGTTGGGAAGGGAACAAATAAAATGTGTTGTTGTTGTTGTTGCTGGTTCTTGTTGTTGTTGTGCTGAGAGCTTTCAAGGACTTGCAGATTTCTAAAGCAACATGGTGAGAGAAGTATTTAAAATTATTTGTTACTTTTACATTTGTTGCTTTACGTTTAGCAGCGCTGAATTAAATTGGTTGCGGCTATATGCTTTTAACTAATTTCCAACATATGTTGTTGTTGTTCATTCGTTCAGTCGTCTCCGACTCTTCGTGACCTCATGGACCAGTCCACGCCAGAGCTCCCTGTCGGCCGTCACCACCCCCAGCTCCTTCAAGGTCAGTCCAGTCACTTCAAGGATGCCATCCATCCATCTTGCCCTTGGTCGGCCCCTCTTCCTTTTGCCTTCCACTTTCCCCAGCATAATTGTCTTCTCTATGCTTTCCTGTCTCCTCATGATGTGGCCAAAGTACTTCACTTTGTCTCTAGTATCTTTCCCTCCAGTGAGCAGTCGGGCTTTATTTCCTGAAGTATGGACTGGTTGGATCTTCTTGCAGTCCAAGGCACTCTCAGAACTTTCCTCCAACACCACAGCTCAAAAGCATCGATCTTCCTTCGCTCAGCCTTCTCTAAGGTCCAGCTCTCACATCCGTAGATGACTACAGGGAATACCATGGCTTTGACTAGGCAATGGATCTTTGTTGCCAGTCTGATGTCTCTACTCTTTACTATTTTATCGAGACTGGACATTGCTCTCCTCCCAAGAAGTAAGCGTCTTCTGATTTCCTGGCCACAGTCTGCATCTGCAGTAATCTTTGCGCCTAGAAATACAAAGTCTGTCACGGCCTCCACGTTTTCTTCCTCTATTTCCCAGTTGTCAATCATTCTTGTTGCCATAATCTTGGTTTTTTTGATGTTTAGCTGCAACCCAGCTTTTGCGCTTTCTTCTTTCACCTTGATTAGAAGGCTCCTCAGCTCCTCCTCGCTTTCGGCCATCAGAGTGGTGTCATCTGCATATCTGAGGTTGTTAATGTTTCTTCCAGCAATTTTCACCCCAGCTTTGCATTCATCAAGCCCCGCACATCGCATGTTGTGTTCTGCATACATTAAAAAGGTTGGGTGAGAGTATGCAGCCTTGCCGGACGCCTTTCCCAATCTTGAACCAGTCTGTTGTTCCGTGGTCAGTTCTGACTGTTGCTACTTGGTCCTTGTACAGATTCCTCAGGAGAGAGACAAGGTGGCTTGGGATGCCCATCTCACCAAGAACTTGCTACAATTTATTATGATCCACACAGTCAAAGGCTTTAGAGTAGTCAATGAAGCAAAAATAGATGTTTTTCTGAAACTCCCTGCCTTTCTCCATTATCCAGCGGATATTGGCAATCTGGTCTCTCGTTCCTCTGCCTTTTCTAAACCCAGCTTGAACATCTGGCAACTCTCGCTCCATGTATTGCTGGAGTCTTCCTTGCAGGATCTTGAGCATTACCTTACTGGCATGAGAAATAAGGGCCACTGTACGGAAGTTTGAGCAGTCTTTCGCATTTTCCTTTTTTGGTATGGGGATATAAGTTGATTTTTTCCAGTCTGATGGCCATTCTTGTGTTTTCCATATTTGCTGGCATATGGCATGCATCACCTTGACAGCATCATCTTTTAAGATTTTAAACAGTTCAGCTGGGATCCCATCGTCTCCTGCTGCCTTGTTGTTAGCAATGCTTCTTAAGGCCCATTCAACCTCACTCCTCAGGATGTCTGGTTCTAATTCATTCACCACACCGTCAAAAGCTATCCTCAATATTATTATCCTTCCTATACAGATCTTCTGTATAGTCTCGCCACCTTCTCTTGATCTCTTCAGCTTCTGTTAGGTCCCTGCCATCTTTGTTTCTTATCACACCAATTTTTGCCTGAAATTTACCTCCAATGTTTCCAACATATGGTTGATCCTAATGCAAGTCTATTGTGTTGTTTTCATTGCTTGATTTGTTTGGGTGGCACCTACCTTCCCCTGAGGGTGAGAGTTTGACCTGCCAAATGGTTTCCACAGCCAAGTGAGGATTTGAATTCCTTGTCTCCAGAGTCATAGCCTCATATTCTATAACATACTGCTCTCAGTTAGGTTCACTTATCTCTTTTCCTCGAAAAAACTCAAACCAGAAGTGCAGGAAGGTAGGGTTGTGAAAGGATACAGAAAATTAGAGTGGCATGGGAATAAAGTCCTAAGACAACCTCTAGAAATGTAATAAAGTTCTATGAGGACCTCTAGAAACTTTGTGGGCATGCAGGCTGTGGTATTCTGCAAGCAATAGTTCAAAATGGTAACTTTTGGAAGATATGACAGATTACAAAACCTAACCATATGCCACTAGAGAAAATGTAAACTCCTACATTCAATTCAGACGCTTGCCTGTTTTCTGCCATTGAGGGAAGGAGAAAATCATACCATGAATGGATGGATAGACAGAAAGGCAGGCAGGCAGAAAAACAGGAGACAGCTATATTATTATTTGAATCATAACAAGATGAGTCCATAGCAGACAAGATCACTCTGCTGGCTGTTATATTGGATCACATGTCGGACACTTCCCAAGTGGCCTTTTGCAGCTGGCAGATGGTAATTTTGTCAGCGCCAATTGTGTTTAAGTGCAGGCCAAGGTCTTTAGGCATTGCACCCAGTGTGCTGATCACCATTGGGACCACCTTTACTGGCTTGTGCCAGAGTCTTTGCAGTTCATATCATGTCAACTTTTCCTGTTGTTGTTGTTGTTGTTGTTATTATTATTATTATTATTATTATTAGACACATAACAAGATCAGTACACAGAAAACAAGATCACTGTGTTGGCTTTTGCATTGGATTATTATTATCATTATTACCATTATTATTATTACTATTATTTTTAAACCTTGCCTTTCTCCCCAAGGGGACTCAAGGCTGCTAACAACCACACACTTTAATCAATTTAAAACTAAGCAAATGCAAAAATAAAAAACCCACACGATTAAGCAGTACTGTGTGTGTTAGGTTGAAAATGCAGTAAAACTACAATAAACAAACAAGCCCAAGTCCACACCCACACCATCCTACCCGCAACCTCCCCAGCAATGTGTCCCTTATCTTCTCCAAATACCTTCCTGCAGAAAAAAAGTCTTGACCTGCTTGCAGAAGGCCAGCAGGGATGGGGCCTTCCTGGTCACTCTTGGGAGGGAGTTCCACAGTCTGGGAGCAGCTACAGAAAAAGCCATCTCCAGTGTTCCCACCAAATGCATTAGAGCAGGTGATGGGACAGAGAGAAGTCCCTCAATCGTAAATGCCTACTAGGTTCATATGAAGAGATATGATGCTTCAGATAATCGGGACTGGAGGCATATAGGGCTTTGTGGGTCAAAACCAGCACTTTGAATTTTGCCCAGAAATGTGTTGGCAGCCAGAGGAGTTGACTGCTTCCTGTAACCAGCCTTAGTTACCAATCCTAATGCTTTTCTTTAGACCAACTGAAGTTTCTGAGAACATCTCAAAGGCAGCCCCACATAGACCACATTACAGTAGCTATAACTTGTCTAAAAATACTAGCTAATAATTTATCCTTCAAAGCCAAAAATATATTGGACATCTTTCTTTCCCCTGTAATGCAATTTATTAAATCTTTTAAAAGCTCTTGCTTGCGTGGGTGGACACTTGTGTGTATTTTAAATAATACAAACTAATGAATGATATTGGTTGGAGGGGAGAAAAAGAGGGTAAATTGTTAGATTTATATGTGTTATTCTGGGATGACAAATATTTTGCCAGTAATTATTGAAAGTAAGGCAAACAGCTTGGTCTGATTGCAGCCTTGTGCATTGACATTTGAAATATTTATAAGTACAGCAGCATCACCATATGGACCCTCTTTGGGGGGTTCAAGCATTTGATCCTGCTTACTCCTTATGCAAGTCTCAGTCTCCATTCTCACTCCATTTCCACATATAACTTTGAAAGCCATAGTGAACAGAAGGCACCTGATAGTCCTTCAGCACTAGCTGTCAGTTTATACTTAATAAAATGGCAATACAATTGTATTTCTTATCAAGGAGTTTCTTGTGGAGGAATTCTATCCACATTCTTGTAGAGGAATTCTACTCACACCTACTTAATCCCTTCTTATATATATATATTTTCAGATGGAATCAGTTTCGGCTGGAATAGAAACTGATTCTCTGAAAGCATGCTTTCACAATGAAACCTATCAGGAATTTTAAGAGCACCTGTTATGAAAGATCTAGAATACTGATTTATTCATGGATTGGTGGAAGGCATTTTATACCTCTTTCAATAGTGCTACAATCCTATTAGATAATTTTACAGAAATAAAGTCAACATAGGAACTTTTTGTTTCATGTGCGAAGTGACTTGAGAAACTGCAAGTCTCTTCTGGTGTTCTGGTGTGATAAAATTGTCCGTCTGCAAGGACGTTGCCCAGGATGTTTTGATCTTTTACTATCCTGTGGGAGGCTTCTCTTATGTCTCTGCATGGGAATAGCTTGGCAGACGGAAGCTTACCCCACTCCCCGGATTTGAACCGCCAACCTTTCAGTCGACCAATTCAGCTGGCACAAGGGTTTAACCCATTGCTTCACCCTAAAGGCACCAAATCTCCAGTGATCTTGGAAGCCAAGCGGGGGCAGCTCTGCTTAGTACTGGAAGGAATACCAGTGAATCCCAGGTGCCCAAGCTACATTTCAGAAGGAACCAGAAAACCACCTCCAAATTACATTAGCTTCCATAGAGTAAGGGCCCATCTATTTGGGCCACATGAGACAGAGCAAGGGTGAGTGGATGAAGCTTTGGGGAAGCTTCAGAGCTCATCTGCACTTTGTGGAAGTATAAACAGTTGGTCCGATTCATATTTGGAACCAGCCATGGTTGTTCACAAGGCCATTATACTTTCCCCATGTCTTGGCAACTTGAGTACAAGACATGGTATTTACTGTCCCCCGCTTGGCCTCAGGTTAGAGTAACTACCAGATGTGAAACTACTGGCGGTCATCATTTGTTGCATCCAATGAGATTGGCCAAAGTGCCAGAATTATTGGATAAGGTAGGGGGGAAAGGAGGTGTGATCCCCTCATCTCCTTCAACATTCTGGCACTCCAGTCAATATTAGTGGATGCCATGAGCAACTTTCCAAGGCCTGTATTGGTGGCTGCCATTTCAGATTGTGCCCCCCAAACCAGCTTCTAAGCTAACCTGTTGCAGAAATGGAAAACTATTTGAAGAAGGGGGTAATATGAACACAGTCAGGTACTCCTGGTCAGTTGAAAGGCCGAACAGGGCATAGGGTTACAGCCTGTACTTGACGGGGTTACACTCCCCCTGAAGGTGCAGGTTCGCAGCCTGGGAGTGATCCTGGACTCATCGCTGAGCCTGGAGCCCCAGGTTTCAGCAGTGGTCAGGGGAGCTTTTGCACAATTAAAACTTGTGCACCAGCTGTGCCCGTACCTTGGGAAGTCTGACTTGGCCACGGTGGTCCACGCTTTGGTTACATCCCGTTTAGATTACTGCAATGCTCTCTACGTGGGGTTGCCTCTGAAGACTGTCCGGAAGTTTCAATTAGTCCAACGAGCCGTAGCCAGACTACTAACAAGAGCGGGGTACAGGGAGCATACTATTCCTCTGTTGCGCCAGCTCCACTGGCTGCCAGTCAGCTTCCGAGCACAATTCAAAGTGCTGGTCTTAACCTATAAAGCCCTAAACGACTCCGGCCCAATTTATCCTCCCCTATGAACCATTAAGATTGCTAAGATCGTCTGGAGGGGCCCTGCTCTCGGTCCCACCAGCCTCACAAGCGCGTCTGGTGGGGACGAGGGACAGGGCCTTCTCGGTGGTGCCCCTCGACTCTGGAACTCCCTTCCACTGGAGATCAGTACTGCCCCTTCTATCTTGACATTCAGAAAACAGGTAAAAACTTGGCTCTGGAAATTGGCATTCGACGAATGAGCCACGATCCTGTAATATGGGTGGATGATGACGAACAATGATTTTTTGATGACGACTGACCATTGTAATTATATGACTATATTTTGCTATTTTAATGTTTTAGTGTGATTTAGAATATGATGTTTTTAATGACTGTCTGTAATATTGATGTTGGAAACCGGCCTGAGTCCCTCAATGGAGGTGAGAAGACCGGTATACAAAACTGCTAAATAAATAAACAAACAAATAAATAATTAAATATTCATTCTCTGGGGTTAGGGCACCCCCATTAGTGAAAAACCACAAATAAATAGATTTTTTAAACCTGTGAGAATATCTTTCTCAGAATGTCTAGATCTTCTAGGGTGCCTGTGTGGTCAACTTCCACTGGAAGCAGAACACAAAATTGTGCTGGAGGATCTAGAGATTCCTATACAAAACATTTTAGATCAAAACTTTAAATAATCAAATCCACAAAAGTCAAAATCACAAATGTGGAGTAACAACTGTAAGTAAGAAGTATATCTTCTGGGTTCTATAATTATGCTGGCCGAACATTTGTTGTCTTGAAGCTTATAAAAGAAGATAATTTACCATTCCTAATCAAAGCATTTCGAAGTGTAAGTGGTTTTTTGAGTACAATCATTAACCTTTCCCCTCTGGCAGATCAGTAAATTGGTGACCAGGATTGGTCTGAGACATGATGTCTATCCATAAAATGAGAACTCATTTAATGAACGATCTTTACATTTAAACGCTATTCCATCTCATTTTCCCCAAATTCCATCCTGCTTAAACATGACCAGAAAATAGAATTCTAAATGGGGTGATCCAGTTATAAGCAGGCTTGTTTCTAAAAGCTGGGATCACTAGGGACAAAAAAGAATGCCCAAATATCTCTGAGGACCTACATTTGCTTTCTTAAATATAAGTGAACTGTTATGGAGAAAAATCAAATATTGCAAATTATTGTAGGGAAAGGATTTCTCCAATCTAGGCTCTTTTTCTTATCCCCCGCATAGCTATCCTTCAGGAGGGAATAATACCCTAACCATATACACTCCATCATTATTGGCATTTTGTTACTTAAAGGATGGATGAAAACCTTCCTTTCATTGTTGTGATTGACAGATCTGAGTCAATTAACATACCTTCTCCTTTGTTGGAGGGGTTTTCTTTGTTTGTTCAGTCTCTCTACCTGTAGTTAAGGGGTACCTGAAAAAGTGTGAGATCCTATAGTAGTTTGGAGACCATTAGACCAGCTAATTTCCAATGAGGTGCCTATAAACAATTTCCCTTCCCTAGCAGTGATAATTAAAGAGAGAGTCAAAGCAGGAACAAGTGTTTGGAAGCATGAGATCTATTATTTATTCTGCTAGATTGATAGGTATTTATTATTTAGTTTGTTAGTTCTCTGGAACATGACCCATGTCTTCCTGTTGCTTGCTTGGGGTTGCTGCTATATAAATAAATAATTCTAAACAATAAATATTTGATCACCATCGTTGAGAGATCTCTCCAGGAGGATATTGGTGAGACCTATGGCTTCTCCCCACATCATCACCACCTCTTGATTGACAATGGTTATATGACATAGTAATTGCTTTTTGATGGAGTGCCTGTTTGGCTTTCAATAGCATAGTTTAAGACAGCAAAGAAATTCCTTGCAGCCAATGTAAAACTACAAGGAGAGTATTCTGAATCTTCAGCAATGATGAACTTTATCTTGAAGATGTTCTTCACAACCATAACAAACTTTTATGTACTAATTTGTCTACTCCTCATATATAATCTGAAACCAGAAGTGAGATACAAACCAAAACAAATTTCTGTTTGATCTAAGAGAACACACTAGGAATAGGGTGGATATCTATCCTACTGTACAGCCCTTTATCTCCATGCACAATCAATAAAAAAATTTCAAAAGTCACTACAAAATTAGGGGATGCTGGCATTTCCTTTCTAAAGTGTTTCTAAAGTATGGTTAGTGAAAATTCCATTACTATAATGGGAGTAATGAAATTTCATTACTTTTTGTTATAGTTATTGCACATACATTACGCTAATTTGGGAAATTTCAAGGGCTCCTTGCTCCCCCATTTTCACAGCTATTGGGATGAAACTTGCTACAATGGTGGAACACATTTACCCCTCTTAGCCCATCAAATTTCAGAATGTTTCACCTTTCCACAGATTTTTGGGAAATTTTCATAGTTTTTATGAACAACATTTTTTTAACCCATAAGAGTAGTCTCCTTAAATTTTCCATGCAATGACACAAGATGACAGAGGAGCATTCCCCCCAGCTTTCAGAAATATTAATTTATCTACTGATTTTTGGGATTTTAAAAAAAGTTTTGACAAAAACATTTTTTTAAAAGTCACAACAGCTATCTCATTGAATCTCTCTCATATAATATTGGTAATATTGGTTTCTATTGGTTAATTGAGAAACATTTAATGAAATAACTGTTGTGGCTTTTAAAAAACATTTTTGTCAAAACTTTTTTTCAAATCCCTAAAAACATGAATATTTCTGAAATTTGGGTGGGGGGTGATCCCGTTATCTCCTGCCATTTTATAGAAAATTCACAGAGATAGTGCCCATAGTTTTTTTTTAATGTTGTTTATAAAACCTTTCAAAATTCCCCAAAAATCTGTGGATAAGTGAAACCTTCTGAAATTTTGTGGGCTAACAGTGCTAAATGTGTCCTACCATTGGAACAAGTTTCACCCCCAACAACTTTAAAACTGGGGAAGAAAGAAGCCCCTGAAGCAATTTATACGCAATTACTCTAATGAAACAGTAACAAAATTACGTTACTCTCATTAAAGTAACATTTTTTTCCTCTAACTATACTTTAGAAATACTTTAGAAATGAAATGTCAGTACCTCAAAGTTTTGTAATGACTTTTGAACCATTTTTTATGGATCGCACATCCCTACCAGATATTGCTAATGGACATTTTCAAGGCCACTTCTCAAGTTCCTTTATTATCAAACTAGACTTCCATATATTGTCGAAGGCTTTCATGGCTGGAATCACTGGGTTGTTGTAGGCTTTTCAGGCTATATGGCCATGTTCTAGAAGCTTTCCCACCTGACATTTCCCCTGCATCCAGGCCCGTAGCCAGAATTTCTATTTGGGGGGGGAGGGGGTGCTGAGTTTGTTTGGGGGGGGGGGTGAGTCTGAGTGAAAGAGGGTCTACCCTAGCAAACCTTTTGTATCATTACCCCAATACCCCCATGCATATGGGATATATTGAGAATGGTGATCAGATCATGATATGAATAAACATAACAGTTTAAATAATGCACCAGTAAGGCCTTTTGCAAACCACCATGAGAATTTTTTGGGGGGGGGGTGAAGCCCCTCAAGCCCCCCCCCCCCCCGGCTTTCATGGCTGGAATCACTCAATACATTGAACATCTCTACGGGGAGAAACTGTTCCAAGACACACGGAAATTGGAAAAACTAAGGACCAGGAAAGCACATCTACTGTGCTCCCTGACTTTCCTTCTACGCTGCAGAGACACAGATACCATCCCACAATTTCTCGCAGCCAAAAGGACTTTCAAAACACCACAGGCTCACTATATCTATGACCACCTGAAACGCAACCTCTTATGAGACCTCATAAACTGTGAGGATGCTTGCCATAGATGTAGGCGAAATATCTGGAAAGAATGCTTCTAGAACATGGCCACATAGCCCGAAAAACCTACAACAACTCAAACTAGACTTCAACTTGGAAGTATCACTAATAGAAGACACTTTGAAACAAAAGAAAGTCATTTGACAAATCACCATAGAATTCCAAGTAGACGATCAAGAGTACATCCCCACTTTAGAACTAATGTACCCTAGACCACAAATGTGAATTAAGGCCAGCTGGGGCTATTTCAGTCAGCAGATCCATAGTGATGTTTAATGGACTTCCACTGCTGTGATGTTCACATAGGCAGGGAAAAATGATATCGATCCTCAAAACCATAGTTTCTTCTATAGAAGCCAGGCATACTCTTGGATGCTATATTCCACTAGCTACATGAACAATAAGATATCCTGACATGGCTCATTGGGGATGAATTCACGCTTTGCTGGAATGTATGAAAAGGCTTTTTAACCATGAATATTTATATCGATATAAGTGATTAGATAAAGGTGAACAAATCACAGGCATCAAAGAGCTAGCATTTTCTGCCAGGCAGGTTAAGGAAATAATTCATCTTCACACTCCTAATACATCATTTAACTACTTGCCTTTTGGGAGACTTGATTTCCTCCAAGGTATTGGTCAACCTAGACAGTGCCAGGCTTGATGGATAACCTGTCTGATCTGTTATGGCAAATCCTATGGGTGTTAACAATGAGAAGAATCAATTTACACATTGGTGGTGGTTGCTGAGGAGGGTGTGGGAATTCAAGTTTTCTCTTCAAAACCTTCCCAGCAAAAAGACTTTAAATTAAGATTTGCATTCAGAAACTACAGATTATAGAAATGCTACCAGAGCTAGACCGTTATTTTTGTGCATGACTCCAACTAATTGCCTCTTTGGATTAGATTGTTATTATTTTCTTAAGGCAGTGGTCCTCAACCTTTCTAATGCTGTGACCCCTTAACACACTTCCTCATGTTGTGGTGACCCCCAACCATAACATTATTTTCATTGCTACTTCATAACTGTAATTGTGCTACTCTTATGAATCGTAATGTAAATATCTGATATGCAGGATGGATTTTCATTCACTGGAGCAAATTTTCCACAAATACCCGATACGCCCAAATTTGAATAGTGGTTGGGTGGGGGTGGGGGGAGAGAGTGTTGATTTTGTCATTTGGGAGTTGTAGTTGCTGGGATTTATAGTTAACCTACAATCAAAGAGTATTCTGAACTCCACCAATGATGGAACTGAACCAAACTTGGCACACAGAACTCCATGACCAACAGAAAATACTGGAAGGGTTTGGTGGGCACGGACATTGAGTTTTAGAGTTGAAGTTCACCTACATCCAGAGAGCACTGTACACTCAAACAATGATGGATCTGGACCAAATTTGGCAGAAATACTCAATAGGCCCAAATGTGGACACAGGTGGAGTTTGGGGAAAAACAGAGCTTGACATTTGGGAATCGTAGTTGCTGGGATTTATAGTTCACCTACAATCAAAGAGCATTCTGAGCCTCACCAACGATAGAATTTGGCCAAAATTCCCTCACAGAACCCCCATGACCAACAGGAAATACTGTGTTTTCTGATGGTTTTGGGCAACCTCTCTGTCACCGCCTTACAACCCCTCCAGGGGTCCTGACCACCAGGTTGAGAAATGCTGGCTTAAGGAATACTAATTTCTTATCTAAATGTCATAGAATCATAGTTGGAAGAGAACTCATGGGCCATCCAATCCAACTCCCTGCCAAGAAGCAGTAAAATTACATTCAAAGCACCCCCAACAGATGGCCAGATTGTCATTGTATTCTATTCTGTCCATGATGAACAAAAATGCCATGTATTATTTAGCATACTGTGTGCGTATTCTTTTAAGCCACCTGTTGCCTTACGATGACTCCATGAATTTCATAGGGTTTTCTTAGGCAAGGCTTACTCGGAATGGTTTGCCAGTTCTTTCCTCTGAAATATAGCTTGCAGCAGTTGGTATTCATTAGTAGTCTCCTGTCCAAGTGCTAACCAGGACTAAACCTACTTAGTTTTAAAGATCAGATGGAATCTGTTAGACCCTAACACACATTTTGGAATTGCAGGTAGATATGTAGCAATTACATATCCAATTAGTAATAAAGAGGCTGAAACTCATAACACACTTTATTGAACTACTAACAAACCTCCTGGCCAGCAGTCTTCCCTGAGCTACCTTTCTCCAAAAGAGGAAAAACGTAGGCCCTTTCCCTATACATACAGGCAGCAAATATCCAAAGAGGCAGATTATTGTAGGGGAAGAAGTTCATGAAAGATGAGGGGAGGCAGGTTCTCAGCCAGACCAAAAGTCATTACATAAAGCTCATAATCCACTTAACCTAAGATGCCAATTAGTTTCTAGTCAAGCTATAAAATGTAGGTTGCTACATTTTAAGACCTGCATGGTTTGGGTCCAGGTTATCTACAGCATCGTTTTTCCCCACGTAATTTGCCCTGTACACTGAGTTCCTCTGGGAGACATGTACTTCAGTCAGCCAAATCTAGAGTGACTGTTCTCTAGATATCCTTTCCTTCAGCCACCCCTAAACTGTGGAATGACCTGCCATAAGATCTTAATCGACTAGAGACATTATCTGAGCAATAAAGACCAGTCCCTTCCAGCAATTCTATCCAGATTATTTTCAAATTTTGTTTTTAAAGTATTAATAGATTTGAGTATGAATTGGCTTTATATGCTCTCCTGATGTAATGTGTTGTATTAATTTTGTTCTTCCCTGCTTCAATCCACAGGGAGAGTTGGTAATAATAATGATAATTAGAATAGTAGGGGTCACTTTGACCAGGGACCATTCTTCAACATTACTACCAAAAGGGGCAGGGCTATTTAGCTCTGCAGAAAGGAGTGGAAATAAAATAAAATAAAGACGAAGGAGGTCCACGGAATGGATTTTCATTCTTGCAGCCCACTGCTGGGCCACGGCCCACAGGTTGAGAACCACTGCTCTATGTGGAGGGCTGACTGCACCCAATATGCCCCATACACAAAGAGCAGTGAGACTCACTGTAATGGCAACAAAGTGCGTGTAGATACCTCTGTGCCCCCAAATGTTGTGTTGCTTCAAGGGATGGTGAATTAATAAAGTGGTAGTGCCATTTTCCTTTGAAGACACCACCATATTTCTCCTTGATGACCTAGAAAGATACAAAGTTCAGGTCACTGGAGGTAAATACAATAATATCTTCCAAGTCAAAGCTAGCATAAGAATATAAATAATATGTATCAGTAATAATAATGCAATCCAGTACATTAAAAAATTACTGTAGTTTTTCCAATTATTCTTTTCTCTCCCCCCCCCCCTCCCACCTTCTACCTCTTTTTCCTCCCTCTTTTTTCCTGGCATATTTCCTTCTGAAGATCAGGAATAAAGCAATTCCAATAATAAGCCTTTTAGCCCTGAGCTTATGCAGCCCTTCTCAAGGAAAGGAGGTCATTTTTTTCCAGCAGGAGATTGACTAAGTAATAGGTACACCTACTTTAAACCAACTGGATGACCTATCCTGACCTCTTCCAGCTGATCTCAGCCTCCAAAGTACCATCAAAAAACAGAAGGCCCGTCAGGAAAGGCACAGCGCCAAACCAAACAGCAATGGGGCTGGCAAAGAGGCGGTCTGTCTCTACCTGGGATACTTGCCAAGGTAGTAAGATTTATAGCCACAAGGCACTATTAAAGTCAATAGAACTAATTGTACATGAAAGGAACACTGAGGTTGTGGAAGCATGCAACTCTCAGGATTCTGGAGTGGCTTAGGCTAAAATCAATATTAGCTGCACTTAACATCACCGAACACCCCATTTTGTCATGGTAGAAGGAATCTAATGGCATCAACTCCTGTTTAAAATTACCACTATCACCCCATTAATACAGCAATATGATATTTTAACATCTGGAATGTTTGCATGGCTTCTCCAAAAATGCATTGGCAGCAGACAACTAGCAGAAAAGCATTAGGCAAGGTGGTGGAATATTTCCACATAGCTGCAATGTTTATATTCCCATGTTGCAAAGAGATGATAAAGCTATGCCTATAGAAGAAGTGCAATGTAATAGTGCTCACCGTTCCTCTAAATCTAATGTCTATAAAGAATAGGACATAAATAGAACAAGCAAATGCAAGACATAGGAAAATACGCCCTAAGAAGCCTTCTAGAATAGCCACATGACACAAATAAGAATTGAATGACTGCCAAGGCAACTTCAACATGATGAACCTATGAACAAGAGACCTGGTCATCATCTGCCATGATCTGATCTCACAAGCTCAGAGCCATGGATTCTTTCGTTGAATCAATCAATCAACCCTCTTTTCTTTCTTCTGCCCGCTTTATTAAATATTATCATCTTCTCCAAGGGTCCTGTAATCTGATATAATCAAACTATGATAGCCTCAGTGTTGAAATATTCAGCCTTGATTTGCCCTTAAACCCACTGATTTGTTCCTTTGACAGTCCATCATGTCCACCAGCACCACATTCCAAAGAAAAGTTCTTTTGGCCGTTCAAATTATTATGCAAATATTGTAAACTATTTATTATTTATTTCAAACATTTATATTGTTTCCTTCTCACCCCCGAGAGGGAACTCAGGGGACTCAGGGAGTCTCACAACTTGCAACCATTAGATGCCAAACAAACAATAGTAATAAAATCACAATTAAAACATTAGTTAAAAACATTTATTTATTTATTTATTTATTTATTTATTTACAGTATTTATATTCTGTCCTTCTCACCCCGCAGGGGACTTGGGCGGATTACAATGTACACATATATGGCAAACATTCAATGCCAATTTGACATACAACATATACAGACATACACAGAGGCTATTTAATTTTTTCTGGCCGCCAGGGGAACTGTCGCTTTCATTGTCCATCTACGACACTGATGAAGTACTTCCGCATTCCCCGCATGCTTTTGCTGGAGTGCTTTGCCGGAGTCTTTTTTATGGCCTCATAAATTAGTTAATTTAGCCTCCCCACATAAGGTGGTACCTAATTTTCCTACTTGACAGATGCAACTGTTTTTCCGGTTGCAAAGGTTGACAACAGGCTACACAATTGGTTGGAAGCCCACTCCAACCCATGCTGGCTTCGAACTCATGACCTTTTGGTCAGACTGATCTTAATACAGCTGACACTCAGCCAGCTGCGCCACAATCCTGGTGCTTTATAAACATCCAATTAAAAATTAAGCAAATCCAAATCCAACATAATGATTTACTGCCCAGGAGAAAGTGTGTGTGTGTGGGTGGGTGGGGGGGGGGGCAGCAGTGCTATTTTATCCCCACTCTTGTCCATGACCTCCCAGGAATCTACA
The DNA here is from genome assembly GCF_025583915.1 of Anolis sagrei ordinatus. Taxonomy (NCBI): domain Eukaryota; kingdom Metazoa; phylum Chordata; class Lepidosauria; order Squamata; family Anolidae; genus Anolis; species Anolis sagrei. The sequence goes on along the minus strand of NW_026844366.1, from coordinate 19,814,119 downwards.
GGGGCCCCAGATAATGAGGCCATTGCTGTGCCTCCCATTACAACACGCATGCGCAATCTCCAGGTGTTTTGGATGTCAACTCCCATAAATCCCTGCCAGCTTACCAATTGTTAGGAATTGTGGGAATTGAAGTCCAAAACACCTGGAGGGCTGAAGTTTGCCCATGCCTGTGCTACAAGAACTTGGAGAGTTCTCTAACGTCCCCTACCCACTCTCCACTTTTCATTAGCTAACAACTATCCTTGGGAATGGACTGTATCGGTTTGGGGTGGTGGGGGGTAGTGAAGAAGGTGAGATGGCACAATTTCTCCTGACAGATTTTATGATAAGCCTTCCTTATCAAAGAGCAAGTTGAATATTAAAACACCGGTGTCTCTGTGCTGTCTTCAACCTGTCAACCCTAAGCGGGCTTCCCATGCATTCTGAAGAACTCCAACATTGTTGATAATCTTGCTATTTGAATTGCAGTGTGAATGCGAAAATACCAAAGAGGGAGTGTTGCTTTATTATTTTGGATGACCTTTCCTTCTTTATGTAGAGAAGAACAGCTGGAAAATATATAGCAGTTTAAGCATGTATTCATTCAGTGATCTCATTTTCCTTGGTCTAGCTCTCTTAGACTCTTTTCTCTTCTGCTTAGTGGGAGGTTAGCGTGACTGGCATTCCACTTACAAGGAGAGCTAATGCCATCCTCTTCCTTTGACTGCAAATCCTTAAATTGGGCCTCCAACCCATTTTGTACCTGGCATAGTCACAGCAGGCAAAAGGGCTAAACTGCAGGGGTTTGGGTCCAAAAATTGGATGCGAGTGAATATAAATAAAATTTGTTTTGGCCAAGGGCAAAATTTTACCAGCAAGTCCCCAGCCAAGCCACTAATCCATGCAGGTCTGGCCTTAAATAAACTAGACACTAAACCTCTTACTCCCTAGAGGCTCAGAGATCTTGGCCATTAAAACAATTCAATAGAACTGTAAGAAACATTCTGACCTGTCACCTCAGGCCTTTGCTGAATCACTTCCCAATCTTCCATGATGATCATATGTAGAAATATGTGGCATTGTTGAATGATATGATCATCACTCCTGACCACAAAATTTCTCTTCATGGTGCCCCATTCATTACTAATTCTTGCCTTTCTATCACACAGCTTCCCCTACAATCAAAGTTCATCTCTGTATTTTGCACCTGAAGGAAGGAAAGAGGAAGGACCCTTCCAGACAGGATCCAAAATATGGGGCCTATCAGGCTTTTACCTGAGAAGTCCAGGACTGCTGTAATGGTAGCCTGGTAAGTTTTTACAAGTTTTTAGAGCTGTTTGGGGGTTTGGAGGATGGCTCCATGCCATCCTGGTAGTTTCCGGGATAGCACGGGGACAGCCCAACAAGAAAGCCCATTGTTTTGGATGGGCATGTGGATTTAAACCCACGGCAAAGCAGAGTTTTTTAACCCACTCTGGCACGGTTTTAAACCATATCTGGAAATGCCCAAAGAGATCATTGCAAGTGGATTAATTCAATGATCACTGAAGGAAGCTGCAACCCTGAGTTTGAAAGACCTGAAAAGGGTTGTCTCATTCACTGGGTCATCATAAGTCAAAGCCACATTAATGGCAGAGAACAACAACAACAATAGTTTTGTGCATGATTCTTCCAAGTACACCAGTCATGCAATGAAAAGTTGAATGAAAAAGCAAAGCATCAGGAGAATGTTTCTGGAACATGGCCATACAGCCTGGAAAACATACAACAACTCACTTTAGAAAGATTTGTTACCATTCCATCTAAAATCCAGTGTAGATGTATCATTGCAGTGATTTGAAACCCACCAACTCTAACTGACAATAATATCAACAAGAAGGTAAAGAAAAATCACATATTCAAATTGCTAACATGTCTCCTACACAATCAAGAATACCTCTTATAAATTGATTGCCCACTTAGAGATCTCTCTAATTCAGGCCTGCACAACCTGCGACCCTCTAGGTGTTTTGAACATCAGCTCACAGAATTCCTAGCCATTGGACAAGCTCAGATTTTGGAGTGTTTTTGGATCTACTCTGGGAGTTGGAGGCCCAAACATCTGGAGGTTATGCAGACCTTCTCTAATTTAACAAAGCTGTCTTCAATCCACCTTAGCCCTTCATTTAGAAAAGTCAGGAAATGCTCTCAATTTTGTTGGAGTCCCCAGAGAAACTCCACAGCTTTGGTGCAATGTGGACAGTAAGATCAGGTCCTATTTTAGACTAGTCCACTGCTTATATGGGGAACGGGAGCATATCATGTTTGTGTATCTTCTTCCTGGTCATGTATGTGCCTCTGCTCATGTCCGTACATAGTAGCCACAATGCCCAAAAGCACACATCAAACTCCATAGCCATCTGATAGTGGTGAAGGTGATGAGATGGTGAGGTGATGGTCCAGTGGGGCCAATGTGGTATCAACCCAGTTGGACCAGCTGGACTCCAACCCACCTCTGTGGCAGGTTTGGGATGATGCATGTATCCACCTATGGAGCCAGTTCAGAGTGTTTCTGTTCTGAATTCATTCAGGCCTTGGGGAAAAAAAAGTTGGTAGTGTGAAACTGAATCTTTAGCTCAGTAGTATGGACTCGATTAATGGCAAAAGAGCTATAGGGACTTATCTCCTTCATTTTATACAAGCAGACAACTTCATAATCTAAAGGGATCTGAAGGGCAAAGGATGACAGGATGGCAGCAGAATCCTCTTACACTAGTTTTTCTGTGTTTGCTTTTCCTCTCTTTTCAGCATTTTGACTAAAGGAGCTTTCATGAACCAGCCTGGCTTTTTTTAGTTGAGTGGAACTAACATGCTCATGCAAATTCCAAGGAGCTTAGCAGAAGGATTTTTTGGTTTTTTTAAATACAGATTTTCATTCAGGAGCCGTGAATACATTCCTAATTGTTTGTAGCAAAACAAATCTCTGCTTTGGTAAATACACGCTGAGTCTCCAACTCAGTATTATTTTAATTAAGTATTTCAAATGGTGAATCTGAATAAAGCAGATGTTGTCAAATAGTCAGGTATGCCTTGAGCATTCAGATCTGTCAAAGCCAACAAGAATTGAACTTTGGAGACTTCAACCAGTGAAACTGCCTGTCTGGAGCAGGATAGTGAGGAGACAATGTGAAACCGCATCTACTCTGACCAATTAATACAGATCGAACTACTTTATATGGTAATGTAGACTTATATAATGCAGCTCAATACAGTTAAACTGTGTTATATGAGTATACACTGACTACATACTGCAGTTCAATCTGCATTAAATGGTAAATGTAGCTAGGGCCTCAGAAACTGCTTTTTTTACCTTTCTTCTCCACTGAAATCCTCCCTTCAATCTTAAGGGCAGAGATGGGGAGTGTGTGGTCTTTGGATCACATGCAATCCTCATGTTCCACTTTTAGGTCCCTCAAAGCCACCTTTATCATCCCCAATCTTCACAGTATTGCACAAGGTTTTTTTAAAAAAAATCCAGTAGCAATACTTCCAACTTGCCCCCAAATTCCAGGATTTTAGGTTGCCCACCCAGCCATAACAGATGCCCCCCGACCCCAAAAAACCTCTCCAAACCCCTCCACACAGCTGAATAAAATCCCATTAGAATATATGGCAGTGTGGACTCAGATAATTCAGTTCAAAGCAGATACTGTGGGATGTTCTGCCTTGATTTTCTGGGTTATATGGCTGTGTGGAAGGGTCCCCAGATTGGCAAAGCGAAGGCAGGAGGTGATATAATGTCACTTACAGAGTGCCCAAACATATTGAAATACCCCACTTTTATCCCTAAAGCAACTTTGTTTTCCAATAAACAAAGTTGTTTTAGGGGAAAAAAGCAAAGAAATCCTTGTTTATTAGCGTATATCCTCAAGTATAAGCTGACCCAAATATAAGCCGAGGCACCTGATTTTACAACAAAAACCTGGGAAAACTTATTGATTTGAATAGAAGCCAAGGGTGGGAAATGCAGCAGTTACTGCTAAATTTCAAAATAAAAATAGATAAAATTACATTAATTGAGGCATTAGTAGGTTAAACTTTTTTAAAAAATATTTACATGAAACTGAAATTTAAAATAAAACTGTCCAACTCTGATTAAACCATTATTATAACCTTCTTCAATGTAAATGTGCTTACGTATCCTTCCAATAATTATAGAGTAAAATAATAAATGTAATAACAGCAGTAATAATAGGGTAAAATAATAAATATAATAGCAATGATAATAAATAGATGGAGGAAGTAGGAAGGACCAAGGAGAGGAAGGTGCACAGCCTCTCTTCCCTCTCGTTGCAGCAACCCATTTGCCGAGAGGAGAGGGGAGGAAGGCGCACGAGAGAGGAAGAGAAGAAGGAGCATGCCCTCTCGGCACAGCGACCCAGCTGGGTTGCTGTGTGGAGAGGTGAGGGTTCTGGTGGGAAGATGAAGGGTTGAAAAAAGGGCTTATTTCAGCCCCACGCTGAAAAACTAGGCTTATACTTGAGTATATACAGTATATCCCACAGAGCCCCCGGTGGCACAGTGGGTTAAACCCCTATGCTGGCAGGATTGAAGACCGACAGGTCACAGGTTCAAATCCGGGGAGAGGCGGATGAGCTCCCTCTATCAGCTCCAGCTCCTCATGCGGGGACATGAGAGAAGCCTCCCACAAGGATGATAAAAACATCAAATCATCCGGGCGTCCCCTGGGCAACATCCTTGCAGACGGCCAATTCTCTCACACCAGGAGTGACTCCTGACACGACAAATATATATATATATCCCAGCTTTCTTCTTCCAAAGGACCCAAGTGGCTATGGACAACATAACATTACATGGCATTTACTATCGGTTTAATGTTACTGAATACTGCAGGACATCAAAATCTCTGTCCACATACTGATATATTCTAAAATTCCAAAGATGTACAAACATTGCCTGAGAGTATTCAGCAATAGCAATTAAAGGCCAATCAGAAATGTCTGATGTGGAGATCAAATGCTTTTAAAACCTTAAATTATGTCTCTTTGCAGAAGGCAAGTACGCGCTGGCAAATCATTAGCCTTTCAGACATACTGTTGAATTTGAAATGAAATACTGAACAATGTGGAAAATGTTCAAAGTCAGCTTGCATTTCAAAATGGCTTGAATTGAAAGGTAAATGGCCTTCAGAGCGTTTGGGTGTATTTCAATTAATTTTTAAAATACGCGTGTGTATGTTTTACCCATTAGTGGCTAGATCGTCTTCCTTTGATGTGGGTCAGTAGTAATTGCCATTATTCCACTGGCTGCCTAAGATCCCGGCAAATAAATGCATTTTCTCTCACACCTTCCTTGACATTTGACCACTGTAATGCATTCTCTGCCAGTTGCCACAACGATAGTTCAGGTCCTAATGATATTGCTGACTCTTAAAAGAGAGGTTTTTTTTTTTTAAAAAAGACAACACTTAAAAACATAATATTTACATTTTTTTGAAGCACAAGTTCATTTGGTCTAATTATTGGAACTATTTGCATTCTGAAATAAAAGATGAAAATATGTACTTTGCAAACTTCTCATTAATACATGAATATTTTGCGTGCAGTTTTCTCTGCATTTGACTGGAGAACTACATTACAAAATTTGGACTGGGCAAACCAAAAAACAATTGATTGGCAGGCATATTCTAGCTATAGAATATGCTAGTGTCTTCCTAATTAGATTACTGCAGTGTAGTCTGTGTGAAGCAGCCCCTGAAGACAACTTGGGAGCTGCAGCTAATGTAAAAGTGAGACAAATGCATCTTTTAGATCTCTGCTTCATAAACTGTGGGTCCTGACACCAAATGATGTCTGTTTAGTTCAATGTTGCAGTCCCAAAAACTGGCAACAGTAAAAAAATCCTGAATGTCATCTAGTGACTGTTTTAGATATTTATTTATTTGAATCTGTTGTGCAGTGTTTAAAGGCATTCTGCAGATGATGCTTTAGCTGTGCTTCATAAAAAGAAAAATCTGCTTGTTTGGCAAACCTTGAAAATGCTCTTTGGCATCAGTAAATATTTTATTTTTATATCTATTTTATATATCTACCAGCTTGAGTACCCAACAATCCCCAAGTTACTTGAAAAAGGCATTGTTTGTTTTTGGATGTTAGGTAATATCAGCTAGGTAATTTGTAATGCTATTTATAAGAAAAAAACCAGTCTTTGCTTTTGTTTTTTATGAATGCTCCCATTAGAAAATGCATAAAAATGTGGGTGAACTGTAATTCCAAATATTCGTGGGCCAATCACTCCCAAACCCCACTGGTATTCAAAGCTCGTCACATTGGGTCTGTGTGTCAGGCTTGGTCCAGATCCGTCATCAGCTATGCCTTTGTATGATATGTGATGTGTTCAATAATGCTTAACGTTTTATCAGGGGAGGGTCAATTTGATGTATTATACTGTTTTTTATCGGTGACATTGAATTGTTGCCAACTCTGTGAACCGCCCTGCGTCCCATTTGGGGTTGAGAAGGGTGGTATACAAATACTGTAAATAAATAAACAAACAAATAAATAAATCAGCTGGTTTCAGTTTTCTCAGGATATGGATTCCAAGGGCAATCACTCCCAATTCCCACCTGTATTCAAAGTTGTGCCAAGTTTGCTCTAGATCTGTCATTGGTGGGCTTCAGAGTGCTCTCAGAATGCAGAGTGAACTACAACTTCCAAGCAGGTGGACCAGTCCTCCCAACCCTCTCCACTATGTTCAGTTGGTCACCAGGGTACTTTGTGCCAAGTTTGGTCTGGGTCCATCATTGGTGTGTGGGGTCACCATGCTCTCTGGATGCAGGGTGAACTATAACTCCCATCTGGGTGGTTCAGTCCCCCTACAAACTCAGAATGTCCTGTTGGTCCTGAGGATTCTCTGTGTCAGGTTTGATCCAGGTCTGTCATTGGTAGACTGCAGAGTGCTCTCCGAATGCAGAGTGAACTAGAACTCCCACACGGGTGGATCAGTCCGCCCAAACCCCTCCACTATGATCACCAGGGTTCTGTGTGCTAAGTTTGGTCCATATCCATCATTGGTGGGGTCACTGTGGTCTCTGGAAGTGAGAACCAATAGGAAAGCTGCCACAAATATACATACATACATACATATATTCACTTGTATATATATATAGATATACCTAGGGTCACAAGACATTTCTTGGTCTGAAAGGGGTCAAAAATGGAAACGTTTAAGAAGCCATGTTCTAGATAACTAACTGGTGTGTCTTATATGACACTGGCTTTAAAGGAATTGTATTGGCTAATGGCTACCAATACACTTTGATTTAGAAACACCTCTCTGTATAATCCTACCTACATGGGCCAAATGTTGAGACAACATGCTGGAACTTCTGGCTTGTAAGACTCTAGTGCTTTGGACATATCACAAGAAGATATGAGTCACTAGAAAAGACAATAATTCTTGGGGGGTTGGATGCAGAATGATAAGAAGAAGACAGCATTACAGATAGATGACTCGGTCAAGAAATACATACCCTACATTTCCAAGATCTGAGCAGGGCTTCACATGACCCTAAATCCCTCTGTTTTCTTCTATAGTCCCTCTCAAAATGGCAACAGAATCCAATGTCACTTCCGGTTGATATTTTGAGATTATCTACAATGGAAATTTGAGACATTTACAATGGACCTTAGTAAAGCTGGGATAAAATAGTGAAGAGTAGGGACATGACACTGGCAATGGATATCCACATAGTCAAAGCAATAGTATTCCCCGTAGTAACCTATGGATGTGAGAGCTGGACCACAAGGAAGGCTGAGCGAAGGAAGATAGACACTTTTGAACTGTAGTGCTGGAGGGAAATTCTGAGAGTGCCTTGGACCACAAGAAGATCCAACCAGCCCATACTTCAGGAAATAAAGCCTGACTGCTCATTGGAAGGAAGAATAGTAGAGGCAAAGATGAAGTACTTTGGCCACATCATGAGAAGACAGGAAAGCTTAGAGAAGACAATGATGATGGGAAAAATGGAAGGAAAAGGGAAGAGGGGCCGACCAAGGGCAAGATGGATGGATGGTATCCTTGAAGTGACTGGCTTGACCGTGAAGAAGCTGGGGGTGGCGATGGCCAACAGGAAGCTCTGGTGTGTGATGGCCCATGAGGTCACAAAGAGTCGGAAGTGACTGAACGAATAAACAACAACAAAAACAAAGCTTGGAGAAATTTCCCTGCCCCTCGATACATAATATACAGATGTACAGATACATAGAGCACAAAGTCCCATGCTTTGTCTGCAATTTTGGTACATGCTAGGATTATATAAAAACCCCAGACATTTTGCAAGTTTGTCAGAACCCTTAGCTTCTCTTGAAGTTTAGAAAGTTTCAAAGGGGAACCAAAGGTGAAGTCTGAATTGAACACTGAGCAGAGCTTTCTGACAGTTTTTATTCACCCTTGAAAATGGGTCATGAAACCCAAAATGTGTCAAGGATTTAAATAAGCAGGACGAATACATTTAAGCATCAATGAGCAGTGGGGACTAGCTATAAAGATTACATGTAAGAAAGAGAAAATGCAACACAGCTGTTTTCTATGGACAATGGCTCCATCTCATCTAAAATTGGTAAGGGAGGGGGACATATATTCCATTGAATAGAGAAAAATCTTTTATATGAAAGGCTGCCCAGAGGAGGTCCAGATTAAAGATATTTAGAGTATCTCTCAAAATTGGTTTACTTTTCCTTTACTTTAATGAAAGCAAAAGCTTAAATCATAAGGACTTAATTACATTACTTTGTCTGGCAGTCAGTTTATTACTGACACAGCACTGGTAAAACTTGACTGCTATATCCATCTATGGATGGTTGAAAATACTTTACTATCTTCCTGTTACAGATGAAATAACTGGCTTGGGGCTTGTCTAGACTGTCCCCAAACCCCTTATTCATGATGAATGGACCATTGGCTATGCCACTGATGCACAGCAGCTTCTAGTGAATATTGCAGGGTTTTAAAAGAATCATTATTTAAACAGAATTCGCATTATTAACTTTTCAATACAATGAATTACACAGGACTACAATGAATTACAGAGGTATTTTTGCCAGTTCTTTCCTTTGAAATATAGCCTACAGCACCTTGCTGTCTCCATTTCAGTTACTAAACAGGGTTGACCCAGCTTAGCTTCCAAAATCAAATGGAATCCACTAGCTTTAGGAATTTATGCCAACTTCCACTTAATCTGAAACTCTGGAGCAACCTTGTGTCTTGGGCACAGTATAGACAGCAGGACTGGATGCAGTGAGGAATTGCCTGATGTGTACACTAGTTGCTGCCCCCGTCACCTTTTCCCTGCACTCATCAGCACACAGAAAAGGATAATATAGACCACCAGAGCCATCCAGTCTAACCTTCTGCTAAGAAGAAGGTTGGACTCCAGACAGATGGGCATTCAGGCTCTGAATAAAAACCTCCCAAGATGGAGATTCACCACACACTAAGGCACGATTTTCAAATGTCAATAGAGCATATGTTGCTGCTGTCACTGCTGCCAGAGAGCTTCAGAACATTGCAAGAGCTCTGAAGCCTCACATGGATCCTGTGGTGACATCAGCAGGGTTGTCCACCCCACTAGAGAGAAAGAGTAGCAATCACATGATGGCAACATGCAGTGCCTGCACTGGCAAGGAGCTCTCACAGAGTTTTGTGGCACTCTGACAATCAAATCTCTGCAGCAACTTGAAGACAAAGTGTGTGACCACTTTTAGGTTCAATTTAGAGCACTGATAGGACAGACTGGCCCTGGATTAGGCAGCTTTATGGTGCTTTCACCTGTAGAATTAATGCAGTTTGACATTACTTTGTATTTCTAGGTGCAAAGATTACCACAGATGCAGACTGCAGCCAGGAAATTAGGAGACGCTTACTTCTTGGGAGGAGAGCAATGACCAATCTTGATAAAATAGTGAAGAGTAGAGACATCACACTGGCAATGAAGATCCGCATAGTTAAAGCCATGGTATTCCCCATAGTAACCTATGGATGTGAGCGATGGACCATAAGGAAGGCTGAGTGAAGGAAGATAGATGCTTTTGAACTGTGGTGTTGGAGGAAAATTCTGAGAGTGCCTTGGACCACAAGAAGATCCAACTGGTTTATACTTCAGGAAATAAAGCCTGACTGCTCATTGTAGGGAAGGATATTAGCGACCAAGATGAAGTACTTTGGACACATCATGAGAAGACAGGAAACCTTAGAGAAGACAATGATGCTTGGGAAAATGGAAGAAGAAAAAAAGAGGGGTCGACCAAGGGCAAGATGGATGGATGGATGGTATCCTTGAAGTGACTGGCTTGACTCTGAAGGAGCTGTGGGTGGTGACAGCCGACAGGGAGCTCTGATGTGGGCTGGTCCATGAGGTCACGAAGAGTTGGAAGAACTGAATGAATAAACAACTACAACATTACTTTAACTCTCATGACTCAATGGTGGGAATTGTAGTTTGATGAGGCACCAGCGTTCTTTGGCAGAAAAGGCGAGACATGTAAAACTATAAATCCTATGACTTGTAGAATCATACAATTGGAAGAGATTTTGTGGGCCATCCAGTCCAACCCCCTGCCAAGAAGCAGGAAAATCACATTCAAAGCAGCCCCAATAGATGGCCATACAGCTTCTGTTTAAAACCCTCCAAAGCATTAAGCCATGGCAACTAAAGTGGTGTCAAACTGCACTGATTCTACAGTATGGAAGCACACTTAGATAAAGGTAAAAATGAAAAACTCTTGCAATGTGCCACTGCTCCTCAAAGTGTGCAATACACTATCAGAGCTCCTGTTTTGGTCTACAACTCCTATGCTGGCTAAGGGATTCTGGAAACAGTAGTACAAGGCAAAATACTTTTCTGAGCTGAGTTCCAGGCTGGATGAATGATTTAATTCAATCAATGGCACCCTTGTGTGTTCTTCATAACTTTTGGTTTCTGTATACTAGAAGATATATTAGAAAAGTTATTTTAATGTCACCCTCATTTGCCTCTGATTTAACTTCTCATGTTATGAAATCCAGTTATACTTGCAGTACACAAGTATAAATACTTGGAGCCATTACATTTTTAAGACATCAGCGTTAAGGTGGCTTTACTCCATTATGTCTTGCAATTTTCCTTCTCTCTCTCTCTCGCTCTCTACAAAAAGAAAGGCAGTGATCCATCATAAACCATTTGACATAAGAAAGATCGACATACTTCTCACTTCTGGCTTGCATGGGAATGAGTTGGACAGTGAGTTAACATTACAGTAGCAATTCACTGTTGAATATTATGACGGGCAAACTAACAATTTGAAAGAATTGCCCTTTCTCAATTCTGGCATATATTTTTTTTGCTTCCCCTAAGTTCTGAGTTCAGCCAGAGGACCTTAAATAAACTTTACACTTGAAAATTCATTTAACTGGAAGTTTCAAATTAAAATGACTTGCCGTAAAAATATTAAGCAACTTACAAGACAAGCGCTCGTAAATGAAAGGGCGGCTTAATAATTTGAGAAGAGAAATATAAACAGTGTCAAATTTAACCACTGAGCAATTTAATATAACTTCTGCACAATTTTGTAAATCATTATTTATCCAGTTAATATGCATAAAAATTTAATAAATTACTTTCTGCAATATTGCTTTTGGTGTAGTTAGCGGTGTAGACAATTATGCCACTAATGTACAAAAAAAAAAAATCCCCAGGGAAGATTGGTATTTGCTTGCCAAATATAAATACCATGGATAAAGAGAATGTGTGTGGGCTTTTTAAAAAGATGCTTCAAAGGCATATCTTTAGCATAGTGCCATAATGAAATCTATTTATTAAGAAACTAATCCAGTTTTTTCCTTTGCCATATGAGAGGGAGCTGCCAAGTATTCTAATAAAAATAGCATTTTCATTATAAGCATCTCCAATTTGATTTATTCAGATCTTGAAATCGTGATATTTAGAGTTCCCAGTTCAGGATGTTCCTGGGGTTTACAAACTAAAACCTTGGGACATCCCCACTTAATTACTAGCCACAGTTACTCATAACTTATAACAACATATAAAAGGTAAAGATTTCCCCTGACATTAAGCCTAGTCATGTCTGACACTGGGGGCTGGTGCTCATCTCCATTTCTAAGCCAAAGAACTGGTGTTGTCTGCAGACACCTCCAAGGTTATGTGGCCAGCATGACTGCATGGAGCACTGTTACCTTCCCACTGAAGCGGTACCTTTTGATCTACCCACATTCACATATTTTCGAACTGCTAGGTTGGCAGAAGCTTGACCTAACAGAAGGAGCTCACCCTGCTCCCCAGATTCGAACTACCAACCTTTCAGTCAGAAAGTTCATCATCTCAGTGGTTTAACCCACTGCACCACCAGTGGGCCCATATACACATGCCCAAAACATACTTTCTTGTTTGCCAGTTAAGAAATAGATCTTACTAAAGGACTGTTCCCAGATTATTCTTATCTAGTCAGTCCCACTTTTTAAGGATAATGGGACAAGGAACAATTAATCTAGCCTACTTGCTCAACCAGAAGGTAGATGCAGAGCAGAGTGGAAAGTGGACCCTGGCACTGCAATAAGCTGGGAGGGTAGAAAGAGGCAAAGTTAGTGGTTCTCAACCTGTGGGTCCCCAGATGTTTTGGTCTTCAACTCCCAGAAATCCTAACAGCTGGTAAACTGGCTGCGATTTCTGGAAGTTGTAGGCCAAAACACTTGGGGACCGCAGGTTGAGAACCACTTGTCTAAGTAAATGTGTCTCCATTAAAGCTTTCTCGTCAATCTTGTTTCCACAGCAAGCCAAAATTTTCAAAATCCAGTGATCAGGAATGAAAAGGAGATGACATTTTCTGAACAGGGGCACAGACAGCCAAACAAACACCACAGGAGTGTTAACCCTTCCCTATGCAATCCAAAGGGCCCCTTGGTGGCACAGTGGGTTAAACCACTAAGCTGCTGAACTTGATGGCCAAAAGGTCAGCAGTTCAAATCCAAAGAGTGGGGTGAGCTCCTACTGTTAGGCTCAGCTTCTGCCAACCCAGAAGTTCAAAAATATGCAAATGTGAGTACATCATTGGGTACTGCTTCTGCAGGAAGGTAACAGCGCTTCATACAGTCATGCCAGCCACATGAACTTGGAGGCATCTAAGGACAATGCTGGCTTTTCATCTTAGAAATGGAGATGAGCACCCCCTCCACCCCAGAGTCAGACACGACTAGACTAAATCTCAGGAGAAACCTTTCCCTTTACCTTTATGCTATCCAAACCTTTTATATATGGCTTGAATTACACTTAAAATGTACTTACATACAAATTCAGCTTAAGAACAAATTTACAGAACCTATCTTGTTCATAACTTGGGGACTGCCTGTATTGTGGTTTGGTTCCAGGATCCAACATGGATGCTGAAATCTGTGGATGTTGAAGTCTTTTTTATATACCCTGTCATTGTAAAATTGTGTTCCGTATAGAAAAGGGCAAAACCAAGATTTCCATTTTGGATTTTTAAAAAAATGTTTCAAGCCATAGATTGTTGTATCTGAGCTAACAAAAATTGCAAGATACTTCAGAGCTTCTTTGAAGTTCCAGGGCTTACCTGCATGTTGGGCAATTTGTTTACAATGCTATCCCACATAACCAAGGCTCAGGCAACGCAGAGACAGGAGATGGCGCCTACTACATCCCGTCGTTCTGGACTTTGTCCCCCAGGGACAAAAATGGCAGTGTTCATTGCTCAGCACATGGAGTGATGCTGGCCAAAGTGACAAGACAATCAGAGAAAGGTGGGGTGAAAGGAGGTAACAATTTCTCCTTCTGTCTCCCCTCTTTCATACTGTTTCAAGTTCTAGCTATTGTCATTAGAGCCGCTGAGCAATGTACAACCATTTTTATGGATACTGCAAAGCCCATAACAATGACGGCATGGTAAGGATGGCAATCCAGTGGCATTGAACCAGTTCAGCTGCCACTGGACCATCCAATCACCATCCAACCAACCAACCCATCTGCAATGCCAGAAATACAGCTTAATGGTGTAACATTCGAAAATGTTGATCATTTCCACTACATTGGCAGCCACCTCTGCACAAAAGTCAACACTGACAATGAAATACAACACTGCCTGAGCTCTGAGAGTACAGCATTTTTCTGAATGAAGCAGAGTGTTTGAGAACTGGGACATCCATAGGGATACTAAGGTGCTTGTTTATAAAGCTATTGTCCTCCCAACCCTGCTATATGCCTGCAAAATGTGGACTATCTACAGATGTCACATTCAACTCCTGGAACGATTCCATCAGTGTTGCCTCCTGCATCTCTTGGGAAGACCGGCAGACAAATGTCAGCATGCTGGAAGAAGCAAAGAACACTAACATTGAAGTGATGGTCCTCCGCCATCAACTCTGCTGGATTGGCCACATTGTCCGAATGCCCGATCACTGTCCCCCAAAGCATTTGCTCTATTCTGAACTCAAGAATGGAAGATGGAACGTTGGAGGACAGGAAAAGAGATTTAACGATGGGCTTAAAGCCAACCTTAAAAACTGTGGGATAGAAACTGAGAACTGGGAAGCCCTGGCCCTTAAGCACTCTAGCTGGAGGTCAGTGCTGTAAATTTGAAGAGGCAATAATGGAGGGTTAAAGAGAGAAACATGCCAAGAGAAAGGGGCATCAAGCCAACCCCGACCAGGACCACCTTCCACCTGGAAACCGATGCTCTCACTGATGGAGAACATGCAGGTCAAGAATAGGGCTCCACAGTCATCTATGTATCCACCACCAGGACACCAAAGTTGGAGACCAATCTTACTTGAAGAATGAGGGATTGCCTAAGAAGAAAACCACCATCCTGCCCCTGAGCCAGCTTGGTAGTTGACTGTGCTGACTTTGACAATGCTGATCTGAAATACCCTTAATTGCTGTTTGTGGTCCATGTAGATAATCTCTCAGTCTCATACATGCTACAAGATCTCTTTGTATTCCTGCATAGTAGGGGGTTGGACTGGATGGCCCTTGTGGTCTCTTTCAACTCTATTATTCTATATATAACACACTAGCATAGCTATGTCTCCAAATATATTCAGATTCTGTCATCTGTTAACTTTCCTTAAGAGTCAGCAAAGGTGCAATCATGAAGGTTACAGTCACTGAACAATGAAGAATTCATAATGTCCTGAGACAGTTCTCAAAGAAGATAACAGCAGCTTGGAATTGCTTTAGTTACACTCGCCACCAAAACCAGTAAATTTTCTTTCTCTCTATAAAGTAGGACATACTAAATGATGAGTCATGGCTGCATTTTGACAAGTTAAGGTTGAACATTGGTTCATATTAACAGAAGCTAAAGAGGTTTAATTCCCACAGAGATCAATTTTTTCGCCTGTCAGGCTTCAGTTTCAGGAAAGCAACATAACAAGAGAACTCTCCAGAGTGCTGAATCCTGAATAAGAATAAGTGACTCCACGGCCCCTTCTACACTGTCATATAAAATCTAGGTTATCTGATTTGAACTGGATTATATGGCAGTGTAGATTCATATAATCCAGTTCAAATCAAATAATGTGGAGTATCTGTTTTGATAATCTGGTTTATATGGCAGTATAGAAGGGGCCTATCAAGGGGAGCTCTCTAGGATGCTGAATTCCCACATTCTTGCAGCTCTCCCTAGTGGTGGTGCTAACTAATCTTTGCCCTTTATAACTTTGAAATTTGTGATCTTCAATTTAGGCTGATGAAGGAATTACCCTAATATGGATTCTGGATCTCCAGAATTATTCCTCTTAAATGTGCCTTCATGTTTTTAAATGGCACTTGCCAATGAAAAATGAGACTGTGCAGACCACATATTCACACCACCCGAAGGAGTGCTTCTGTCCCATTTTTGCTTCTCCCCAGGTGTGAAAAAAAGTAATTTACACATGGCCTGTCCTCTTTGCCAGCAAAGCCGCAGCTAGTGACAGTGACGGTTCCTAGCGTCACTCAAATTATTAGTTCAGGCCGGGCGAATCATATCATGATTTAGTGACCTTCCAAGATGCTGAGGGGCCTATATCTCTTTGCTTTCGTCTACTGTAAGAAAAATAAAATGATGAAAAAAATGGAGGTGGTCCTTTATCATCCCAGCATGTCATATTGTTATATATGATGCTGTACAACAACCTGCCACATTATGCTAAAGAAAATGTGCTCTCCCTCATCATTTTGGTTGGGCCATAGAATGAAGGCTTCAGTATTTCAGTCACAAACTAGATGGGATGGAGAATTCCTCTTTATCAGATTCTGGCTGAGACACTCTTCAGAACAAAGAGGAAAAATCTTGGAGCATGAATGCTGCCTTGAAAAGCATGTGTGTTATGCCATATGTCTTCTTCCTTTGTTACACTAGGTAGTTTTATTTGAATGAAATATGCTGTGTGATTCTGGTCTTAGGGCAGTGTTTCTCAACCTGGGAGTTAGGACCCCTGGGGTGGGTTCACAAGAGGATTTCAGAGAGGTCACCAAATATCATCAGAAAACACATATTTCTTAGGCCTGGGTAACAACGGAAAAATTTGTTTCTAAAATCGATTCGTTTTTTGGGGGTTTTTTGCGTTTCGTTATTTAAAATAATTACAAAATTTTCCTTTTAAAAAGTTCGATATTTACGAAATTTCATAAATGTGAAAAAAATTTCAAAACATTAACGAATCGATTTCCGAAACAATAACGAATCGATTCGTTAATGGCGGCCGCGACCGCGAAATACGCTAAAAAAAAACTTCTGAAGCTTCCCTCTCCCTCTGTTGTTGACTGTTGGTGTGATATTATAATTTTTCACTAATTAAACAAAAAACAACCATAAAACTTGCCCCAGACATGCGGAAATAATAACGAAACGACCTCAAAACAATAACGAAACGAATACAATAACGAAATACGAAGCATTTACAAAACTATTTAAAAATTCGTTTTTTTTAAAATTGCTCCAGAATGGTTCGTTATCGTTTTGTAATTAAAAAAATTAACGAATTATTAACGAATTACGAATTAACGAAACGAAACCGCCCAGCCCTAATATTTCTGATGGTCTTAGAAACCCTTTTGGCAGAGAAGGCTAGAGATCTCTCCTGATCTTCTCTTCCTTTTTGGTGTTGGTGAACTACAACTCCCAGAATTCAAAAATAACCCCCCCCCAACCCCACCAGTATTCAATGTTGGCCATGTAGGTAGTGTGGTAAGTTTGGTGCAGATCCATTGTGGGCTGGGTTCAGAGTGCTCTTTGATTGTAGGTGAACTATAAATCCCAACAACTACAACTCCCAAAGTCAAGGTCTATTTTGCCCAAACTCCACCAGTGTTCACACTTTGGCATACTGAGTATTCATGCCAAGTTTGGTCCAGATCTATCTAAATGTAGTAAACTACAACTCCAAAACTCAAGGTCAGTGCCCACCAAACCCTTCCAATATTTTCTTTTAGACATGGGAATTCTGTGTGTTGAGTTTGGTTCAATTCCATTGTTGGTAGCATTCAGAATGCTCTTTTTATTGTAGGTGAACTATAAATCCAAGCAACTGCAACTCCCAAATGACAAAGTCATCCCACCCCACCAGGGTTAAAATTTGGGCTTATTGGGTATTTGTGCAAAATTTCATCCAGTGAATGAAAAAAAAAACATCCTTCATATCAGATATTTACATTATAATTCATAACAGTAGCAAAATTACAGTTATGAAGTAGCAACAAAATTATTTTATAGTTGGGGATCACCACAATATAAGGAACTGTATTAAGGGGTTGTGGCATTAGGAAGGTTGAGAATGAGTGTCTTAGGGAAAAGAAAAGTGCCTTACTATAGGGCACCCAGCTTTTCCTTCTTCTAAAGCAGAAAACATTCTAGCTTCCCACTCCTCTCCTTAGCTTGAGAGCAACTAGTATTGGGAGGTTCAAGTATGAATTCCAAGAGTAAAAACAAATAGACCTTGTTCTCCATCTACAGAAGCTGCAATTATGCAGACATCAGAGTGGAGAGTAAAGAAATCAGGAGAAGACTAGGACTTGAAAGGGCAGCTATAAAAGAACTAGACAAGATTTTGATGTGTTAAGATATGCCATTGAATACTAACATGGTAATCATATTTTCCATATTTTCCATATTTATGTACAGTTGTGAAAGATGAACAGTGAAGAAAGCTAATAGAAAGGAAATCATTTCATTAGAGATGTGGTTCTGCAGAACTGTTCTGTAGATACCATGGACTGCTAAAAAAGACAAATCAATGGGTCATAGAGCAAATCAAGCCTGGACTCTTCATAGAAGCCAAGATGACCCAACTGAGGCTGTTTTTCTTTGCCCATATCATTATAGGAGATGACTCACTAGAAAAGTCAATAATGTTTGGAAAGCTGGAGGCCGATAAGAAAAGAAACACCATGTTCCAGACGCATATAATCAGTCAGTTAACTCATAAGGAAACTGCTGAGGTTACGGTAAGTTGGAAGTCCCTTGTTCATAGGGTCACCATAAGTTAAAGTCAACTTGATGATAGCTAACAAAAGCAAAAATTACTCACAAAATGTTGCTGTGGACAAATGAATGCTTTGTGTGTGTGTGTGTTTAGCAGGGTAGTCACAGCTGCTACCCCCTAGACTCAGTCAGGGAATTGTATGAAACAAGAACATCATGTCTGTAAGCAGAGGTTTCAACCTAACATCTCTCTGATGGATCTACACTACCATTCCCAAATTCCCAAATTACTGTAAGTCTCTTGAAGTTGTCCTGAATGGCCACTCCATGCTTCACAGCAAGCTGACAGAATTGGAGAAGTGTCTGGCTATGTCCCCTTGGCCAGATGTCCATTAATTACAGAGCATCAAAAACCTTGGTGCTTCCTTGTAGATCTCAGTGCTGTTGTCATCATTTCATTGTCTTCTCATCATGAACCATGGGAAGCTCATTCAGGAGAATTCCACCCACTATTATCACATATGCAAACTATATACACATGAGTATATCCATGTAATCAGATTTATAACTAGAGCTTTGGAAAGTTACTTTTATGGGCTACAAACCCTAGTTCCTCCTAGTAAGCACAAGCAGTAGGCAATCCTCCATTGATGTTTGGGAATTGTAGTTCCCCAAAGTAATTTTCCGGTTATGATACAAACATCTACACAAACTGTATGCTTAGGACTTTCTTCATATACTCTACTGAGTCTGCATAGATTAAGGGCACATTCCACTGTCCCATCACTTGTGTATCCTCCTCAATTTACTCTGCTTGGATGGGTTCACTGGGAACTGTGCATAGACCATTACAAAACCTATGAGCTATTAAGCTTGTCCTTAAAGAGCAAGTCAGGTATTTCTCCATTATCTTCACTTATATCATTTGCATCAGTGGTTTTAACAGCACCAAGTCCTGTTACTCAACCACAGCTCTATATTCCAGGCTAGGATCTCAGATCATAAATCAAATCTCTTACTTCTTAAAAAAACATTTAAGCAAAGTAGAGAACTTTCTAAACTCACCCCTCCTTCCTAATATGCTCACAAGTTAAACTGCTCTTGGCTTTGCATTTAAAAAGAGACAGCTTCAGATTTGCAGGACCGCATGCCTGTATTACTAGAAATGAATCAGAAAGGGTAAAAATCTACATCAAATGTATGGATTACAATTATAAAAATGGTAACATGGTGTTGAAAGAGATAGTCTTCAAATGCAGTCGTTTATTTCTTTTTAAAATTTTCATAGAATCATAGAGTTGGAAGAGACCTCATGGGCCATCCAGTCCAATCCCCTGCCAAGAAGCAGGAATATTGCATTCAAAGCACCCCTGACAGATGGCCATCTAGCCTCTGTTTAAAAACCTCCAAAGAAGGAGCCTCCACCACACTCCGGGGCAGAGAGTTCCACTGCTGAATGGCTCTCACAGTCAGGAAGTTCTTCCTCATGTTCAGATGGAATCTCCTTTCTTGTAGTTTGAAGCCATTGTTCCGTGTCCTAGTCTCCAGGAAAGCAGAAAACAAGCTTGCTCCCTCCTCCCTGTGACTTCCTCTCACATATTTATACATGGCTATCATATCTCCTCTCAGCCGTCTCTTCTTCAGGCTAAACATGCCCAGCTCCTTAAGCTGCTCCTCATAGGGCTTGATCATTTTAGTCGCCCTCCTTTGGACACATTCCAGCTTGTCAACATCTCTCTTCAATTATGGTGCTTCCAAAATTTTGTTTCTTCCAAAAGGATAAATATGTTACAGAATAATGCCAAAATCATGACAAGGTGGCAATGATTTTTGAGAGTGAAAGGGGATGGAATAAAGGCTAGGCTTCATGTGACACCAAATTAAGAAGGATGGCTAGTATTCCAGAGGACCTTAACCCATAATGTATCCCATAATGACCTTAAGAAATTTGAGAGCTAAGCCAAAACTGACAAAATGAATTCCAGCAGGGAGAAAGGAGTATAGTGTCTAAAGGGAAGACATAGTCACACTTTATTCTGCTTTGTTGATTGTTGTTGTTCATTCGTTCAGTCTTTTCTGACTCTTCGTGACCTCATGGACCAGCCCATGCCAGAGCTCCCTGTTGGCCATCACCACCCCCGCTCCTTCAAGGTCAATCCAGTCACTTCAAGGATGCCATCCATCCATCTTGCCCTTGGTCGGCCCCTCTTCCTTTTTCCTTCCATTTTCCCCAGCATAATTGTCTTCTCTAAGCTTTCCTTTCTTCTCATGACTTTGGTGATACCTCACATGAAGTACTATGTCCAGTTCTGAACCCCACAATTCAAGAAAGACATTGGCAAGCTAGAACATGTCCAAATGGTCAAAATCCTATGAAAAGTGATTTATGGAGCTGAATATGTTTAGCTTGGAGTAGAGAATATTAAGAGGCCACATTATAGCCATGTTTAAATGTTTGAGGCAAGAGCCTTTAAACATTATTTTTTGCTGCTCTAAAGACTAAGTATGGAGCAATTAATCCAAACTACAAAGAAATAG
This sequence comes from Anolis sagrei ordinatus, assembly GCF_025583915.1. NCBI lineage: Eukaryota > Metazoa > Chordata > Lepidosauria > Squamata > Anolidae > Anolis > Anolis sagrei. Next base: position 19,793,129 of record NW_026844366.1, on the reverse strand, counting down.
AGTCTACCTGAATATTAAGAAGTACAATAGAGTCACGCTTATCCAACCTCCACTCATCTAACATTCTATATTAGCCAATACAGTCTGCCTCCTTCCCAGACCCACAGCTGTTGCAATACATTGTGATGTTTAGGTGCTAAATTCGTAAAAAATAGTAATTACTACATAACGTTACCGTGTATATAACTGCGTTATCTGATGATTTGTTGTAAAACATGATGTTTTGGTGCATAATTTGTAAAATCATAATGTAATTTGACATTTAATAGGCTTTTCCTTAATCCCTCCTTATTATCCAACATTTTTGCTTATCCAAAGTTCTGCTGGCCCACTTATATTTGATAAGCGAGGCTCTACTGTACCTTGTAAAGGTAAGAGCTATTTATCAGTGGAATATTCTGCCTTTTAGGGGATGTTGAGATCTTCTTTGCAATCTTTAAAACAGGCTATTTGTCAGGAGTGCTTGTATTATGTCTTCCTGCATGGCAAGATGAGGTTGGTCTGAATTGGCCTTTGAGCACTTTTTCAGCTCTATTATTCAATTATTCTGTGATTCAATCTACTCAGTGACAGGCGTTTTAAAAAATCAAATGGTTTATTTCATAGAGAGAGGGAATCAGTGTCTGGCATAAAAGCAGTGAAACCGTTTGTTGCAAATCACTTTGACATAGTCTGCCAATTATACTTCCTCTCAAATTTGCCTTTTCTGAATTTTGGTACATTTCGCTTTGCAGACAACTGAACTGAATTTTGAATCTTTGAGGATTATCTTTCTGTTTTACTTTTTTCCACTTTCACATTTTGTTAATTTTAGTAAATGCTGTTACTTTTAAGAAACAATCTGGAATAAACTTCACTTCTTCTTTACTCGTACACATCATACAAGTTTGGTACCAAAGAATATTTCTAGTTTTTCCCTACCATTGTGAAGGATGTGGCTTCTGATGCTGAGATTGAAATTCTCCCACTCCCCCTCCCAAATAGGAAGCCTATATCACTTTTTACTTAACGTCCCATATATTTAACTAAATAGCTGTGGTGCTAAGAGACCCTATCAGGTAATTGCAAAAATTCATATCAAGACATCAGAAATTTCCAGTGAGTATTCGGACTAATGCTCCACAGTGTGAGATGCACATCACTGTGCAATGCATATTGATGTGTGATGTGCATCAGTGAGCAATGTATATGGCATGCAATATTTCTTGGTGTACAATGCACAATTGTGTATGATGCACAGTGGTGCACAATGCAAATCCATTTATGATGCACATTGCAATTCATATTGAGTACTTTTCCAGTTCTATTGCACAGTAAATAATATAGCAACATACCTCTTCTAAATACAGATGTTATGAAACTAGCCAATTTTAATTGCAACAAAGATGAGTCCTTATAAAGTTTCAAGTCCTCAGCAGGATTCCAACCATTATTACTGTTTCCAGGACAAAATGTTTAGTAGCCACCAGGGAAGTGGCAGAGGGATAAAGAGAGGGGAGGGGAGGGGAGGGGAGGGAAGGGAAGGAAGGCAGGCAACTAGCAACAATAGCTTTTCCAGACTCCTTTGGGAATAAAATCTTCCAGCTATTTTTGTTCTTCTGAATTTGTTTGATTTAAGCGGTAAGTCTGGAGTCCTTCAAAAATTGGGGATGCTTAGAAAATAAGTTCTGACATACTAAATGACTCCCCCTCCCTTTGCTTTAAAAAAGTAGCCATAGTCTGTGCAATCAAATGCCATTTTGCTAGCCTCTGTTCTCAAGCTTGATTCCTCCAAATGTGTCAATTTCAATGCGTTTGGCTCTAAGAGAGATTTTGTGATGAATGGTGTCTGAAATGACAGCATGGGGCCAATCACTCAATCTTGTCTGGGCGATAATAAATTCCAAGGAATTCCAGAAGAGGGTTTGTATTGTGATGCTAATGAAATCATCAGGCTTGCTTTGTCCTAGGATGCAAGCACACTATGAACACTGAACAATACATCTACACATATACAGATACATACATGCTTAGAAAATGCACACACATGCATTTTAGCTTTCCCTAAAAAGCAACAGAAAAAAAACATTTTTAAGTAGATGGTAAATAGGTGATAGTCAATTGGGTATAGATCAAGAAGCATGAAAAATCAATTTCAACTTCAGTTCCAATGTGTGTCCTGACTAGAGTAAACCCGCTGTATCAACTGACATCTTTTAACCATTGATTCAATGAGTCAGTTCTGGTGGAGGGTAGCAATTGGTTTTAGGCCTCTACATGTTCATGTACATGTGCCACTTAATCCAAAGTCTGTCTGTATTAATACAATGAACTGGCTATGGGAATGGTTACACAATAAAGGTGTGTGAAGCGGCTGAAATCCGATTAGTAATTTGTTTCCAAGATTGTGAAGGTCCCTGCTTTGCTTCATAAAGATTTGGAGGAGTCCCATTCCAATTAGTAATTTGAATCTCCAACGCTCCGTAAATACACCAGTATCCCTTCAAATTGCTGCACAATGAGACAGCATAAGGAGGGATCAATCCTACACATTTTCAGAAAGATTCGTTCATCTACTGATTTTTAAGAATTTAATTTTTATCTATCTATCTATCCACACACACACACACACACACTACAAGAATTTTTTTCAGTTTAAGCACAAAGTACATTTCCCAGTATTCTGAACATGCCTTAAGAATGGGGCTGCCCGTGTTACAGCCCCAGTGTGATAAAGCTAAATTACTTTAAATCAATGAGACTTATAAGACTTATGAGGTGACAAATGAAGGATTTAAGAACTGAGGGGAACCAAGGGCTGTAAATTTTGGGGTAGGAGTACGGGAATTTGGAAAATATAAGTTTAAGGTTGGATAATTTAAACAGAGGAAGGTTATAGACTGGATATGAAGGGACAGAAACTAACAGAATTATCAAAAAGCTAAGCTAAAGTTTTACTAAACACACAGAACTAGCAGCACACATCTTTCTCTCTCTCCTAGTACTCCATAAAGAATTAGAAAGACAGGCAGTGAGGGAAGGAGACCACCAGCTTTGCAGAAAGCTTTGTGATTGGCTTAGTTCTTTACTTTTCTTCTGATTGGCTGACAAAGGAAGAAATGCATGCAACTACCATTGTCAATCACATCACCCCCTCGCCCCCTCCCATGCTAGACAATTATATTGTATGTTTCATTGAAAACACAATTTGAAACAACATATCTTAACTAATCTCTTTGAAATGTTTTGGAGGCTTCTGTTTCTATTCTTAATGCTTTGGAGGGGTTCCTTTCCAATTAGTAATTTGGAGATTTGTATTAATGAGTCATACAAATCTCCAAATTATGAAATTGCACTCTAAAGTTTTGCAGACCCCACAGTCCACTCCCATCACAGAGTAGCAGTGTGCCAGAGTCCAGACCATCCAGTGGGACCAAAACCATTGGACAGTCACCCCGATTTGGATGTCCCCATTACTGTTGGTAAATTACTATAGATCTCAGGATAGCCCCTAGCTGTCATTGGTTGCTTTTGCTGATATTGCCAAGCAAAGGAAGCAAAGAGAGCTTCATGGCAATCTTCCATAATGGTCATGAAGGGTGACATGGCCCCAATCCATCTCCTTTTCATTACACTGTGGAGCACAAGGAAAGGGGGTGGTGATGCCAGGCCATGCAGACAGTGAATTGCTTCACATTAGAGCTGGCCCATCTGCCCACACTAACCCTGAACTGTGGGGATGCTCTGTAGTTCCACTGATTTTTCCAGCTTCACTTAACATGAGATAAAATTGGACTAACCAATTTTACCCCTTGTCTGGAAGTCCTTGAATACCATCTGGTTTGGCCCCTGGTCAAAATCAGAGTTTGGGACCTCTATAGACCAATTTTATATCAAGGATAATCTAGTCAGCAAATTCTTTAAGAAGAAATTATTTAAGTAAATTTCCAAATATAATGCTACCTTGCTAGCACCAATATTTACATTTATTAAACATCTGGTCTATCTGCTTCCTTAGCTACATAACCAGCCTAATAATAATAATTAATAATAATAATAATAATAATAATAATAAATGTTAGCTTGATCTATGACATTGTTCCAGTTTGAAGATATATATCAAAATTACATAAATGATTCATTTTTTGTTCTCCCCCTTCTTTCAAAAGGATGACATTTTGGAATCTGGCAGCATTAATTCCCAATGTCATGTGCCAGCAAATTTTCCGCATGAAAGTTGGCAAATTCCAATATGAAATTTCAAAACATTAAAAGCATTAACGTCATTTTGCAGAAGTAATCTTCCACAGGTGGCTCTAAGTTTGGTCATTTTATGGCTGCAAATTCTCACCTAAACCATAACACGCAACAAGACCACACTGAATCAAATATAACTTAATAGATATTAATAAAGGATGCCATGATGCCAGAATGTATTGGTGCTTGCCACACTTGCAGTCCTGAAAATACTAGAATTTAAGTGTCACTCAGTTTGATTGATTGGAAATTAGATATTGAAGGGAACAGGAAATACATTTCTGGAATTTTCTGCCAAGGGGTTTGTTGGCCACTATCTTAGATAGGTCTGATAAGAAATTAGATGTTGTTTACTTGGATATTCCTTCCAGTGGCTCTTTCCTCCACTCTTCTTTTGAATAAGATAATGGAACCCGCAGTTTGATCTGTCTCACAATTTTTTTTTATCTTCTATCATGATTGCTTTTATGAGTGCATTCGTTTGGAGTGATTTGGCCAATAAGTGTTGTCTCCTCTTGGGTTCATGATCCAGGTAATGTAACTTATCTAATATCACTTGCTTGTTATACTCACCTTAAGGTATAGTTATAATATTGTTGTGTGGGTTCTAATTCCCAGCTACATGGGAAAAGATTTAGAGGGATCATTATGTTGGCATACTCACCCAGTTGTTCTAGATGGTTGAAGTCAAGGCGATGTCTGGTAATGTCCGTAAGAACAAGTGAGGGCACTGGCCACTAAAGCCAGGGCTACTCTGAAGCATTAACCTTTGGACTGGCCCCAGCATGACCTTGCTGGGGGCCACCAGGCTGAACCTGTTGCAGTGCCATGTTGGTGCCCACAATGTCCACCTTTGCTGAGATTACATTGGCCGTGCTGGACCATCACCTGTCATACATGCTGCTGCCAATCCTTGTAGGCCCTGGAGCTCCATATGAGTTTCTTGTTGTCCCCTGTCTCATCTGTGATGTCATAACAGATGTGTGAGCAATAAGAAGGAGGGAAGATTGACCCCTTTCTTTTTGCTGGTAATGTCATAAATAATGACAGTCAGGTGTTCAGACATTGGTTTGTGACTGGTAGGGAGCTGCCATGGCATGGGGACAAATCACCCCATTTCCCAGTGCTAATCAGTACACTGAAGAAGTGATAGCATGGTGTCCATCTGCACAGCAGATCCAGCCATCCAAACTACACTGTTCTACAAATTTTCAGTTTTTCTCAGTTGCGGAAACGAAATGTGCCGTTTAACATGCTGAATTCAAATATAATAATTAAATGTGTTAATTGACTCTGGTTTTTATGCAACAGCTATTTCAATTTTCTCCACAATAGGTAATTCATTAATATTATGATAATGCGCCTAACCTTACTGCATGTATATAAACTGTGAATATTTACTAAATTTTAGTCAAATTATATTTCCAATAGTTTATACATGAGAAATATTTATTTAATTAGTCTATTGTTTATGTTTGTGCAGCAAGAAACTATATTAGTAGGCCTAATGCAGTTGAAAAGTCTGAAAGTTTAAATGTTGCTTTAATCGTGACTGTTTGCTTCTCTTGACTTTTCTTTTGTATTCAAGGAAAGGATTGTCTCTTACAATGCTCCAGCAGTAGTCTGTCAGCACTGACGGAGTCCATTTGCCTTGATATCTTTTTTTCATAGTGCTTTATTTACACATGTGCGAGGCATAACTACAGTAAAAAGAACAATGTAAAATGATGTTTAACGATACTGTCTCAGTCTTCAACTGACTGACCCTCACCATTCAAAAGTCTGGCCTTATATAGGGCTTTCTGGCTTTTGCACACGGCACTAATACTGCATCATCAAACTTTATAGAATATTCTGGAATCTTCCATAGTGTAAATTGCAACATGCATTTTTTCAACCATACATGATCACGTGATTGCTTATATCATAAAAACTAGAGCCAATATACATTTTTAAATATCATTTTCATTTTCAGCACCCCAAAATCATAAAAGAACAGCTATTTTCAGGCCCACAACTTTTTCTCCGTTGAACAGTGCTGTCATGGACTCCCAGAATACTCTGGAGTTTCCAGAAAACTCTTGACTATCCCCTGACTTTGCCTAAAATGAGGCAAAATCAGAGTAAAGCAAAAAAGCTTGCCATGCACAGTGAAAGTTGGCCTACATCATGGAGATAACCAGCAATGAATGCATAGTGATTCTGTTCTTTCCCACCTGTGTAGACTTTGTCCTAAGAGAAAAAAATTACCTAACTGAATCTCTCCATTTGCAAAGCCCATGACAATGGCCAGCTTAGGTCTAGACACCTAGTACTTTGGTACTTCTTCATTGGAGCACGTCACTGCTTCAACCCTACTTTCTGTGCTGTGAATTCAAGGTAAGGAAAAGAGATGTGCTCATTGCTAGTACAGGTTTAAGAATGCCTCCCCTGTTTATGCCATGTTTCATGCCAATGCTAAGAGTCTCTCTCTTTCTCCCATTCTCACACGAGAGCACAATTCAAATCAGATCATTTGTTCAAGTGTCAAATTATGGTCTAATCTTGTGACTGGTCCATATTCCATTCATGCAGGTTCCTTTTTGCATTACTATTTACCTATATATGATATTTTCATGTATGTTTCTGTTTTTTTCTTTTGCACATCAATTTATGTTTCTACGTTTATCAATATCTATAGCTAATCAGAGTTACATCTGTGACACACACACCATATGCACACTGTTTGCACTCATTTTATCATAAGCTTTCTCTCCATCTTTGACATTTGTAGATTATTCTCCCATTGAATTTACTTCAAATTTCATTTCTCAGACTATACTATACTCAGAACTGGACTAAAATTTTGTGTGAGTTAAACCTATTGTAATGCTTTTGACCTGCATGGGTTCCTTCACTGTCATGTTTATTTTTCATAGGAAATTTTCACTGGTGATTCCTGTTTCTTGGCAGGGGGTTGGACTGGATGGCCCACGAGGTCTCTTCCAACTCTATGATTCTATTATTCTATCACCAGTTGTATGTACAAGAGGATAATGTAGGTTTCTTGTTTTCTTCTTTTTTCAGTGGTGAGGAGAAATTCCATATGACCCCTTTCAACAGCTGTTCTGACCAGCAGGCTTTCTACTTGCAATTGCTCACTAGGGGAAAGTACAAAGGAAGACACAAGGTATGTGGCTTCCTTCATGTACATTCCTCTACCATTAAGACTCTAAACTATCCCTTAAAAATAAATCATCTTAGGCTAGTGTGCTTAAAATGTTAATGGCCTTCATGCTGAAACTGGACAAGTCTTCCCAATAAAGGGATGCTGGCCTGATCCCAAATGAAGAGCCTCTGCATACAAATACTCATTTTAAAAAACCCTGAAACTCCTTTGAATAAATTACTGCTATTGAAGAGCAAATGCATTAATATCAAGGACACCTGCAGTGTATTCCCAGATCATAGTTCCCTTGGCTGGTGATTTATAGACAAGTGAAGGGACACACCAATGATTCCTGCAACCGAGAAATATATTCACAGGTCAGAGGACCGATAATCTAACATTTGCCCTCACAGATCCTAACATGCTCGAAGGGTAAGAACAATCTCTTTTCATTAACTGACTACTGATACATAAAACCCCAAAACATCCTCAGTCTTGATAGATTTATAGGCATTATAAACAAAAGATGGTTGGTGCAAGCTGACCATACCTCTGCAGCATCGCATCACCTTCCAGATTAATAGAGATATGAATAGAGTTGCTCGATATGCATTCCAGAATGGGAGAATTATTCTAAGAGGACATTTTGGATATAAAGTTTTTAACTACTATTTATCATGTACAGGTCAATCCCATTCATAAATTAGGGTGGGTTTTATTGCCAAAATTATGGATTTTGATATGACCCAAGGATAAGTTGAAGGTATCAATCCTGGGTGAACTTTAAAAAAAATGACTCCCTTTATTCTCTCAACTCTGATTTGGGAGGAAGCACCAAGGAGCTGTCATCACTGACATCATTTTCCACCTACACATTCAGAAAGGCAGAAGGTGCCTCTTTTAGGTTCTCCCAGTATGAATTAGGCACTCATCATTCACCACTCGATTCAAGAGAGCAGGATGGTTCCTTTTCTAAAAATGGGGAAGATACAGTACTTACATTGACCTGTGGATAAGTCAACCCAGGATTTTTGGATGGTATTATTTTTTATCAAGGGTGCATTCATGTTGGCCAGAAATGGTAATGCTGATCTGGAGTGCAGTTCTCTGGATGATCATTACCATGGTCCACATGGTCAGCCACTGAACAGGCTTTGGGGCTGGATGGAAATTGCATTGCATTACTCTAAGCTTGCCCGGTGGTTGGATGGTGTCAGCACAGCCCAGCAGCACTGGAACGAGTTCGGTACCACTCGGATATGGTGCACCACTCGGCACCTGTAATGATGATAGCCAGAATGACATGAAAAAGGGGTGGGGATGAGGAGGAATTACTCCCTGTTTTCATCCACTCTTCTGTAATTACCCAATTGATCCAGCTTATGTCACTTGAGGTGTCGAGCAACAGACACTGCCATTTTCATGCCTGGTGAGCACAACAATGCCTAGAGTGATGGGCAAAGGTACATGCAGTTATTCCCTTTACCTGGGCTGCCTGAGCTGGGAAAAGTGAGATAGAAGTATAAACAACTGCAGGAACACAAGTCTTTATACTCACCCAAAATACAGAGAAGCCCAGGAGCTTCATGAAACCTTCGAAGTACAATATTCTGTGACTTTTGTTAATGTGGTTAACCCAAATCAGCTCCATACATTATGCAGCCATCATGGAGCTGACCCCCCTCCCCCCCCCACAGGCCCTTTAGGGACAATCTGTGTAGATGGGCCCCATATTTCTAATATACATGAATATATACTGTAATGATTCAGGAAAGGGACTTCTTGACTTTAAGAGCTATTCAACAGTTTAGCAGTCAGAAGGTGGTGAATTCTTCTTCAGTGTTTTTTTTTTGTTTTGTTTGATTTTAAAAAATGAAATTGGATTGCTTATTTTACAGTCATTTCAGTGGGAGATTCCTGATCTACAAGGCATTGGACAAGATGGTCTTCTCATGCATCTTTTAACTTTATGATTCTGTTATTCTTTCCAGAGAGGGCATATTGCCTCTGACTAATGTCAGATCAGGAAATATTAGCCAGGAGTATTGACCTCTTTAAATGGAACTGGCAAAGAAGTGGCAATTCTTTATGATGGGTGGAGTTTGATGACTTCAGACTACAAATTCCTAGCATTTCAGAATACCTGAAAGCGACAATCATGAAAATGAACTTTTGGAACCATGTGCATCCAACTTGCTTGGAGATTATTCAGATTGTTTGGGGGATTCCTAAAACCTGTTTCTTATTCTCTAAAATAACTACCAAAAACTATTAGGAAAGAAGACATACAAGAGATCACATCTGCTATTACCCTAAGTGACTGGAATTACTGCCTTTTTTCTTCTCTCCTCACTTTTCCAACACAAAAGTGGTAACGAAACTGTATGAGTATTCCTTCATACAATTTGCGAGCCTGCTGCCATCTGCTACCTCTGGCACCAAATGCACGTTTCAAATCCTCTTTATAAATGTGCCCTCAACCAGGAAACTGGTTCAGATGAGAACCAATTAGCATTCCCACCTCCCAAAGCACATGCCAATGTATATGCGAGGGCACGTTCTCCTTTGGCTTCCATTGAAAAATGCAATGGGCTCCAGAAACACACATGTGTCATGAAATTTGTTTAAACAGGGCAATATCATCGCTCCAAGCAGAGAAATCTGGAGACCTCCTGGATGAATACCTATCTAAGATTATGTCTAGGTACCCATGGCTGGATGCTCCAATCTCTTTCTTTGTATTTTTGACCCTGTCATCAAAGGCAGTTGTGTGTTCACACAATGAAAGTACAAAGAAATCCCCCTCTTTTGTTGTTCATATGTTAAAGAACTGAAAACAAACCAAACTATTTGTGGGTGAATTGATCCAAATATAATATTTCAAAGACATCTGCTCATATGTTTTTTTTCCTCTCCAGAAGATGAGTTTGAATGTTACTATTTGTTTTATTGGCAAATGGCCACTACCCTTTTAGGAATTCAAAATACAATAAGCTTGGAAGGGGAATTCTTTTAATTGAATGGTCCTTATTTTCTCCTGCTTAAATTTTTAGCTAACAGTTCCACTGCAAAAAGGCTGTGAAAAAAGCAAAAGACATTCCTGTTCTGAAAGAAGTTATTTCTGTTACTTAATTTTGTTGATTTAAGAAACTGTTGGGTTGCCATATCCCAAGGTATCTACCAAGGGTATATTAACATTATAGATTCAATGCAGTTTGACACCCCTTAACTGTCATGGCCCCATACTGGGATTTGCAGCTTGATTAGAAACTAGCAGAGAAGGTTGAAGACTTTGCAAAACTACAGCTCACGTAATTCCATAGCATCAAACTATGGTCGCTAAAGTGGTGTCAAAATGTATTAATTCAAAAGTGTAGATATCCCCCTATTCAGCTATCAAATGAAAAATAAATCAGGGTAAAAATAACAATATAACAAGGAATAATGAGAAAACATTTTTAAAAAAGGCATCAAGAGTCATTTACACTGTAGAGTAAATGCAGTTTGACACTTTTGGAATTTTTTTCCTGGATATTTTTGAGTGGCTGGTTAAATTCATGGATGCAGAATCTGTGGATATGGAGGTGTGATTCTACTAAGAATTATAACAATGCAATATAGTTAAATCTTGAGCCTTATTCAAGAACACAAAAGCACAGTAATTTGTACCATTCACCCCTCCTTAGTGAACCCTGTTTGCCACACTCTACTAGATGTCAGGAACACAGAAATTGGAACAAACATTGTTAGGATCAGGCTACAAGTCCTATCAAGCAGTGGAATCTGCATTCATTCACCCCAAAGATGCATGAGCTTGTCAGCACTCTTCCATTATGTAAAGTGTGATTATCCAGGCTGTATCTTTTGCTTTTACTTAGATGATTGCTTACAATATTCCAATTACCGCCAACTATGCAACCCTATCACTCCATTCCCACGGTTGCATTAATGAATAATTTAAGCTACTGTGCTTCATTTGCTTCAGAATTATTTTATGATGCAATTGAATGTTTTAATGATATTATGAAGACTTTGTGATGATCCAAGTGGCTGGTTGCAGAAGTGGATAAATAGGACTACTCTCAAGACTTAAAAAATACAAAATAATAATTCGAAGGGTCTCCCTTACAAATAGAATAATGCAGACACCACATTTGTGCAAATGGCTCCTCTTGAACCCAGTACATGCTAACTGATTTATGCTATGAGAAGTATGCTATACTCCCATTTCTCGAACATTAATCAAATTGTGAAAAGGAAAAAGGGAGGCAGCAGTACTCATGAGGCATGCAATCTTTGCTGCTGCAAATCTTGCAAGGAAATACTGCAAAAGACTGAAGGATAAACCAGCCAAACTTTACATTGGAAGAACCCTTGGTCCACTTGGTGTTCAAATCCAACAGCTACCACATGTGAGGAGAAGCCTGCACATATCACTAGAGAAGAGAGGAGGAAGAAATCAATCTGAGTAGTTAAGTGAAGTGCTGGTTAAAGAAGACCCACTTGGTAGATCACCCGCAAACCCAAAGATATCCGCAGGTGGTAATCTCTACAACAGGAAGCAACTGATGACTGATCAGAGAATGATATTCTACAGGCTTTTGATTTTCTGCTAATATTTATTTGAACCCTACTTCCTTATAACCTCACTCATAGTACAGAGGACTCCTGGTATCTGCTAGGCTTTGGTTCCAGAATCCCTCATGGATACAAAAATCCATGAATGCTCAAGTCCCATTATATACAGTCTCACAATAAAATGGTGTCTCTTATAGAGAAGGGCAAAATCTTTGACTATTATATTTTAAAAAGCTATTTTCAAGTCATGTGTGGTTGAATCTGTGGATTCCAAATCCATGGATATGGAAGGCTGAGTGATTTTCGGTCATGATAGTGTTTGTTTCTTCCTCATAGAAATCCTTCTTTTTCAAAAACATTTAAGATCTTCTAAACCTCTTAACAGAGCTTTACAGATCAACAAAAAATGCAGCACACAGGAAAATTTGGAGTGTTGTGCCCAATTTGAACATCCATATGAATTTTGGGGGCAAATGGTAAATTTAGCAGTATTTCTCAGAGGTCATTTGAACATTACCAAGTTACCATTTGTATTTTGCCCAGTCAACATAATCGGCAATCACTTGTGTCCAAATATGATTGCCTTCCAAGTGTAGGGCCTTGTCAGTGAGTCCATAGGTAACTGTATGTTCTTCTTCAGTTGACATCATTTTCTAGGTGGAAGGCAGTCCTGGTCAGGGTTGGCTTGAGGCACCTTCCTCTTGACACACTTCTCTCTTTTGCCCTCTATTTATGCCTCATTGAATTCTACAGCACTGTTGGTCACAGCTGGCCTCCAGGTAGAAAGCTTAAGGACCAGGGCTTTCCCATTCTCAGCATTTATGCCATCATTTTTAAGGTTGGCTTTAAGCTCATCTTTAAATTTCTTTTGCTGCCCATCAACATTCCATTTTCTGTTCTTGAGTTGGCAGTACAGTAATTGCTTTGGGAGATGGGGATCTGAAATGCAGACAACATGGGCAGTCCAGTGAAGTTGATGGGGAAGGGTAATTGCTTCAATTCTGGTGTTCTTTGATTTTTTCAGAACACTGACACTTATCTGCCTATCTTCCCAAGAGATTTCTGCAACAACAAACCAGGGATGAGCTTGCAGCACTGCCTAGTTTGTAGGAAGCCAACAGAGCCATCAGCCAACTAAAATATAACAAAACCAGCTGACCTGATGGGACCTCTGCTGAAATATTTTAAGAAGGTGTACTTGAGCTGACACAACAACTCCACCAACTCACTGAAAAAGTGTTGGTGACCAATAAAATCCCAGCAGACTTCAAAGATGCCACCATTATCAACCTTTTTAAAAAGGGGAAAAGAACTGACTGTGGAAGCTATTGAGGTATCTCCCTTCTAACCTCCGCTGGGAAATTCCTTGCATGAATCCTTGCAAACTGCCTTCTGCCTGTCTCAGAAGATATCCTCCCAGAATGGCTTCCATCCCTCCAGAGGAATAGTGGATATGATCTTCACTGCACAACGGCACCAAGAAAACTACAGGGAACAAAATCAACCTCTGTACATGGCATTCAATGACTTTGCAAAGGCATTCAACACAGTGAATCACAGTGCTTGATAGGGGAAGGACATATAAATCCATCTGGATTATCTAAACTCATCTCTATTCAGTTTCAAGCTGCTTGACTGAAACGGTAACACCTTGACTCACATTGGTTATCTATATAAGGTTACACACATATTGGTTCTCCAGGGACCCTTTCACACTACACAGTTAGTGCTATTATTTTTCTATAATTCTCTTGGTTCTATCCTATGGAATCCTGGAATTTGAGGTTTGGGGAGAAGCATTTAGAATTTTCAGCTAAATTGCTCCAGAACCTCTTCAAACTACAAATTCCAGATATCTATAGGTTATGGACATGTCAGTTAAGTGAAATCATAATGCTATAGTTGTATAGTATGAAAAGGCCTCTGACCTCTTGGTACCATTCAAAACTATTGCCCGTTGTATCTTTCTTTACTGCCTAAGGGGATGGACTTGATAGGAACCAATTTAACAATGGTTCCAGACCTTCTTTCGAAACCAATGTCAGAAGATGGTTTTGGAAAGGTTTCATTTGACACATCCCCTGCCATGTGGTGTTTTTCCTAGTCTACATGGAATTTCTGGGGGTTTGGAATGTAAAGCTCTGTTTCTTCATTTTGTTTGTTACAGTTTTTTTTACCTAGTGCCAAGGAGGCTCTTCAGGGTTCTGCATCAGGCAATAGTAGACTAGATGCGACATTTTGTTCATGTGCCTGACTCCTAATATTGGGATGCAAGGCATTTTATGTAATATGCAATCCAAATGATTTGGACCTCTATTTTTAGTTTTAATATAAATATAAATAAGTTCCATCTTGTCTCCTGTGCTTTACTAATAATATAATATAATATAATATAATATAATATAATATAATATAATATAATATAATATAATATAATATATTGTGTGTGTGTATGTGTGTGTGTGTGTCATTAATACTAATAATGAATACTAATAATGCAATATTATAATTATATATATTTATATTACATGTAATGTTACTAATAATATTACAATATAATGGTGTATTACAATATAGTAATTTATAATACTGATATTGTACTATGCTAATAGGAGCCCCCGGTGGCGCAGTGGGTTAAAGCACTGAGCTGCTGAGCTTGTTGATCGAAAGGTCACAGGTTCGATTCCAGGGAGCGGCGTGAGCTTCTGCTGTCAGCCCTAGCTTCTGCCAACCTAGCAGTTCGAAAACATGCAAATGTGAGTAGATCAATAGGTACCGCTCTGGTGGGAAGGTAACAGCCCTCCATGCAGTCATGCCGGCCACATGACCTTGGAGGTGTCTACGGAGAACGTTGGCTCTTCGGCTTAGAAATGGAGATGAGCACCACACCCCAGAGTCAGACATGACTGGACTTAATGTCAGGGGACTACCTTTACCTGTTACTATGCTAATAATTTAATATATTGTATGTATATATATCTTGTAAGCCACTCTCAGTCCCCTTCAGGGTGAGAAGGGCAGCATATAAGTGTCGTAAATAAATAAATAGTTTTCAAAAGGTATATTCAAACCAGCTCTGATGGAAATAATGAAGCAAGCCCCCCCCCCGTACACACACACACACACACACACACATACACATACACACACACACACACACACATATATATATACACACACACAATCTCACACAGAGACATTATTTGGTTAAATCAGTTCACACAACTTTCCCCATTACTACTTTTATTTTATTTTATTTTTAATTGGGTTTATCCTTGTCATGTTGAGACTTGCTTCTCCCACATCTTTGCTTTTGGATACAAAAACCTGCCTTGAAGCAAGACGGATGTATATGTATGCACTACCCTTGTCCTTTTGAAATACACAGAAGTGGCAAATGGGAAAAAGAAACACATCTCTGCTTCCATAAATTTTCACTGGGGGAAGGGTGAGATTGTACAGCATCAAGCCACTAAAGTAGTCCTTATTTGAGATCCTTATCTGTTGTAAACGTGCATTGTTCCATGAATTAGCAATGAGTGGAGGCCAGTGTTGCCACAGTAAAGGACCTGCATGATTAAGAGTGTAACAGTTTTAATACAGTTTGCAGCTCATGGGTCAGTTTGGGGATATAGCTATAAATGGAAGTTTGCTTAGCTGCACACTATAAATCTTAAACAGCCATACTGGCTGATGAGCTGGGCTATTGTCTTTTACTGCATACATCAGATAAGGGATTACAGTAAGTAATTTGTTTTGTAAGGCTGGTTTCTCTAATGGGCCATGCCTGATAGTGTTCAAAGGTTGCGATCAGGTACAGTCCCCCAAGATGGTCTTTCAGCTCACAATTCAAAAATGGGAGCTTAGAGGGTAGGGAGATATAATTTCTACTTTCAACAAAGCCTTTACTATACAGCTTGGGGTTTTTTTAGTAATAAGATAGTTTCAACTTGGGAGTAGAGATGAAATGCTTCTTCTTGCATTCACCTTTTTTAAAAAAAACCAAGTTCTTTTCATTTCAAATATCAATAAATGAGATATTTTTGTTAAACATTAAGGATGTCCCCCATATCTCTGAGAGATATGTCCCTGAACTTAGCATGAAAACAGGAAACATGGATAATAGCAAACTACAGCCCTCATGTAAGCCAGCAATATGTCCATGTGGGGCTGACTTGATGATATTAGTGTTTGCTGTTCATCTGGGCTGTCTCATAGCTCTAAGACAGAAATTACAACCAGAAGGGATACTCTCCAATATTAAGGTGGGCTTGATTATTCCTCTCTTCTGCCAGCTACAGAGAAGTTTGGCTGCAGATCAAAGGCTTCTCAGCATCGACATTGACATTCTGTCAAAGATGCATCAGGGACCTCTTATTATCATCTAGAAAGTTGTGCTTCAGAGGAATATCCCTTGAACCTAAGGAGTATCAACGAGGCCCCTTGGTTGACTTCACAGCGTGGTTGGAGGCACTAAGTATCATTAGCTGGACCAGATCGAAGTAGGGCACACCCTTCCATTGTTATGCTTGTTATTAATCCTCACAATGATGTTGGTTCCAACGAGAGTGGGGGGGGGAGGATCAGACATTTCTCATCTCATTGATTTTTTTTAAAGCAGACCTATATGGGAGGCAGAGGAAGTTTTACTTTGCTTTAAAACACTTCTAAATCTAAAAGTATTTTGTTTTTTAATCAAGCACCTTAACAAGGGAATTTTGATCAAGAAGGCAAGCTGACAGCAATAAGCACATTGGACTTTCCCATATTATGATTGGTAAACATTTTATAATTCCAATTTTAGAAAGTTTACCAGAGAGATCTGTAAGGCTTTATGTTGACTATGTTTTGGCTAACCAATACCCCAAAATTACTGCTAAAGTTGCTCCCCTTTGAACAGCAGCAATAGCTTGTCGGTGCAAAACGCTTATTTATACTCCACTTTATCTCTCCACAGGAAGACTCAAAGCAACTTACATTAAAAGCATTTCAGTACAATTGGGACCAATAAGCACTATATTTAGTTTTTCATTTTGTTAATACTGACACTGTCCCCCTCCTTCCATGTCTCCCCCTGCTCTGTATGACTTCAGTGGCTACCCCACAAATCTGGGTACTCCCTCTCTCCTCTAGAAAACACACATCTTCCTTATATGGGGCAGCCCAACAGATGACAAATATAAACTTTATATAAAATCAGTCAGGCAGATGTTAAAATCAAGGTGATAAACTTAAGATCAGCCAATCAAAGGGACAAGCCCTCAACCTCATGCCACCCCCAAATTGGCTCCTCCAAAAAAGGAAAACACTCTTTGGTGTCACCCCTTTGGTGGTGACCCTGCCCCTCAAGCAGCCTTCCTGGGCTCTGCTGGAAGTCCAGACCTTGCCTTCAGTCAGGATCTCAGTCAGAGAGGAGCTAGTCCTCTGCACTAGGAGCTGAGGTCAGAGGCAGCCCACAGCCAGCAAACACTGCCTCTTCCTTATTAACCAGAGCAGTGTCTGGGATGTTTTAATTGCTTTTATATAACACAATCCCACCTTATTTATGGAGGATAGTTTAATTTAATATGTCTTTCTTTTACTTCCATATTGATTTTGTATTGATATTTTTGCAGATCTAATTTTAAACTGATTATTAGTTTAATTATTGTTTGTTGTTTGTTGTGAGCCACTCTGAGTTCCCTTGGGTGTTACACTTCAGCAGGAGTTCACCTTGCTCACAGCACTCACCAAGAAACCAAAAACGGTAATAAACAGTTTATTGATAAAACCACAAATAAAAAGGGCAAAAGGCACCTTAAGCAAATGGAAAGGTAAAAATCCAAAAGTTCATAAAGGAAGCAAGTCCCAAAGGCAATAGGTAAATCCAGAAAACAATGGTTAAAACATGAACATGAATCCAGGAAACTTGAGCATGAATCTTGATTCTTGTGGGTTTTTTCGGGCTATAGGGTCATGTTCTAGAGACATTTCTCCTGACGTTTCGCGTGCATCTATGGCAAGCATCCTCAGAGGTAGTGAGGTCTGTTGGAATTAGGACAATGGGTTTATATATCTGTGGAATGGCTGGGGTGCGGCAAAGAGCTCTTCTCTGCTGGAGCTAGGTGTGAATGTTTCAACTGATCACCTTCATTAGCATTTGAAGGCCTGGCTGAGCCTGGGAAATCTTTTGTTGAGAGGTGTTAAGATGTGCCTGGTTCTTTCCTCTCTGCTGTTTTGCTGTTGTAATTTTAGAGTTTTTTTATACTGGTAGCCAGATTTTGTTCATTTTCATGGTCTCTTCCTTTCTGTTGAAATGAATCTTGAGTTTTGAACGAAGGGCCCATCCAGACAGCCCCTTTAATGCAGAAGTTCCTGCAATTAAAAGGGGGCCATCCAGATGACATCCTAAAGAAACACGAATTAATTCGCCCTGGTTTGTAGTGAATTAATTTGTTAATGGGTTTATTCTGCACCTTCTTGGAAGGCACAGGATAAACCCACTCCTTCCACTGTCTGGACTGCTTCCTCAAAAGTTCTGGGCTTTTGAGGGAGCAGTCCAGACAGTAGTCCTACAGTTTTCCTGGCTAAATTAGCCAGGAAAACCTCAAGGACATCAACCCCGTCCCCCACCCCCTCCACCAAAACCCTTTTAAAAGTAAAAAAACTTACCCAGCCTCCATTAGAGTGGTGCCAGAGCTCTCCTGGCACATAGAAATGACATGCCAGGAAAGTGGGGGGGGGGGCAGGAGCAATTTTCCTCCCCCCATTTTCTTTTAGCACCACTCTAATGGAGGCTGGGTAAGTTCTTTTACTTTTAAAAGAGGTTTTTGGGGAGGATTGGGGGATTAGAGTGTCCGGGTGTTCTTCTGGAAAGTTCCGGGAGCACATCTGGGATCTGGGGGAGAGGGGGGGAATGAGGACTTGGAAAAATTCACATTTTTAAAAACATAATGTTTCCAGATTAAAGGGCTGTCTGGAAGCACCCTAAGGCATGACCTAGGAATGAGACAGGAGTTCCTCATCCAGTAGTGATGTTGCTTGATCTAAAATCCTAACAGCTCTCTCACTAATTTAAGAACTTAAACATGAATACATTCCTTTGACCTTGAGAGGCCTCTCTTTCTCATGGATTTTCCTTCACCTGACTCTCTGCCTCCTCAAAAGCAGCGTGATATCTCTGTCTAAGCCAGCTGCTCCCTCAGATGAGCTAATGTTGTCCTCCTCTCCCTGCCTGTTGGATTCAAAAACAGTTCCACTTTTACACCCTGTCTCAACCTTGCTTCAAATCCCCCTCCATTCCCTCAACTACAGAACCATTTTGCTCTAAAACTCCCTCTGTTTGCCCACCTACATAACCATCAGGCCCTGAACCCCATAACCCCTCATCTTCTTCTGGCTGAACCATCACATTGGGGAGATGGGGCAGGATGCAGATAAAGATGATGAAGATGATGATGATGATGATGATGATGATGACGACGACGACGACGACGACTCCTTCCAAGCCCCCTGCTGATGTTCCTTCTCGCTATTCTGTATAGTGCTGTCACTGTGTCAAGATGGCCGAAGGCCTTGTAAAACCAAACATCCATGACTCCATCACATTGAACCATGGTGGTTAAAGTGATAGACACATGAACTAAATCCTGTATTCTGGAGTGTGGGTCCTTCATAAAGCTAGAAATATATGCATCATGTAATGTATGAATATGAACAATGAGTGAATTTTACAGAGAAATGCATGGCTTGATTAACTGAAACAGATTATAGAACACGAACTTATTAATAGGAGATTCCATCTGAACATGAGGAAGAACTTCCTGACTGTGAGAGCCGTTCAGCAGTGGAAATCTCTGCCTCGGAGTGTGGTGGAGGCTCCTTCTTTGGAAGCTTTTAAACAGAGGCTGGATGGCCATCTGTCAGGGGTGATTTGAATGCAATATTCCTGCTTCTTGGCAGAATGGGGTTGGACTGGATGGCCCATGAGGTCTCTTCCAACTCTTTGATTCTATGATTCTAATACCTGCTTCCTTATGGTCAATTCTTCATGTCATGAATTTTCACTGTCTCTTATTGAAATTTTGAAAAAAAAATGTCAATTAGTAGAGAGAGACTTTCTATTGGTGATGAAAGAAGTGAGGGGGGGGAGAGGAAACTGGGAATTACTGCAAAAGATAATCCCATTCTAATAATTTGGGACAAATTCTCCTCCAACAACAATACACCTTTTAATATACTCTCTCCTTCTCCCGCTCTAAGAAGAAGATTATTTTTAGGAAACTTGGGTGAGAAGTTTTCATTAGCAATTCTGAGTATCTAAGGATCCACATCCTATGAATGCATTTGTGATTAGTATCCAGGGCAAATGCTGTCCTGTCATTTTGGCAACCGGTAGCTTGTTTATTTTCAAATGTCAGAGGTAATTTTGTCTTGATGGGCTTCATGAGACACAGGAACCATCTCAATTTCAGCCTCCAGTGGGCAGTACCAGCCAAGGCGCATGTTCCGGCGCCATCTGTAAACTCACAAATACCTGATTACACAGTTGTGTTGTGAGTTGCATAGTAACTATAATCTGGCTTGGGAAGATAGAAGCTTGAACATCTTTGGTATCCATTTTGTGACAAAGCCCCCCTGTATTGACAAAGAGGTATTTCATGTGGAATCACATCCATAAATTCTCTGGAAGGTAAATGCCTTATTAAAAAGAAATCTTTTTCAAGTTTTTTTATTGGTTTCTTGGAGTGTGTTTGTAATCTTTCTATGTCTTTCTGATTGGAAATTCTGCAATAATCTTCAGCAGACATGCAGGACTCTGTCATGTAAAGTGAAGTTTTCTAATTCTTTCTCCCCATAAAAACTATGCACCCATACCCTTCGAGGATATGAAGCCAAATCACCATAAGTCGAAATCAGGAAGTAAATATTGAAAGAAACCATTGGAAGCCATTGCATTGTGGCATTTATACTGTAGGTTGCTCCAGGGTAATGTTTTGTCATTTCTTTTTTACACTTGACAAATTTTAATGATTATATTGCTGGGATGAGTGTCTGTATAGTGCCATTAAGCTCCCACTATTGTAGCTTTGTTTGAAGGCTACCTTGTTGCATCTATTTAATTTACAGTACATTAAACTAATCGCAAGACATGACCTGCTTCACAATTTGGGTAGGAAAGGTAGCAATGCTGGTTGTGGAGGGGCCAAAAGCATCTTCTATTCAAATTCAAAGATTTGTGAATCTTCTGACACTTTCAGTGAAATAAAATCTGTACCACAAATGACATATATTTAAAATGTGAAGAGCCAAAATATGCACAATGGGGAAAATATGTTAAAATCTATTTCGGTGGAATAACACAGAACTCACAGAATAACAAAAAAGTCAAGCACCCATCCAAATGACACCTCAGGTAAAACCGAATTAACCCTGCTTTGTCCAGAATTAATTTGACACCTTGAAAGACCCGGGTATGTCATAAGTCCCGGGTCTTTCCAAGTGTGGGTCCTGTACGGATTGGGCCCGAGGATCGCCTCACTTGATTTCCGGGCCCAATTCACACAGCTGTGTTGGAAACCCCAAGACAGCACCACCCACCCCCTCCCAAAATCCTGCAGAAAAGGTCTCAAAATTAAAAATTGCTCACCTGGATGCCATTCCCTTGCTGTTGGAGCCTTTCTGTTGTGTAGAAATGATGTACCAGGAGAAGGGGGGTGAGGAGTGATTTTCCTTCTCACCCTCTTCTCCTGGTGCATTTCTACATGCCATGAGATCTCCAGCAGCACAATAATTTTGAGGACTTTTATGGGGGGGGGTGTTATTTGGCATTTAGACATCCTCCCCCCCAGAAAAGCATGGGTTTTGGGGAGAGGTGTGTGGACTTTATCCTGCGCCCAATCAGATTTCTTAAACCTGATTGGGCACAGATTGAAGTCATGTGTGGAACGGGCCATAGGGAACTTCATGACTGGCAAAGAGTGGCAGTGATTAGGGTTGGGGTTAGAGTTAGGGTGGATGACCTAACCCCTTGTATGTGAACAACAGATTGGGCTAAAAGAAGCCCAGTC
This sequence comes from Anolis sagrei ordinatus, assembly GCF_025583915.1. Lineage (NCBI taxonomy): Eukaryota > Metazoa > Chordata > Lepidosauria > Squamata > Anolidae > Anolis > Anolis sagrei. The sequence continues at coordinate 19,771,118 of NW_026844366.1, read as the reverse complement.
CAGTTGTCCAGGTAACCTCAAGGCTCATGAATATTATACACTCCCGAGTATCCCCTGGCTTTGCTTAGTGCAAAACAAAATGGGGTTAAAGGCAATAAAACTTTTTGGATACTTACCATACATCATGAAGACTGCAAGTACTAGATTTGGGATGAATATGGGGCTGTTTTTTTGTTTTTGTTGTTTTGAAAACTAATGCAGAGAGGTCCATACTGAAGCATAAGGTTGCCACTAAATGTCAACCTATGTATGCAAGGTGTGTTCGGTACTGCTGAGATACAACCCGTCTCCTAAACCTAGTAGCTAAATGAAATGTCAGTATACAGATGCAACCTGGCTCTGAATACCAGGTGGTTGCTCCCAACAGGATGGAAACACTTTCATGCTTTCATCTCAGCATCCAAGAGCACATGCCCCTCACTGTTGGAAACAGACAGTTGGTCCAGTCTGTTGTTCTCTGACCCGGCAAAGCAATCCTAATGCATACCTGCACAGCCATTTCATTAATCCCCAACATTGCCGCTGCTGCAATATGTCTCCCTCCCATGCAGATGAAACACAATTGTTTTAGAAAAGATGATTCTTCTCTCTAAAGGCTCTGCCACATCCTCATTCATCACCCTCAAATGATCGCAACCAAATTACTCTCTGCCACTGCCACTCATTTTTCAGGCCTCTTGCTAATTCTCCAAGCCTTGTTAAAATGCTATGAGCAAAGGTGCCCTTCTGATCTTTCCAAACATTCTCCAAATGGTTTGAATTTATTCATTGGACTATCCTCATCCTGAGTCTATCTCCCTCCCTTCCTGCCTGTTTCTCTCTCTTTCTTTCTCTCTTTTCCAGTGTGTGTCTCATTGACTTTTAAATTTTCATTAAAGCTGCAGCACTGGCTTTTGTCTGAAGCCAATTTTGTGAAGAACAAAAAAGTTGTTGCTTGGAGAAAGGGAAAAAATAAGACAAGATTAGTAAAAAAAATGATATTTTAAAACTATTGTATGTTTTCAGCAAACCCTAGGGGTATTACCTCACCATATGGGCCCTGTATATTAGAGGAAGCAGAACGGTTCTTGATTTTTTTCTACTTCCTTGTGTCTAGTGACCTGAATATTAGCAACTGAAGAATATTTGAAAATACAACAAAATCTCTGTAACCACAGAACCCATATCTGTGGTTACACGTACCCTGGGGAAATGGTTTCTCTGGGAATTTTCTAAGTCTTCCAGGCAAATATATGGGAGGGTCATCTGACTCATTCTCATGTTTTTTTCTTATTTAGTGAAGTGGAATGTTAGCCCTAAATTCAACCTTTGCATTGCCATGGGTCATTCTGTTCCACTTATAGTTATTCTGGGCCTAAGTACATAGATAGTCATACATACCTGGCATATCTATAAAGCTTTAACAAATAGTACATCAAAACTAAGTGAAGTAATAGACACATTCTTTATCTGAAGCTTAGGAGGTTTGGGGTTAATTGGAGTTTATTCAGAGGTGGTTGCTTTCAGAACAACATTAGTTGGTGCTATGTCAACCTCTCAGTCAATGTGGCATTTGGTCTAACCTTTATTGACTTACAACAGCCCTCCATTTCCTCCTTCAGCTCTCCTCAACACTGAAATCCAATATACAGGAGACAGAGATGCAAGAAGGCTTTGAATCTTAAATGAATTAGCCTTGCTTGGATGAGAACTTCAGTGCACTACATCAGCAAAAGATTCCTTTCTTTTCTCTCTTTTTTCAGTCTAGATATCAAGAAAAAGGACTCATGTTCAACTGAGGTGAAATTTCTTTTGGTTTAAGGAAAGTAGATGGACACCCAACACTAGCAGATGAAGTGCAAACTCTAATGAAAGTGGGGGAAAACAAAGAGAACCAGCTTAACCTGTTCCCTTCCATCTTTCCCTGTCCTCAGGGATGGCCAGTCTTCCCATGTAGTTACTGCGCCTATCTCCATATTTACCCCAATTTCTGAGGCTTGGATTCATTGCCATGTCCTAAGGAAACAGAGCCCCACAGAGTCCCACTGGAAGTTCCCTTATCTCATGTGATGCCATTCATTTTCCGGACCCAATTCAAGATGCAGGTTCTTACCTACAAAGCCCTGAACGATTTGGGACCCGCCTACCTGCGTGACCGCATCTCTGTATACGAACCCACATGGTCTCTCCGTTCATCCGGAGAGGCCCTGCTCACGATCCCACCTGCATCGCAGGTATGATTGGTGGGGACGAGAGAGAGGGCCTTTTCAGTGGTGGCCCCCCAACTCTGGAACTCACTTCCTAAGGACATCAGGCAGGCCCCAACTCTGGCAGTCTTTAGGAGGAGCTTGAAGACGTGGCGGTTCTAGTGTGCCTTCCCAGAATAATGATCCCATAGCACTTTGTCCTCCAAAGCACTTTACTTTTTAGGTCTGCCTGTATGTTTTCCACAAACGCCCCATCAATTTTTCGCCCATAATCCATCATTACTTCCAATTTTAATTTTACATTTGGCCTTCCCATAGTTTTTAATCATGTGGTCTTATTGTTAATGTTGCATTATTGTATTGTCCATGTTTATTTTAATTCCTTGTATTGTTGTTATTATTGCTTGTATTGTTGTATTTGGGCTCGGCCTCATGTAAGCCGCACCGAGTCCCTTGGGGAGATGGTAGCGGGGTAGAAATAAAGTGTTGTTGTTGTGGGGTTAAGTGCATTCTTTCACTGCTAAGTCTCTTCACACCATAGAGTCAGAGCACTATAACTCCACTATACCAGCCATGGCTATATTCTATAGAATCCTAGGATTTTTACTTTGGGGAAGTAGTAGGGCTCTCTGGCTGAGAACTGTAAATACCTCATAAAACTACAAAGTATTCCATAAGATGAAACTATGGCAACTAAAGTAGAATCATAATTCCAAAATTTTGCAGTGGGAAAAGACCTTGAAGTACACCTGAGAGGTGTATATCTCACCTTTGTTGGAAAAAAAACTGCAGTAAAAGAGTGTTTGTCAGCTTCTCAAGTAGGCTATTTCACTGTCAAACACCTCTCACCATTAAGACGTTCTTCCTCATGTTACAGTAGGATCTACTTTTGGGTATTTTGCCTATTTTTGTCGCTACTCAACTCCAGGGATTCTTGTACTATACTGATTATCTGGACCCATTTCAGTCAGGTTTCAGGCACCAAGACGGCTTTGGTTGCCTTGGTGGATGATCTCAGCAGGGAGCTTGACAAGGGGAGTGTGTCCTTGTTGGTTCTCTTGGACATCTCAGCAGCTTTCGATACCATTGACCATGGCATCCTTCTGGGTTGACTCTTGAGAATTGGTCTCGTGGGCACTGCACTCCAGTGGCTCCGTTCTTTTCTCGAGGGCCATACCCAGTCGGTGAAGCTAGGGGACACCTGCTCAGACCCCTAGCCATTGACCTGTGGGGTTACATTTGTCAAGCCCCGCACATCGCATGATGTGTTCTGCATACAAGTTAAAAAGGTTGGGTGAGAGTATGCAGCCTTGCCGTACGCCTTTCCCAATCTTGAACCAGTCTGTTGTTCCGTGGTCAGTTCTTACTGTTGCGACTTGGTCCTTGTACAGATTCCTCAGGAGAGAGACAAGGTGGCTTGGTATGCCCATCCCACCAAGAACTTGCCACAATTTATTATGATCCACACAGTCAAAGGCTTTAGAATAGTCAATGAAGCAGAAATAGATGTTTTTCTGAAACTCCCTGCCTTTCTCCATTATCCAGCAGATATTGGCAATCTGGTCTCTCGTTCCTCTGCCTTTTCTAAACCCAGCTTGAATATCTGGCAACTCTCGCTCCATGTATTGCTGGAGTCTTCCTTGCAGGATCTTGAGCATTACCTTACTGGCATGAGAAATAAGGGCCACTGTACGGAAGTTTGAGCAGTCTGGACTGTCTAGCCTGTCTTTAACATTTTGCCTCCACAGTTCAAGGCAGCTTGATCTGCAACTCCGTCAGATTCTCATGATGAGAACTGCTATCATTTTCTCCAGTTGCCTGGGAACTGCCATGAGAATCCATAGCAACTCCCTCCAAGCCACTTCCATCCTGCCCTAATCTCCCAGTCTCCATACCCAGCATCGCCTTCCTCATCCTCTGAGCACTCAGATTCTGACCAGGCTACAACAAGAGTATCCCATGACTTCTGTTAATACAACTCAAGGCATCTTAATCAGTCTTGGCCTGCAGTACACAAGACCAGCTCCATGCCTCTTGTAACCACCATGAAACTGATTTGGCCTCTCTTTGTCTTAAAATGCCAGTGAAGATGCATCCTAGGTCACCAATCTAGACTTCTAATTATTATTGAGAAGTAAAATTTTGATTTTCCTCTAGAGTTACATCACTAATATTCTCAGCCCTCTGGTATTTTACTCAACACCCTTAAAATCCAGATGAGATGTTTGAAAATCTTGTTTTCTTTAAGGAAAAAGGAAAAGAACAGAGGAAAAACATATGAGGGTTTTGTTGCTCAAGTGAAGAAGCTTATAAAAACTTCCACTCTAATAAAGGAATAAGGATTTTACACAGTTCCAATTACAGTAAAACTCTTCTTAAGTAGCTGCATTCCCGAGCAAATGGTGCTCACTTGGAAACAATGTGATAATTAAACCATTGACATTTTGAAGCCACTAATTCAGAGGGAGCTTTAAAAAATTCCAATTTTCAGTTTGCTCATTTCTAATTTGGTACTTAATAGAGGTGCGTTCAGCCAGCAAAGATGGGGTAAGGAGCAAGGAAAAGGGTGCTCATTTAATATCTTCTCCAGTAGCAAGCAGTCAAGACCTCAAGCAGAAAGTATTTACAATATGTAAACGCTCTTTTATTCCATTATTCTCTGCTAACAGTGTTTCCACAGCTCATTATTTCTGACACGAAATGGCGCTTAATGAATGCTGAAATCATGGCGCATTTGCTGTGGAAGAACGTATGACATTGCCTACAAACTCCCTAATGAATTCTTCCTGATTGCTGCCATGACGTTGAAGCCCAAATGAAATCTTATCGATTGCTGGGTGACAAGCACATTTCTTTCTAAACAGAGTCAGTCTGCCAATGCATGCTAAAGGATCCATGGTTGTAACAAACATGCCCCTCCATACTCATTGGTGACAAAATGCAAAATGCAATATGATATATTCTGGGGATGACATTCTTAAAAAATATCATCAGGGAAATTCAGAACTAGTTCTCAGTAAAGCCATAGGATAGTGAAGGAATTGCATGGAAAAATCCACTTGTCCATTGTTTCTAAGTCTGTCCTGATGTTATAAGCCATAATTCTGTGCAGTTGGAAACTCTGTTCTTTAGATATAGTACGAGTGATATTAAAACATCATTAATTGCATTTATTGTGAAGGCAATAAATCTGCTTACCAAAATTCAATTTCACTGGCCTAAAATTGTGCTTTCACACAAACTGAACACTGTAAAGATTAGAAAGTTCTGTAGCACCTTACCCAGCCCTTTGAAATTTTGAACCTCATCACAATTGGTTTTAAATGGGCCCTTTCCCCTCTTTTGGATGGGGCCTGATTAGTGCCATCAGGTGATGTTGGATTGCCCCCACCCCCTTTCTTCCTCAATGGAGGGGAAGTGCTGCAAGATGCTTCCTCTGCCACCACAGAGAGGAAAGTGTATTTTGGGTAGCTCTGCCCACATTTTGTTGCCCTTTCCTCCATTTAATGGGGAAAGGGCAATGTGATAATGCATGTTGACGTCCATGCGCCTTGTCCTGACCCCACCATATGATGGTGTAAAGGAGGGAGGGTGAGCGGAGTGCCACGAGGCACCCCACATGCTTGCCTTTTCCAGCGACTGCCAGCAAAATGGCACAGCCTCGGGGGCATGTAAAGACATCCCTAGAGCAAAAAAAAGGTGATTTGTATCTTCATGGATCCTGTTACTTTCTATTCCATTCCCACAACTGAATAAATATGCTCTCCAACTTGAGAATTTAATATCATTTTGTACTGTGTTTGAAGTTTCTCAAATCGCTCCTGATATGGAAAAAAAACCTGTGTTTGAAGGAGTGGTTTTAGGTCCATGGAGGTTCGTGTTAAAATAAAAAGCATCTATACTTAGGGATTGTCTATATGGGTCACAACTCTCAAAGTGGGCTCCGGGCATCTACATGACATCCAGGGCCTTCTTTTCCCCAATGCAAGGTAAACCCAGTTACTCTGACTTTGACCCCAGTTAGGAAAAGTCAAGGAATACTTTGGAATTTCCCTGAAGCTCAAAAGCAGAGCTGAACTTTAAGATAGTGTGAACTGGTTTAGTTCAGATTTGGAATCAGTCCTGCTATTCACATGGGCCAGTACTGTCATGCCACTTTCCCTATGCTCCATCGCACAGAGAAAGGGGAATAGCACTTACCATAGCCACTGCTGCTAGTGACCCAAATGATATGGGTAAAGGTAGCCATCCAGAAGGGTCTAAACAGGTTCAGTTCAACTGGATGGTCAGATCCATCCTACTGACATGACAGAATGGAGATAGGTGGTATAACCACCCCTGGGGTCAGTCTAGAATATTGCTGTTCTGGACCAGACTTGCATTAGGTGGCCTGTATAGATTCACCCTTAGAGTGCATCTAGACTGTCAAATTAATGAAATTTGACATCACATTAACTGCTGTGGCTCAATGATACAGAATACTGGGATTTGTGGTTTGGTGAGGTACTAGCACTCATTGATAGGAAAGGCTACAGATATTACAAAACTACAGCTCCCATGGTTCTATAGCATTGAGCCACAGCAGTTAAACTGGTGCCAGACTGCATTAATTTGACAATGTACATGCCTCCTCTTGATGTTGCTATATTCTTTTTTCCTCCTCCTACCTTCCTCCTTTTTCTGCTGCAAGAGACTAACATGGCTACTTCTTTACTATTCGACTGACCCCCTCATTTCTACCCACATCATCACAAACAATGTTAGGCACAGTTGACAGGACATCATACAATAAAAGCTGATCATTTGAGAGGATGATAAAAAGCAAACTTCTTTCTTCATGGACAGTTTAGAGTGGTCTGGTCTGTCTTCCTGGTGACACTTGAGCCAAAATTGCTGCTGGGTGGCTTGAGGTATCTACCAGAGGTTTTGGAAGCCACCAAATGGGGTTCAAGAGCCGCATGTAATCTGAGGGCGGCTATTCTCCACATCTGTTTTACATAATCTATCTTCCTATATCACTGGACCAAATTTTAAAGACCCAATGCTTGCTGGTTTGTTCAGATTGATTGTTTGCAACCCCAAGAGCCAAGTGAATTTGTCTAGAGACCCCTTGCAAGACAAAGCTTCTGCCAAGCATTGGAACGGTTATATATTTGACCTCTCTAATGCATTGCTCTGATTGCTCAATCCCCAAGAGAGCAAATGCAATACAGAAGGCCTATGATGTGGCAGGCCTTGAAACATGATGTGGATACTCATGTGCATGAAAATTTTTTTTGCTAAATTAAGCCAGGAAACCAATTCATTTCCTGAGGTGAAAAATATATTGAAATGCTAATAGAGCCTAGCAGGTTGCTTTCTATCCTTTGGGGAGGAAAACATAGGAGGAATTTCTTAATTGTGTGTTCACCAATCCCTTTCAGGAGATCAAAAAAGAGCTTTGATATGAACAAATAAACTTTGATAAGGCCCTTTCACCTCGACTGCTAATTGAGAAGAAATAGCCTGGTTTGGGGGCCAAAGCCCTCAATTCAAGTCTTAAAGGGCCTTTAATTTAAATTTAAAGGTATATAAGAAATGGTAATTGAAAAGAGAGATTTGTTCTGAAGTCTGGCCTCCTAGCTACAGAATGAATGGAGACTCTTTTGACAACAGGGGGAAAAAAGAAAGCTTTTCAGGCAAATATGCAGCGAAATTATAAAACAGAATGGTGAAATATTAGAAAGAGCAACGCAACATGGCTATTCTCTTAATAGCTAGTATTTATTCAACACAATGAGGGTAAGCTCCTAGGAAACATTATTTAGCTATAGTTTAAATGGCTCCCTGGGGAAAAGTAGGTATATGTATATTCTGCCCCTCTCCCTCCTTTCCTACTGGTGGCCTTCACAAAATCCTTTACTAGGGCCTCATTTGGGGAACAGTAGGGCATGAAAGGCATGATGGAGAAGAAAATTGGAGCAGAAACCTATGAATGCAGTCGATCTGCTGAATCAACTGTTGGAGAACGGAATCCACAAACATGCAATTCCAACTGATGTGGTGATGCTGCTCTAGTCTGGAATGACAATAGGATTTAAGCCATTATTATATTTATTCGTCAGTGCAGATGAAGCAAAGTATGTGCAATTCTGATTATGATAAATATGGCTGTGTGCACTATAGAATTACCATGTTTCATCAAATCTTTTCCCTCTTGTACAATGTCCTAGTTTTTCTCCTCTTCTTCCGCTTTCCTCTTTGTCTTCAGCTTCTTTCGATTGCTGCAAACCAAGTACAAAGTGAAAAAATGTTTATGTGCAATGAACTCAACAAGGGGCAGAAAAGAAAAAGAGAGATGAGGGGAGAAGTGGAAGAGGAATTATTCTAGGGTGCTCACTGTTGAATTGTTGCATTTTGAACCCACTTTAGCTACCATGGCTCAATGCTATGAAATCATAGGAGTTGTAGTTTGGTGAATAATCAGCATTCTTTTGCAGAAAAGGCTAAAAACCTTATAAAACTACAACTTCCATTATTCCAAAACATTGCATCATGGCAGTTAAAATGCTGTCAAAATGCATTAATTCTATAGTGTAGATGTCCTCCTTCCCCTAGGTTCAGGCAAAAACATAGGCTGCTAACCTGTGTGGTGCTCCTTATTGCCATCTAAATACATTCTGATATTGCAACCCGAGTTCCTATTTTTATCTGTGAAATGCTGAGCTTTTTCATTAGAAAGATAATTTCATTTTTTGTTAATATCCATTATTTTTCTTTTAGAACAAGAATAGGATTCACTTTAAGACATCAAAACACTAGCAGACACCAGCAGAGGAAAAAGTAGTGCATTGGGCACAAAGAGAAAAACTTTGTCCTGAGATTATTTGTTAGCTGGAAAGACATGGGCCTTTCAAAAGAACCGGTTCTTTCCAGTTGCAAGGGCTGTGTGGATTGAGCCCAGGGAATGTGTCACACAACTTCCAGTCCCAATCCACACAACTGTCTCAGGATTTTTGGCTACTGAAGCTGAGAGAAACACTTGATTTTCTACTTGTGTGAATGGAAACTCAAAATATCCATATTTTGATGAAGGAAATAATATTGTGGTCTCTTCTGCACATTCACAGTGCAAAACATAAAAGTCAGTTTTCTGATTTTATATGTGTGGATGAACCTCTCACAGCCGAGTCTCTTAGCATGAGAAAAATCAAGCACAAACATCCCATCAACTGATTACTTTCAGCCGACAGTTATGTTCTAGCATCTGATGAAAGCCAGTAGCTTATAAAATAAACTCATGCTCTTCCAATAAAGAGGTAAGTGGATTACTTTAATATGTTTTTGACAAAGCCTAACATGACCATCCTTCTGTACTTGTCAGGAAGGTTGACAATCAGTAAAGTTGGATAAATGTAAAGGAGGCTGTGGTCATGAGATTGCAGAGGAAAAAAAATGTAAAGAAGGATAAGGAAGACCAACTAAGTGCAATGGTGAAAAGCTGAGGTTCTAGTCTCCTTACAGATTTTGTGTGTCTGTGTGTCAGGAGAAAGGTGATAAACTGCAAGTTGTTTCTGGTGTGAGAGAATTGGCCTTCTGCAAGGACGTTGCCCAAGGATGCCTGGATGTTTTACCATCCTTGTGGGAGGTTTCTCTCGTGTTCCTGCATGGGGAGCTGGAGCTGACAGAGGGAGCTCATCCGCTCTCCTCAGATTCGAACCTTTGACCTGTTGGTCTTCAGTCCTGCCAGCTTAACCCATTGCACCACTGGGGGCTCCAGTCCTTACAGATGAGTAGCTGGCATTCTGTTTGTAAATAGGCTCACAACATTGTAAACCTTTAATGTTCCCATTGTGGCACCATAACTACATGGCTCTGGGATATTTAGGTAGAGAAGAGAATATAAACATTTCAATAAAATATTAAATAAAGTGTTGATTTCTTGTCCAAAAATTTCAGCTATTTTATGGATCTATTCCAGTTTAGTTGAGAGTGACCAATAGGACCCAGACTGTCATCTCTTAAGCAGGGTAATCTGACAGTAACTTATCTGTCTCTTGATATATTCCAACACAAACACGAGTAATTGTTAGCAAAGGTTGAGAAATTCCAGGTGGGTCATATAGAAATGTCATTGCAAAAGGCCACATAATCCATCAGCAAATTGTTCCCAGGGCAGATTTGCAACCCAGGTGCCACCACAGCCTATGAATCTGGTATTCATGATAAGTACTTAAATCTAAGCAGTATAGCAAAGCTTCATCCCTAAAGAAGGCTCAGTGTCTGCAAGACACATCCTCCCCAGATTATTCCAGACATGAAGTTTGGAATCACGCAGCTGGCAGGGACACACCTGGGGGAATAGGGCTTCTCTGGGCAGGCTAAAGAGATGGGCAAAGCAGACAAACAAAGAATAGGCAATGACAGTAACAGATGAGAGTGAATATTGTCAACATATGTGTGCATGCACCAAGGTGGCTTCTAATTGACTAGTTAGGCCTTTCAAAGGATAATTACTAAATTGAACATAGCCAGCCCTGTCTATGAGCAATAACACTAATATAATTGTTGTCAGCAAACACATCAGCTAGCATATACATGAAAGACCAAATTTCTATTTATATTTGGTAGTGACTGGGAAAAGAACAAAAAGAACTTTCAGGTGCTGATAGTTAACGTCACGTCACTCCTTCTTTGTTTAAAATCCCATCAGGAAGAAGGAGGGTAACACAGGAACGTGAACTAACTCCTTATACTATATTTATCAGGTATACAATTCATTTGAGCAACACTTTGTGTCAGCTATCTGAATAGCCCTTCCCCTTCCTTTTTGGTGCAACAGGGAGTTTTTTGCGAGGAAAAATCTCCATGATTTTTATACACTGGTGCCTCATGTAAAATAAATTCCTAAAACACTGTGGGATGTGCAAATTCCTAGCAAAACTGAAAATTTCTCATCTGTATTTGTTTCTCTTCAATTGGAGTTCCAGAGGGTTGAAAAACTAAGAAATAAATAACTGTACATATTCTTTCCATCTCTACAAAAAATCCCTTTGTGGGTTTTTTTGAACAATTCTCAGGATTTATAACCTAAATAAACTGAATAAAATTACAATTATGAACAAAGAGAAAAACTGCAGAGACTTTCTAAACCAAAAGTGCACAATAATAGCAATTTGATGCCTCTTAAGTATTATGGCTACCTCCTAATGAAATATGAGATTTTACTCTGGGCTCTAGTGCATGCTTTGAACTATAGCAATCTGGTAAAGAATTCTATGTACCTCACAAAAAGATAGTTCCCAGGATTCTATGAAACAGAATTAATTCCATGACATATAAGGTGGTATCAAAGCATTATATAGGTTGAGTATCATGATCCAAATGCTTGGAATCAGGTTTGTATATATCAACCCATCAGAAAGCAAGAGTTTCAATATCTGAACCTCCCATATTCCTAATTTAGGATTTTGGAGTAATTCTGGATACAGATAGTTAACCTGCAATTATATAGCATCATTATACCTATGAAATAAACTGCAGCTCCCATCATTTCCTATCATAAACTATACTGTTTATGAGAGTTGCAATCCAATGAGCTTTGGTAGTTCTGTTTTAAACAAGAGAACCTCATACTTTTAACTGGTAACAGCTACCAAAGTTTGCAATATACAATCACAGAATCAGTTAGAAAAGACCACAGGAGACATCCAGCCCAACCCAACCATGCAGGAAAATTGTAGGAAAATATATTCTACCTAAACATTAGAAAGAATTGTGAAAGCCTTTCAACAGTGAAAAATACATACCTGCAGGGAGACAGATCTCTTTATTTGAATGGGCATCTTTCAGGATTGCGTTACTTGTGTATCCCTGCGCGGGATTGGACAACAGTCCAGAATTTTGGGAACTGAAGTCCAAAACATCTGGAGGATTAAAGTTTGGACTAGTATATGGTTAAGAAACTTATCACAAAACTCTCCTCTCTTGCTTACAGTTGTGTTGTTTATAAAATGCTATTCAAGCAAGATTAATTTATTTCCTACGAGACCTTCAGAACCATTGTAGGATTAAAACACCATTTGCTCCAAAACCATATTGCACACAGTATTTTAGACTGTCCTAGACTTTATCTCTACCTCTTTTATTCTTTGGTACCACACACAGAGAGATTTCCCCCTCCAAATTATAAGACACAATGGCATGAAACTGTTGTAGTGCTACACCACTGTAGCACTCTAACATTGTCTTTCCCCAGAACTTTAATCTGATCCCAGCAAAGGAGTGAAAGCCCCTCAGTCACCAGAGGTTCCCCCGAATCTCAGGGGAAAGGGCCAATCTTCAAAGATGAGCACTGTTGCTACAGCCATTTCTATTATTATGTAATAGAAATGATAGCCATGTATAAATATGTGAGGGGAAGTCATAGGGAGGAGGGAGCAAGCTTGTTTTCTGCTGCCCTGGAGACTAGGACGTGGAACAATGGCTTCAAACTACAGAAAAGGAGATTCCACCTGAACATGAAGAACTTCCTAACTGTGAGAGCTGTTCAGCAGTGGGATTCTCTGTTCTGGAGTGTGGTGGAGGCTCCTTCTTTGAAGGCTTTTTAGCAGAGGCTGGATGGCCATCTGTAGGGGGTGCTTTGAATGCGATTGTCCTGCTTCTTGGCAGAATTGGGTTGGACTGGATGAGGTCTCTTTCAACTCTATGATTACTATGTTTTCCCATGTTTCTTCACCCAAAGAATGACAAGTCCTGACCATCTAAAATCAAAATAAAAGCATAATTTAACTTCTGCACAGGAAATCATTCAGCAACATAAGTGGACAAGGAGCTCATTCACTGTTTTTTTTCAACTAGAAAAAAATCATGATTAGAACTGTACCCCACAGGAAAACCATAAAGCTTCCACCAGAGGCACTGTTTCCCTAATGTTGTTCTGCTTTACCTGCTTCATTCAAGACTCACAATAGAATTTAACTGCATATATCCCACCATTCTTATGTAAAAGTTCCCTTCACCAATAGAGCAAGACAGAAATCCACCCTCTGTTGATTTGCCCACAATGGAGGTTTGTTTATTTATTAACAACAAGCATTAGTTATAGTTTTGCATTTTGGGGGGGGGAGGGGGATCTGGATTTTATCAACACTCTGATGAGTTCATCCATGGCACTAGGACCCAGGCAGCACAGTCCCCATGCCAGACAGTTGCATAGTTTGACCTTGGGCTGAAAAAGAGCAACAACATCCTTACAAACGGCCTTTTTTCCTATGAATAAAGCCAAAGATAAGACTTCTTTAATGGGTGGAAACAGAGCCACGCGTTCTGCACAAACCATTTGGCTCTCGTAAATAATGGAACAGGCCCAAATGGCTTGGCTTTCCTACTTTCATCCAAGTCCAAAAGTAACACTCTCAAATCACAAGTGGGATGAACGATGTGTTTGCAGTGTCACGTTCATGGTGATTTACTGCTGTTACTGCTAGGAAACGATTTGTTCATTTCAAACATTTGTATATTGTTGTTTCCCTTCAATAAAGGGTTTAGCCAGTTGCTAGAGGGAATAGTAGTGTGAAATGTCCCTCCTTTCCTTTTCCAAAGAGCATTATTTTCAGTATAAAAAGTAGAGAAGGAAAAATAATGGAGTTTGGACACTAACATGTTTATCTCTGAAAAATATGTTTAGCATATGTTCCCCATAGTGGATACAATGATGGAGGCTCAAGTCTTCATTTCTGGCTTCCATATCAGTGTGATGAAAGGCTCCCCTCTGAGAGTTAGTCTGAACTTCAGTGGAGATGTTACTCTGAGGGTAGATCTAGTCCCAAACCTAGAACAGATAAACCGTCCCACTGTCATGGAAAGCAACAGCTGCCCCTGGGAAATTCTATATTCTTGTTACCAGTCCAGCCTTTGTGAGCAAAAGCAAAAGTGTAATTCTGCAGCTAAAAAATAATTACTGTAATGAAATAGGATTCCCAAGTGCTAAACCTAAGAAATTCTCCCAGGTCTCTGCTTTTCCTAGTATATCTTTGTTTGTTGGATGAGCCCCATGTCCTCAGAGCAAACAAGCATCCTATTTAAGAGAGAGTGAAATAAATAGATAATCAAATAAGGATTAAAAAGTGTCTCTACCCCACCCCTTTGTGCTTAACAACCCATCCAACTTCATACAAGTAAATACTATGACTCAAGTATTTTGGTGAAAAGGCAGTTGCAGACTGAACAAAGAAAACAGAAACAAAAAAAACCCCAGATATAGCATGGGTCACACCTGACTTGATAACAGTACATGTTAAAGGGATCTAGATGACTTAGTAGACCATAAACTCAACATGTGTCAACAGTATGATGCAATTGATAAAAAGTCAATGAAATTATGAGCTGCAGCAATAGAAAAATAGTATCTATATTAAGATAAGTATTGTAATAGTACCACTGCATTCTGCTTTAGTGAAACTTCATCTAGAAAATAGTGTCCAGTTTTGGGCACCACAATTGAAGTGTTGACAAACTGGGATGTGCCCAGAAAACAGTGACTAAAATGATGAAAGGACTGGAAACCAAGCCTTATAAGGGGTAGTTTTGGGATCTGGGTATGCTGAGCATGAGAAGGTTAAGCGATGATGTTTAAATATTTGCAAGGATATCACATGGAAGACTGTTTTCTGCTGCCCCAGAGAGGAGGACATGAAGCAAAGTATTCAAACCAAGGGGAAAAGAGACTCCATCAAAACTTTAGGAAGAACTTCCTGGTGGTACGAGCAGTTTAACAGTGGGATACTCTGCTTTATAATGTGGTGGTGTCTCATTTTCTTTTTAATCAGAGGCTTGATAGCCATCAGGAATGTTCGATTGTGTATTCCTGCATGACAAAAATGGGTTTGGACTGTGTGGCCCTTGTGAACCCTTCCCACTGTATGGTTCTTCAGCTTCTCAAAAATACAACTACCAATGTTTGTGAGGTTAATGTTTTGAGATTCCAACAGTATAGTTTATTTATTTATTTTATTTTGTTATTATCTGAGGAAAAAACATACCCAAGCCTGTATTTCACTAGACTCAGTGGAAAAGAGCCCTGGAGTGCATTGGGTGTTTGCTTATTTATTTCTCTAAGTTTCACAATTAAGATTCTTATCACAGTCAGTCATGGAGGAGAGGCAGTAGCTACAGACCAAGCTTATCTGTCTGTAAACAAATACAAAGAGATACCGATTATCTCCTTCTGTTGTGCTATTGCATAGGAATGCTTTCTGTCTATCAACAACCGTGCCTTTGGCTATAGCAGACACACACTTGAGTCAACTGTGTTAAAACCCACACTTTTGATATTTGATAAGTAAGGCTGAATACAACACAGAGAGAATGATAAAAATGCCTTTGCCGGGATCCAAAAACATCATACTGGTGGCATAATCATTTCTGCCAGCATACTTTTACCATCACTTAAGAATGAGGAGAGGGTGATGAAGGCTGTTGCCTTGTCCTCACTTTCCCAACTGCACAGCAGTAGCTGGAAAGTGTCTTGGTCAGAGATTCATCCCCATCTACTCCCAGTAACTATATTTCTACAAAGATGCATCCGGGGCATATCCATATGCCAAAATTATAACATTTTATTAACACTTTAACTGACCCAATTTACAGAATGCTGGGATTTGTAGTTCAGTGAAGTATTTAGAATTCTCCAAGAACCTCTTGAGAACTAAAGGACCCTCCCTGGAACTAGTGTTATGAGTTATCTGACTGTGAGGTCTCAGTACCTCAGGAAATTTTCACATTCAGGATTCCATGAAATGAACCCATGGTTGTTCAATTAGTACATGCTTTGTGTTGAAGCCCAGCCACCTTTTCGATCGCTTTCACACAGACACCACACAGTTCAACAATAATGAGTTTATTAAGAAAGGATTATATAAAAAGTAACAGCTTCAAAATAGTGCAAGCAATTCTCTAAAAATCATTTAAAATTAGCAAACTAAGCATGCAAGAAAGTAAACTCAAAGGCCAGATTGTAAAAGCAGTATCCAAGTTACATCCATGTGCTAGATATCAAGAGCTCAAGAAAAGACAAAGAGGAACTCTGAACATGACTCCAAAAATCACAGAAGGTAAAATAAGGAACTGCAATCCTAAAGTGGTGGCACTCACAACATGACTATAATCCCAAAGGCTTAAAACAAGATTTGCAATCCAAACAGGTAACATGAAAATTAAACAGGAAAAC
Source organism: Anolis sagrei ordinatus (assembly GCF_025583915.1). Taxonomy (NCBI): domain Eukaryota; kingdom Metazoa; phylum Chordata; class Lepidosauria; order Squamata; family Anolidae; genus Anolis; species Anolis sagrei. The sequence continues at coordinate 19,754,723 of NW_026844366.1, read as the reverse complement.
AAGATCCAAATAATAAGAATCAGGACTCTTGATTTGGAGTTTCATAGACAGGCAATTTGATACAGATTCCTTAAGAAGTCTCCCTCTTACCTAAACATCATTCTTTCCCACACCTGGCCTCCCCTTGTTTATCTTTCAGTGTCTGAGAACAACAAATCTGTCTCTCTGCTTCACACCCTCCCTTCTGAGCAATAAACACTGGGTTATCAGTAACCCTCAAGTCTCCTCCACATTTCTTTCACAGTCAGTCCCTGGGAGATTCTCATGAGAAATATGGTACATTTCCCCAACAACAGATCTATCCAAAATATCTTTATTTATTTTTTTTTGCTTTCCTCCACAGAAGTAATAGGCTCAGACAAAAAATCCTTGACCTCATCCTCAGAGGCTTCACAGGCCTCAACATCTAATGGTTGCTGGTTGTAAGCTGCCCTGAGTCCCCCTGGGTGTGAGAAGGATGGGATATAAATATATGAAATAAATAAATAAACACCTTATCAGAATACTGAATCCCAAAACACTGCAAACATTCAAAATTGTCCACTTGAGCAGCTAGGATAGCGATGCCTTTGCATTACAATCATTCAATGTACACAAACTTTGTTTCATGCATAATATTATTCAGATAACATTATTAAAATAATGCATAACATTATTCAAATATTGTATATAAAATTACCTTTCCAGCCCTCTGGGATTATATCTAGGTTGTGAATTTACAATAACATTTTGACTAATATTGGAGCCCACCACTCAGGAGAGTTTTTAAATATTTCTGGGGGCACCATATTTTCTCCTGGAGCATTACTCAGAGCCAGTGGTGCAATCAGTTTCTTTACCTCAGAGTTGGCAAACAAGTAGTTTTACTGGTAGGATGATTCCCTGAGGAAATAGCTCCATACAGCTTGATAAAATGATCAGACCATTGCTGTGTTGAAAACTACTTCAAATGCAAGTAGTCCACAATTAATAAAAAATCCAAAATTGAAAACTTTCCTGGTCCCAGGTGTTTTGGATAAGGAATACTTAATTTGTATCAAAGTTATATAATTGTGTAATGTGACTATATCCCCAGCATGATCTGGCTGCCTTTACTTTTTTGAAGGAAATAGACACACTTTTTTTTACAGGTGTAGGGCTGCCTGCCTGCCTCCCTTCCCTTCCTTTTCTTTCTTCCTTCTTTCCTTTTTTAAAAGGTTATTAAAATAATATTGGGAATAGTGCTATATTTATTTATTTACTTACTTACTTCATTTATATACTGCTTTTCTCAGCCCTTAGGTGACTCAAAGCGGTTAACAGTAGCAATTTCAATGCACACATTACAAAACCATTGGAACATTAAAAACAATAGCATAACAACAATTAAACATCAATATGACAAATCATTCATGTCTCATCCCTAGAATCAGAATCCAGTCTCATAATCCGTTATTCCGTGTTCCTGTAATCAATTACACTGCTTAATCGAATGCCTGTTCGAACAACCAGGCCTTCACTTTCCTCCGGAATGCCAATAAGGAGGGGACCGATCTGATATCTGTAGAAAGGGCATTCCACAGCCGAGGGGCCACCACTGAGAAGGCCCTGTCTCTTGTCCCCGCCAGGCGTGCTTGTGATGCCGGCGGGACCGAGAGCAGGGCCTCCCCAGATGATCTTAATGTCCTAGCTAGTTCATAGGAGGAGATGCGTTCGGACAGGTAAGTCAGGCCAGAACCGTTTAGGGCTTTATAGGCTAAAGCCAGCACTTTGAATTGTGCCCGGTAGCAAATTGGCAGCCAGTGGAGCTGGCGCATTTAACTCCAGAACTCCCCACTCTCTGTCACACTATATCCTGTCCCCCAATGATCTTCTGGGAGATATTGACCATAGAGTTACCCTGAAGGATTTAGAAATTCCTAGATTGAACATATCTGTCTGCAAAGTATATCAGATCAGCAAAAGTTAAACTCACAAATGGGTAGAGCTAACTGTAATTGGAGTAGCAAACATTAAAAAGCATCAGACAGTGCACCCATACATACAAAGGATTTCCTGGTGAGAGGTAAAAGAGACAAGAAGAGAAGAAAAAGAAAATACTGATTAGTTTTTAAAATAAAATTATCCAGTTCATGGTCTGCAAAACTGCTAGTGAAGCTTTCAATTTCCTATTATTGAAAAGACAGCACAAATGGGAGTTAGATGCAGATATGTGTGCACAAGTCAAAATACATGCCTTTGAGAACTGAATTCAAATATTCTTAAGTTAATGGAAAGAATGCATGTTAAGAGAAATATCTTTGAAAGTATATACATTAGGATAAGCATACCACACAACACACAAAAAAATCTGGGTCTGAGAGAGATGTGATGAAACTGAGACTAAGATTTTTTACATCTGTAGGGACAATACGTGAAAACTCTAGAGAACATATATTTTCCAGATGTTTTTATGTCTTGATTTAGAAGAATTGGAGCTGGGTCTTCAAAGATGACTTCAACAGTTGGCACAGAAGACCTGAAATAGGGAGAGGTTCTCTCAGTGTGAGATGTCATTCACTGAACCAGCTTTTCTGAAGGGAAAGACAAGTATGCTTTTGCATGAGTTACAATGCTTTGTTCTATTTTGAATCTATGTCCAAAACTGGAGAATGTGTTAAATTCCATTCTTGTTTCAGCCTGTTTGGGGCCCAGCTCTTGACAAACACTTTTTTAAAAAAAGACCTACAAATTGGCTGACTAAAGAATTGAAAGAATGATTCCCTAAAAAAAAAAAATCACATTCAGTCTCTAGCCACGTAGAACCCTTCTCTGATAAAGGGAAAGCATCTCTAGAAACAGAGAATAGCCAAAAATCTGTGCTTTTTATCTTTTGTAAAGGCAAAGAGATAAACGGGGAAACCAGGAAGCATTATTTGGAAAAAGAAATATTTGGATTTCAGTTCCCAGAATCCCCCAGCAACCACATTTCCCCAACCATGCTTAGTGACCAAATCCTTCCACCATCACTTTTCCTTGCTGAACTAGAAACCACTTCATTCCATGGGCCTATGCCATTTTATTCTTCTTTGTGGACTCAGCTAGAGATGGAACAGAGATTCATGAATTTCACAGCTGAGGTCATATGTTGAGTTTCTGACTCCTTGAGAAACTTGTTGTATTAGAGCTTCATCAGAAAGGCTGAGTGAAGCATCCCGCTTCGCTGAGAAAAAAAGAGCGGGAGTAAGTCAAATCTGTCACCCTATGCTCAGCTCCTAGAATCCTTCCATGTTCTGGGTGAAGCGTTCAATGGTGCTTTCCCCTAATGCAGTGGTTCTCAATCTGGGGTCCCCAGAGGTTTTTGGCCTACAACTCCCAAAAATCCTAACCAGTTTACCAGCTCTTAGGATTTCTGGGAGTTGAAGGCCAAAATCATCTGCGGACCCCAGGTTGAAAACCACTGCCCTAGTGGAAGTGGGGCTTCTGCAGGTAGTCACACAACATCGTGTGATGTCTGTTGCGAGGCTTCATCCCCAAGACAGGGTGGAAGCATCTTAGGACACTAAATGCCCCCTGTCTGATGAGCTTGATAATGTTGCATGGAGTTTGAATGTTATATTTGTTAATGATGCTGTTGAAATGCATTATATGGGTCTACACTGAACATATAATGCCATTTCAAATTGTATTATATGACAGTGTAGATGGGGTCTAAAAGTCCCTGGATCTTCTGGTCTACTTCTGGCCCACTTCAGGGTGCAGGGATGGTCCAGGCCAGCCACCTCCCTCCCCGCTTAATAGTCTAACAAAAATTGGACAAATTAATAAAGAACTTTAGTTCATACAAATTCTCTTCCATCCCTATAGAAAAGTGCAATGTAATCTAAACCTATAGTTTCTTAAGAATTAAGCTTGATTGTGTTCAGAAGGGTTTACTCTCAGGAAAAGAATGAATAACATTCTAGCCTAATATGGAGTAGACACTGTAACATTCAGAAGCCAAAACAGCCTCACTACCTCTGAGGATGCTTGCCATAGATGCAGGCGAAACGTCAGGAGAGAATGACTCTAGAACATGGCCATATAGCCCGAAAAACCCTACAACAACCCAGCCTCCTTAGCCTTGCTGATCTAAAGTAGCTACTAAAGGAAGGAACATGGATTATAGACAAAGCTACATGTTGCTTTCCTGGTGTTTTCCCCAAAAACAAACCCCTCATGTCTGTTGTAATTCCCTTGCTTTGTTTTATTGTGTTTTCCATTTCAGGGTGGAAAATCCTATTAACCAAATTATTTTTATGGAACATGGAAAATTCCACTTGCAATATTGATGGTGTGTTAAGAACACAGTGAAGGGAGGGAGAAACCAGAGTTTGCTCTGTTTATGGACAAAAGCCTTGTTTATTCAGTAGTGGATGGACCACCCTTCCCTTGATATCAAATAACCTTTGAAATTTCCCTCCTCTTGCAAAGCCAGAATGATTTATTGATAGAAATATCCTTTAATTCAACAAATAACTCATCCTTTCCAAAACAGCCTGTTGTTTTATTAATGTAAAGAACTGGGAGGTTGTGTTTTGGTTTGGATACAGGATATTGCAGGCAGATCTTTGCTTTGTGATAAATGCCATGCCTGTTTGATGGAAAAAGATACGTTCAAAAATAACTGATGGTATAAAGCCATGTATATTGAAATCCATCCTCCCGATAAGTAATTGATGCTTGTTACACCAGATTTTGAGAAAGAGACGGAAACTCCATAGGGATCACATGCATTGGTACCATCAGGGCAGGATTTGGGGTAAACATCTAGGGACATCAGAATGAACAGAGTTTGGCGTGCCACAGCTAGAATTCAGGAAGGGATATCCACATCCCTAAATATTCTTTATATGTGTAGATACGTTTTGGGGCACTTTGGGGATTGGTATTCCTGTCCTCCCTGCACAATGCATAAAACTCCCCTTCTGATTGTAAAGCCCCAAAATCACCTCACATGAGCATTTCATGCCTCACAGAAATCAGAATGAGAGAAGTATATGGCAGCCCTCACCCACATGCACAATTGTTGCAGAAGCATCAAAACCCCTGAAGGATCCTCATCAATCTCAACAATTATGTCATCTAACTATGGGCTGGTTTGGAATGGCCAGAACTTCTTTGATCCTATAAACCATGGAATGGTCATGTGAGGTGGTTTTAGGGCTTTATAGTACATAGAGAAGATTATATATGGGTCAATGTAGTGTAGGGCTGCAGGAAAATATTTATGCTACACGGAGGGGATGTTGAATCAAGGCCATTATCAGTCAAGTTATAAATACTGCCATCTTTCTACTGTCCAAAGATTATTAGATTTTAAACCATTCTTCTACTGTCATATTGCTGAATCTTTCTGCCTCAGTTTGTTTCCCATAGACGAGGAGACACAGGCATATATCTTTTCCCCTGCAAATGACAAAATGTATTTGGCATGCCAGGAATTTTCACTGGCAGCCAGTCAAATGTCCAGTAGCTCCCGGGGGCATCTCTGTCCAAACATTGTAGTAGCAGCTTTCACATTTCCGTTTCTTGTGCACTTCTTTGTATAGTCATGTGCCTGGTATCACATTGAACTCTCACCTCTGATTTGTATTTGGCTGGACCCCTACAGCTGGGAACAGCCCCTTTCCCCATCCATCATTGACAGTTCTCTGAGGACATCTGACCTTTTGACATCCACCATAACTTAACTGCCTGTTCAGCTTGGTATCTGGAAGCCATTCTAATCTGTGCCGATCTCAGCTGATGTGTGATGATACCTGATATACAACAAGAGGTGCATTCATCACAAGAAAGCTTGTTGTAGGTGGATCTCCATCTAGTCTCAGCATACCATTTTTGTTTGCTAAGATATGGATTGACCAGTATTGCTGCTATCACTTTTGATATTACATTTTACATTAGATCCATCAGCTAAGAACTTGGGAGACATCAACACTGCAAAGAAAGTTGTTGTTGTTGTTGTTTATTCATTCAGTCGCTTCTGACTCTTTTGTGACCTCATGGACCAGCCCATGCCAGAGCTCCCTGTCAGCTGTCACCATCCCCAGCTCCTTCAAGGTCAAGCCAGTCACTTCAAGGATACCATCCATCCATCTTGCCCTTGGCCGGCCCCTTTTCCCTTTTCCTTCAATTTCCCCCAGCATCATTATCTTATCCAAGCTTTCCTGTCTTCTCATGCCTCTAATTATTATTATTATTATTATTATTATTATTATTATTATTTATACCTTGCTTGAGCTCCCCCAAAGGAGACTCAAAGCGGCAAAATTTGCCACTTTGTGATGAGTGAAGAAATTTTATTATTTCTTAACTTTAAATCTGGGTTAAATCCTAGCCTGGTAAAAAGTTATGAATTTCATAACATGGAGCCATGATCATTAAAGTATCAAAAAACTATAATTCTGCATAAGTCTTATTTAGGAATGTGGAACCTGTTGTTAGAGTTCATTTCTGAAGTAACAAGTAGTAAGTGATGTAAGTGATGTAGGGATCAATGCAGCAGGGAATGAGCCAAACCACTTGGCCAACATTGTGTAGTTACAACCAGGGTGAGGCAGATGCAGGGGGAATAAGGAACCAAAGTACAACTCCTTTGTGTGGGTTGTTGGGGGTGGGTCGTTGGAGAGGTGTGTTTGAAGGAGTTGGAGGAGTTCAGAGTTCTACAAGGCTTTTGTCTCAAAGAGAACATTTGGACTCTGTATGTATATATGTATGTATATTTAAAACTGATATTGTACTATGTTAATAATATATTGTATGTATATATACCTTGTAAGCCGCTCTGAGTCCCCTACGGGGTGAGAAGGGCGGCATATAAATGTCATAAATAAATAAATAAATAAATTATTTTATAAACTCTGCAAAAGACAATGACTGAGTTTGTTCCTTGGTCAAAGGCAAAAGGCTTCCGCGTCGGTGAGTATCTGCATTTATCGCAACACCTGTGGCCTACACCTGGTCCATATGAGTCTGCGAGGCTCCACATTACAAAGGCACATTTTGTTTCTGACATTAAACTGTAGATTGAGTATCACTTTTTCCCAAATATTTAGGACCAAAAGTGTTTTAGATTTTGTGGGGTATTTTTTTTAGATTTTGAAATAACTAAATTTGTGTATACGTATATAATGAGATATCTTGGAGATGAGACCAAGCTCTAAAAATGATTTTTTTAAATGTTTCATACATACTTTAGACACACAACAATGCCGAACAGTTTGTCTCATATGTGTAGTTCACGATATGAATGGAATGCCAATGTGTTGAATGCCAATGTGTTTGCTGCCAAATGTAAGCCGTCCTGGGTCCCCCTTCAGGGATTGAGGAGGACTGGGGTAGAAATACCAGAAATAAAAAATAATAAATAATAATTGAATAATCATGAGTGATTGAAACAGACTCTGAAGTCATGAGTTTCAAAAACAGTAGATATATGTGAGAATTTAATTTCATCTTTTTTTTTGTTAAGAACGTACCATGATTCATCTTTGGAGGAACCAAAAATTTGGTAACCATTGCTCAGTCCTTTATGCTCGTCTAAAACAGTGGTTCTCAACCTGTGGGTCCCCAGATGTTTTGGCCCTCAGTTCCCAGAAATTCTAACACTGGTAAACTGGTTGGGATTTCTAGGAGCTGTAGGCCAAAACACCTGGGGACCCACAGGCTGTGAACCACTGGTCTATAACATCTTGGCCAATGATTGGCAGGCCCTGGGAAGAGCTGCTGTTGCTTACTGGTGGAGAAGGGTTGAAAATGGGGAAATAATTCAGATGAAGAAAATGCTGCTGCTCCAGGATTGTAGTAAAGGGAAAGGAGAGTGGATTCCGACTGAAGACACTCTTGTTCTTTCCCCCTCTGAGTTGAAATCAGCAGGTTCTTCCTTGTCTGAACCGGCAGCAGTAAGAACCCTCCTGGGTATGAGAGTTGTTGGAGTAGAATATTATACATAGACTAATTATGGTGAGATTTTGGCCTGTATGTGCATAAATGGAGACAAAGAATGTGAGGCTGAAACAAAATGAATGTGAAGAAAACACAATTGATTCATCCATCTCTATTGGAGGCTAAGGCTGGGATTGCATCCAAAAAAAACCCCTCTAGTTTGCATCCAGCTTTTCTTCCTTTCATTTCACCTTTGAGAATATACAATTTTAAATGCATTTCCAAGAAATGAATCCCAGGTACACCAATCCAGGGATTAAATAAATGGATACTGAAAAATTAATTCCCTTGCAATTTGTCCCCTCCTAAGTATTTTGACTGAATTTTAATCCGAACCACAATCATGTTATGTCTGGGCTGCTTACAGGTAAATATATACTTCCATAATTGTGCTGGCAGACTGCTGTGAGCTAATTTGCAAAATTGCAAAACACTAATGACTAGTTGTTGAGCTTTCTGATCTAACCTATACTGCTCCAGAAGGAATAGATGCTACATGCTTAATAACCCGCCCTCATCTTGAACTTGAACCATGCCAGCATTTAGCAACCTGTTCTATTCTACTTGCAGCAAAACTTGCTTTTGGACACAGTATATGGGATCATTTTCAGCTGGCCTCAAGTTGAAGTTTATATTTGCCTTTTACTAAAATATCCTCCAGGGAACACAGCCATGCATGTACTTTTTGCCCATGTATCTGAAACTTTGAAGGAGAGGACAATTATGGCAGATGTCACATCCAGCTGATGTTTGGTACATAACACGAGCCCCATTTGGGCTATCTAATAAAACATACATCTTATCCAGCATCTTCATTTTGATACTAGTCAACCAAAAGGCTCTAAATGGCCCATCTGGCCAGCATGAGGGCACTCATTGTCTCATTTAGCAACTGGCATCCAATGACATCCTGCAGTGATATATTTGTTGTATCTGCAGGTAGTTGGGCTAAATGACCATTGTGCTCCCTTCCAACTCTATGACTCTAACCACATAGGACTTCATCGTATTAATCTGCTATTCCACCATAGTTGGCTAGTTGCATTATCATTGATAGCAGATACATACTGTGTTGAGACTTCTTTTCATTAGTGAAATTTGATCAATTTGCCAATTTATGATCCCATGACCACATATCTGCACACCCTTATAACTCCATCTTCCCACACTGCAGTTCCTTAATTTTGTTTAGTGCAATTGGATGATTCTAGCATTTAATATAATAAAGGCAAATACAAATATAAAATATGTAAAAAGACAGTTTGGGAATACTGAAGGTGAATAGAGAAAGGAGGACAACCACTCCCTGAAATAATCCTTCTTTCTCATAAGCATCATTTACTGCACATATGCCAGCATAGAAGTAGAAGGGACCAATTGCATCAAGCAATGTGACAGGAACATTGCAGAACTGGAAAATATTGTTGGATTTTACCCATTAATAGCTAGGGACAAAGAATCATGGGGCAGCAGGATTCACATTGTGCAATAGGGATTGTCATCAAAGATTATGGTCCAGCTGCAATGCCAATTTGTGTGATGAAATCTAAAGTTTCAAATTCAAGAGATGTGGTGTTTGTGTGGCCTTCTAGATGCTGTTGATGTAAGACTCTAATTCGATTTGTGTACATTAATGTTTAAAAATGGACTCACCTCAAATTAAGGGCTCACACTCTACACTAGAGTCCCTGGTGGTGCAATGGGTTAAACCCTTGTGCCGGCAGGTCAGTGGTTCAAATTCAGGAGAGCGGGTTGAGCTCCCTCTGTCAGCTCCAGCTCCTGCTCCCCATGCTGGGACATGAGAAAAGCCTCCCACAAGGATGGTGAAACATCAAACATCTGGGTGTCCTCTGAGCAACGTCCTTGCAGACAGCCAATTCTTTCAGACTAGAAGTGACTTGCAGTTTCTCAAGGCACTCCTGACACGTAAAAAAGGCTACACTATCCACAGTGACTTCTGATAAATAGACAAAGTCTATTGCCATTGATATGACTTTGGTTCACTGCAAGCAAAGTTGGGGGATATTCTGGACTTTGTAAGGAACTCTGGTATATCTGTGAGTTTCACAGCTATCTGGACAGCCGAATCAGAGCAGTTTTTTTCCAAATCATTGTCGAGATGTAAATCATCACCACCACCTCCCTTTCAGTGCACTGTGTTCTAAAGATAGGATTTGTGGAACACTTTTGGACATTACAATGGGGATGTAATTTTGAATTGGAATACACTAGGCTCTCTTTACCCTTGAGGGGTTTAGAGCATAGGGTCCATGCTAAGTGGAAAACCCATGATGTTTTAAAAGGCACTCTTTTTTAAACCTGAAGGAACATCTCTCTAAGGATGTTTCTACTGGACATTGACCATTGATTATGTTAGAGGACCTAGAGATTCGTACAGAAGACATATTAGTCAAACCTGCAAATACTCAAATCCACAAAAGTTTAACCAGTAGATGTGGAGACCAAACTCTACTTACCATGTTGTATATCAGCCTAACAACATTGTAGCTACTGAAAAGGATGCTAGCAAATGTTCTGTTGGGAAAAGGGTTTATTTTGTCACAAATACAAACTATGGTTTTCTCTCAAAATACTTTTTTGCATAATAGTCCCAAAATATGAAAAAGCACCAGAAAAAAGTGCAAACATGCTTGTAATCTCATTCCACAGGAGGGATTTTTGAAATCCTTCTTTCTTGCAAGCAAAGTTCTACATTCCTAAAGAGAACATCACTAAACCCTGAGGAGTTAGAACTTACCAATATCCTATCTACAGACAAGAAAACGGGAGCATGGAAAGCTTTAGAGAAAAACAAGAACACAGAGAAAGCACACAATCCTGTTAAAACGAAAAAAACTGCAGATCAGGGGAAAGAAAAGTTTGGATTTGTATTCCCTGGCATTCTCCCATTAATACAGAACATACTGTGTATCCATTTTCTTCTAAAAAGAAAAAGCGACATCTCTCACAATGTGGGTAATTTCCCACTCTCCTTGATGATCAAATGCATTTTCCTCAGAATAGCTCTAAATCACTCCTACAGATAGCACTTTCCAGCAACAAAGAAAAAGCTTCAAACCCTCTCCTCCTGCCACTCCTTTTTTTAAAGAGAGAATGGATACTGCCATATCTTTGTCAATAGTGGATACATCATGCAATCCCTCTGTATCAGAGCGTGCATTTTCTACTTGGCACAATTATGGTCCAAGATGAGGGTGGCACTGGTATAAACCACATAATGTCCCAGTTGCAAGGGAAAAGGCAGGATAGAAATGAATAAATAAATGAAATATGATCACAAGAATTACACAGAGAGAGGAGGCACAGAGGATATATCTACACTAGCCACATGCCTTGAACCAGGCCAGGTGTTAGTCCTGTGCATTCAGATTATATCCCGGGTAAAATCAGGGTCAACAGTCTCTGCATGTCATGACCAGGAGAAATATTTGGTCCAGTTTGGGGCATGGGACCAGTGTAGGCATACCTTATGTGGCCCCCAATATTGGGGTTGGTCCCTCTGCTTACATGGGTCAGTTTGGGAGAAGAGAAAAAGTTGGGGTAGTTCCTGCTGATCATATTGGCCATTGCCACTTTCTCATTTTCCTTGTGCTCCACAGAGCAGGGAAAGGGGATAGCACTTACCTTTGTCATCCTTTTCCACCATCGTGTCAGCCATGGACTTCCAGAGCTTCTAGCAGTCAATGCATGCCTCTCCCAGTTTCAGCAAAGTTGTCTGTGTGACTTGGAGAGAGGGAGCGGATTGCTCCCATCCTTTCTCTTCTCTCCAAATCATATAGGCATCTTTCACACACATAGGCAAACATTCATAGGCATTGAATGTTTGCCTTTGTATGTGAATGCTGAATCTGTTCTGAGTCCCCTAGGGAAGAAGGGCAGAATATAAATAAAGTTTATTGTTGTATTATTATTATCTTCATTGACTGAGCTCCATTGCTGCCACAGCAGTGACAAATAATGACAAAGATAAGGATGACTGTCCAGTGTGGTTGAACCAGGTTTGGCCATGTTTTGGAATTGGAGAGGAGAAAACACATTGGCAGAATCTAGGGCTGGTTCCACGCAGCAATGCTTTGGACTGTCCTTGAATTTAGGTTCCTGTGTATTATGGGCTTATAGTCACTCTTTGTCTATCACTGGCCTAAAGCAGTTCACCATTTATCAGCATTAAGCTTTAATAATAATTAATGAATAATTCCACCAAATTATTCATCAGAGGTTGATGGACCTAAAAAAGTAGAATGGAATGTGTCATATATCTCCTGGGGATTTTTTCTTTTGTTTTTGGCAAGAGTGGATTAGGAATTTTACCGATGCTGACCTTTTTCACCTCCTCTTGTTTATGTTTGAATTTAATTTGTGTGCATTGCTAAATTCAGCCCCAGCTATATAATGGGAAAAAAATCCTGCGGAAACATGTGGCAGAGGTTTTTGTTGCTACCCTGATTTGTCCTCTGGTCACATTTGTTTCCTTTCATGTGTTGTTAGAACAATGTGAGTTGGGAAAGATAGCAATATTTTAATTGAGAAAAAGAGAAGAACTCACTAAAATGGACCCAAACATTCCAGGGAGCATTTTGTTTTGAAATTTTGTCAACCCGCCCCCCTCAAGAAGAACATCTGGGAAAAAACCCTGCAAATTATTATTATTCATCAAAAGTCCTGAAATGCAAAACATCTCACAGCACTTGACCATTTTTACAATAGCATAGATCAATAAAATGAAGCATCCTTTCCCACTGCAGACTAGAAAATGTGAATAGTTATTAAATCCCAAATTGAGAGGCTATAAGCACCCAAGGTCACACATAGGTTTTGTAGCTGAGAGGGAATTTGATGCCACCACTTTTTGCTTTGATTCCTAACATGTATCTGAACACCTTACTTACTTAGGTGACCCCTCGTTGTCCGAGTAAAATTGTCCTCCAAGTTCAGTGTCCTGGCGATGGGTACGTAGGAGCCCTATTCTTGACCTGAGTATTCTCCCACAGTGAGGGCATTGGTTTCCCAATTGAGGAAGACATTCCCAAACGAGGTTGGATTGATGCGCCTTCCTCTTGGCACGCTTCTCTTTCACCCTCCATTTGTGCTTCTTCAAATTCTACAGCACTGCTGGTCACAACTGACCTCCAGCTAGAACCTCCAGTGGTCACAGCTGACCTCCAGTTCAAGGGCTTCCCAGTTCTCGGTGTCTATGCCACAGTTTTTAAGGTTGGCTTTGAGCCCAACTTTAAATCTCTTTTCTTGTCCTCCAACATTCTTGAGTTTGGAGTAGAGCAGCTGTGTTGGGAGATGCTTCAAGTTGGCTGGGTTCGGTCTTAAGGGAGACCTAGCTATTTCTCCCTCCACAATCCCTTCTTTCCTCAATCTGGCTATTTCTCCTTTCAAACCTCAAGCCAGCTGGGTTCAGATTTTAAGGGAGACTTAGCTATTTCTCCCTTCACTCTCCCTTCTTTCCTCAGTCTGGGTTTCACATTGCCAGAGGTGGGCCACACCGTCCCAGCTTCCCCCTCATCACATGGTTGGAAGCTCTTTAAGCCATTTCAACACATTTTTCCTTATGAAAAGACAGGAAGCCACCTATCCTTTCTGGGATCCTTTCTCCTTATATTCTTCAATAAGACCTGGATTAAAGGTGTCAGGCTTTCTTGGACTGTTTGCCCTCAACACCCTCACAATGAAGCTGAGTTAAGGGAGGCACCCTTTTCAACACTTATTTCAGTGAGAGCCACATCACCTGAAGGAACATTAGCCATCCTTTTAAAAAGATATAAATTACTTCCTCATTTTATGGCAGCTTTAGAAATTGTAAGATATGTTCTCTACAGCACATTTGAAGCTTGCCTCATGTAAAGGGCACCATCAGTGGCAGTTGCTTGAGTGTGTAGAAAGTAAACTGCTTATTTATTGCTATTTGAGTAAAAAAGCAAGCCAAGCCATGCAGAGCTGCGAGCAGCATTCAGAATTTAAATCACTAATCTTTCTCTCTCAGAAGCCTGCTCACAACAGAAAAATGGAAACCCAGCTTGGCTAAAAGACACATCATGACTTTCTTCTATTATGATTAGGTCAACAAGCAGGACTCATAGGAAAACCCCATGTGGATGTGCAGCTGCCTCTCTCTGCTCCACATGTAGCTGAAAGCATTCATTTTCTGCGGCCATGTGGTCTGTTGTGGCCGCAAAAAAAAAAAATTGGCGGTGGAGCCTGTGCCATTACAACTGGCTGAAATAGCCAGAACCCATTTTGAAAAATGGATCCATGCACAGTTTTAATAGCTATCAAACCTGGGAGAGACATCCATGGAGGGGAACATTACTGTAATTTAAGTATTACCCTATGTTGTGGTTGGTGACAGCTGTGGCACTTGCTAAAGTGGCTGGGATGGGGAGAAGAGAAAGCCTCCCTCCCACCCTGCCAAGCCTCCTTAGCAAGATCATGATCTGGTGGGTGGCAGACCACTCAGGAAAAGGTAGGTGGAGGGTTGCAGTTGTTGACAGCAAAGACATGGGAGAAGGGGACTGGCCTCCCAAGTCTCAGTCCACCTGTGCCTGGGAGCCATGGGGTGGCTGTTAAGACAGCTGTGGTCAGTTTCAATCAGGAACTAACACAGCTGTCTTCACATACTTTAACCTGGTGGAGATCCCAAATTTTGACTCCGGATGGTTAGGTTAGTGTTCTTTAGCTTCATTCTAATGTTTTATATTACTTTGATGACTGAAAGTGAGGCGGAGCTGAGGAGCCTTCTAATCAAGGTGAAAGGAGAAAGCACAAAAGCTGGGTTGCAGCTAAACATAAAAAAAAAAACCAAGATTATGGCAACAAGAATGATTGACAACTGGGAAATAGAGGGAGAAAACATGGAGGCAGTGACAGACTTTGTATTTCTAGGTGCAAAGATTACTGCAGACGCAGACTGCAGCCAGGAAATCAGGAGACACTTACTTCTTGGGAGGAGAGCAATGTCCAATCTCGATAAAATAGTGAAGAGTAGAGACATCACACTGGCAACAAAGATCCGCATAGTTAAAGCAATGGTATTCCCCATAGTCACATACAGATGTGAGAGCTGGACCATAAGGAAGGCTGAGCAAAAGAAGATAGATGCTTTTGAACTGTGGTGCTGGAGGAAAGTTCTGAGAGTGCCTTGGACTGTCAGAAGATCCAACCAGTCCATACTTCAGGGAAGGATACTAGAGGCTCATTGGAGGGAAGGATACTAGAGGCAAAGTTGAAGTACTTTGACCACATCATGAGGAGACAGGAAAGCTTAGAGAAGACAATTATGCTGGGGAAAATGGAAGGAAAAAGGAAGAGGGGCCAACCAAGGGCAAGATGGATGGATGGCATCCTTGAAGTGACTGGCTTGACCTTGAAGGAGCTGGGGGTGGTGACGGCCGACAGGGAGCTCTGGCGTGGGCTGGTCCATGAGGTCACGAAGAGTCAGAGACGACTGAACGAATGAATAACAACGTTTTACATTAGCAGTCTGTGCTACTAATCTACTGCCAGTTTT
Organism: Anolis sagrei ordinatus; assembly: GCF_025583915.1. Lineage (NCBI taxonomy): Eukaryota > Metazoa > Chordata > Lepidosauria > Squamata > Anolidae > Anolis > Anolis sagrei. The sequence goes on along the minus strand of NW_026844366.1, from coordinate 19,739,242 downwards.
TTCAGGGAGAACATTAAGTTTCTCCATCTTCTGCTTCCATTTAGTCTATTTCATCTCTACATTGGCCATCAGATGATATCCATGTATACAGTCATTCCTTTGGTTACTTAAACAAGTCTCTTAATATTGGTGTCCATGCATGACAATAAATATATAACAATTACAACATCATCAACAAATTGCTATCCTTTTATGAAACCCAAATGCCAAAGCCAGCCACTTTGTTTTGCCTAACAATAACATTGCCCTAACTCCTATATTATTTTGTATTGTCTTACCCATCTCAACCTGTGAGTCACAGTAGGGCAGGGGATTGGTTTTCCAGCCCCATGGCAACACAGGTCCTTCTGTCTTTTCATTTCACCATGAAGCAGACAACTTTAGCTTTCAATCATTACAGAGTCATTTGAATCCTGCCTAACATTTTACTTTCAATGTTCCACTATTATGGTTTAATTTGACATTGAATAAATGGTCATAACAGTGGATTGGCAGGATATAGGGTGTCACATACATGATAAGGATGGCATTTCAGTGTAATGTACAAGGGCATATATGGACAGAAGCTTTTCAGGTTTTCTCTTTATGACTATTTTTATCTTCCTTCTTTTCTACAGAATGATAAATGTACTTTAAGATTTACTAGGAAGGGGAAGCGAGGAAAATGCTCAGATCAAATGTCATGTGGCCATTTCAAGTAATTTTGTTTTGCTGTTTTCACTTTCAGAAGGAGGGAGGAGTAGTAAGCCAAGACAAACAAGAGATGAATGCATTTTGGTTTATATATTGTTTGCAAGTGTGAAATTTGGTAATTTGACATTCAATGACAAGCCATACAAATTTACACACACATACATACACACACAACCTATACCTATTCTGTCCTTGGTTACATATGCTGGGTGATGGAAAGGTTTTGACACTTCCCTAACAAGAGCTTCCTATATTCTGTCTCAATAAGCGATCGCCTTTGTTGTAGAACACCACCAGAATAAATATTGACTTACTAAATATCACAGAAGTGAATGGACAAAAGACTCTTCTCTTCCTGACAAACATCTAGCAAAACCTGGGGATAATAGAAATGTATAATTGCCAGCTGATGCTGAGAAGTCCAACGTACTTGGCACCAAGGATTTATTTACAAGTCAAGGTTGCTGCAGGTTTCCAGAGGTTACCATTTAAGCATAATGCCTGTTTACTTGCACTCTGCTTTTCAGCTTTGCACACAGAGGCTGTTCCCAAGCAAGGTGCCCTTCGGTTGAAAACAAAAAGCCATGGGGAAGCTATCAGAAAAGCATAGGGGGGAGGGGGGAATGGCACAATGGGATAAATAATAAACTGACATTTCCTGTGCAGCATGGGAGGATGCACTTGTTGCTTACCCCAAAACAACCTCATTGGAGCCTTGCAAACTCTTGCAACAATATTCAATGTTTGTAAATGCAGTGATCCCTTCGCATTTACAGGTTTGACTTTTGCAGATTAGATTATTTATTGATTTGATTGACATCTTCTCTCCAGGAATCTAAATGGATACGGCTCTCTGCTTTCCCAATTTATTTTCACAGCCATGGACAAGGTGCTGAGAAAGGATGAGTGAGTGCAGCAATGTCATATGGTGAGTTTTATGGCTTTATATTGATTCTAATCTGGGTCTCCAAAGTCTCAAGCTGGATCTACGCTGCCAAATAATGCAGTTTAAAAACTGCATTATATTGTCAGAGTAGACTCATGTAATGCAGTTCCATACAGTTCAAACTGCATGATGGGCCTAGGCAATTCAAACTGCATTTTTGGCAGCGTAGGTCCAGTTCGGTCCAGTATTGTAACTGCTCCTCGACAAGAGCTCATCTAAAAACCGTGTACTACATCACCTGCATCCACGTGGTGTACATTCATAGATTTAATGTGGAGATACAAAATTGAAGAACCTTTGGTCCAATAATACCATGGAGTTATACTTGAAGACCCAGAAAATATCTAGAGAGGACATATATTGTCAGAAGTAAAAATGAAACTACAAGTACAGTCCCTTGGGGGTTATACTGTTGTGGTTAACTAGAACCGCAGTTAAAGAGTATCAGTATCTGATTTTTTTTTTGTTTTGTCAGGAGCGACTTGAGAAACTGCGAGTCACTTCTGGTGTGAGAGAATTGGCTGTCTGCAAGGACGTTGCCCAGGGGACGCCCGGATTTGATGTTTTTATCATCCTTGTGGGAGGCTTCTCTCATGTCCCCACATGAGGAGCTGAAGTTGATAGAGGGAGCTCATCCCTGGATTCGAACCTGCGACCTGCCGGTCTTCAGTCCTGCTGGCACAGGGGTTTAACCCACTACGCGACCGGGGGCTCCTCCGTATCTGATGAGCCATATGCTAAAAATCAGATGGGCCAGGACTAACTAACTCATCAAGTTGAAGACAAGCCACAGCAGTTTATTCAATTTGGCCAAAAGGGATGGAAGTACAGTACATTTGTTTCAAAGGTACAAGCATAAACATATAAATCAGTGGTTCTCAATCTCTGGGTTCCCAGATGTTTTGGTCTTCGACTCCCAAAAATCCTAACATCTGGTCAACTGGCTGGGATTTCTGGGAGTTGTAGGTCAAAACACCTGGGGACCTACACATTGAGAACCACTGATATAGAGAAATCCAAGATCTTGTACAGTTCTGATAGCCATTCAGACTCCCCACCCCCTTCCCAGATTGAGCAGAAAAAAACGGGCTCATGCCAATATTGGTTGGGAGTGGGGAATGGCAGCCAGGGACTGGTCAGAGTGAAGGAGTAATCAGCTGCAGAGAGACTCTCTGCGGAGGGCACAGTCTGGGAATACAAGGGTTAAAGATATGGTGATTGTCGTCTGATGAGCTCAAATGTCTAGTTCTATGTTAAACAAAGATATGAGCTTTTAGAAAACAAAGGTGTAAGGCAGATATGTTGATCTTAGGTATTCAAAGGCTTGGCTGTCAACAAAGATGTTTAACACATGCATACAATAAGTCCCTCAGCTTCAAGTTCACCATATAGCTAGACCGGTGGTTCCCAAACTTTTTTTGACCAAAGACCACTTTACCAGGGACTATTTGACCAGGGACTGCTTGACTAGGGACCACTCTCCAACATTGGTACCAAGAGGGTTATGAATCAGTTTTTGGTCAACTTTAGATTTTGTTTGGTTATTTGGGGTGCTGATTCAGAAAATTGCATTTAATAGACCACATCAGCTCTAGTTTCTGATACAGAACATACAGTAGTCGCCATTTGCTTGCCCACAGTAACCATATTTAATAATCTAGAGCTGATGTGGTACTAGTAATATTTAATGGGTTGTCAGTCTCTCTCCTCCTGACATCCCTGCTGCCTCGGCAATATAAGAGGGTTTCACGAAACCAGTCGCTCTTGTTGCCACATGGTTTCGAGGCAACGGTGTAGTAATGGTGAGGCTGTGGACCATAGTTTCATTCTTGCAGACCACTGGTGGTCTATGGACCACAGATTGGGAACCACTGAGCTAGACAAACATGTTTGGGTTAATCTGGGCTGGCAGGAAATCACCTATTTTTGCATACACATGAACAATATAAAGAAAGATAAAAGTTATGTAGAAAGTTATGAAGAATAGATATGATTTATTAAAAGGTTAATATGATAGCTGTTGCTAGTTTGGTCTTTTTTTTTAAAGGGGGAGGGGGGTTACCATGGCTCAATAACAATACTAGGAGCCCCGATGGTGCAATGGGTTAAACCCTTGTGCCAGCAAGACTGAAGACCAACAGGTCGGAGGTTTGAATCCATGGAGAACACGGATGAGGTTCATCTGTCAGATCCAACTCCCCATGCAGTGACACATCAGTGTTCATATATTCATAGGTAATGTATCCACAGATATATGAACTCTACTTGCCTAGTTTCCAACAAACCTCACAACTTCTGAGAATGCCTGTCATAGATGTGGGTGAAACATCAGGAGATAATTCTTCTGGAACGTGGCCATGCACTCCAGAAAACTCACAGCAACCCAAAAGGTATTTTGGTGGTGGCCCCTTTATTTTAAATTAAGATATAAGCAATGTATTATGTTCCCCTATCCTGTTTCCCTTTGAAAAAAATTTCCCCAGTAGAATTGGGATATGGTTTGGACTGAAAGGGGCAATGACATTATAAAAGTCCTGGTGCTGAAAAAAAGACAGAAATTTCAAGGTTTGCTTCATTGACAAGGACCAACATAGCTTCCTGTATTTGGGGGCTGTCTTTGAGGTCATAACTGGGAAGGAGGCATGCCGAAATGGGTGCTTACACTTCACAATTTACTACTACCCCAGTACTGAGTCAGATAGGTCAACGGCTGGCTAAGGCAGGCTATTGTCTTCATATCTGTCCAATAATTCTTATAGCTTCAAGGATAAGTACTATTTTGCATTGCATTCAATAAAGTGTTTCTAGGATATTATCATTTTCTCCCTGTAAGAAATGATCTAATATTCTTGGCTACCCAACCAATCCATATTCTGATATTACTATGGGGACAGTGCTGGCGGTAGTTTAAGTGTATAGCTTTTTAAATTCATCTGCCAATAGTATATATATTAAACCTCTTTTGCTTTTCAATTTTGATGTTACCATCAGCTGTGGCAGCAATATCAATATATAGCTACTTTTGCGTCTGCTCCCTTTTAATTAGCTCTGTAGCCAATCAGTTAGCAAGCAGAAGTTTATTAGTAAATGAGTCCCTTGATCCTCATATAATCTACATTTTATCCTCTATTACTACTTTTGGAGAGGGGGCAAGGATCATAAAAAATTATAGATAGAAACAGAAAACCTTACTACCATGAATCGAACAGCAATAATTGGAAACAATTTTTCTTGCTTGATTATGATGGTTCTTACCATTATCTATCTGATCCAGGCACTCTGGACAAGTGTGAAGGATGAATTCACTATTGCATGCAGAATGGGCTTCATTATATGAACAGAACTCTTGTCTGAGGTTTTCTCCTCTAGATTTGCAGGCAGATGTCCATCTATGGGTTCATCTATACCACCAGGTTGGAAAAATGTAAATCTGACACAGACCAACTCTAGATGCAGCAGATATGTGGAGAATCAGGGGCTATTGTTCTACATCCCAGGACTGCATCGCTTCCCACAGGGCTTCTAACAAACCATAGAGCTCCATCTGAGCACTTGGTCAGTGTGAAGTCTTAACTCTGCCTTTTCCTCTCCTCTGCTTCAGTTCCATCTGTTCATAGGTTTTCCCAACAGTGTAGACACCTTCCTTTGTATTAGTCCCCCCAGAGGCCAGCCTTAGTTAGTCAATTCCATTTCCCTGTCTCTTGCTGGATTCCTCCTCTTTCTACAGCAAAGCTACTGTGATTTAGGCTTGGGATTGTCATAATCCTAGGCCTAGCAATCCAAAACCAGGCATCATTAGCACCTGTATTCAGCAGTATTTTTATACCAGCAGTCTAAAGGACAACAGAAGCTTATGACCACCTTATGCTTCACAAGAAAGAAGATTGAGACAGTTTAGAACCATCGTTTTGCACGAGAGGCAGGAAACTTTCAAAGACTGCAGAGAGATGACTGCAACTAGCAACGTCTCTTTTTGTAATGTATTGTTTTAAGTTACCTTATGATAGTCCCAGGTGGAGTTAACCCTCTATTCATCTTGTTTGTAGTAAACTCATTTTGGTTATCTTTTCACCTTGCCTAAAGTGCCTCTGTCTGCTAAGGGTCTTAATCTTAACAGAAGGTATACAGATAGCCCCTGAGTAAAGCCAGACTCTATAGTTTTCCCCAAAGACTCGGGTGTGCCATCACAGTCAGTGTAGGCCACCTCTGCTAATGTCCAACAAGAAGGATGGACTTGACATGGGCACAATTCATCCTTTTTCCTAATCAGGGAAAGGTGATGGTACAGTATTCATTTGGATGGCAGATCGCCCTGAATCAGTGCCAAACACAAAGTCAGTTTAAAGTGGGGCCGGGGGGCGGGGGGTCAGGATGTAATGTATTTGTCACTGTGTTCTTTGAAGTCATTCAAATCATAGGATTTTCTTGGTCTAAGAATATGTGACTTGCTCAAGATCACCCAGTGGGTTTCCATGGCGAAGTGGAGAATTGAACCCTGGTCTCCAAAGCCATAGTCCAAAACTCAAACCATTACTTGATTACTTTAAAGTAGTTTTTTTTAAAAAAAATCTGACAAGTAATCTAATTCTCTTCCAACCTGCATGCTGCTCAGCTCGCTATATTAAATTGTTTGGGGGACAGCTGTTAATCTTCCTGGTTATAACTTGTGTCAATGCGTTAGACATCATGGGTAAACAAGTGATAAATTGATTGTTTTTTGGCCTAGTGACATATCATATATCTCAATCCTGGAGGCCTAGAAGCTGCTTCAGGCCTTTTTTTCATGTAATCTTTGGAGCACTGAAAATGCTCAAATATTATTCAGCTACACTAAATAGATGAAGCCACTGCAGATATATTTCTTAAAGCAGCATGGCTACTGCTCATGTGTTTGGAGAAACTGAGATAAAAGAGCTAGATCTAAAGTTAGTTGAGAAACCTCATCCCATGAGCGGCAGTTAAATGGGGGAATACAGAGGAACTGTCTTACCCTGTTCCTTCCTGTCTTTCCCTGTGCTTTGTAACGGCTAGTCATCTCATGTCCTTTCCACAATAAGGTTTGTCTTTCTCCTGCTTTCTGCCCCATTCTGACATGTTACCTCAGTCATGAAGACAACTTTAGGGCTCCCTTTCCATGCACTTCAAAAATGGAGTCCCAGCAGGTGCCCTTACATCATGTGTTGGCCATATGGGGCTCCTGTGGGACTCCATTTCCAAAGTGCATGGAAACAGAGCCTTAAAGTCATGGGATGAAGTCCTAAGTCTGTTTGAGTTCTCCTGCACTGTTCAGTCAGATGTCAAGCAGAGACAGAGATAGCTGAGGGAGGTTTCTCAAGTTTCAAAGTGGCCTTAAAAGCTAATTGGCTAAAAGAAATAAAATGAATTTCAGTGGGGATAAATGTTCTACAATGATGCAGGGAAAGTCAGTTACAAAAATATAAGGCAAGTGATACTTGTTATGGAAGAGGTGATTTGAAAGTGTTCCAGAGGGGTAAATATGCAAAGAAACTGATGCAGTACCAGACTTCATCATCAAAAGGTAATGCACCATGACTGTGGTGCAGCTGGCTGGGAGTCAGCTGCATTAAGATCACTACTGACCGAAAGATCATGAGTTTGAAGCCAGCCCGGGTTGGAGTGAGTGTCCGAGCAATTTGTGTAACTTGCTGTTGACCTTTGCAACCCGAAAGACAGTTGCATCTGTCAAGTAGGAAATTTAGRTACCGCCTATGCAGGGAGGCTAATTTAACTAATTTAGGATACCATAAAAATCTCCAGCAAGCYTGCAAAGAATGAGGAAGTACTTCATCAGTGTCACAAATGGACGGTGAAGCAACAGCTCCCCTGGTGGCCAGAATACCCTCATGAAAAGTTGRAATGTTAAATTGCCTCTGTGTCTGTCTATATATGTTGGTTGTCTATGGCATTGAATGTTTGCTATGTATATGTACATTGTAATCCACCCCGAGTCCCCTGTGGGGTGAGAAGGGTGGAATATAAATACTGTAARTAAATAAATAAATAAATAAATAAATAAATAAATGCTCAAGATAAAGGAAAGTAATAACATCAATCTGTTCTTACTGGAGTCAAAGCTCACCTGGAATACTTTGATTCTGGGAATCAGAGTTTAAGAAGGACAGGAAAAAGATGGGATGTGTTCAGAGAAGGATTTCAAAATAGTACAACAGGAGTATGGCAAAGATGGTATAAACTAAGCCCTACAACTAAGAGTATATTTACCCAAGAGAAGAAAGGATTAAGAAGTGTTGTTGTTGACAGGTTCTCTAATGAGTCACTAGCTAACTCTAATGAGTCACTAGTTCTCTAATGAGTCACTAGCTGAGGGAGGTTTCTCAAATAAATAGATAGACAAATAAATCAGATCTTTTGAAAATTGGTTAAATGCTGTTTATTTCAGAGCAATAAACTCACAGATACTTGGCCCAGGAGTGCTCCCATGATAAACAGGTGCACTACATAATACACATCAATCTTTGTGGGGCAAAGTCAAAAGTTCAAAGTTGGTTTTTTTGCAGCAGAATTATTTTTATACGTATATCCTAACTCCAGGGTACAAAACAACTTTTGGGGAACTGAAATCTCTCCTGAGTGACAAACCTTGGTCCACTGAACTGGGAAGTGACTCTATCTGGTGAGACTACTAGGAATATTTGTGAGATTGTCTACTGGAAGCTCTGAGACTATTTTCAGCCTGGAACATCTAATGACCTGCTGGCCCTCTCGTTTCAAACTAGAGGAGACTGCATTTTGCTGCTTCAAACTCAAAGATGGATTTTCCTTGATTCCAATTCCAATATCATTATCAGTATGATACAGTGGAAGGGCTGCCATGTGGAAGATGGTGCAACCTTGTTTTCCGCTGCTCCAGATGACAGACTTTGAACCAACAGAGTGAAATTGTAAGGGAAGAGATTGTGAATAAACATTAGGAAGTATTCTTACGACAAAAGCTGTGTCATATTAGAATGGACAATGTCTAGAGATGATGAACTCTCCTTCCTTTCAGGTTTCACCCCAGGCAGCAAAATGCCCTGTACCAGCTCTTAGAGAAAATAATGAGCCAGGCCATTTATTTATTGATGCATTTTAGACAGTCTAATTTGCCAGTTCCAAAAAGAGTCTGAGTTTAGTTAAGAAGTAAACAAAAGGACAGAAAATGGAGGAAGGGGATAACACAAAGCATGTGAAAACCAGGCTGAATTGGCACATGCTGATCTAAAGTAACTTGCTCCATTTTGGGTCTGCAGGTCCCTAGTTATTATCCTTATTAGATTATAAGTATTAGTCTTTCCTCCTGTTGCTGGGACCCTCCCACACTAGAAAATAAAGGGAATGGCATTTCTAAGGCAACAAAGACATTAACGTTTCAACATAAGTAATGAGCGCTGGCATGAAGGCATTGTGCAGATGTAGGAAATACAAAGGAACAATTTCAGCGTCTCTGGCAAAATCAGCCTACTATGCTAAACCAGCAGCAATTGAAATAAGAAATGCAACTCAGAAGAATAATAATCGCAACAATTGTTTCCCTGGGTATTATGGCTGTTTTTCACAAAGTAGTTCTATTACGATAATTGGATCGCTCCGAAGTGAGTAGTAAGATGGACGACAGCCAACCCTGTTTTGTCATTCAAAGGGAAGAAAATGTTTATTTCATCAATCATTTCAAAGGAGCACATAGAGGCAAGAAACTGAAGTCCCAGGCAACTCATTGTCATTCCCAATGGCTTCAGCAGAGTGGCTGGAAAGCATGCAGGGGAGCTGATACTCCACTAGACTTCCATCCTTTAGGCCTACTGGTATAGAGACAACAAAGTGGCCGAACTAGAAATGGAAAGATTATTCAGTAGTGAGATGTTTGTGAATCCTTGCTTTTCACGCTGCTGGTCTGCTTTCTTTGATGTTCTCCAACTGAGTGAGTTAGTTATGCTTATGGTTAGACATTCCAAGATGGACTAACATGAGGGAGGTTCTGAGACCAATTTAGGGCATCTTCTGTTGAACTCTCCAATTGGGGTGGACAAAATCCTGAGCTATCTAGGCCTTTGCTGTGATCCATCAAGATTTTCTTATGATCACCTGTTTAATGATAATAATTTTATTTCATACCTTCCTCTTTTTGTGGCTTGAGGCAGGGCACAGCACAGTCAATACACACAAACATTGGAAGAATTGTATAAACACGCATAATAAAAGGAAATTCTGTAAAAGAAACATATTCAAATTTATTTCCATAAAACACATATTAAATACACAGGACAGATATTAAAACACAGGATGCAAGTTTAAAATTCATGCTTAAATCTGGCTGGGTAGGCCTGCCAGAAGAGATAGGTTTTTAGATGATTTTGAAATTTCAACAGTTCATGTTGCTGTTAGAGCTCTTCCGGCAGGTTGTTCCACAGTCTTCAGGTGACCAAAGGAAAGGTCCTCTGAGTGCCAGCTGTCAGTTGGGTTCTGATAAGCTGGAGCAGATGCCTCCAGGAGACCTAAGTGTGCAGGGCAGATTGTACAAGAGAAGGTGATCCTTTAGGTAATCTGGACCCGTGTTGTCCTTCCCAATGGCTATTTTCTCTGTAAATGTATTGCAGATACATTTTCTGATTATGTAACCTGCCTCCAACATCTTCTGCTTGTAGCATGCTACAGTCTGGATTCTTCACATGATTATATGAGCTGAGACATATGAAGGTTCTTCACTGAGAACAATGTATGTGTAGATCAATTATCCTCAACATTTGAGCTTCCAGATGTTCTAGACCAGTGGTTCTCAACCAGTGGATCCCCAGATGTCTTGGACTTCAACTCCCAGAAATCCTAAGAACTGGTAAACTAACTGGGATTTCTGCGAGTTGTAGGCCAAAACACCTGGGGACCCACAGATTGAGAACCACTGTTCTAGACTTAAGTTCCCAGAAAGCTCCGCCTATGGTAAACTCCCAAAGCTTTCAAGGATGGAAGCCCAAAACATCTAGAGGGCTAACATCTGAGAACCAGTGAGCTAGATGAATTTTTAATGGCCTTCAATAACCCAATAAGACATAGGTCAACTGTAGGAGAAACTCATCTCCCTCTGTCATGTAATCTTAAACAAAGAAATTCAAGTACTAGTTATGCCATTTCTGTGGATTTAGAAAATAGTCTGCTGGGTAGCATTTCTTAAAACCACTTGCTTGCAATATAGTGACCTTTATTATGTATAAGTACCCATTCATAAATAATTCTGAAATAATAGGACGTGTTTGATAGCCAGGATAATGAACACATTTATTAAAGTTACCATGCTTCCAAAATATTATTTTAACTCTGTATTTTGAAGGTGTGTTTTTGTTGTCTGAATTTTCAGGGCTGCTGCCTGGTTTGCCATGTTAAAACCTTCTTCCATACTGAAATGAATTCATATGGAGTGATCTGGCAGACTCTACAACTCTGCCGTTATCTTTTGCTCCAGTGTTTTATCAGTTGTGTCCTGTTTTCTGCTTCACTGACAATTCTGTTCACACCTAATCAGATAAAGTCTACTATATTGGCAATTCATCCAACAAAAACATCCAAATCCTTCACTGTTTTGCATCATTTTTACCCTAGCTTGAAATTAATTTATCTGAAGCTAAGTCCTACAGAGAAAGCTAAAGACCTTTTTAACTTGGGTACAAAAATGGCAGCATGCATGAATCAATTGACCTTTTAAGTTGCTTTAACTTCATAACTGATTTAATATGTCTTTATCCTACTAAATTGTATTGTTTTAAAAAATGTTTATATTACATTACTAGTACGCTGTCCCAAGATAATTTAGCACAGAACATAAATACAAAAATAGATCAGTTAACAAAGACTTCCCATGATGAGGATATAAAGGATAAAAAATATTTGTAGAGGTGAGAGAAATGGCTGAAATTCAATTAGTAATTTGTTTAGGAGATTTGGATGGCCCCCGCTTCAATTTGTAAAGATTCGAAGAGGTCCTATTCCGATTAGTAATCTGAATCTCCAAAGTTTTTTAATTTCTTCATTAAGATTTGTTCCATTAGCAGCAATGAGGAAAATTTGAGGCTTGTTTCTCCATCATTTTTATGGCAATCAAGATGAAACTTGGCACACTTGTAGGCAACATTGATAACTTCAAGCCTGCCAAGTTTCAGAATGTTTTCTTCATCTACTGCTTTTTAGGATTTTTAAAAAAAGAAAACTCCAAGAGATATCTCCTCAAATTGTGGCACAGTGAGACAACACGAGCAGAGCAACAAGCCTGCCAAGTTTCAGAACAAGCAATACAATGATTTTAAAAAAATCAATTTAAGCACATGGTATTTAAGAGAACTGAGGGGGAAGTAAGGGCTGTAATGTTTGGGGAGGGAGTGGGCAGGGGTGGCTCGTCCATTACGCGAAGTAAGCGGTCGCAGAACACTTTTTTTGCCAGGGGCGCAGAGGCGCCTCTGTAAATGCCCCTCGACTGCCACTTGAGGAGCGCCCCCTCAGCTCACAACAGCCCTAGCAGTCTGGGGGGAGCCTCGGCTTTCTTGCCTCGCTGCCGGGCAATCCTCTTCCCAAAGGGGCCGGGCCCTTGAGCCTCGCCTAGCCCCTCTCGTTCCTGCTCCACCCAGTCACCAGGTGCGCGAGCAGAGCTGGTGCTCAATTGTTCTCCGTGTTCATCCCTTCCCCATGACCGGCTCCCTTTCCCGATCCCCCAGCGCTCCACCCACCTCTTCTCCCCAATCCACGGGTGGGCCAAGGGGCGGAGCCGCCGCACCTGGCCCGCTTCGGGTCTGGAGGCGTGTCTGAAGACCCCAGCGTGCGCACCAAAAGTCGCCTCTTCTCCTGACTTTCTCTTCAGCCATTGGGACCAAGAGAGAGAGAGAGAGAGACCCTCCGGCTGGAGGTATCTCCCACCTCCGCTCCCTCCTTTGTTTTTGCGCCTACCTTCAGGAAAGGTGGGCATCTCCACCTCTGTCTCTCTCTCTCTCTCGGTCCCAATGGCTGAGGAGAAAGTCAGGAGAAGAGGTGACTTTTGGTGCACACGCCGGGGTCTTCAGGCACGCCTCCGAAGCAAAGGGAGCAAGTGCGGCAAGTGTAGTTACTGGGATGTATAGTTCACCTACAATCAAAGAGCATTCTGAACTCCACCAATGATGGAATTGAACCAAATATGGCACACAGAACTCCCACGATGAACAGAAAAATATATATCAATGATTGGTGGGGGGGGGGGTGCCAAAATACTGTTTGCTTACCGTTGAAAATTACCTAGGGCCGCCTCTGGGAGTGGGAATTTGGAAAATATAAGTTTGAGGTAAGACACACAGATGCCGAAGGTGGGCTGACATTGAGGGGGGACTACTAGGCTTCCCTCCTTTCTGCCTCCCACCAACCAACATTTCCCCTGAACCTCAAAGCCAGGTGCATTGTAATTCTAGAGAAGCAGTCAAATGACCAACTCTCAGAGCAGGCAGCATGCAGCTGGCCTTGTCAATCACATCAGCCCCCACCCACTTCCACCCCAGACAATTACAAACAATGGAGTATGTTGTTGTTGTTCATTCATTCAGTCGTTTCTGACTCTTCGTGACCTCATGGACCAGCCCATGCCAGAGTTCCCTGTTGGCTGTCACCACCCCCAGCTCCTTCAAGGTCAATCTAGTCACTCAAGGATCCCATCCATCCATCTTGCCCTTGGTTGGCCCCTCTTCCTTTTTCCTTCCATTTTCCCCAGCATCATTGTCTTTTCTAAGCTTTCCTTTCTTCTTATGATGTGGCCAAAGTATGTTACATTGAATAAAAAACTCAGAAAAACAAATCTTCATGAATCTCTTTCAGAGGCTGCTGTTTCTATTCATAAATGCTTCAGAGAATCTCTTTCCTGTTTGTAATTCGGAAGTTCATATTAATAAATCATACGAATCTCTGAATTACAAAACTGAGGTCCAAAGCTTTGCACACTCCTAATTCTTTGTTCTTGCCTGTGAGAAGGAAATGTATGAGTCTCTGCATTCCTACAAATGCATTTGGTGCAAAGACCTCAGTGCCCATTAGTCTGAATGCTTCAGGCAAAGATCTTATTGGACTACCTGTGATATGGAAATCTGTCAATATTCTAATGCTGGTTTTTCAGGGCCAATTCTTCTCTTCCAAAGTACTCAAAGACAGATAGACAACTCTTTTCAACCAGTAACTGGCCAGAGAATGGAAACAAACCAAAATATTTGGCTACTCCAGGCTGATAAATGCCGCTCCAGGCTGATAAATGCGGTATACAAATGGAGTAAATAAATAAATAAATAAATAATACTCTTGAACACTCAGAGTAAATATATCATACAGGCAGATTATTGGATATGAAGTCCCAAAATACAAGAACTTGTGCTGATTCATATCAAAAAATTCGTTATTGGTGTTTTTATCTCCACTTTTCACTTTTACTATAAAAAAATTGAAACAATATTTTGCATGCATTTAGAATGTATACATTTTCCTATAGGTGTTTTTCAAATGTAGATACCTTTTATCAGAGGAACATCCACAGCTTTTTATCAGCTTGGAAATTCTGGAGAGCCATTCTATCTGCTCAGTGATAGCCCCAGAATCATTGAAGCATTTTTTTCCACACTGCACAAGCATTTAAGTTTGATACCACTTCAACAGTCATGGTCCTATCAGATCCTAGGATCTATAGTTTCACAAATTGTTTAGAATTCTCTCCTAAAGAACACTGGTTCCTCATTGCTTTGCGAATTTGAGAATTCCACTGGAGGCAGCCATAGCCATTAAATCAGTATCAAAATGTATATTTGTGTTGTTTGAAAGAGACAAGAATGAGAGGTGCCTACCCAAACTTTGGACTAAAAATGGTTTACCTACCCACCTCTTCCTAAGCCTCACTGTTGGTCTACAACTAGGAATCTGTATTGTCGAAGGGTGTTCATGGCCGGAATCACTGGGTTGTTGTGTGTTTTCCAGGCTGTGTTTTCCAGAAGCATTCTCTCCTGACGTTTCACCTGCATCTACGGCAGGCATCCTCAGAGGTTGTGAGGACCTTACAACCTCTGAGGATCCTTCCATAGATGCAGGTAAAACATCAGGAGAAAATGCTTCTGGAAAACACAGCACAGAAAACACACAACAACCCAACTGGCAATCGTTTTTGCTTAAATGAAGTTTCATCTGAATTACATCCACTTCATGCCTTCTCTTTCCCCTTTGCTACTACGTGGGCAAGTATTCACAGAGACATAATAGGCCTAATTTATGGCTTATTTGTTATGCCAACTGCACACCTATAGAGCTCCCTTAAATGGATAAAAGAGAAATACAGGTTGAATGCATTACAGCGGCTTAATTGTGTTTTTACTGCTCATTAAATTTTGAGTTAATTACATAGCAACCCGGTTTATGTTTTTTTACATTACGTTTTACTCCTTGTGCTCTTAACTTGAAGGAGAGAAGCTATTTTTATGGCTTTATTTCTTCAATGTTTATTTTTTTATGCACCTGCAATGAATAACTATATACAAATGGAAAGACAATGGAAGCACTTGGTACAATTTGACCTCTTTCAGCATGGCTGGCCTAACATATTTTGCATCCCTCAGCTGTTGTGCTGTGCCGTGTGCAATGTGGTTCAGAGACACATCCTTCGAAATGCAGAGTGGGAACATTAGAGGGGCTAAAAAAACACTCTGGGCCATGGACAGTGTAAGACAGTGCAGGCTTGTTTTCTGCTGCTCCAGAATCAAAAGCAGAGCAGTGGATTCAAACTACATGAAAAGAGACTGTACCAAAACATTAGGGAAACATCCTAGTGATAAGATTCTTCTATGGTGAAATATGCTGCCTTGAAGACCAACAGAATCTCCTTCTTCGGAGGTATTTAATCAGAGGATGAATGGGCATCTTTCAAGAGTACTTTGATGGTGTTTTCCTGCATGGCAGAATGGAATTGGACTGGATGATTATTAATTATTATTTAACTTTATTTATACTCCACCACCATCTCCCCTCAGGCACTCGGGGCAGCCAAAATAAGGCCAACATGAGGCCAAGCCCCACAAATACAATAAACAAGTCAAGTACATACAACAAATAATAACTAAAATAGAATACAAATAATGTACTGTCGAAGGCTTTCATGGCCAGAATCACTGGGTTGTTGTAGGTTTTTCCGGGCTGTATGGCCATGTTCTGGAGGCAATTTTTCTCCTGACATTTCGCCTGCATCTATGCCAAGCATCCTCAGAGGTAGTGAGGTCTGTTGGAAGTAGGAAAAATGGGTTTATATATCTGTGGAATGACCAGGGTGAGACAAAGGACTTTTGTCTACTGGGGCTAGGTGTGAATGTTTCAGCTGATCACCTTGATTAGCATTCAATGGCTTGGAAGTGCCTGGGGGGAATCTTTTGTTGAGAATGATTTTATGTGCCTGTTTGTTTCCCGTCTGTTGTTTTGATGTTGTAATTTTTGAGTTTTTTAATACTGGTAGCCAGATTTTGTTCATTTTTGTGGTTTCTTCCTTTCTGTTGAAATTGTCCACATGCTTGTGGATTTCAATGGCCATATAGCCCGGAAAAATTGACTCCAGAACATGGCCATATAGCCAGGAAAAACCTACAACAACCCAGATTACAAATAATAAAAACAATAAAATGCAAACAATAAGAGAAAAATAACACAGTGGGATACAACACCGGGTATGAAGTAAAATAAAAAAATAAGGGAAAAGAGTTAGACAAGGTGGGCTGGGCCAGATGCAGGGCTAAAAACAGGGGATATAGGGTGAGATAAGAAAACTGGAGTGATTTATCTGGTGGGAGATATAGGAGGGTCAAGCTGTGGGGTTTAATTTCCTGCTAGGGATAAGGTGAAGTGCATCAAGAGGACAAGTATATGCTGGGACAGTCACGGTATGGGGATTGTTGTTCATGATCCTTGTGGTTTTCCATCTCTATGATTCTAAATGCAATTTTTCCCAAAGTGAGGGGAAAGTCCATGTAGATTTTGTCATCTTGTAGAGAGGAGGCAGGAAATGAATTATGCAGGGTGGATCTAATCAGGATCCTAAGAAATTCTTCCTGTGTGAGAAGTGCTTAGTTCTAACTATTCTAACTTTTTCTTTGTTGTACTCCAGAAAGTTTCAGAATCCCTGAAAGAAAGAATATTCAGTTCGCCAATGCGATTTCCTCTACCATGTCAACACATTCTGACCCTCCCTTCTCTCTCCTCAATCCCCAGAGGCTGCTTCCAAATGACCCTGGTTCCACCTGTCTTTTCTTCCACCAGCTAAAGAGAAGGCTTCCTTACCTTGTCAGCAGGTTGAGATGAAATCATACAATGAAGTCTGAGACTGTCTTAAAAATGAATGTCTTAGAAATATCACAGAAACAGACAGCAGCATGTAGGGATCATCCACTCTAGTATGAAATGGAGTGAAGGTCTGGTCTGCCTAGACCATCCAGCTTTGCTTTGCAAAGGTATCATGTAAAGAAAGTGGTATTATCTACACTTTGATTTCTCGAAGGTTGTTTCATACACAATGGGGGTCATTTGTTTACTGTCATGCTTCAAGATGATTTGTGTGGATTGGAAGACCCAGTCAATATTTTCAATTATTATTATTATTATTAATAATAATAATAATTAGTTACCTGCCTCTTCTCATGGCTCAAGATGGGGCACAACACAGTTAAAATGCATCACCATACAATACAAACATTAAAACACACCATCACAAAATATATACAGTATAATATCTAGTACAAGGACTAAAATACAATACAGATATATATATTAAAATCCAAAAAGAATGTCAATTTAAAATTCATCATTTCACTGAACAGACCTGCCAGAAGAGATAGATCTTTAGTTGTGTATTAAATTCTGACAACTGTTGGATCTCTTCCAGCAGATTTCCAAAGTCTTGGAGCAGCCAATGAAAAGGTCCTCTCTGGGTGAGTCTCCTTTGGGAGATATAAAACAGGGTATAAAAAGCAACAACAACAACAATAGCACAATACTCCTGATCTCATGATCGTGGGAAAAAATCAAGTATGGATCATAGATGTCGCAATCCCAGATGACAGCAAGATTGAAGAGAAGCAACTGGAGAAGCTTACACAATATGAGAATTTAAAGATAGAACTGTGAAGACTTTGGCGCAAGCCAGTAAAGATGGTGCCAGTGATGATCGGCACACTGGGTGCAATACCTAGAGACCTTGGCCTGCACTTAAAAACAATTGGCGCTGACAGAATTACCATATTTCAGCTGCAAAGGCCGCCCTACTCAGATCTGCACACATTATTCACCGATACATCACACAGTCCTAGGCATTTGGGAAGTGTCTGACGTGTGATCCAAAACAACAGCCAGCAGAGTGATCTTGTTTGCTGTGTACTAATCTTGTTATGTTTCAAATAATAATAATCTCTTTCAAAGAAAGCTGTACTTCTCTGGGGGTGCATCCAGACAGCCTTTGCCCACAAACTAACTGAAGTAGCTTTAGTATGCCATGGTATCTGTCACAACTGATCCTAGCATAAGACAAAGTGAGACACCTATGGGAGGAAGTAAATGGGCTTGCAATTTTGATTGAACCCTTTTTACCTCTGGAATCACCCATTACCAGAATATGAGAGCAGCATTTAAATCGAGACACCCCCCAAAATGGAATGATAAACAAATGGTTAATTTTCATGTTCTGGTCACTCATGTAAAAGAATGAAATATTTAAAATAATTTTTGGTTGGTTTGTTTTCTGTTTAAAAGGCAGGAGAGAGCGAAAGCAACAAGCCATGGTGATATATTAATTATCTACTTAGAAAACATGGTATTTTCAACTGCTGTCATGTTAAAATCAACAAAGAACTCAGCTGAGGAGAGCCATGAAATGAAAAGAAATGATAGCAACTCGCAAACAACTGTGAGGGGGGAAATCCATATAAGTATGCAGATAGGGAACAGAAGATGGGGAATAGAATATTTGAAAGCATAGCCTTGTGAACAATGGATTATTGCAGGATTACAATGGGCTCTGTTCAAATTGGTGTTGTGGTCTAAGAGGATTGCCTGAATATGCTCATGTTCACGCATGATAGTGTCATGGAATTTCACAAGCTAGCCTCATCCATGATGTTAGTGTACATGTCAGCCACACACTTTATTAATCACAAAGATGGCCCTAAATACATACTGATATATAACCATATGGGAACGGAGAGTACACCTCTCGTTCAAGAAAAAAACAACAACAGAAAAACCAAGAGTGCACCTACATTGTAGAATAAATTCAGGTTGACATCACTTTAACTGTCATAACACAATACTATGGAATCGTAGGAGTTGTGGTTTGGTGAGACACCAGCACCATTTAATAGAGAAAGCTAAAGACCTTGTAAAACTACAACTCCCATGATTCCTTAAACTTGAGCTATGGGAGTTAAAGTGGTGTCGAACTGCAGTAATTCTATGGTGTAGACACCCTAAGCCATGCCTAGAGAAGCCAAAAGAGCGGGAAAGTGATTGAAACAGTCTGGAATCTAAGCACAAAGTGCCCAAAATGCAAGTAAAAGCCCAAGAATCTAGAGCAATGGTTCTTAACATGTGAGTCCCCAGATATTTTGGCCTTCAACTCCCAGAAATCCTAACAGCTCGTAAACTGGCTGGGATTTCTGGGAGTTGTAGGCTAAAACACCTGGGAACTCACAGGTTGAGAACTTCTGATCTAGAGAGTGGGAAATGCCAAAGATATTATTGGGTTATTGTAGGTTTTTGGAGGGTGTATGGCCATGTTCTAGAAGCATTTTGCCTGCATCCATGGCAGCCATCTTCAGAGGCTGTGAGATCTGACAATGAGAGAATAATGTTGGTAGCATAAGATTTAAAATACTATAAGTACATCTCTACAGTAGAATCAATGCAGTTTATTGTCATTTTAATTGGCTATAGAATTCTGAGATTTGTAGTTTGGTGAAGCACCAGCACCCTTTCAGAGAAGGATGAAGACCTTGCAAAATGATAGCTACCAAGATTCCATAGTATTGAGTCTTGACAGTTAAAGTGGTGTTAGATTGAATGCATTCCACAGTGTAAATGCACTCCAAAGTTCATTGGGAACTTTGTTGTGTTGATCCTGTTTCTGAGTGCCTGATCATTTCAGGGGTGCAGCCCCCAGATTACTCCTGTTTAATGGACAAAGGTAAGTGAGGGTTAACAGCTGAAGATGTAAATAAAAGGATGGGCTGGCTGAGGTCAGTAGCATCATATTGGACAAACAAGAAACAATGTGTTGGAAATCATGTAACAAAAAGGAGAAAGTATGAAGAATCTAGTCTTAGTACTTTAAAAAATGAACCTCACAGATTAAAAATCAGTCTACACTACAGTATAATAGCAGTTGGATACCAGGTTAATTGTCACAATTCAATCCTACAGTTTTCTAAGTTTTCTAAGATCTACAGAGACACTCACTGGAACACCTCAGCAAGCGGGAGTTCAAAAGTGACAGGCTAAAACCCGGAACTTCAACCCATGACTGATCTTTATTTATTAATTATCTTATTTATTTCCAACACGTGTACTGTTGGAAACACGTGTACTGAGTCTCAACCCTCGAAGGGGGACTCAGGGCGGCTTACATCGGTAACAATTCAATGCCAGTACATACAAAAAACATACACAATATATCACAACATTATACATTAAATAAAACCATTAAGTTACAATCCATTTAAAAACATTATTAACTACCATGTAGCGAAATCCAATCCAATCCAGCATCCAAAGACTAACAGAGCCTGTCCATTGTTAGTTCACGTAAACATTGCAATTACTATCAAGCCTGCTCCGCAAATGCCTGACCCCAGAACCATGATTTAAGCTACTTCCTGAAGGAGAGGAGGAATGGAGCTGACCTAATCTCACTGGGGAGGGTGTTCTAGAGGTGGGGGGCCACCACCGAGAAGACCCTGTCTCTTGTCCCTGCCAAATGCATTTGCAAAGAAGCAGGATTGAGAGCAAGGCCTCCCCAGATTATCTTAAAGTCTGAGGTGGGACATAGAGGGAGATACATTTGGACAAATAAGCTGGGCCGGAACCGTAGAGGGCTTTATAGATCAAGACCAGCACTTTGAATTGTGCTCAGAAATGGACCAGCAGCCAGTGGAGCTGACACAACAGAGGGGTGGTATGCTCCTTGTATGTCACTCCAGTTACTAATCTGGCTGCCGCCTAATGAACTAGTTGGAGTTTCTGAACAGTCTTCAAAGGCAACTCCATGTAGAGTGTATTGCAGTAATCTATTCAGGATGTAACAAGGGTGTGGACCACCGTGTGGACCACCGTGGCCAGATCAGACTTCCCAAGGTATGGGCACAGCTGGCGCACTAGTTTTAATCGGATGAGAGCCTCCTCCCAGGGCACACAGAATACTGGGTGACTTGGAAGGCACTGAGCTATGCTCTGGCACCACGAGATGGAGAGCCAAATTTAAGAAATGGGACCACAGAGTGGAGTCCACAACATGCAAGTATGGAAAAGAGCAAACCACAGACCACCTATTACAATGCAGCCTGAACCTTGCCACATGCACAATGGAGAACCTTCTTATAACACCAGAGATACTCCAAGTGGCCAGCTACTGGTCAAAGGACATTTAGTATAATGCCAAGTTTTAAAACTTTGTGTTTTTAATTATATTACAACTGTACCCTCGGTTCGCTTCTGACACGATAAATAAATAAATCCTACAGAATCCTGGGATTTGCTGCTTGGTGAAATGCATCCCTTTATAGATAGATTGACTCAGTAAGGGAAGTCTGAACAAGGCATCTGCTTGCAAGACATGAATAGGCCTAAACTGTTGGTAAATGCAGTTCTTGAGGGTCTCTCATTCAGAGGGTCACCATACGTTGGAGATGACTTGATAACAAATAACTAGAAATGAAGTATCTACAATTCTGTGTTAGAGAACTCTGTTGCTGTAGTTCAATGGTTTGCTCAAGTTTTCTAACAGAATTCCTAGTAACTTACCAAAGTACAAATCCCAAGGCGGTGATATGATGGACTAATTAAAATGAGTTTTTAATTAATGAAAAGGGGCAACTTAATTAATGTGTTGTGGGTTTTTTTTTACTAAATTGATTGACTTAAGTGGGCATTCCAGCATAAACATTTCTCCAGAATTAAGTTATTAATTAAGATATTTGTTAATTAAATGAGACAGAGTGCTAAAGAGGTAACACATTTTACATTTCCCAGTTTTTGTTTTTAACTTAAAGTCTGTTTCTCTTGGATTTTTGCAATAAAAGAAATGTAATAGTGTTGGAAAATTACAAGATTTAGATCACCACTAGATAGTTCAGACAACAGTGTTCTTTTCATTCAGATGGTTCTCGTGTACCAGACAACACAACTCTGTCTCAAAAAATTGAGTTTCTAAGGTCTTAACCTTGGAATGCTTGCAGGGATCCACACAGAAATATTTAAACTAAAGAAAGTGAATGGATAAGGAGATAATATCATAAAGGAGAAACTAGGGAAAACAAAAGAAGGGGAATTAGCGTGATGAGAGAGAAATGCAGTATTCAACATTTTTGCAGCTGTTCTTCTCTCAAAGCAAGGACAAAAGAGGGAGGGATGAGTAAAATTGAAGGTGGACATTTTCAGCTTTAGTCTGGCATTTAATGTACAGTGGCTCCATTGGGGTTTGGTTCCAGGAAATCATGTACATACCAAAAAACGTGTATGCTCAAGACCCATTATATACTATACAGAAATAATGTGTTGTCAAAGGCTTTCATGGCTGGAATCACTGGGTTGTTGAGTTTTCTGGGCTGTATGGCCATGTTCCAGAAGCATTCTCTTCTGACGTTTCACCTGCATCTATGGCAGGTATCCTCAGAGGTTGTGAGGTCTGTTGGAAACTAGGAAAATTGGGTTTATATATCTATGAAATATCCAGGGTGGGAGGAAGAACTCTTGTCTGTTTGAGGTAGGTATTAATGCTTCATTTAGTCACCTTGATTAGCATTTAATGGCCTAGAAGTTTCAAGGTCTGGCTTCTTACTGCCAGGGGAATATTTTGTTGGGAAGTGTTAGCTGGCCCTGATTGATTCTTGTCTGGAATTCCCCTGTTTTTGAGTGCTGTTCTTTATTTACTGTCCTGATTTTTGAGGTTTTTTTTTTTAATACTGGTATCCAGATTTTGTTCATTTTCATGGTTTCCTCCTTTCTGTTGAAATTGTCCACATGCTTGTGGATTTCAATGGCCTCTCTGTGTAGTCTGACATGGTGGTTGTGAGCGTGGTCCAGCATTTCTGTGTTCTCAAATAATATGCTATGTCCAAGTTAGTGAAATGTCTGGAGAAAATACTTCAGGAACATGACTATACAGCCCAGAAAACTCACAGAAACCCAACTAAACTGGAATAGTAAAATGGTGTCCCTTGTATAAAATCGGAAAAATCAAGATTTGTTTCTTTGATTTTAAAAAAAACATTTTCAAGCGTTGGATGATTGATATGGAGACTCAAATACCTGTCCCCAAGCTACATGTCTCTCCATTATTCCCAAACTTTCTGAACTTTTCTATTCACAGGCATCTCCATTTATATTCTACTTCATGCTCCTTCTAGTCTGTGTTATATTAGTCTGATCAATTAAACTGTTCTCTTCCCCTCCACCACCCGTCTTCATAAGTTCAATGAATGCGTTTGGGTTTGTTTAGCTGTGGTTCATTGATCACTTTTATCGTTTTAGCATTAGCAATGCAAAGCTTTTTTATTATTGCTCGAGATTGATTTTAATGACTTTTGTAATTAAAAGATTTTTTTTGCACTTCTTCTTTTCTTTCTTTCTTTTTTCCTTTTTTTAATCATGGGGTTTACTTCATGCTTGATGGCAAAACCCCTCCATGTGCCTGTAATGTTTATTTATCAAAGTGGCAAATCACTGATAATGTATGCAGGGCGTTACTATGCACAGAATGGCTGGGGTCCCAGTAACAAATTTTAATTAAGCAGTGATCAGTTAGGGATCACATGTGTTGCTGTTTAAGCTGTATGGGACCAATAATTCATTATACTCCTGTCAGTTCTTGATGTCATGTAGAAGAGCTGAAAATTAAAATCTTAAGTATGTGTGTGGAGGGACTTCTTCCTATTCAACAACAAAAGTTAAGTAAAATTACTATTTTATGCTGTAGAGTTTTAGATCTTTGCAAAGAATCGGAAAGGTGGGTCTCACATCCACCCTGTTGCATGCTGAAAGGATGTACACATAGTAACTGCATGGGTAGGTGTATTGAATCATCATCATCCTCATCCCTTGACATTTAGTGGAGTGGGTCTCAAGACCCTTTGTGGATACCAAAATCAATGGATTGTCACATAATAAATAAATAAATAAATAAACTTTATTTATACCCCGTCACTATCTCCCCACGGGGACTCAGGGCGGCTAACATGAGGCCAAGCCCAACAATTACAATAAAACAAAACAAAAAATACATGCAACAGATAATAACTCAAATAAAATACAAACAATAAAATTAATACAATAAGGTAAACACAGGGTATGAAATAAAGTTAAAAACAAAGAGTTAAAGATAGGTAAATGGAATAGTATATCTGGTGGGAGATTCAGGTGGGAGATCCCATTATATGGCACATCCCATTATATACAATGATGTAGTAAAATGGTGCCTCTTGTACAAATCACAAAATCAAGATTTGCCTTTTGAATTTTTAATAAACATTTCAAGCCATGGATGGTTGAATTCATGGATACAAAATCTGTAGATACAGAGGGCTGATTGTAATTACCATTAGCAACATCTGGATCCTGTGGTTTTCAGATTTTCCAGCAGATTGTACAAGGTGAACTTATGTTGAAAGGAGAGATTGGAATGCTTTTATCTTAGAATGGCTGTAAAACTTTTCCTTCATTGATTTAGGTGAAATGATGTTCTACTCTTCTGACTGTTGAAGTGTCAATACCTTCTAGGGGTGCATCTACACTGTGGAATTAATACAGTTTGATGCCACATCAACTACCGTGGTTCAATACTATGGAATCCTGGGGTTTGCAGTTTTGTGAAGCGCCAGAATCCTCTGTGAGAGAATGATGACCTTGTAAAACTACAATTCCCATGATTCCAAAGCATTGCGCCATGACAGTTAAATTGGTCACACTGCACTAATTTTACGGTGTAAATACACTGTTGCACACAAAAAAAAGAAAGAGTATTTGGGGATCAGGAAAAATCAACATAAGTCTTGTTCTGGGGAAGTGAAAATATGACTATCCTCTAATACAGAATACCTGTCAATTGGTACAGCATTTCACTTATGGGGGACACAGTAGTTATGATGGACTGTTTCAGTCAACTAAAAATATGACATAATGTTGCCTTTTGCTTTCTCATCTATTAAGTTCTTATAATCAATAAACCATTGTTTCGGTGCAAATTTCACTACATTTCATTTTGACAAAACTTCAACTCTTGGGTTGGGTTGAAAACTGGATGGATCAGGACCCCTGAAATCTTTATCCATGAACACATAGGTTTTTGGGCTTGGCACAAAGACCATAACAGTTACCAGTTGCACAAGTAAAGGTTCACAGGTGTAATGGTTGCCCAGGCAGTCACAGGTGGTTCATAACTATTTGCCTGTAAGGTCAACACCAGTGCAAGTCTGCTGAAATATGTTCCTATCTATATGCTCAAGAGACTGATAACTACTCACACAAACATTCATGTCTGTGTGTATCACCTCTCGATCAGCTAGATAGATGCTCTTCATCCTAACCCCTGGAATAATTCATCCCCCTGTGGG
Organism: Anolis sagrei ordinatus; assembly: GCF_025583915.1. NCBI lineage: Eukaryota > Metazoa > Chordata > Lepidosauria > Squamata > Anolidae > Anolis > Anolis sagrei. The sequence continues at coordinate 19,713,754 of NW_026844366.1, read as the reverse complement.
AGCATCTATTTAAAGGTGGAACAAAGATGTTTCCTTGAATTAATTGAGGCAAGCAGGATGTGGAATTAAGGGAGGGAACGCCAGCTGTTTTTGAGCCATTTCTAGAATTGGCTCAGCTGTGTTTCCAGTGCATTCCAGGTATATTTCCACAATGATCTATATTTATTCAGGTGGAATACATTTTTGGTTTGTTTTCAAACTCTAGCTGTTTAAAATCTGGGCTTATCCAAGTTGTATTTGTTTGGGACACTCTGGCTACAATTCTGTTGGTGTCTTATGCCTGTGTTTGTTGTTGGTGTGGATGTGGTGCCTTCAAGTCATTCTGACTTATAATCACCAACCCCAAATTGCCTAACAGTGAGTGCCAAGCTAATGCAAAAAGGATTTAACAAGGTCATGACGGGCTTGCCAATACTGGCTAAAAAACTTGGATTCACCTTGAATCCACAACTTGCTGTCACTAGAGGACATGTGACAATCTGGACACCTGGGTCAGGTCTGTTCCAGCATGACCATCAGTCATATCGGCTGATCTACCCCCTCCTTGCTGTTTGTGTAGGCACCCTCTTCTGACATCATACCTTGTGACAATTAATGGCTAAGCACTTGCACAGAGTTTTGAGTTGGGAGTTGGTGTGGAGGGCGCCCACACTGCTGGACCGCTGCTGCTGCTGTTTGGAGAAGAGGATGGTTGGTGTTCTCCTGCACAGAGTTTTCTGGACAGCAGGCAGTAGTGGCCGCAACACGAGTGACAAGGTGATGGCTCAGTAGAGCCAATGCAGCCTTGGCCCAGCTGGATGCCAGCAGCAGTGTAATAGGTCTAGCCAGGTGTGTCAAGCTACTATCACAGTTGCTCCAGGAACTGTCAGGAGCATAATACAGCCAGCATAGGCATGGCTAATACAAGTTAATTGTTTCTCTATATTGGATGACTGTTCACATTGGACCATAATGCCCACAAGGACTACAAACCTGTCTGCCATGTAGCAAAGACCTAACAAAGAAGTCCAAAAGTAGGAAAAGGCCAAAACAGAACGTCGGGAAGTCAGTGACCATAAAGCATTGTTTACATATGTAAGAGTAGCATCCTAGAAATGACCACTGCTGATGAACCAGCACAAAAAAAGAAGAGTACTTCACATATAAATGTTATTGCTTTTGCATGTGCAAGGCAACACATCTCTCTGACCTGAACACAATACACATACAGGTTAGAAAACAAAGACCACAACTTTATTATTGGTTACAGCTGAAATAGGGTTGGCAGACACATGTGTTTCCTGAATCGCAGCATTGGACAGCCCCCTGCTTTTCCAATGACACCTGGGGGAGGTTCTCTGAACTGGATCCAATGGGCACAACTGAGCACAGTCCAGTAGTGGGCATTGTGCAGGTTCCCATTTAACACTGATCTGGGCTCTGTGCACCAACACGATCCCTGACACATGAAAGCAAGATCCCTCAGCCAAGGGAGAATGAGCTAGGGGTTGTACAGGGAGAATACAACCCCCCTATTATGTCAGCTCCACTGGCTGCCAATTTGCTACCAGGCTCAATTCAACATGCTGGCTTTGGACTATAAAGCCCTAAATGGTTCTGCTCCAACTTAGCTGTCTGAACACATCTCCCTTTATGAGCCAACAAGAGCTTTAAGATCAGTTCGCTCCATCCCACCCCCTTTGTAAGTGCAACTGGTGGGAATGAGAAACAGGGCCTTCTAAGTGGTGGCCCTTGACTGTGGAACTCTCTCCCCAGTGACATCAGGCAGGTCCCGTTCCTTCTGGCCTTCAGAAAAAAAAGCAAAAGACCTAGCTTTGTATGAAGGTGTTTGAAAAATAGAGTATTATAAAATTTGACCTCAACAGCCTGGATAATGACTATGGATTTTGGATAATGAATATGGGTGAGCTTGAAATCAAGACTCGACACTTTTTATGTTTATATGTTTTTAATTTTTACTTTTATTGTTCTATGTGTTTCAATTGCTCATATGTTTTAAATGTCTTAGAATTTGGTGGGATGTATTTTTTATTGTAATGTGGCATTGCATTTTTGCCGACGTTTCTAAGTCCCCTGTGGGGTGAGAAATGTGGGGCATAAATGAAGTAAATGAAATAAATAGAACCAGATCCAGGGACCATACCAACTGCCCCCAAGTTGTGACAGTAGAAAAATACAAAACAATAAAAAAAAGAAACCGAGGGTGGGGAGTTCACAAAGGCAACTGAAGTTGGGAAGCTACTAGGTTAGCATAAACAGCCAGCAAGTGGACCTGAGTGAAGAGATCTTCACCCAGGTCCATCTCGGGGAACCAATTAGGCTGAACCAGGAGGTTCAATCTGATTGGGTAGTAGTTTGGTGCACCTAGGGAGACTGTGTGGTGTGCAGGGTCCCCTGGGAAGGGGAGGACGGAAGAAGAAGATGGGCAGAGGAGTGCCCACAGCCACAACTTCCCTGCTGGTAAATCAGGTAGGGCATTTCCCTGCTGTGCCCCCTTCAGGGTTGAGAAGGGCAGTATATAAATGCCACAAATAATAATAAATTTCCCTTTCATATCCATATATTTAATTAAAGAACATATTTATTAATCTGTTTATTAATCTTGCAAAAGTTTGTTTCCATTTACAGAATTAAGCATGTTGTTGTTTATTCGTTCAGTCGCTTCCGACTCTTCGTGACCTCATGGACCAGCCCACGCCAGAGCTCCCTGTTGACCGTCACCACCCTTCAATGAATAAGTTGGAGGCAACCCCCTCCCCAATATACCCATCAGTCTACGTTCTGTCTGCCTTGATGCATAATAGTTTCAACATATTAAGATAGATCCTAGTGATTGAAATACATTTCTGACTCTGCAAATTACATTGCTTTGGGATTCTGCTTTTTGTGCATATGTGTCTGCTATTTTTGGTTCTCGCTCTTTGACATGTGTAAGTTCATGGACGTTTGCCAAAACTCACCATGAATAATTCAATATTGATCAAAGGGCAAGACAGTCTTCGCTCAAGCAAAACCTAGACCTTTTATTATGCATCCATTTGGAAAGTGAGATCTGAGCATTTCTTCAGCCTCTGCCATAATATGTGATATCTCCATACTCCACAGTAGAACAGTAAAATATGAATAAATATATACATATGTATGAAAGAGGAAAGAATATAAAGGTTGCCATTCTTCATTTCATTCTTTGTTCTCATTAAAGTGTATAGCTTTTTTCTTAAGAAAATCAACTGCTTTTAACATTGCTCTAATTAAATTTCCAGATGACTTTTTTTTTGCTTTTTTGCTTGTGTGAGAGAATTCAATTAGGTTTTAATCTCAGTAATCAAAAATGCACTGGTGCTTTGAGTATTTGATTTTTAATTTAAAAATTTGACATGGCATTCCAATTAAAATGTTCAACAGTTGCATTGTAGCATAAAAGTCTATTACCTTTGGTAATCAGGAGAAACTGGAGACCATTAAAAATACAAGTAGCATTCAATGCAACTCCCAGGTAATTGCAGCACTTAGCCCATCCTCAATCATTCCACCGTGGCTGGCTACATATAAGAACTCTGCTATTTAGAACAAGGTGCTCTGGATTTATTCTCATGGATTGAGAGTAGCAGTTGGAACATCCAGTAGGAGTGAAAGTGTGAATCTGTTTTACTCTGAAAATCCAAGAGATAATCTAAGGTATGAATCCCATCCTCTAATAGATTCAGTGCCTTGGATAGATTTTTAAGGGTTTGGACTAACACTCTGAGTAGAATCAACATTTCCACTGATATTGGTGCCATCTAACTTATGTTCCATACAGCAAATAACCCAAGAACATGTTGATTGGAATGCAAGAACTGTCAAAGCGTTAATTCAGTCCATTTTAGTCCCAGGGTATCCAGCAGGATAAAGGGAGAAGCTATAAATTAGCCGTCAGCAAATCCAGAAGTCTGTAATCCAGATAAACAAAAAATAACAAGAAGTGAAACAGAGCCATAAATTATAGACAGTCCAAGAAGATCAAAAAGTATTGCTAGCTATCAAGAAAGTGGTCTGAAAGCAACAAAGCTGACAGGAAGTAGCTGTGAGATTTGTAGCCAGTTGTCTCCAGACACCAGGTATCTATTTAGGTCAGTATCTCTCATTTAATAACCTCTGGAAGTGATGCAATCTCTTGTTGACTAGCCACCTGCTAAATCATATTAATTAGGCCTGGGTAACAACGGAAAAATTTGTTTCTAAAATCGATTTGTATTTGGGGGGTTTTTTTGTTTCGATATTTAAAATAATTATAAAATTTTCCTTTTAAAAAGTTCGATATTTACGAAATTTCGTAAATGGTAAAAAATTAACGAATCGATTTCCGAAACAATAACGAATCGATTCGTTAATGGCGGACGCGACCGCGAAATACGCTAAAAAACCTCCAAAACCTTCTGAAGCTTCCCTCTCCCTCTGTTGTTGACTGTTGGTGTGATATTATAATTTTTTTTCACTAATTAAACCTTAAAACTGGCCCAGACATGCGGAAATAATAACGAAACGACCTCAAAACAATAACGAAACGAATACAATATCGAAATACGAAGCATTTACAAAACGTTTTTGAAAATTCGTTTTTTTAAAAATTGCTCCAGAATGGTTCGTTATCGTTTTGTAATTGAAAAAATTAACGAATTATTAACGAATTACGAATTAACGAAACGAAACTGCCCAGCCCTAATATTAATGAGTCTTCAGCACCTTTAGTCTCTTGCTGGGAAGTAGGGCCCACTTCTGTCTCAAATACCAATCCCTTGGACTTAGAGAAATCACCATCATCAGAAACTTCAGATTCCTGGCAGTCTGTCTCCTTCTCTCCACCTCAGTTGTCTGACAGCAGAAAGTAAGTTATGACACTACTCCCCTACTCACCAATATGAATGTGACAATATTGCATTCTTCCTCTTTGTGCATATAGCAGCTTGCCACCATGATCATATCTTATTGTAATCATCCATTTGCCATTGCATATCCATAATTTCCAAAAGGAAAACTGGGGTTCAAGTTATTAGGGAATTTCAAAGACTTGGGGCCACTGCTAATAAAGCTCTCTCATGACTGACTGTAACCATATTAATGTTATGATAGATAAACGATGTCAACAGTATATGTTAGCATAATAGGCCTTAGCTCAGCTGCAGAGAAGTCAAGTAAGGTCTTCTCCAATCTATCAAGGCAAGCAAAATGATTTCTATCCCCAGTTGAGGGCAGAATCAAGCCTGGAGTCAATCCAGCTAATCTAAAATCACATGGAGCTGAAAAGCAACGACTCTCTTCGGCATCTTGCCTGGAAAGAGCAGGTTAAAAGCTGACTAATTGTCTAAATTCTCGGGTGGTGAGGGACCCTGTGTATTTGTACATGTACTTCTCCTGCTGCTTCCTCTTCTGTTTTCTTCTTGTTCTGAAAGAAAAGTCTTGTACATAACTCTAGCCCCTTACAACTGGTAATTTCGCCAGTTAGGATTAGACTGTGACTCTGCAGGATTATCCATCAAAAACTTCAGGATAGCTTCTGGAATTATTAGTTACAACGGGAGGCTCCAGATAGCTTTTGAGATCAAACCTGTTTAATTATTATCTGTCCACAATCCCTGAAACCTTTGAAGATTCCTCTATTCACTCACACTTATCTTTCTGTCTCCAAAAGAGCCAAGATATATCTGGTTGGACCTGATATAGCTATAAACAAATAGGCCCATGATTGTCGAAGTTATAAAACCAAAAGCCTGAAAATTTAATTCTAAAAACTAGTTGCAGTTGTTCCAAAGCTTAAATAGTATTTTTTGGTATCTGCTGTTACAGTTGTAATGATGGGACCAGTAGCCACTTTGAATCAATTAAATGGAGAACCAACATCTGTGTAAACTTCAATAATGTAATGGTGGCTACATGGGCATGATCCATCCCTTTTACCTGTGCTGATAAGTGCACAAGACAGGTGATGGTATTGGTGCCCCTTTCAAGAAGATTACACACAGTCCTGCTGTCAAGACTGACTTTTCCCAAAGTGAGCAAAATTGGCTTAATCCTGAAAAATCCCACAATACTCATCAGAAGTTGGCAAACATCATGGGAACAGCCAATAGTTTCTTTTTAAAAAATCTGAATGCAATAAACGACTCGCTTATAGTGCAAAGCATTCTGTCCTGCACACTTTCTTATTGCTTCAGCACTTACAACTGAGGACCCATCCACACACTACCTTTATCCCAGGAGCTCCTGGTTCAATATGGAGGGTGGCTAGATGATGATGTCAGCTGAAACTGTGGCAGAAATCGCTACAAAGCCGAAAAACCATGAGATAAAAGAGTGCGGGAATATCCTTGTTCTGGCCAAAAGATTCGAATCTCTGTATGTCCCTGCACATACAGGATTTTTATGTTCATCTGTTCCTGGGTTATAAAGGTCAGTTCCTCATTGCTTCTATTGTAAAAACATGAGGAAAGTTGATTACACAGCAAAAACTTTGTCATAAACTTGGTGAATGGTGATATCTCTCTTGCCAGGACAAAGTTTTTGCCCTGTAATCAACTTTCACCAGGTCTTTATGATAGAACCAATGAGGAACTGACATTTATAACCCAGGACCAAAACTCATACAAACTATGCACAGATTTCGCATCAGTTTATTAAAAAAATATTTTTTTAAAGCTGCTGGAATTTTTGGCGTACATCCTACAGCAGCCATCTTGCAAGTTTCTAAACCCTGCAACAAAGCAGCAAGTCTGGACATTGCAGGCACAAATCCCAGGACCAAAAGGTTTGTGTGCAGACCTGCTTTCCGGTCCCAGGTTGTTGTTGGTTGTTTTGTTTTTTTGTCCTACTTATTAAAACTGCGCTTCCATGCTGTCTGGAATCATCCTCTCTGCCCCAGAGTGTGGTGGAGGCTCCTTCTTTGGAAGCTTTTAAACAGGGGCTGGATGGCCATCTGTCAGGGGTGATTTGAATGCAATATTCCTGCTTCTTGGCAGGGGGTTGGACTGGATGGCCCATGAGGTCTCTTCCAACTCTTTGATTCTATCCTGAATCCTAAAAGAACAATTTTATTTTTCTGCATTTGTGTGTTTAATAATATAATGATAATCTTTATTTGTACCCCTCCACCATCTCCCCATAGGGACTTGGGGCGGCTCACAAAAGAACTCTAAGTGCCACATGCAGACAATAAATACAATTACATAAGTATAATGAACAGTGCATAAAAATCTCATTAATAAAATTATTAAAAAATGAAAATTATAAAATTCCTAAAATGGAGTGGAACCTCCCAGCCAGATATCTTGTTTATATATGTGTTTATATTTTGTTGTTTCTAGTAGGTACTTAGTTGCAGTGTTGTAGTAGCAATAGATTGAACATAGATGTGTAGTTTTTAAATATATATAGCCTAAAACTTGTTTGTATGTTCTGTTACTCTTGTGTAATTATAATGTTTAAAATAAAAATTAAATTAAAAACCCTGAACACAATGCAGGAACAGAAGGTATGGCACAAACAACACTTGAACCATGAGAGATGTCATTCACTTACCATCTAGTCAGGCTGTGTAAGTAAAAAATATAGTTACCCTTTTTGGTGTTCCTTATAATGACAAAATTGATGTCGTAATTTTTACTGAGAAAAATGAATTAATTGTAACTAAATAGTTGTTTGCACTAGTTATTTCAAGGCACCGATAACACTTTCCTAGCACATACCACACATATTGCCATATTAAAAAAGACAAAGGATGTGATGTACAAACTGTATTTTGAGAGCTTTGTCTTTTAAGACTAAACATTTGAAGCTGCCCATGGCTTCAAGTGACACAGTTGGAGAACAACGGTTTTAATGGCAAGCACCAGGTTATTACAACTATCAAAAACACATTCATTAATGTATGGCTTAGAAATGCAGCCCATATTCAAAGGCCAGCCAGACATAATTCAAGGCTGCCAGGAGCTATATGAAAAAGTGCTGACCTTTTCTGTTTACTTACTCAGGGAGGCAGGTATCATTTTCTGAGCCCATAAAGCTATGTCAGACAATATCTCCCAACCAGGAGATTGCAACCACTGCTTAGCAATCTGATACATTATCATGCTCTGTTTATTATCCAATTTTCTTGCCTGCTCCAGGCTGCTTGCTAGCCAGGTGATTGCTACCTCCTGCATTGAAGATATGTAGTCAGATATGCTCCGAAACAGCTTAAAACCCTGACCTATCTGTCTTCTTTACCTGAAGCTGTTTCTTTGCACATCAAGGTTTGTGTTTCAGGCCACATTGCTAGTTGATTAGAGTCACGGCCATGTTGTTGCCCCTAGTAAGGCTTGCTTAGATTATGCCAGTTGGAGATCCTATTAATTCTTTTCCATTCTGTACCAAACCCTTTGCGGTTCAGAAGAAGATACACTCTCAGGGCCAAACTGCCTGTTATGCCAGGGAATCCTTAGCTGATTCAGTTCACTTATGCTTCTCTCTCTACCCCACTTGCCTGATCTGGATTGCCTGCTTCAGGCTTCTATTTCTTGCAGGCAGAGAAATAAAAGTCTAGCTTCATTTAGCAAGAGAAATACATCTGGGTGATCAACCACCTGGGGAAACAAGTCCTTTGGCCTAGTTATACTGTTTGTTAGTAGCAAGTCTGGTTTCCTATTATTCACATTGGGATATCAAACTCCAATTTCCTCTGGAAGTTTCAAAGGATGGGGTCGGACTTTGCCCAATGTAGACTGTGATATTGCTTTATATTGAATGAAGCAAGAAAACCAACATTGAAGCAGAATGGTCAACCTTCTGATGGTCTGTATTGCACAGTGCCATTCACATTCTGCTGCTGGTCTGCCTCCTCCCTCCCATTAAACTGCCCTTCACTATTGATGGGTAAAACCCATCAATAACTAGAAATCCTGCAATGTTTACCTCACCATAATATAAACCATTAAAACCATTAAAACATATCATCACCATTGTTGTCCTGTTAAAAAAATTGTCTAGCAGCATCATCTAGTCATTCTATGTTCATTTTTCCTATTTCATAATTATTTATTCTGCTGCATTTCTAAATGCTTGTTCAAAGAGCCAAGTTTTTACTCTCTTTCTGATGTTCAGGAGGGAGGGGGGCCAATCTAATATCCCTAAGGAGGGAGTTCCACGGCTGAGGGGCCACCACTGAGAAGGCCCTGTCTCTCGTTCCCACCAGATGAGCTTGCGAGGAAGGCAAAATCGAGGGTTCCATTCCTAGATGGTTCATAAGGAAAGATACATTAACACTGATCACCTGTACCTGTTTATGCCAGAGCCTTTGCAGTTCATTTTGAGGTTTTGATAACAGCTGAGTTTTTCCTCAATTTGATTGTCACCTGGTATTGCAACATCATATTATTATTATTACTACTACTACTATTTGCGATATTTGTATACCACCCTTCTCAATCTCGAAGGGGACTCAGGGCGGTTCACAGTGTTGGCAACAATTCAATGTCATCAATAAAAAAGTATAAAACATCAAAATTGACCCTCCCCTGATACAACATTAAACATTATTAAACACATCACATAAAGTAACATCATATGTCACATAAAGACAAGTGTAAGGTAGACTACTGTCTGCATATTCCACCAATACAATGCCAGCTTTGTCGGTTTTTGCTAATCTGAAGCTTTGTTTGTTACCATTTAGCTCAGATTTTCCTTTGAAAATATTTCTCACTTCTTTGGTTGGTTACACATTGGGAGAGGGAACAATGCTACATGGAGCTAACGTCCCATTGAGGACTGTCAGAGTGAAAAAGTAAAAGTAGAATCCTATTAAATCAATAATGAAGCCTCTAATTTTATATGGTTTTTACCTACACACCTCGGAAGGATTGAATGCTGAGAGAAAACCACATTACCTCAATGCCAGATTTATAATGGGAAAAAACTGTCAGGTTTTCTTCCAAGGAGATTAAATCAAGCTTGTAAAAAGTGTTAAAAGAGAGATGAAAGGGGGAGGGGATCAAACCAAAGAATCATTTATATGCCTAATTAGGAAAGGGAAAGATAAAATCCCAGACTTTTAATGAAATGGCAGAAGGAGAACAACAAAATGGGTTTCTTTCACCACAGGCAACAATATTGGAGCTGGCACTCCACCCCCATTTCTACTTTTCAGGCTAAATGGCAGAGGTAAAGTGAACCTAGGCATGGCTTGACGGAGGGAATCGCTCTCGCAGCCACCCACATGCTGGCTTCCATTTGAGAAGCAGGGATTGAAAGCTGTGTGGCTTTAAAAGCAAAACACCTCCCAGCAGTTCCTAAAAACTTTAATTTGCAAAGGGCGGGAGTAAGGGGCACAAAGGAAAGGAGTTGTAAGGAGAGGCAACAGACGGCAATTTAACGAGTTAGATAGGCAGCTGAGAAATTTGAAAAAAAGAAACAAAATATAATTCAGAGACTGCTTTGGGCAATAACTTTCCTCCCAAGGTTTGGCACAGAACAGTTAGCAAAAGCTGCCAAATCACATTTCTGAAGTGTTGTCTTTTTTAAAAAAATCTTTAAAAAATATCCTGCATTTGCCAACAGAGAAAAGAATCATGTTTGTGCTTCAAATAGGAACTAATTTAAATGATGGGAGGGGAAGTTTCTTAAGTGATATCATCTTTGAAAAGATGGTTCCCTCTTTTGTTGGGTCAGTCTTTGTTTTCCTTTGTAAACACTCACTAAAATGCTCTAATGTCTCAATATGAGCACATTGTTTGCTGGTGTGCATAGTTTTGGGAATTGAGATAAGTAGCCAATAGAGTGGTAAATTTGGAGATGAGATGAGATTGAGATTAAAGCACAGATTAAAGCACTCACCCCTTTCCTTTATAATGTTCTATACAATGCAATAAAGTCTGAAAGAGCCTATAAACATATAAGTACTTTTTTCTTCTATATATCCCTCTGAATTAGAGAACTACTTTTATGGTTAATAAAATCTCTATTTTTCTTTCTCATTTAAATATACAAAATATTGATATCTTTATAGGTTCAAGCAAAAATAGATATTTTTGAAGCATACGAATGAACTCTTTAATCGGTTTCCTGTGTCTATCCTGGGAATCATACTTCAGAGATATCCAGCTCCATAAATAAAAGGAGTTTTAACTGCATCCTAAGGAAGGGAAAAGGAGGTATCTTGTGGTCTCTTCCAACTCTATGATTCATAGAGTTGGAAGAGACCACAAAGGTTACCCCACTCATAACAGATGAACATCCAACCTTTGTTTCAAAACCTCCAGAGAAGGAGACTTCACCACACTCCCAAGCAGCATATTCCACTGCTAGACAACTTTGACCAAAAGGAAGTTCTTCCTCATGTTTAGGTGGAATTTCTTTTCCTGTAATTTGGATCCATTGCTTCAGAGCAACATAAAGCATGTTTGCCCCATCCTCAATGTGACATCTTTTCAGATATTTAAGCATGACTATCTTGTTCCCTTTCAACTTTCTGTTACCCAAGCTAAACATACCCAGGTCCCTAAACAGTACCGCCTAGAGCTTGTCTTCCAAACCTTTGATCATTTTGATCACCCTTCTCTGAACCCATTCCAACTTATTAATATCCTTCTTTAATTGTGGTGCCCAGCTGAGGTCTAACTAAAGCAGAATAGATTGGGAATATTACGAGACTTCCCTTGATTTAGACACTATACTTCAATAGCAATACACTAGCCCCAAACTCCAATTTGGACCATAAGTTGCTCCTAGATGTTTAAATAGTTTCCAGGGATTCCATTCCATAACATGGGGTAAACCAGGTTAACCCTTCTCCCTGCACTCCTCCTCCTTCTTGGTCACATGGGTACTTCTGCTGAAGTCAGCAAAGAAGAGTTCTCTTGGAGGTAAGGTGACCATCCAGTAGGGATGAAATTATTTTGGCCCTGCTGGACAGTCTAGACTCTTCCTCGTGATTATGGTGGGATAGAGATGGACCGTGTAGCCATCTCCCAGGCTGGTCTGGAGCATTGCTATTCCAGACCACCCTCATGTATAGAGTACATGTAGATGGCCCTAAGTAGCTGAACTGACAGGGATTTCAAGAACTGTGGACTCAAAACTTCTGCACAGGTGGACATTGTGATGGGTATTCCAATTACTTTGAGCACAAATGAAAGTAAAGAGTTTGCTGTTGTTTATTCATTCAGTTGCTTCCGACTCTTTGTGACCTCATGGACTAGCCCATGACAGAATTCCCTGTTGGCCATGACCACCCCAGCTCCTTCAAAATCAAGCCAATCAAGCCAGGAGTTACTTCCTAAATTAGAACTACTGTATAACTCATTTAAACTCACTTTAATGATACTAGGCAGAATTACTCTAATTATTTTTTAAAATAAAGTAACTTACGAATCTCTGCACAACTTTTCTAAAAAATAAAAATAGATATCCCCATCCCAAATAAAACAATGGCAGCAGATAATTTTGCTATTATGTGAAGGAGGGAGGGAGAGGGGGAAGGCTGAGTTAAGCTTTATAATGCCATTTACTGTTTTGTTCTTCCTCAGATGTGAAGACGTTATTAATTTTTAAAACCCCTCAAGGACTTTATAACAACCAAGCTCACAGAAGGCTTCCTTCCTTCAGTGCTTTTACAACCTGAACTATGGTTCTTCTCGGAATCTGAAACCAAAACTGACTACAAATGCGACTAAATAAAATTAAAAGAGACTGTATCATTTCCGTGAGGAGAGGGACAAAAAGGCAAACATGAGATAGAACTAATGAAAAATAAATTAGGCTGTTAAAATTCTTTCTGTTGAAATACATGGAGTAGCTCTCTTTAGTAACTTCAGCAAAGTGTCCTTTAATTACATTATGCCCTTGCAATGGTCCACTAAACTTGAAGGAGATTCTATATATAGATAGTAACAAAGTTGATGCCATGCATGTATACAAGGCCTAGTGACCATCTTCCTTTCTCCAAATAAGGGTGTAAAAATGAGTGGTGCATTTAAGCAAATCTGAAATAAAGTTTTGCCTAGTTTGGGCCAAGATCTGTGTCATGTGATTGTGCTATTCCACTACAGTTGCATTATCACTGATAGCAAAGTAAGCACCTTCATATTATATCTTTTCATTTGTGCAATTGTACTGAATTGTCCCACAACTGTACTCCTGCACAACCTCATATCCTTATCTTCCGGCACTACTGCCGTTCCTTATTTTTTTAACCTTTAGTGCAATTATACAATTCTGGCATTTTTAAGAGGCAAATGTAAATATAAAAGAAAAGAAAACAGGTAGATTTGAAAAAGCAAAGGAGAGAGAAGGACAATTGAATCCCACAACAGAAGCTGAAGGGACCCATTGCACCAACATAAGTGATGGGAACATTGCAGAATTGCAAGCTATTGATCGGAGAGGAGGCAGACTGGCAGTGGGACACAGATGGCAACATGAAATTCTAGTTTGCCTTCCTCATGTGATAAAGTCCTAAGACACATATACTTTAAATTGTGTATGGTGCAAAATGTGGAATTCTTTGTTCACTTTGTTCAACATTATGCATGTTTCTGTGTGTAGTTTTTTTAAAATATTAGAAACAAACACAAAGATAGCCATTTTTATGGCATGGGAGCAGATGGGAACTCCAAATAGCTGGTTGTCCAACTCCTTTATTACAGCTGCCAGCTAGAATTCCACAAAATGTACAAATGTTCACATTCTTCAGATATCTTCAGTTAGTTATGTTGTCCTCTCCTTTTCTCTCTCTCTCTGATGAAGAGTTTTGGAGGACTTGAACACTTGCAAACTAGGAGACACTTTAGTTAGTGGTCCCAATAGAGCTATTGTCCAACTGTGAGTATTGTTTGTTTATATCAAGGGGTTGTTGTGCCCTGGTTCCCTCAGTTGGAAGCCCCTGGATCCCTATTATGTACCCTTTTAATCTATTTATTTTATTTCCTTGTATTAAAAACATCTTTTGGAGAATATGCAACTGATCATGACCTTAGTGACCTTTTGCCAACACCTTAGGAATATGGTAGTACAGCTATACAATATCCCAGAGTACTTGTAGGGTATCAGCACAAACACAAAACAGTCTATGTATAATGTCAAAATATAATGTCAAAAGAGCATATAGTATGCTATTTAACAAAATCCCGAGTATATAGCTCAATTCAGTGGCCCAAAACAAAATCAAAAGGAGCAACCGCTCTCAAATGTAACAGTTCCAGGTCTGAACAAGGGTACCACTGTATATAGGCTTCAGGGATACATACAATGAGATAAATCATACACAAAGTAAGCATAGAGTCATGAGGCTATATGTATACTGAAGTCAATAATGAAGATGGAGCACCACTCTCAAAAATCTTCATGGAATAAATCCAAATTAAGTCCAGTGAAAATGGAGCACTGCTTCTCAAAATAAGTCTCTGTAGGAAAAGTCCGAATGGCATTCAACAGGGGTGCCCGGGTATTTTTGTACCCTGTTTTGGGGAAAGCAGTCCCCTTCCTCAGGAGTTGATCAATTCAGCAACTCTAGACTCTTATCTATAATAAAACATAACATCACATAGAGTAACAAGTATTTTCCAGCACAATTACAGTAGTAAAGATAATGGATACAACAAACATATAACATATACTCACATCATGCCAGGTAGCTAATACAAAAAGTGACTCTGCTAGAAGTAAATTCACACTGCGAGTAATTCTGAAGGGTCATCCACAGGTTTATAAAGAGTAGTTAGAAACTTAAAGGAAACAGCTAAAATTAAGTGACTCATTAAGTCCAGTGATCTGCATTTGAAGCGGGGAACGCTCTCTGATTGGCTGATGGGCACCACAGTCCTGCCTCTTCAAGGTAGTCCTCTCCAGCTGATTGTGACATCAGTGGAGCACAGCCAATCATGGAAAAGCTGGCTCTAGCTGGAGCAGGCACAGGGAATTCAAAGGATTTCTGTCTATAAAAATGTATGTTTTGCAGTGTATGGTATCTCAGCTTTCTTTGGCACCTCACTGTGAACTGTTATCCCTTCCAGCTAGACTGAATAAAATACCTCAATGGCTTCTTCTTCAGCTTGGTGAGATGTATTGATTTGGGAACACTGGATAGCTTCTATATGTTGCCAGGTGCATGGATCCACGGGTGGTCCACTGCCGGTGCCGGTATCCGCTTATCAGAACTTAGTATCCATGCCTTGGGTTTTGCTATCCATGGCCTGGATCTCACTTATCCCCAGTCAGTTCAAATTGCTCTATTTCAAAGGGAAGTGCTAACCATGGACCTCATCACTCCAGCCCCTTTTCTTGCAACTTTTCTGTCCTGTTCCATGCCAGATGCATGCTAATTGTTTTTATTTTATTTTTTTACTTTTTTCCAAAAGAATGCATTGTTGGACGCATACTCTCACTGTGTTTTTGAAGACTTTATTCATTCCTCTATATCAGGGGTCCTCAAAGTTTATTTTCCGAGCCCAATTTAAGGTGCAGGTGCTTACCTACAAAGCCCTGAACAGTTTGGGACCACCCTACCTGTGTGACCGCATCTCCGTCTACGAACCCACGTGATCGCTTCGGTCATCTGGGGAGGCCCTGCTCGTGATCCCGCCTGCATCACAAGCGCGCTTGGTGGGGACTCGAGACAGAGCCTTTTCTGTGGTGGCTCTCCGACTCTGGAACGCCCTCCCAAAAGATCTCAGACAGGCCCCTACATTGGCAGTCTTCAGAAAGAACTTGAAGACCTGGCTATTCCGATGTGCCTTCTCAGATTAGGAATCTCCAATACCAAGTCCTAGAAGCACTTTAGTAGAATTAAGATTACTGCACTTTGCACACTGCACTTACTTATAATCCTGCATACCTCCTGCCACATCAGCACTTTTAATCTTGTACCCATTACTCTGGCCCGACCCAGTTTTATAGTGTCTTGATGTATTATTTTTATTGTTGTTGTTCATACTGCTTAACTGTTTTTAATTTGCTTTAGGTATTGTATTGTTGTATTGTTGTATTGTGTTTTGAGGCCTTGGCCTATGTAAGCCGCATCGAGTCCTTCGGGAGATGCTAGCGGGGTACAAATAAAGTAATAATAATAATAATAATAATAATAATAATAATAATCAGAGGACCAGGTCACAGTCCCTCACACTGGAGGGCCGAATTATAATTTGAGAAAAAAAACATGAATAAATTCCTACGCACACTGCACATATCATATTTGTAGTGCAAAAAACACTTAAAATACAATAATTAAAATGAAGAACATTTTAACAAATATAATCTTATTCGTATTGCAATAGGAAGTGGGGCTGATGAGATAGGATTGTTGTTGTTGTTGTTGTGTGCTTTCAAGTCATTTCAGGCTTAGGTTGATCCTGAGCGAGGGCTGGGTAAATTACCTTGGAGGGCCATATCCAGTCCCCGGGCTTTAGTTTGAGGACCCCTGCTCTATATGAACCAACTTGGGTTACAAGATCTTCAGGGGATAGCTTTCTCTTTCACTCTCATAAGTGTGTTTGGTAAGAATATGTGGCAGCGCCTCCTCCATGGTCATGGAAATCAGAACCTTTGTAAATCACTTTCTGCAGGATTCATCAAAATTGCTAGTCTTATCAGAAATAAAGATCAGAATAAGCTATTTTGGAATTGAAACTTTGTAGCAACATGTTATTTTGGCAGAGATGAGTACATTCTTTCCCACCTCATCCTGATGCCTCCACTCTCAATGAAGCAGAGGGTTAACTGTTAATATTGAACTATTTAAAATCCTTTTAAGCAGGTTGCTCAAAGCAATAAAGATACCTCTGCGATGGGAAAACATTCATTGATGAAACATAATTGCCAAATCTAATTAAAACTACATACTACTTTGATGGTCTAAAGTGTATTAATGATACTTCAGTAATTTGGTACCTTAAAGAATACCAATGTGGATCTGCATGATTTTAAATCATTTTATTTGTCTGGATTTTTTTTAAAAAAAGCATGTCTCTTTATAAGAAGGCAGGAAGATGAATCAAAATTAGTCATTCAAAAAGCACCTTCCAATTCTCTCTCTGGAAACTTGCCAGATCAGATTTGAATTCTATTATGTTATTTCTGACAATATATTATTCTGTTTTGTAAGCAATCTAGTTCTGGGAACAAGCCCAGCTTTCAGGTACTCAGAATCAGTCAAAGCTGGAGGGGGTGGGATTGAAAAGAGCTATAACTAGATAATCCTACAGATGTTGTTGGACTACAACTCCCAGTCTTCTTCCCCAATGGATATGCTGGTCAATGATCCTGGGATTTTCAGTTCAACATTGGAGTGTGTATAATTTTCACCTGATCTAAACATAAGTTAAACCCATGTGCTGGTAGGACTGAAGACTGACAGGTCGGAGGTTCAAATTCGGGGAGAGCACAGATGAGCTCCCTCTGCCAGCTCCAGCTCCCCATGCGGGGACATGAGAGAAGACTCCCACAAGGATGGTAAAACATCTGAGGGCAAAAGTCCCCTGGGCAACGTCCTTGCAGATGGCCAATTCTCTCTCACCAAAAGTAACTTGCAGTTTCTCAAGTCGCTCCTGGCATGGGAAAAAATAAACAAAAATGTAAGTTGGCCATTTTATGAAATGCCAAATCTGGTGTCGAGCTAAACTTTGGGTTCTCAAAAGAACAGTAAAGATACAATCTTCATAAATACTGTATTTTTACATTGATTAAAATTTTCTACTAAATGATATACGAACCAATGGGCTGAATCTGATTGTTAGTTCCAATTAGAGCTCATTTATTCAGTGAGATTTACTTACCTCACCATTCAACAACTCAGTCAGTGGATTTACTCTAATTGATATTACCCATTCGACTTCCAACAACCCATGCTCTTTATTTCTTTGTTCTTATATGTGAAATGTGCGTTTTCCATTTTTTTAAGAAAAGCAATACAATATCACATAAAGAAAATTACCCACCTTATACTTTTCTGTTCCAAAAAAAAAAAAGAAAAGGTGGAGTGAGATAACATGACTTCTCTGTTCTTCCTTTCATCTCCTTATGGATTTGACCATCTGCATCACTTGGGCTTCCAAGACTTAATAGCTCATTAACCTTGCTGTATTTTCAGCTCATCAACCACATATGTACAAGTTTTAATCATTCTTCTCGCATTCATCATGACTTTTGTTTTCTCTTGGATCTCTCTTAATCTCTTCCTTGGCATCGTCTTCTTTGGAAGTACTATTTTTTTTCCTTCTGTCTCAGAAAAAAAAAACATCAACAGGTTTCGAGCTGAACTGCTGTAACAAGTCAAATCTGGATGAAAAGCTCCACTGACAGATAAGACTTAGCTCTGGATTTGTTTTAATGAAAAATGTTGTCTTTATCTTGAAATAACTGACATAATTTTATGGTTGTTACCTCCATTGTTGTGTTTATATTTCTTTTTAACCAGACTTTGGAAAAAGAGTAGTAGATACAGAGATTAGTGCTGGTTTCTGGCTTATAAAGCCCTAAATGCTTCCAGCCCAGCTTACCTGTCCAAACATATCTGTGGAGATTAAAATCATCTGGGGAAGCCCTGCTCTTGGTCCTGCCTCCTTCGCAGGTGTGAATAATGAGAATGAGAGAGGGTGCCTTCTCAATGGTGGCCCCTCATCTATGGAATGCTCTGTCCAACGAAATTAGATCAGTGCACTCCCTCTTCGCCTTCAGAAAAAAAAGCAAAAACTTGACTGTGGAATCAAGCATTTGGGCAGTAAGCAAGACAAGAAATGAACATGGATTATGTCCAATTGTTATCCATTTATTTATTTATTTATTTATTTAAGATAAATAAATAACAATCTCACCCTTCTCGAACTTGAAGGTGACTCAAAACGGCTTACAACCAGGAAGCCATCAGATGTCTTAACAATATACTTAAAACCACCTTTAAAACAGAATTTAAAAGTACATACAATAAGACCTTTAAAAAACATATAAAACCAATATAAAACCAATACCTTCATTGTTAGCCTCGTTGTCCAAAATCATTGTCTGAGCCGTTCCAATATTCAATTTCACATAATTCCGTGTTTGTCTATTGCACTATTATTATATTATTATAACTTTATTTGTACCCCGCTAGCATCTCTCAAAGGACTCGATGCGGCTTACATAGGCCAAGGCCTCAAAACACAATACAACAATACAATACTTAAAGCAAATTAAAAACAGTTAAGCAGTATAACAACAAACAATAAACAATACATCAAGACACTATAAAACTGGGCCGGGCCAGAGTAATGGGTACAAGATTAAAAGTGCTGATGTGGCAGGAGGTATGTAGGATTATAAGTAAGTGCAGTGTGCGGTGTGCAGCAATCTTAATTCTACTAAAGTGCTTCTAGGACTTGGTATTGGAGATTCCTAATCTGAGAAGGCACATCGGAACAGCCAGGTCTTCAAGTTCTTTCTGAAGACTGCCAATGTAGGGGCCTGTCTAAGATCTTTTGGGAGGGCGTTCCAGATTTCAAAGGCTTATTTAATTATTCACATTTTCACTTTTTTACAGAAGTTCAAGAGGGAGGGGGCTATTCTAATATCTAGGGAGTTCCACAGCCATGGGGCCACCACTGAGAAGGCCCTGTCTCTTGTCCCCATCAGTCGCGCCTGTGAAGAAGGCAGGACTAAGAGCAGGGCCTCCCCAGATGATCTTAAGCTCCTAGATGGTTCATCAGGAGAGATACATTTGGATAGGTAAGCTGGGCCGGAACGGTTTAGGGCTTTAGCGCTTTGCTCGCTTTGGCTCTGAATTGGTGGTGGGAAGAGAAGGGCATAATCATCATTGCCTCGCCTCCTGGGTTGTTCTCTTCTTCCTCCTCCTCCTGCGGCCAAAATGCCTCACTCTTTCCTCGTCAAAACGCATTTCTCGGCCAGCAAGAAGCCCAACTACAGCCAGACCATGGAAAACCAGACCTTGATTGTGTCCCCGTTCTTCTATGAGAAGTACCCCTTGTCCGTCCTCCCCCAGCCAGACCTCCTGACCAACGGCCCTCACTACCCTTCACTGGTCTGGGACACAGGACTCCTCTCCAACTTCTTCACCTCAGAGCCGGAGTATCAGAAAAGGTCGCCTAGCCTCCCAGCCCCAACTCCAAGCCACTTGACCTGACCTCCTTGTCCAGCGAGGAGGAGGATGGCAAGACCTCCGATCCGCCCAACTCAGCCTCTTCTTCAGCCACCGAAACAGAGAAATTCCACTGTGACCAGTGCAGCAAGTCCTACTCAACCTTTGTGGACCTTTCCAAACACAGACAGTTGCATTGTTTAGGGCTTTATAGGCTAAAGCCCACACTTTGAATTGTTCTCGGTAGCAAACCGGCAGCCAGTGGACCTTACGTAATAGAGGGGTTGTATGCTCCTTGAACACCGCTCCAGTGAGTAATCTGGTTGCCACCCGTCGGAGCATTTGAAGCTTCCAAATAGTCTTCAAAGACTTCAAAGGATGTTATATGGCTCCATCTTCATATGACATCCTTTTAAATCTTGAAGCATGACTTCTAAAAAGATAAACAAATTGGTTCCAGAACAAATCCAGTTTGAACTCTCCCTAGAAGCCAAGATAATGAAGCTGTCGTACTTTGGCCGTATCATAATAAGGCAGGAGTTACAAGAAAAGACAAGCTTGCTCAGATATTTAAAAATTGCTATCATGTCTCCGCTCAGCCTTCTTTTCTCCAAGCTAAATTCACCCACTTCCCTCAGTTGTTCCTCACAGGGCTTGACTTCTAAAGCTTTGATCTTTTTGTTGCCCTTATCTGGAAACATTCCAGTTTGTCAATATTGTTCTTGAATTGTGGTGCTCTGAACCAGACACTGAATTACTCCAAGTGAGGTCTGACCAATACAGAATAGAGTGGGAGGGACTATGACTTCCCTCGATCTTGACACTATACTCTGTTGATGCAGCCTAGAATCTCATTGGTTTTTTTCAGCTGCCATATCACACTATTGACTCATGTTCAACTTGTTGTGTCCTAAGACTCTTTGATCTCTTTCTCATTTAATTTTATTGCCAATGTGTAGTACCATAAATTTCTCCCTGTTGATAGTAATTTTATTCATTTTGGCTTAGCTCTCTAATTTGTTATGGTTGTTTTGGATCCCAATCTTTTTCTATGGGGTACTAGCTGTGAAGTCTTGGCTCTGCCTTTTCATCTCCTCTGCTTTAGTTCCCCCTGTTTATGGGCCTTCCCAATAATGTAGAGACCTCTTCGTTTGTATTTGTTTCTGGGTGGAGCTTAACCCCTCTCCCCTCCCCCTCCCCCCGCCCCCCCAGGCCAGTCTTAGTTGGTCTATTACATTTCCCTGTATAGAGCTTTCTTTCTGGACTTCTCCCTTTTCTGCAGTCACTAGAGACATGGATATTGTATGGAATCCTGTGCCCAAGCAATCCAAACAGGCATTCTTAGCACCTGCTGCATTTAGCAGGATTATTATACGTACCTCCAGTTCAAAGGACAACAGAAGCTTATAACCAGCTTAAGCTTCACAGGAAGAAGATTAAGACATTTTATAAGCAACAATGTATAATCCATAACTTTGCATCAGAGGCAGAAGTTCTCAGAAGAGATGACTGCTATCAGCAAAATCTCCTTTCGTAATATATTGTTTTAAGTTACCTTATGATAGTCCTGGATGGAGTTAACCCTTTATTCACCTTGTTTCAGTAAACTCTTTGGTTATATTTTCACCTTGCCTAAAGTGCCTCTGTGTATCTTAATCTTAACAGAAGGCAGGCATGTAGCTGGGGGGGGGGGGGGGGCTTGAGGGGCTTCAGCCCCCCTCCCCCGAAATTCTCATGGTGGTTCGCAAAAAGGCCTTACTGGTGCATTATTTAAACTGTTATATTTATTCATATCATGATCTGATCACCATACTCAATATATCCCATATGCATGGGGGTATTGGGGTAATGATACAAAAGGTTTGCTAGGGTAGACCCTCTTTCACTCAGACTCAGCCCCCCCCCCGAAACTCAGCCCCCCTGAAACCCCCCCTGAAAAATTCACCCCCCCCCCCCCCGAATCGAAAACCTGGCTACGGGCCTGACAGAAGGTATACAAATAGCCCCTGAGTAAAGCCAGACATTATAGTTTTCCCATTGGCTCGGACATGGCATTACACTTACTATCTCTCTCAATTTTGTATTATCTGCAGATTTTATAAGCCTACCCACTATTTGTTCATGCAAGTCATTGGTAAAGATATTGAATAACACTGGGCCGGTCTTGACACACATCAATCCTGTTGTGCATCAATCATTTTGTCAGCCCATTGGTCAATATGGAAGCTACAGAACTGTTAATCCTATTTCTTGCAGATCCAAGTCTGTTAACAAAGTTGTAAGTCCCCAGGTGAATTCCAGCCATTGTATTTATATATTCGGGTAGTAAAAGCAGCCAGGAAGTACATAAAAACTCTCCTTCCGAAATAATCTTGGATGCAGCTGATGGTGACTGCAGGACTGAAACAGAAAATGGAGTTGGAAATGCACAGATTCTAAAGACTTGCTCATTAAAGAGATGGATATTTAAGCATTAAGATGTGAGTGAATGTGCAAAATGGAAGTAAAAAGCATAGAAAACCAAAGGTTGTCCAGTTTGTTCTTAATGAAATCTATTTGAAAAGGCCCTTTGCAGACACTGAAATAATCCCATGCTGGTTGTTCTGAGATTGAATTCCATTGCTTCTGTATAAGAAAGAAATAAAGAAAGGAAAGGAGGAAACACAAAACCAAAAATAAAATCAGTTTTCTCCCTCTACGAGAGCTGTGCTTGGAATAGTGGGCCAGCACTTTACTGTAATAGGTAGCAAAATGACCATAATAGGCAGGGAAAGGCAGCATGTTTGGTACTGTGGGCTAAAATACATGGTACTTATTAGAGATAACAAAATAGGAGGAGATCCTTTCTTCATCATTCAGTTGTACTCGTGATAGCAAGCCATTACATTTCTTTCTCTCTTTATCATGTGTGCCTGCAAGAACTAGAAAATGCCATTGTCATTCAGTGCCAGTGGAGTTTCTATTATTTTATCACAAAGCAAAAGATGGAAAATCTTATCCAACAGTGTTCCAATGCAGAACCCATGATGTGGGGTGGGTATGAGGGAGAAAGATAAAGATATCATTTTAAATAAAATTATGCTGGCAGGTTGGCTGGAATCAGTGATGAAGAACCATTGGGGACAAATTACAGCATTCCCCTCAAAAAAGATTTCTGCCTCCCATTAAATTTTCATACCCATTTTTTTTTTTTTTGGAAATTCAGAAAGAAGCTTATTGAAAATTGATCACATCTAAGATGTAGAAGTTAAGAGTGTACTTTTCCTGCTTCTTGTCAGGGGGTTGGACTGGATGGCCCACAAGGTCTCTTCCAACTCTATGATTCTATGATTCTAAGATTCTGCAATTAGGAGAGTTGAGGGGGAAAAAATCATTTGGAGCAACGACATTCTTATTTTGGGACAATACTTTCATTTTGCTCTGTTGGCTGATTGGTTGGGCTATGCCCAAGAGACTAGCTGAGCTTGGGAGTATTGGCAACAGTTACATATTTATGTTTGAGCTGTGCTTCATGAGCTGCTAGAAGAAGATCTCCCACATGAACACTTAAATACCATTTGAATCTCTCTCAAAGGACATTGTGTGAGTCAATGCAACTGTTCACATGACTGTATATATGTTGCTCTGCATTAAACTGTTCTTAACTGATCATCTACATGGCATATTTTCTTTCTCTGGCAAGATAGTGTGTAGAGTGGTTAAAATGTGAACTACATGTAATTTTCATTCCGCCATATGCTCCCCCACTTCCATATGCTGTTGATGATACCCAACTAAAGTAGGTGAAACAATTATTGAGAAATGAATACCAAGGATAGAAAACTCCAATAGATTGAGTGGTCCTACTGTACTCTGAAATTATGGACCAGCTTTCCAGCTTTCACAACTGCACATAGAAATAGGAAATATGATTTCACGGTTGATCCTAAATTAAGTTTTCTGTGATGTATATTTACACTTCAGGGTCTTGTTTAGCTCTTTCATAGTCCCAATCCACTGATTTCTTGGCTGCAGTCTCCACTCTGATTAAAATTGAGCCAAGGGATGGGGAATTTTGTATATTTCAGTGTCTCCACCATCTAATTTAAAGGTATGGTCATTGTTTAACATTCAGCTGTAAAGCCTCTTTTGCACTTTGTGCTTTGACTTAATTCATTAATTCCAAATCTTTGCTATTTTTTGCCAGTAGCATTGTTCCTTCTGCATACCATAGATCACTGATGTTCCTCCCTCCAATTTTCATGCTTCCTTCCTCCAAATCCAATCCTGCTTCATGTATGATGTTCTTAGCGTACAAGTTAAACAGAGAGGATGATCAAATGCAGCCTTACCTGACCACTCTGCCAAGTGGAAACCAAACCATGTAATCCTTCCTAACAGTAGTCTCTTGTCATGAGTACAGGTTATGCATCAGGACAATCAAATGTTGTGACACACCCATTTCTTTAAGAATGATTCATAGCTTTTTGTCGATCTATTCAATAAAATAATTGCCATAGACTATAAAGCACATGGTGATTTTCTTTTGGGATTATTTAGTATGCTTCATTATCCAACATATGTTTACAATATGATCCATAGAGCCTCTTCCTTTCCTGAATCCAGGAAATTTGGCATTTCTCACTTCATACAGAGTGAAAGATTTTCTAGAATTTTAGCAACACTTTGCTTGCATGCTTAATTCCTCAAACACTGTTTTGACATTCATACTCCTGTCATTGGTCCTTTGAGCATCGCCTTGTTAAAAAGTTATCCTTCCTAGTGTTTAACTTGAGACTTTTTGGGTGGGGGCTGCGGGGGGGGGGAGGAATGCTTGCACACATCAAAAGAAAGGGTGGACTGATCAAATACCAACTCTCTGTGGGGAAGTGGTTGATCATAGTGCTTGTTTTTAGGCCTGGTTGATCAAGAAAAAATTTGGTTCTAAAATCGATTTGTAATTGGGGTGTTTTTTTGTTTCGATATTTAAAATAATTACAAAATTTTCCCCCTACAATCCGTTAATATTTACGAAAATTTCGTAAATATTAACGAATTGATTCGTTAAGATGGCGGACCCCGCGCGCGCGCAAAAACACTTCCGAAGTTTCGTTATTGGCGCGAGGGTCGATTCGTTAAGGGTATAACGAATCGATTCGTTAAAATGGCGGACGCGATCGCGCATGCGCAAAAGCGGCTTCCGAAACGTCGTTATTAAATACGATTCGATTCGATATTGAGATAATAACGAATCGATTCGTTAAAGCGAATATTTTGTATTTTTTTTAAGAATAAAAGACAGGTATTTTTAGAAAATATTCAAAAATGGAAAATTAACCCAAAACTGGCCCTGATGTGGACCAAACACAGCCACGAGACAGGACAAACGAGAGCACACACAAACAGAAGAGTCTTTTCTTTTTTAGAATATTTTTTGTATTTTTTAAGAATAAAAGGCAGGTATTTTTAGAAAATATTCAGAAATGGAAAATTAACCAAAAACTGGCCTTGATGTACAGCTAACACAGGCAGGAGACAGGGCAATCGAGAGCACACACCAACAGAAGAGTCTTCTCTTTTTTTAGAATATTTTTTGTATTTTTTTAAAGAATAAAAGACAGGTATTTTTAAAAATATTCAAAAATGGAAAATTAACCAAAAACTGGCCCTGATGAACAGCTAACACAGCCAAAAGACAGGGCAATCGAGAGCAAACACCAACAGAATAGTCTTCTCTTTTTTTAGAATATTTTTTGTATTTTTTTAAAGAATAAAAGACAGGTATTTTTAAAAATATTCAAAAATGGAAAATTAACCCAAAACTGGCCCTGATGTGGACCAAACACAGCCAAAAGACAGGGCAATCGAGAGCAAACACCAACAGAAGAGTCTTCTCTTTTTTTAGAATATTTTTTGTATTTTTTTAAAGAATAAAAGACAGGTATTTTTTAAAAATATTCAAAAATTGAAAATTAACCAAAAACTGGCCCTGATGAACAGCTAACACAGCCAAAAGACAGGGCAATCGAGAGCAAACACCAACAGAAGAGTCTTCTCTTTTTTTAGAATATTTTTTGTATTTTTTTAAAGAATAAAAGACAGGTATTTTTAAAAAATATTCAAAAATTGAAAATTAACCAAAAACTGGCCCTGATGAACAGCCAGCTAACACAGCCAAAAGACAGGGCAATCGCGAGAGCAAACACCAACAGAAGAGTCTTTTCCAACGCCAAGAGCCAACCCAATGCAAGTCTTCCTACCCAAGCCAACCCAAAGCAAGCAGCCCTCCCGGACCTCTCTCCTCCCTCGCCTCCGCGCACCAAATGAGCTCTGCGGCCACGCGGAGCCGCTTTTAAAGGCCTTGCCGGCCAATCAAAATCAGCCACGGTGCACTGCTTGGGTGCTTGGGAGCGCCGGATTGGCTCCCAGGCACCAGCATCCTCCATCCAATTTCCGAAACAGGCGGAAGCTCGTTAAAAGGATGGGGGATGCTGCTTCGATATTTTTAAACCCTTCCGGGTTTGAAAAAGTGTTTTGATATCGCTTCGTAAATGCTAAAAATAACGAATGTTTAACGAATAACGAAATTAACGAACGAAACCGCACAGGCCTACTTGTTTTATCTATAGCAATGAAATTAGAATTGTCATGTCAGGACTATGCCAGATTTCAGTACCAAACCTGTGATCTAGGAACATCCTTTCATGATATCATGAGGGGTATGGGGATTCTGATGATGTCACAAGGGGCAGCACTTGGTGATGTTCTTATGCATAATACATAAAGAGTCCGAGCATGTCATTGAAAAAATCAAGTTTAACAAAAGAGAAAGAGGATACATAGATGGTAGATAGAGAGATACTTTCCAAGTCAGCACTCTTGCCCTGATATTCCTTGTCCTGAAACCTGGAGAAGAAGGTCTGGACTCTAAAACCAAAGTCCAGGCAATAAGATGAAATGCACTTGTAATGGATTGTCTCAAATGGATCCTGCAAGCCAATATTCAGATGGTTTTGTTCTGCCTTCAATACTTACCAAACTCTAATGCTTCTCTAACATTTACCAGTCTCTCGCAATTAGAAGCAAAGTATTTTTTATGAAGATGCTTAACAGTGTGATCTAACTTCATTACACCATGCCATGGATATAGAGGGAGGGAACTGTTTTTATAAGACAGGTTGTTTTTACACTGAGAAATAAAATCAGAATGTCAGCAGTTTTTATTATTATAGCTCTGGGGAACTAAATTGGAATCTTTTAAGGTAAAGGCATTCAACCATTAAAGCATATCTCTATTTATGGTTATAGAAAAATGGAATAGGAGATCTTTAGCATACACTGTATTCATAGTATCATCAAAACATTCATTTCAGGTCGGGGAGGTTTATTAAGCTGCTTTTATGAGTTAGGGGTGCCTATATAGGCATGAGAAACAAGGTCATTTCAGAAGCCAAATTGTTCCATGAGGAGAGAATGACTCCCCATACCAATGTTTTGGAAAGATTATAGCATTGTTGTGGTCCTTTTCTTCCACCCATTGTCACTGTTTGGACAGATGATCCTTGCATGATGATACCAACATTAATGATGTCACCATATTTCCCTAAAAGCAGTGTTTCCAAGCAAATTTGAAGAGTTCAGTGATCAACAAATTCCAAAGTATATATGTATATTTGTGTACTGTAAGCAGAAATGTTCTTGTGAGCTCAGCATAGCTTCTTGCATTTTACCTTAAACATTCAAAAAAGATTATCTTTATTACTCAATTAAATCAATTTCATGCAGCTTTGATGACTCTGTTCTAAGAAATTTTAGGAATTGTCTGGCAGTTTTTCAAGATATCAAGAGAGGAGAAGGACTGAATTAAATATAGGCAGTCCCCAAGTTACAAATAAGATAGGTTCTGTAGGTTTGTTCTTAAGTTGAATTTGTTTGTAAGTCGGAACAGGTATATTTTTAAGTGTGACTCCAACCAAATATATTTAATGCCATAGGAAAGGCAGAACTGCCATCATTGCAAGGGAGCTGGGACGCTTCAACATCGACATAGCAGCCCTTCAGGAGACCCGGAGAGCAGGAGAGGGACAGCTGAAGGAAGAAAAAGGAGGCTACACCTTCTTCTGGAAGGGACTGCCCGAAAAAGACCAAAGAATGCACGGAGTTGGCTTCGCCATCAGAAATGATCTGGTGAAACATCTGTCCGAAGCACCCACTGGCATCAACGAACGACTCTCAACCCTCCGAATCGATCTTGCCAAAAACCAACGGGCAACCATCATAAGTGCCTATGCACCAACACTAGATGCTGACGAAGACATCAAGGAGAAATTCTACTGTCAGCTGGACACTGTCCTATCGGGGATACCTAAGGAGGACAAAATCATCCTCCTGGGGGACTTCAATGCAAGAGTCGGGCGAGACTTCGACCTGTGGCCAGGGACCATAGGAAAAGACGGGGTTGGAAACAGCAACTCAAATGGCATCCTGCTTCTCACCAAATGTGCGGAACACAACCTTGTCATCACCAACACGCTCTTCCGCCAGAAAAACAAGCTCAAGACATCATGGAAGCACCCCCGGTCAAAGCATTGGCACCTCTTAGACTATGTAATTATATGTACCAGAGACCTCCGTGTTGTGCTTCTCACAAGAGCCATTGACAGGTGCTGATGACTGCTGGACTGACCACAGGCTAATTCGATCCTCGATGGCTCTCAAGATCGCTCCCAAGCGCAGACTCCAAGGAAGGAAGACAAGGCGCAAAATGAACCCCCAAGCCCTTCAGGAGCCCTCCAGACGAGCCCATCTCCAAACAGCACTCAAGGACCATCTACCCACAGTACACCCCGAAAATGTCGAGGAACATTGGAACAAACTGAAGACCTCCATCATCCAAGCCTGCGAAGAAACTTGGATACCAAGCCAAGAAACATCAAGACTGGTTTGATGAAAATGACATCGAGATCCAACAGCTAATTGACAAGAAAAGGAAAGCCTTCCAAGCATGGCCGAGAGACATCAACTGTGCTGCTAAGAAAAAGATCTATGCCAGTGCAAACGCTGAGGTCCAAAGAAGGACAAGAGAACTCAAGAACATCTGGTGGACAAAGAAGGCTGAAGAAATCCAACACCTGGCAGATACCCATGATGCTCAGGGATTTTTCAAAGCCACAAAGGTCATCTATGGACCAAGAAACCATGGCATACAGCCTCTACGCTCATCAGATGGAACCAAACTCCTGAAGGACCAAAACTCAATTGCACTACGTTGGAAAGAACACTACCAAAGCCTCCTGAACCGCAGCTCCAATGTGGCCGAAGAGGTCCTCTCACAAATCCCGCAACAACAAACCAGGGATGAGCTTGCAGCACTGCCTAGTTTGGAAGAAGTCAGCAATGCCATCAGCCAACAAAAGAATAACAAAGCCAGCGGACCGATGGGATCCCTGCTGAAATCTTTAAAGAGGGAGGACCTGAGCTGACACACCAACTCCACCAGCTCATAGAAAAAGTGTGGGTGACCGAGAAAATCCCAGCAGATTTCAAGGACGCCACCATCATCACCCTCTTCAAAAAAGGGGAAAGAACAGACTGCGGAAACTATAGAGGTATCTCCCTTCTAACCTCCGCTGGGAAAATCCTCGCAAGAATCCTTGCAAACCGCCTTCTGCCCCTCTCAGAAGACACCCTCCCAGAATCCCAGAATGGCTTCCGCCCCTCCAGAGGAACAGTGGACATGATCTTCACTGCAAGACAGCTCCAAGAAAAATGCAGAGAACAAAACCAACCTCTGTACATGGCATTCATCGACCTTGCAAAGGCATTCGACACAGTGAATTGCAGCGCTCTCTGGACCATCCTCCACAAAATCGGGTGCCCAAACAAATTTGTGAACATCCTGCGGCTCCTCCACGATGACATGATGGCAACAGTCTTGGACAGCAGTGGCTCCCAAAGTGACCCATTTAAGGTGGAATCAGGTGTCAAACAGGGATGTGTTATTGCCCCAACTCTATTCTCCATCTTCATCGCTATGATACTTCACCTTGTTGATGGGAAGCTTCCCACCGGAGTGGAAATAATCTATCGGACAGATGGCAAGCTATTCAACCTCAGCAGACTGAAAGCCAAAACCAAGGTTACAACAACAGCTGTTATAGAACTCCAGTATGCTGATGACAATGTCGTCTGTGCGCATTCAGAAGAAGATCTACAAGCCACTCTAAACACCTTCGCAGAAGCATATGAGAAGCTCGGCCTGTCACTGAACATTGAGAAAACCAAGGTGCTGTTCCAGCAGTCGCCAGCCAATCCCTCTCCAATGCCAGTAATACAGCTTAATGGTGTCACATTAGAAAATGTGGACCATTTCCGCTACCTTGGCAGCCACCTCTCCACCAAAGTCAACATCGATGCCGAAATACAACACCGCCTGAGCTCTGCAAGTGCAGCATTTTCCAGAATGAAGCAGAGAGTGTTTGAGGACCGGGACATCCGTAGGGATACCAAGGTGCTTGTTTATAAAGCTATTGTCCTCCCAACTATATGCCTGTGAGACGTGGACTGTCTACAGACGTCACATGCAGCTTCTGGAACGTTTCCATCAGCGCTGCCTCCGGAAAATCCTGCAAATCTCCTGGGAAGACAAGCGGACAAACGTCAGTGTGCTGGAAGAAGCAAAGACCACCAGCATTGAAGCGATGGTCCTCCAACATCAACTCCGCTGGGCCGGCCACGTTGTCCGGATGCCTGACCACCGTCTCCCAAAGCAGGTGCTCTACTCCGAACTTAAGAACGGAAAACGGAACGTTGGTGGACAGGAAAAGAGATTTAAAGATGGGCTCAAAGCCAACCTTAAAAACTCTGGCATAGACACTGAGAACTGGGAAGCCCTGGCCCTTGAGCGCTCCAGCTGGAGGACAGCTGTGACCAGCAGTGCTGCAGAATTTGAGGAGGCACGAGTGGAGGGTGCCTCCCGGGCACCGCCTCCCACCTGGAAACCAATGCCCCCACTGCGGAAGAAGATGCAGAGCAAGAATAGGGCTCCACAGCCACATACGGACCCACAAGGAAATCCATAATGGAAGACCATCTTACTCGTCCAACGAGGGATCGCCTAAGTAAGTAAGTCTTAAGTTGAATTTGTTTGTAAGTCGGAACAGGTATATTTTTAAGTGTGACTCCAACCAAATATATTTAATGACATAGGAAAGGGTTAACAACTTTCTGGTGTTTGTTCTGCTGTCTGTTCAGAAGATTTCACCTCACTTTCTGTCCTTCAATAATTGGATTTTGAAAAATTAGGCTTGTTGCGGGAACAAGGATTTAGCTGACATACATTTTTCCTTGTGATAACTCTTCCAGTAATTAATTTCCCTTCTGAGGTGTAGATTTCTTTCACTTCCTGTTGTCTCACCCTCGTTCTTAACTATGACTCCTTTGTAAGTCAGATGTTTGTAACTTGGGGACTTCCAATAATACAAAATCATGAAAACTTGGGAACTATAGGTTGAAGAAGTTCCTCACAGATTTCTTTAAAAATAATTGTTAGTCCTATATTAAACTAAAAATCCCAGAATTCTTTAACACAGAGCCATAACCATTAAAGGTATATGAAATGTATATAAATGCATAGCACAGTTCTTGAAGTATGAACCTACTTTAACTGACATAAGATTGTAGTGTAGATACACATTTAGAAGTGTCTTTCTATATATTTTTAACCCCGCAGTTAGGAAGCATCTTTATATTCATAGTTCAGATCCTTGATCTATCGAGATAGGAATTGTCAACAGTTACCAGGAGCAGTGTAACAGTGAAATTACACTGTCTAACCGGTATTGCACCACCTGAAACCACCGGGAAGTATCAGCCAATAGTGAAAGGGCCAAGGCAGTGACATCTCCAGCTCATCCCCTGTTTGGGTATCAGCCAGCACGTCAACGACTTAAATCAAGAAAGAGTTTTCTAAGATCTACAGAGACACTCGCTGGAACACACCAGCAAGCGAGGGTCCAAAAGTGGCAGGCTCAAACCCAGAACCTCAATCAATGGCTGTTACCAAATGAGAGACTCCCTGGGCTCACAGAAGACTGGGCAACTTGGAAGGCACTGAACAGACTGCGCTCTGGCACCACGAGATGCAGAGCCAGTCTTAAGAAATGGGGCTACAAAGTGGAATCCACGACATGTGAGTGTGGAGAAGAGCAAACCACAGACCACCTGCTTCGATGCAACCTGAGTCCTGCTAAATGCACAATGGAGGACCTTCTCGCAGCAACACCAGAGGCACTCCAAGTGGCCAGATACTGGTCAAAGGACATTTAATCAACTACCAGGCTTGCAAACTTTGTGTTTTGTCTGTTTGTTTGTTTTGTTAAAAATATAATACAACTGTCTGGTTGCTCCTGACATGATAAATAAAATAAACCAGGAGCAGTTCTCCGCAGTTTTCTCTCACCATTACTTCCCAGTCTTATGTGGGAAAGTTCCCCTAACTCTAATCCTAACTTTAATCCTTGAAGTTGGAAAATAACTTTAGGAGATTTGAAGTGCCAGAATCCTCCAATCTGCATAGTGAAAAGTCTTTCTGTCTAGAGATTCTGGGAATAGCCTTTTTCAAGTTTTGAATCTGCATGGTGTCATATACCATGGATCTAGGGTTCTTCCTCGAAACAAAATAAAAGGTTGTCCCCTTCACTACAGTCAGGGTGCATCTTAATTCATCACACTCAAAAATGTGTAAATCCGGTTTCTGTCTCTTGCAGAATTGTGGGGTTTGTAGTTTAGGGAGGCTGTTAAAGCCTTCTCCCTAAACTATAAACCCCAGAATTTTGCAGGTGGCAGCAACTGGATTTAAAGTGGATTCATTCTCTAGTGTGATGAGTTCCTTTAACAGCCAAGGCTAAATGCTATGGAATCGTGGGAACTGTAGATTTATAGAGTCTTTCATCTTCTCTGCCAAGGAGTCCACAACTTCCATGATTGTCAGAATGCCTTAATTCTATGTTTTAGATGTACCCTCAGAATGGGCTTCTCTAATGTTCTTACAAATTAAGCAGTAGTTCCAAAACTTTAATCCCTTGTGTGTTTTGAACTTTAGCTCTCAGAATTCCTGGCAGTTGGTCAAGCTGGCTGGGACTTTGGGGAGTTGGCATGCATGGACATCCAGAGATGCTCATTCTGACTGAGGGGACAAAGTCTACAGTGAATCCTTGGTATCTCCTGTGGTTTGGCTCTATGACCCCTGTGGATACTAGACTCTAGATTCCGAACTCTTGCTATAGACAATAGCATGATAAAATATTGCCTCTTATATAAAATGGCAAAACCAAGCTTTGCTTTTGGGATTTTTTCTTGGAATACTTTTGAGCCGTAGAGGGTGGAATCCTTGGATGTAGAATTTGTAGATAGAGATGACTGACTTCAATTACCTTTCACTGATAGAATAGCATCTTCATTCCAGGTTAACTCCTGAACTAGAGCTATATAAGTTCATAAAATACAAAAATGCACTCAAAATGAAGATTTTTTTTTAGTCTGCCATCAATTATGAATCATACTCCATGTGGTATAAAAGGTCAGGTTAAAATAACAGTGCACTCTAGATTCAACCCACAAAGCATCGGGAGCATGAATTATCTGTGCCTGTGGTATTACAGAAATATGGTGTAACTGCCTGAACAAATTTCCCAGATACATGAAATGCTAAATATCCTCAGATGTGTAATGAACAGCTGTGCTAAAAACTGTCTGATTACGGCTTGTTTGGAGCTGTTTATTACATATATGCCATTCTTTAGAAGTCATTAGTATGCTTCATTTTTGAAGTCTTCTGCTAAATAAACTTGGCTGGCTCTAAGAATCTCATCACTTCAGCAGTTCCAGGAGGGCAGATTGTCTTTGGACTGTGAAGGTTTGCAGACTTAATTCATGCAATCATACCCATACTGCATCCATCAGATTTCATTGGGGAAGTGTTATGGAAGTCTCTTACAGCTAATTCCTCAGTCTAGTGAGATACACACACACACACCATTTACGATATGGACCAGGCATGTAGCCAGGGGGGGGGGCTTGAGGGGCTTCACCCCCCCCCCCGAAATTCTCATGGTTGTTCGCGAAAAGGCCTTACTGGTACATTATTTAAACTGTTATGTTTATTCATATCATGATCTGATCACCATGCTCAATATATCCCATATGCATGGGGGTATTGGGGTAATGATACAAAAGGTTTGCTAGAGTAGACCCTCTTTCACTCAGACTCAGCCCCCCTGAAGCCACCCCCCCTGAAAAAAACTCAGCCCGAATCGAAATCCTGGCTACGGGCCTGATATGGACATTTAAATTGTGCTCCAAAAATGTCTCTGAGCTTTTTCAGCCTAAAAAGGGGGCTGAAAACTAGGCTGATACTCAAGTATATGCAGTGATTGAATTAAATAAATCAAGAAATCATAATACATTGTTTTAGTTGTATTGTGCTTTCACCTATTTTGTCAGGATGATTCCATGTCAGAAGAAACTAGGGATCTAAATTAAATAAAAAGGAAGAATCCCATGTCAGAAGAAAGGTGAGATATAAATTAAATAAATAAAGATTTTATTTATTTATCATATCAGGAGCAAACACAAAGTTTCAATACTTAGTATTCTATTAAATGTCCTTTGACCAGTAGCTGGCCACTTGGAGTGCCTCTGGTGTTGCTATAAGAAAGTCCTCCATTGTGCATGTGGCAGGGCTCAGGCTGCATTGTAATAGGTGGTCTGTGGTCTGCTCTTTTAATAAACATGAAAGAAGCCTCCCCGCAGGGACTAAAATATATCCAGGCACCCCCTGGGCAACGTCTTTGTAGACAGCTGATTCTCTCACTCCAGAAGTGACCAGAAGCGACTTGCAGTATGAATAAATAAGAGGAAGAGAGAAAAAGAGGAAAGCTGAGAAGGAACCACCCATTGTAAAGGTAGCAAGAACTAGATAATATTTTGTGGATATACCAGTCATGAAAGTGTTAAAGAACATAATAAACATTTCCTTTAAAAATTCCCTATGAGAGGTGTGTGGGAAGAGAGAATCTACCAAAGATAAGCACCTGGGATCCTTTGACAGCAGGCTTTTGCTTAAGCATGTGACTGAAAATTCTCTGCTTGAGGTAAGGCAGATAGAGACTTTTCTAAATTATGTTCCCCGTGAGTGTTGCTAAGGCATACTTACACATATTATATGAGGTAGAAAATTAGTACTTTAAATTGTTATGGTTACATATGCAGTAAAGTGTAAGTGTTTGCAGTTTTTCAAACGTTTGCCTCTGGTTTATCATTCACCCACTGAGAAGAAAATGTACCTGCTGTAAAATGGTGAAGCTGCTCAGGGGTTAGAAGGAAACTGCTGTTAACTCTTAACTCTGAACCTCTGGGGATGAGAATTTGACATCACCATTGCTGAGATTGTTTCCAGGTCTGTCTGTTTTTAAAGGAATGGTGTGTGTGTGTGTGTGTGTGTGTGTTAGGATGCTGAGTTCCACCCAAGGAAATAGTTTCTTTTAAATCCTGCTTTAGAAACCTCCCTACATTCTTGATAGGTTTTCAACATCTGTTCCCTTCTTCAAGAGAGGCAATTGTCCCTTACATGTTTTTTCTGCATCCATTTTTTCCACTTTCCCATCTGGAAATATCTTGGAAAATTGCAAAGCAACCTTTCAATGTATTATATTATTTTACCAAATGGTGCCTGGTTTCTTGTTAGCTTCCTGCTATGTGGTCCTGCCCTTCTTCTTCAACACACACACACACACAAATACATGTGCAGTACATATGTCTGCATGTGTGGTTTTCTTTGTGTCCGATATCTGTGGTATTTTGTGGGCAGAAGTGAGATGATTTAATGGTGTTCAGTAGTATCTGCAGTTTCACATAACTACAGTCCAGCTGAGAAAGTATATCCCATGGATATGGAGGTCTTACTTCCTTTGCTGAATCTACACTATAGTGCATGACTTTTGGCCCGGTTCGACCATCTGGACAGTGATGTGATGCTGCAGAGCATTTGGCCTGGTGCATGTGGGCACCATCATGGTCAATCTGGGGCCAGTCCAGAGCATAATGGAATGGACTGGTCCCTAAATAAACAGCTAGTGTGCACACTGCCAGAGAGAACAAAGAAGGTAGCATAAGCCTGAGCCAAGAGAGTACAGGATGCCTATGTGAACCATTGCAGCCAGTTCTGTCTTGGAACCAACTCAATTGTTTAAAGGTAAAGGTAAAGGTTTCCCCTTGACATTAAGTCTACTTGTGTCCAACTCTTGGGGGTGATGCTCATCTCCATTTCTAAGCCAAAGAGATAGTGTTGTCCGTAGATACTAGGCATGGATAGAGCCAAGTCGGATTACTCGTTACTCATTATAATTTCGTTAAACTTACCTTTTTGAAGCGATTGCGAAGCATTTTTAAAAACCAGAAGTTCCTTTGCCCTTCCGAAGCTTCAAGATCCAACTAGACCATACTTCAGGAAATAAAGCTCAACTGCTCATTGGAGGGAAGGATATTAGAGGCAAAGATGAAGTACTTTGGCCACAGCATGGGAAGACAGGAAAGCTTGGAGAAGACAATGATGCTGGAGAAAATGGAAGGGGAAAAAAGAAGGGCCGACCAAGGGCAAGATGGATGGATGGTGTCCTTGAAGTGACTGGCTTGACACTGAAGGAGCTGGGGCTGATGACAGCTGACAGGGAGCTCTGCTGTAGGCTGGTCCATGAGGTCACAAAGAGTCAGAAGCGACTCTTCGTGAATAAACAACAACAATACAATGACATCTGATGAATGCTCACTGAATGCAGAACAACTGATACATCCTCTCTTGAGGATCTCAAAGGGTCAGCAGGGCATGAGATATTTAGGGGTCCTCAGATGTTTAGGCTGCATATGTCTACATCACAACATTCAGATAATAAGACAGTTATTTCAGTAAATATGTAAAGTGTACACAGCACAATCTCTTTTTATAGACAATAATACATTTGCTGTTTCTCAGTTGAAAATAAGGCCAGGGTCAGTTGTTCAGGATGTTATGGACAACATTCATATGCATAAGTTCCTTCTTTTGTTGTCGTCTGCTAATACTGTTTGGAATACTCCTGCTTTCTAGCCATTCATATTTACACTGGGAGACCGACGGGGACTCATTAAGGTGAATGAATGCCAGGAGATGACATCATTTCCATTTAATTGTCTGGTTTATCAGCAATGTCTTTACAGTTGTTTTAATAAAAGGGCACGAGAAGATAAAAGGGTACATTTGCATTCTCAAAAGAGCTTCTGTCAAGGTCTAGGAGGCTGTTGGCACTTATTGTTTGTAAACAAGATAATCAAATAACATTTTTATTTCCAAGTCTTGCAAGTCACCAACCCCACATTATCCCATCCCATCCCATTAGCAATTAAGCTTTTGTTTTCAAAGTGAAAAAAATCTGGAATATTAATGGGAAGCCAATCTAAGCTCAGTCATTCCATTCAAATTGGCATGGATTCAAAAAACCTTTTAAGTGTATTCCATGTATGAATTTCAATGGAAGAGCAGAAAAGATCTTGAATCCTAGTATGAAACCCAACAGGTTTCCATAGACAAGCAGGAATTTGAATCCTAGACTACACTTCTACACTGCCATATAATCCAGATCCTGAATGCAGATTATCTGATTGAAACTGCATTTTATGGTAGTGTAGATTCATATAATTCATCTTAAAACACATAAACTGCCTTCAGAAATTGGATTAGATCGTCAGTGAAGCCTCTAAGAGTCCTAGGGTGCATCTGCACTGTAGAATAAATGCAGTTTGGGGTCCTTTTAACTGCCATGGTCCAACATTATGGAATCCTGGGAGGTGTAGCTTTGTGAGGTCTTCAACCATCTCTGCCAAGGAGTGCTGGTGCCTCACCAAATTACAGATCCCAGGAATCTATAGCATTGAGCCTTGGCAGTGAACTGCACTCATTTTACAGTATAGATCAGTGATTCTCAACTTTCCTAATGCCACAACCCCTTAATACAGTTCCTCATGTTGTGGTGAACCCCAATCATAAAATTATTTTCATTGCTACTTCACAACAGTAATTTTGCTACTGTTATGAATTGTAATGTAAAGATCTGATATGCAGGATGCATTTTCATTCACTGGACCAAATTTGGTACAAATACTCGATACGCTCAAATTTGAATAAGGATGGGGTTGTGAGGGGGGGATTGATTTTGTCATTTGGGAGATGTAGTTGCTGGAGTTTATAGTTCACCTACAATCAAAGAGAATTCTGAAATCTACCATGATGGAATTGAACCAAACTTGGCACATTGAATTCACAGTCTGTATTGTGTTGTTAATCTTTATTGTTGTGCCTTCAAGTCATTTCCAAATTATGGCAACCTAAGGCAGAGTTATTGTGGGGTTTATCTGACAAGATTTGCTTAGGAGGAATTTGCCCTTACATTTCTCTTGGCTGGTAGTATGAATACAGTTCAAACCTCTTTAACTGAAATGCTATGAAATACCGGGATTTGTAGTTTGGTAAGGCACCAAATGTTTGTGGCAGAGTAGGACAGAAACCTTGGAAAGCTACAACTGCCATGATTCCATAACATTGGTGGTGCAATGGTTTAAACCCTTGTCCTGGCAGGACTGCTGACCAACAGGTTGGTGGTTCAAATCCAGGGAGTGGGGTTGAAAGGGTCTTTGAGTGAAATTAGCAAGGGGCTTTGAATGAAATTAGCAACAAAGGAGAAATGTACCCTTTCTCTGTAGAAAAGGAGCAACACGGAAGAAAATGTTTTAAAAACAAGAGGTGACATGTAGTGGCCATACAAAGTTTGAGCTTACATAGGAAGTTGGGTTGTGGTTAAGCGCAAAGTCTGCAGGAGCAAGTAGGTACTTTACATCAAGAGGTTGATGGGGCAAGAAGAATAAAGGCCAAAGTACTTTCCATGACAAAAATATTCTTGTTTACCTGAGGGTATATAAAAGTTTGCAAAAACAGAGGAGGGTGCGGCAGTCTGTGAAAGCACTTACAGAAGTGCTGTCTGTTCACCTCATGCTGATCAGCTTGAATAAACGGTGCCTTACCTGAACCTCTTCAAAAAGGGACCCCGCACTCTAAACCCTAAACCCGTGATCCCTTACAGGGTGAGCTCCCATCTCAGCTCTAGCTTCCCATGTGGGGACATGAGAGAAGCCTCCCACAGGATGGTAAAACATCAAACATTTGTGCGTCCCCTGGGATATGTCCTTGCAGATGGCCAATTCTCTTACACCAGAAGCAGCTTGCAGTTTCTCAGCTTGTCCTGACACGCACAAAAAGCCATGGCAGTCAAAGTTGTATCAAACTGCTTTTATTCTACAGTGTAGATGCACCTTGAGAAAGTGTGACTTGCTCAAGGTAATCCAGTGGCTTTCCTTGGCTCAGTGGGAATTAAAATCCTGGTCTCGAATTATAGTCCAATACTCAAGCGAAAACACCATACTGGCTCTCTTGTGACTATTTTTCCTCCCAACAATTTTGTACAGCATCTATTTTTTCAGGTAGGAAGCCAATTGCCCATCCTTAAATAAAAATTCTCATGACCACACTTTGTGGGGCTCTTACCTCATAAACTATATGAGAAAGTAAAATCAAAAGAAAGAAAGAAAGAAAGAAAGAAAGAAAGAAAGAAGGAAGGAAAGAACAAGGAACATGTCTCAGATCTGTTTTTTCATGACCTTCTTAATAACCACTGGAAGATGTATATATTTCAACTTTTGTCTAATCCTTTAAAGTGACAAACACAGCCATTAAAGTTGATGGGCCTCACTTTGTCTTTCACATCTCTCACCTTCTGCCTCAAATGAAAACCTCTCTAATCTCTGCCAGTGATTCCGCAGATCACATGGCACTGCTGTAAATAACCCATTGCAGTGGCACTGATGGTATTGGTGGGCGGGGAAGCAAAAATTGTGATGGAGAGTCAGCTCTCTGGATGACAAGGTGTAATGTGAGAAATTACTGCCGAGGTATCACTTGGAGTTTTAAAAACGTCGATCGTCTCTAGTAGACTCTTAATGAAATGGAGGCCTCCTGGAAAGCAACCTTTCTGTTCTTCGCCCTGTTAGGTATTGACTTTCTTAAAGCTTTCCGTAAATTAAATCACATGTATATGAATGTTCGACATGCACTGAGGAGAC
Source organism: Anolis sagrei ordinatus (assembly GCF_025583915.1). Taxonomy (NCBI): domain Eukaryota; kingdom Metazoa; phylum Chordata; class Lepidosauria; order Squamata; family Anolidae; genus Anolis; species Anolis sagrei. The sequence goes on along the minus strand of NW_026844366.1, from coordinate 19,673,496 downwards.
AGCTCCTGATTCATAATTATTGGAACTGAATTGATATTTGCAGCTACAAGGCTCGTGTTCAAAGAATGTCATCACAAGCGTTTGGGGGCCAGGCGTTTGTTAAAGCTGAAGCTTTGCCGTTTGTTATCCAGATATGCCAATATGGAAGGCTCTTCTGTGCGGAGGTGCAGAACTGGAATGCCTCCCAGCATAAAATGTACTGATCAACTGGATGTAGAAGTGCCTTTATACTATAAAAACAATGCAGTTTTACACCACTTAAACTATCATAGCTCAATGCTATGGGATCCTGGGATTTATGGTTGGGTGAGGCACCAGTACTCTTTGGCAGTGAGGATGCAAGACCTTGTAAAACTACAACTCCCATAATTGCATAGCTGTTTTTTACTATCCCATGTCTGGACTTTTTTATAGCCTGGTCATGCCCATTTTAGTATTTCTGATTATTGGTTTTTGTTGAGCATTGTTTTGATGGAGTTTCAGTGCTGCTGTTTTATACTCTTATGTTTTATTTAATTGTGTTTTTATCTGTATTGTTATATTTTACTATGTTCCCATTTTAATTGTGTTTTTGTTGAATGGATTGTTCTGTTTTTATGACTTGTGGACATTCTGTCCTATATGTAAGCTTCCCCGGGTATAATAATAGAGTTGTTATTATTATTATTATTATTATTATTATTATTATTATTATTATTATTTATTACATAACAAGATCAGTACACAGCAAAAAGGATCAGTATGTTGGCTGTTGCATTTGATCACACTTCCCATGTGTCTAGGACTGTTGGGTAGCCTTGTGCAGCTGACAGATGGTAATTTTATCAGGACTGATTGTTTTTAAGTGCAGGCCAAGGTCTTTAGGCACTACACCCATTATTATTATTATTATTATTATTATTATTATTATTATTATTATTAATTTAAAATGGTGTTAAACTGCAGTGTAAATACACTTCATTTATTACTACCATATATACTAGGCGTTGCCCAGGTGTTGCGAGTGCTACCCACCTCCTTTCTCCCTTCTCCAACTGTGGGAAGGCCAATTCACAATGTTTCCATGGCAGCACTAGCAACAGTGGGCAGACTGTCTTTGTGGCACCTTCCTCCCTTCCTTTCTTTCCCAGTGGTATCACAGAGGGCTACTTCACCTAGCAACAGACAACACAGTGACATCACACAGGACCACTTCACCTAGCATATGTGTATGTGTGTGTGTGATATTTAATAAAAAAATTTATAAGAAGTGTAAATTTGAGTGTAATATGCAAGTTATATACAAGAAAGTACACTTTTTGTGCAATAACATCATGTGTGAACTTTGTACAAAATAAGTCCCAAATGAAAGCCCCAAACCGAAAACAGCTTTTGAAAACTGCAAAGTCTTCAAACACTTTCTCTCCACAGGAAAGAAATTGCTGAAATTACCTGCTCCTTCCTTCCAGACTGAAATCAGTGAAGAATTGCCTCTCCACTTGGACAGCATGGCAGCAGCAGGCAGCTACAATGTTCCAGCCACAACAATGGAAGAGAAAGAGAAGGATGGGGACCAGGTTGCAGAACAGATCCCCTTTAATTTGATTTAGCAGTGGACTAGAGACATGAATATTAAACAAGGGAGCTATTTTACATTCTTTGCTTGTGTTTTCAGCTATGCCCTTGCTGCAATGGCTAACAAAAGTTAGGATCCTGCTAAGGTAACACTAAAGTAAAGGTAGACAAGATAGAGTCTTGAGATGCCCGGTTGTGGCTAATCACATTCCATGTGCTATCATTATAGATAATGGAAGTGCTCCACAAAGAAATGACAAGCCTGTGGTGTGCTGGAATCCAGCCGTTACTTCTTCCCAAAATTCAGGTTTTAATGGAAATCTTGAAAGAGGCTTTCATTGTCCTCTGTGCTGTGCTTAAGAGGGCCCAAAGAAATGAAACCAGGTAAATACCAGCCGTCATTTTCAAAATGATACACTCAGGCAAAGATGAGTGTAGCTATGAGCATCCTTCCAGAAAAAAGGGGCCTAATGGGCCTTTCAGGTCACAGTGGGCTCCCAAATGGGTTTCATTTCATCTTTTCGAAGGGATGAACCAATTTCTTCAGAAATAAGGTCCAGTGTGTTCAGAAACAGGGATAATACCATTCCTTGCCACTCTCCACTGGTCCGACCTCCTATGGATTGAATGACAGGACTGAAAGGGAGACTTGCAAATATGCAACTGAGTGTCATGAAAATATAATGTGCAGATTTGATAAATGTTAGAACTTTGGTTTAAATGTAATGAAATATTGTTTGTTGTTTAAACTGTGTGTGGTGTAGCAATGCAATGAAGGGTAAGAGTTAAATGCATAGAGCTGTGCTTGATTCGTAGAGCATAACCTTGGAGTGTTCCGGTAGGTGTTTACATTTGTTTACATTCGACAAGATCAGATTACCATAGAATCATAGAATCATGAGAATCATAGAGTTGGAAGAGACCTCATGGGCCATCCAGTCCAACCCCCTGCCAAGAAGCAGGAATATTGCATTCAAATCACCCCTGACAGATGGCCATCCAGCCTCTGTTTAAAAGCTTCCAAAGAAGGAGCCTCCACCACACTCTGGAGCAGAGAGTTCCACTGCTGAACAGCTCTCAGAGTCAGGAAGTTCTTCCTCATGTTCAGATGGAATCTCCTTTCTTGTAGTTTGAAGCCATTGTTCCACGTCCTAGTCTACAGGGAAGCAGAAAACAAGCTTGCTCCCTCCTCCCTGTGGCTTCCTCTCACATATTTATACATGGCTATCATATCTCCTCTCAGCCTTCTCTTCTTCAGGCTAAACATGCCCAGCTCCTTAAGCCGCTCCTCATAGGGCTTGTTCTCCAGACCCTTGATCATTTTAGTCACCCTCCTCTGGACACATTCCAGCTTGTCAATATCTCTCTTCAATTGTGGTGCCCAGAATTGGACACAATATTCCAGGTGTGGTCTAACCAAAGCGGAATAGAGGGGTAGCATGACTTCCCTAGATCTAGACACTATGCTCCTATTGATGCAGACCAAAATCCCATTAGCTTTTTTGCCACCACATCACACTGTTGGCTCACGTTTAACTTGTTGTCCACAAGGACTCCAAGATCTTTTTCACACATACTGCTCTCAAGTCATGTCCTCTCAGCTTCCAGTGATGTGCAGCTAGCAAACAAATGTGTTTTATTTCTGCTCCTGTAAATAGTTTGTAGTTTAGTATTGCAATAAAGCAAGCTACTCCAGACTTTGGAGTTGATCTAAAGTTGCATGATGAATTTATTTTCTTTGTGCTCTCCGTGCAGATACCAGAGAGTCAAGAAGAATTGAGATAAGAAAGAGAGCTAATTTATCTCAATAAATCAATAAAATGTGGATTTAATATGTGTGGGCATGAATGGAATTGTATAGAAGAATGAATGAATGAGAGCTAACAATTTTGAAGACACCATTCTAAATACCATGGCCTTCAATGACTAAATCATTAACTGCCTGCTTGCTGGACTGTAATTAAAACCTGCTAATGAGAACTGAAAAGTAAACTGTGATAAGAACCGTGACAGTGATAAGTTAAATGTTTACATCTGTCAACATTTGCTGACCAGAAACTGGATTAACTCTAAAGGCTGCTTACATTAGTCAAAGACTATGCTCTTTCAAGTCAAACCCAGAACGCAATGGTTCATTGCCTGAAGATCAACATCTTGCCTGGAAACTGAGATGGAATCAACATCTGTCCAGGATGGAAGACGTCTCTTATTAATTTACAACTTTGGAATTGCATGAGCGGAATGTTCCTATAAAATATTTGATCGAATACTTCTCAAGTGTGACGGACAAAGGAGCTGTTCACCCGCTATGCTCTGCTCTATTGGGAAGGAGAGAGATGGTGTATCCCTTCTTTCTCAAGGGAAGAGGAAGGTGTGTTTTTTGGAGTCATGATGTGTTTGTAGGGAGTCAGGTTCTGCTGTATAAAAAACAGGATCTGCTCCTTGGCATTTTTGGCATTTTAGAAGCATTTTGGCATTATGGAAGTTTTAGAACTATGTGTTTTCAGGCTGGAAGGAAAGCAGGGTCTGGCTTAACAGGCGCTTCTCCAGGGAGAGAGAAAGGATATGGTAATATTTGTATGCATGGTGAAGGATGCATGAATATGTGGTGTGAATGCTGAGTAAAAATGTAATTGCCACTTTGTTTGCTTGTTAACCATGCAACTGTAAGGTGTTTCTGACTCCAATGTAGTTACATAGAATCTATAATGTTGTTCTTTGTGTAAAAGTTCTTTAAAAGTTCTGATATACCATCTCACACTGGAAATTGCAATAAAAAGAACCTATGCTTTCAAGTTACTGAAAAGTTATTCATGACATGAGCACCAAATTACCAAAGCCTTCAATCATACAAAGGAGTATCTTTCAGTCAGGACTTTAAAACTGTTGAATTATTGAGATAAATTACCTCTCTCTCTCTCTGAACTCTTATCTCAATACTTCTTGTCTCTCCAACATCTGCTCGGAAGCACAAGGAGAGTAAAATACAACATACTACTTACTGTAGATCAACTCCAAAGCCTGGAGTGGCTTACTTTAATGTAAATACTACAAACTATTTACAGAAGTAGTGAAAACACATATATACACCTAGCTGTACATCGTTGGGAGTAAGAGCACATGGTTATCTGATTTCTGTGGAATGTAAATATGTCACTAGAACACTCCAAAGTTACGCTCTAGGAAATCCATCACAGCTCTATGCATTTAACTCTTGCATTGCATTGCTACATCCCACAGTTTAAACTATTACAATATTTCACTAAGTTTAAACCCATGTTTTGACAAAAACTACTAGTTACAAACGACTAATTTTTGTAATTTGTTTCTTTGCTAATAAAGGTATCCACAAGGTTACACTGAAATTACAATTATAATGGGAATTATAATGGAAATTGATCATATTCACAAAGTATTCACAAAGTTGTGGTAGCAGTTTATCAAGAATAAAGTCACACCAATGACTCCTGTATCTGTAACATGTTCTAGCTATGGGTTGTGTGAATAGTTCAAGTGCTATATAATGTTGAAGGCTTTCATGGCAGGAATCACTGGGTTGTTGTAAGTTTTTCGGGCTGTATGGCCATGTTCCAGAAGCATTCTCTCCTGATGTTTCACTTGCATCTATGGCAGGCATCCTCACATATCCTCTTCCACCTGGAATGAGAAATGTTTTTTTAAAAAACTGAAAAATACAGGAGAAGGTGACTTGAGCATAGTGAAGACTTATACAGGAGCATCTGAAAAAAAAGTTCCTCTTATGCCAGCATTGAGAGGTCACATGTCCCTTTGAAAAAGCAGGGGGAAAGTAGATCATGCACTAATTCATTCAAAGCCAAGAATTAGTCATTGGCTAAATTAGATTAAACTCACTTGAAATGGAATTAGAATGATGGAAAACTGCTGAATATAGTTTCTGTAACAATTAGAGTTGCTATATGCCCATTAATGAAAAGCTCCATCTTAATCAACTTGTGGTCCTGTCAGTGTCTCTCTTTGTCACTCGCTATTGTCATTTAAATAGATAATCTTCCTCTTTGCATTTAGTGAAGTTTCTTTGTTCCCTTAAGGTCAGCTCACCTCCTTGATTGGGTTCCTGCTTCTACAAGACTGAATGAAATGGTCAGAGGCCACAACAGCTTTACATTTTCTGTGGCTGAGGAAAGTCAGATATGCTCCCTAAACACATAAAACTAGATCAGAATGAGTTTGAGGCCATTTTCACTCAATTACATCAGTCTAAATAGCAATTTCTCTGCCACTGCTATTTATAATCCACTCCATTTATGTGTTTCATCTGGAATATATCCCATTAGTGGCTATTGGCACTCCCAGCTGGATCTTCTGAAACCAAGATGGGGAAATGGGTACACCAGATCAGTGTTCCTCAACCTTCCTAACACTGCAACCCCTTAATACAGTTCCTCGTGTTGTGGTGACCCCCACCCATAACTTCATTTTCATTGCTATTTCATGACTATAATTTTGCTACTGTTATGAATCGTAATGTCAATATCTGATATGCAGAATGTATTTTCATTCACTGGACCAAATTTGGCACAAATACCCAATACTCCCAAATTTGAATACTGGTGGGGTTGGGGGTGATTCATTTTGTCATTTGGGAGTTGTTGTTGTTCATTCGTTCAGTCGTCTCCGACTCTTCGTGACCTCATGGACCAGCCCACGCCAGAGCTCCCTGTCGGCCGTCACCACCCCCAGCTCCTTCAAGGTCAGTCCAGTCACTTCAAGGATGCCATCCATCCATCTTGCTCTTGGTCGACCCCTCTTCCTTTTGCCTTCCACCTTCCCCAGCATAATTGTCTTCTCTAGGCTTTGCTGTCTTCTCATTATGTGGCCAAAATACTTCAACTTTGTCTCTAGTATCCTTCCCTCCAATGAGCAGTCGGGCTTTATTTCCTGGAGGATGGACTGGTTGGATCTTCTCGCAGTCCAAGGCACTCTCAGAACTTTCCTCCAACACCACAGCTCAAAAGCATCGATCTTCCTTCGCTCAGCCTTCCCTAAGGTCCAGCTCTCACATCCGTAGGTCACTACAGGGAATACCATGGCTTTGACTAGGCGGATCTTTGTTGCCAGTGTGATGTCTCTACTCTTTACTATTTTATTTATTTATTTACTATTTTATTTATTTTATTTACTATTTTATTTATTTATTTACTATTTTATTTATTTTATTTACTATTTTATTAGGACCAAACTTGGCACGAATACCCATTATGCCCAAATGTGAACACTGGTGAAGTTTGGAAAAAACAGACTTTGACATTTGGAAGTTGTAGTTGCTGGGATTTATAGTTCACCTACAATCAAAGAGCATTCTGAACCACACCAACAATAGAATTGGGCCAAACTTCCCACGCAGAACCCCATGCACGCAGAACCCCATGCTTTGAAGGGACTCACTGGGATGAGCCTTCCTCCAACTTCACACACTCTCTCTCACCCGCACATGCACACCATGCTGCCATGTGCCTAGAACACCTGGTCTCCCCTCCCTGCTTGTAGTGTCAGAAACAGCCCTCCCCATGGCTGAGAGCCCAGCTAAGAGACCAGCCAATCACAGCGGAGGAGGGCTTTTGGTGGGAGGATTCACCATCTGTTTCCAAAAAGGAAAAGAAAGACAGGCAGAGAGATCTTCAGACCTCTCTGTGAAAGGGTTCCTAAAACCATCAGAAATACTTGTTTTCTGATGGTCTTTGGTGACCCCTCTGAAACCCCTTTGCCCCCCCCCACCCGGGGGGTCCTGACCCTCAGGTTGAGAAAAGCTGTACTAGATCTTTCCCTCTAACCTGTAAACATGCATAGAGAAAGCAGGACATTGGGAGTAGGAGATTGGGAAAAAGTAGTGAGTCTGGGAAAGCTGGTTTTGCACTGCTTCAAAATTATTGTAGACTCTATTTGCTCACCATGATATAAGCGAAATGAATCAATGGGACAAGTTAGAGACTTCGCTACTAATGTGCCATTATTGTACTTTAATTACCATGGCAACATCTCATGGAATTCTGGGATTTGTGGTTTAGAAATTGGTATTTAAATTTCTCAGCCAGTGAATTCTTGGGTCTCACTAAACTAAATTCACAGAATTCCAGGACATATTTCTTTCTTTCTTTATTCTATTTCTACCCCGCATACATATTAGGCATTTAAAATGTTTAAAATCATTACATTCAATATAAATCATGCCATCTATAATCGTAGTACAAAGACGTTCCATAGTCATTGCACACATTACAAATCTGTTATTGCACTGCTCTATTCTCTAAAAGCCTGATCCCAAAGCCAGATTTTTACTTTCCTTCTGAAGACTAAGAGGGAGGGGGCTGATCTAATGTCATTGGGGAGGGAGTTCCACAGCCGAGAGGCCACCACTGAGAAGGCCTTGTCCCTCATCCCCACCAGTCACATTTGTGAGGAAGATGGGTCTGAAAGCAGGGCCTCCCCAGACGATCTTAATCTCTGTGATGGTTCATAGGTGGAGATACATTCGGACAGGTAAGCTGGGCCAGAACCATTTAGGGCTTTATAGGCTAAAGCCTGCACCATGAATTGTGTCAGCAGCAGACTGGCAGCCAGTGGAGCTGGTGCAACAGGAAGGATGTCTGTATGCTGCCCGTTGGACCAATTGAAGTTTCTGAACAATCTTCAAGGGCAACCCACATAGAGCACATTGTAGTAATCTAGATGGGATGTAACAAGAGCATGGACTACTATGGGCAAATCTGATGGGATGTAACAAGAGCATGGACTACTACTATGGGCAAGCATGAGCGCTATGGAAGTTAAAGTGGAGTAGTGCTACAACAGAGTAGTGTGATAAGCCCTCCCCCTCCTTTTTTAAAAAAAAAACTTATGGACCTCTTTTAGAATGTGATTAAAGCTATGGACCCTTTTCCAAAAAAGAACACAATTTTCAAAATTTCTTCCTTTTCGTTGACATTGTCCACATTCTTATGGATTTCAATGGCTTCTCTGTGGTGCTGATTTATAGTCAGAGTTAGAAATACACTGAACAATATATAAAACAATAGTATGAATAACAGTGCTGAATTAAGTTGAAAAGCATGTAAACTGTATTTTGGTAAGAAGTTAAATTCCATACATATGCTGTAGTATAATCAGCGATGAAACGTATTCTAAGAAACATGTACCTTATAAATCTGAGAATTGTTCTATATAAGAAGAAAATGTGCCTGGACTATGTAATGGCTAGAAAGGAGAGTGTACCTAGGCTGGAAATGTTTGTATAATATAATAAACCTCCCATATAAGCTAATTGTTGTGCATAATAAATGTATAATGAACTATATAGCCAGATGTTTATTCTCCTGTCATATACATTCCCTGAAAGTCCAAAGCTTAAGGTATTCCTAAGAGGAATGTTGACTTCTGTACTGCTGTAAATTTCTGTAATGTTGTTGTTGACAGCCATGGGAGCTCAAGGTGACCAAAATAGTAAACACAAAAGAACTATATAGATAGACAACCATATGGCAAAGAATATTCGACCCTTTTTTTTAAAAATAGGGTTGCTGAAAACATGCCTGTTTCAGGACTGCAAAACTCCACATAGTTAATTCTCATGGGTAAGTATCATGTTATCAGCAGGGCTTTGCCACTAACTGCCTTCAATTCAATTTCACTTATGGTGACCCTACAAAGGAAAACCCTCTTAGTCACATTATTATTATTATTATTATTATTATTATTATTATTATTATTCCCTGCTTTATCTCACCAAAGGGGACTCAAAGCAACGTGACATAAAAACATTAATATACAATTAAAAATATACAAATATATGAACATTAAAATAGAATTAAACACAAATAGCACTAAAAAAATTCACATGTTGAGAACATATCACAAGCATTTCTTAGCAAAACTCATTCAGAAGGGGTTTGCCACTGCCTTCCTCAGATATAGTGGGACTAGCCCAGGCATGGGAAAACCTTTTTGCCTTGGGGCCACATTGTGGGCCCATCCGGGAGTACCGGGCCAGGAGAGAAGGGGGGAGAAAGATGGGACATGCGGCAACTGCCCGATCCTCCTTTCCCCAATCCTCGGGCTGTCCTGTTGGCATTATGTCAGAAGAAAGGTGACTAGGGGTGCTCTGGAGGACTCTCAGCCACCACGTACCTTCCTTGTGTTGTCCTCTCAGCATAAGGATGTGGTCTCTCACACCATCCTTATGCCAGGAGGAGGGTGAGACACACAGTGGCTGAGAGCACTCCAAAGAGCTCTCAGCTGCAAGTGCCTTCCTCACCCCATATTTTTGGCATAAGGATGTGGCAGGCTACCATGTCCTTATACCAAGAAGACAGGGAAAATTAGGAGAGTCTGAAGTAAGTGCCCAGGGGGCCACATCTGACCCCTGGGCCTTAGTTTGCCCATGCCTGGACTAGCCCATGGTCACCCAATTCATTTTCATTGCTGAGTGCAGATTCCAAACCTGGTTTCCTAGAGTCCTAATCCAACACTCAAACCACCACATTGTACTCCTTCTGTCACTATTGCTCCTCAAAATTTTCTGCCCAAGGCAATAGCTTTGCTCTTCCTATCGATGAGATCAACCCTCATCATTAGTCAGAGAAATCTCATTAGTATACTTAGAATATCTTTTTGCAGGAACATTTCTGTAAACATACAAATTGTGAAAGTTGTTTTTTCACTAATGCATGTGTTGTGAGGAATTCCCCCTCATAAATGCATTTTTGTACACATTTTTTTTAACAAGACAGTTGCATCACAGGATTTGAATATGTGTGAATACCAAGGGATAATGGTGTTTCGAGTTGCATGTTGGTTTGTGAAGTGCAAATTAGGTGGCTTTACATTAAAATGCAAAGTGAATACATTTCTCTTCTCTCTGTGTCCATGCTTCAAAGGACTGAAGTATTGAGTATAGCTTTGCTCAAAACATAATTTTGATTTTTTTTAAAGAAAGAACCTATAGTAACAATTGTGCATGTGGTTTGTTTGTTTGTTTAGCATACATTTTTCAACAAATTCATGCCACTTTCCACATTCAGATACCTGAAAACAACCTTTCACATATCAAATTGATTTGTTATGCCTCAAAGATACGGTTACCAAAACTACCAACAAAAATCAGCCATTTGCATCTCGGCAGCACATCAGTCAATATGCTCACACACTGAAATCCTTCTGACATGCTCATTGCAATGCTTCATTTTTATCAGCTTCCTTCCAGATCAATATTTATAGTATTAATCAGGGACTTGTAATCTCAGAATGATAATGCACACTTTCTCAAGAAAAGAAAGGAGAAGAAAACGAACCGATACTGAGAATATGTGGAATGTGACTGTGGAATGTACTTTGCAGATCTATTATGAGATCTTATTTGTTATTCCATTGTAAGTCAAAATGGTGTATTCTTCAAAGGTTGAGACAATCTATATATACAGCAAAAGCACTTATCTTGCACAGCAATCTATGAACCAGCCAATGGCAAATGGATGAGATTGGCATACCTCTTTTCAAAGATGTCCTCTTTTCCCCAACATCAAATCAATTCCATCTTAATTCCATGCATTTTAATGAAGAGGGGAAATCATTTTATTCATTTTATATTATTAAAATACAAGTTGGGTCTCCCTTATCCAGAAATCTGAAATCCTCTAGAAATAGAAACTTTTTGCTGCCAGCTATCCATTTTCATCTTTGGTGAATGAGGACTAGTTACATATCCAGCAACTGCTGAGGTTTTTTTTCAAGAAGCTCTAATGGGGGAACATGAAACTTCTGGTCTGAAGTATTTTAGATAAGGGGACTCAACTTGCATTTACAGCTCAGTCTATGTTAAAAGAGCTCAGTGCAGTGGGTTACACTCTTGTGCCAGTAGGACTGAAGACCGACAGGTCATAGCTTCGAATCTGGGAAGAGTGTGGATGAGCTTCCCCTGTCAGCTCCAGTTCCCCATGCTGGGATGTGAGAGAAGTCTCCCACAATAATGGTAAAACATCACAAACATCTGGACATCCCCTGGACAACATCCTTGCAGACGGCCAATTCTCTCACACCAGAAGCGATTTTCAATTTCTCAAGTCGCTTCTGACACGAAAAAAGTATAGTGTCCAATATAGTCACTCTGAACATTATAAAACAATAAAATATAATTTAAATAATCTAAACTATATTGCAAGTTCCAGCAATGTAATACTATGTACCAACTGGATAACCAGTGGCATCAAAACAAATCTATTTACAGCATCAGTTGCACTTCTAAGGAGAAAGCATTCCACAAATGAGTGGTTTTCTCCTTCTGAGATTGCAGTGACAGTTGGAATGGAGAACCAACTTTTCATCTCCTTCTAGACCTTGGCATGATGAAGTTGTGCCCATCTATTTTTCCAAACGGAGAAAGCATTCCACAAATGAGTAGTTTTCTCCTGAGATGGCAGTGACAGTTGGAATGGAGAACCAACTTTTCATCTCCTTCTAGACCTAGACATGATGAAGTTGTGCCCATCTATTTTTCTAAACCCATGGCAGTGGCAGTTGGGATGGAGGCCAGGCCTTTCATCTGCTGCTGGGTACAGGCTAGATGGAGCTGTACCTACCTACCTCTTCTTCTCTCTCTTCAAGGACAGGACAGTGGCAGTTGGGATGGAGAGCATTCCTCTGGTTTGGGCTGTATCTGCCTCTTCTTTTCAATTCACTGGAAAGTTATAGTTCATACATATTTTTGTGCACATTTTTAAAAAATGACACATGTATTGACTAAAGAGTGTATTTTAGAGCAACAAAATGTTATTTACAATTTGTCAAATATCTATATTGTTAAACACATCCTCATTGCACAGAACAGCCAAACATTTCTGTGGCAACAAATTGCATGCTATTCTGTGTTCAGCCAAGGAAGTATGGAAATGGTCACACCTTGTTAGCAGCAGTTAAAGTGGGCACAAGGAAGATACTGGTGCTGAAATATAATCAGTAACATGACGGGAAAAACCTCAAGTCTAGTTTAAGTTTGTTTATAATAGGAGCTCTTGATGAGCTCTCATTCTTAGTGCCACAATAAGTCAAAGCCAACTTGAAAAACAGCCAAAATGTTAGAGAAATGTTCAGGATAGACATTCTGTAGAGCTGTGTTTGCCTCACTGACATTTCTTCCAGACTCCCATCCACAACCAAACACTGGGGTTTGATAATATTCAAATTTATGTAAAGGGGTACTTGACGAACTAAAAACTCTCTAATCAATTGGCAGGCGATGGACTATCCTTCCCTCTTCTTCCCTCTTCCATTTTGGCAAGGCTAATTCTGATTATGAGCCTAACAACTGGTTCATTGCCCATCATTTGCTCTTTTCCATCTTGTGCACTTTCCATCATCAGCAATGATCTCACTAATGCATCATTATTGTTCTCTGTATTGCATCATTTGGTGCCTGTTCTTCAGTGAGAGGTGCATTATTCAGAAGGTCACCAAATGAATCCTATTCAACATTCAGGATTTATAGTCTGATGAAATTCATCTCCCCTCTGCATAAAGTCAAGCAAATTGTTTTGTGTGATGATGGGGATGTGAATTAGGGGTGCAGGCAGAAAACTCATTTGGTTCACATTTTAATACCGACTGACCCTACTTCATACTTTACAAAATAATATGCAAATCTGAACACAATATTCCTTCAGCTTTTGCATTCTCTCAGATGCTTCGCTGATTTTAAAATATAGGTTGAAATGCATGCAATGGGAGAAACTGCATACAAAAAGATATTCAGAATGTGCTTGCAGTCTAAGAGAATGCTAAGGAAAAATGCCAAGAAAAATACATACAAATTTCTGCACAGATGTGTGTGTGTGTTTCTAAAAAGTGCAAACAGAAGTGGATAGGAGATGGAACAAATCTGTGGATAGGAGATGGAACAAATGAAAAAGTTACAGAAAGTAACAAATAGATTGGTCCATCCTGAATTTGAATCCAGGTGTGTTCATCTGTGTTTAGATTGTATACAGTTGTTGTTGTTGTTGTTATGTCAGCTCTCCAGTTGCTGTTAGGGGTCCAGGATTCCTGTGAAAATTGAAAACTCACAAATAAAAAAAACATGATTTTTACCACCACCACCACCCCCCCCCAAAAAAAAAACCTCTCTAAGACTCTTTGGTTCTCAGGCATGATTTTACGGTCAATGTCTACCAGAAATTGATCACAGAATGACATTGGAGGACCTAAAGATTTCTAGAGAGTAGATTTATCAAATCCGCAAATAGTAACCCCTACCCTCCAAAATCACACCCCAGACTCACAATTCCAGAGGGCCAATTGTAATGTTTTTGTTTAAATTAGTGCCACGTTCTCTTTTTTTTCTTTTTTCTTTTTTCTTTTTTGCTAAAATACACAGATTTCAAGCTGTTTCTTCAATCAAGGAATGGGCAAATACATCATGTCTATGATCCTATTTTCTGCCCTGGACCCCTGCAGGAGTCATATAGAACTGGCCACAAAATGTTTTAAAAGGCATCCAATTATGGCTTTAGAGGGGAAGAGTGGGTGAAAAGTGTGAATTGCCATTTCTGGTGGCTTGGAAATGTAATTTACTTTTGGGGAGGCAGAAATAGGAGGCTGCAAGGGTGTAAAACCATAAAAATAGTCCTGGGAGAAGCATGTAGACACTAAGGGTGTGCTTTGTCCATTCCAATCATATATCAATAGTTTCCATCAGATGAGATATCAGCCTACATTCAAGACCCTTATCCAGAACTGAAGGTAGTTTCTTAAAATAATGAAATTAATGAAATCAAACATGTTCCCTAATAATACTGCATTACATTGGATTTATTCTTAACAAAGGGTAATTTCATGCATTTTGAGACTAGACAATCCTGCATGAATCATCAGATTAGTGCCTGCTTGGTACACATTCACATAAGTAAAATGGGTAAAATCAAGACGGTTACCAAATGTGCATGCTACCTTCTCAATGAATGTGACAAACACAATTGACAGTGTTGCCTCTTTCTGTAGATGTTTTCCTGAAGAGGTCTTCTGAGTGCCTGGGGGAGGGGGGTCATCTTCTTGCCTCACTGATGTGTGATGGAGTTTCCTTCTCAAGAAGTTTCTAAAGAAAGGCTGGATGGCAATCTGTCAGGAGTGCTTTGATTGTGTTTTCCTGCATGGCAGAATAGAGTTGAACCGAGTAGCCCTGGGAGTCTCTTCCAACTATTTGAAAGTATGAGAGAACATGCATCCAGACTGGTTAAAAAAGATCAGAAAGTCATAGATTTTGTTCCTTTGCTTTCAAATTTTATTTTGGAGATTCTTATACATTTTGCTTATTTGCAGACTATTTTCTGTCCCGTGTTGGTTTATTTATTTATTTAACCCAGTATAAAAGCAGAAAGAACAGTAAAAAAAAATCTGAAATTTCTCAAACAATCTGGATAATCAAAGAGAAAGACAGGTCCCATCTTGTATACTGACCATTTAATACAATTCAAAGCTAGCTTCCAACTGTGATGGCTTCACAACAAATGCCCACAAAGCCACGTGCAAGGAAACCCTTCATATGCATTGCTGCTCTTTGGTATGTATTGTTCCCAGGATTTACTATATAATCAAAGTGAAATAACTTTCTTCAATACCAGTTTGAAACTGCATTCAATGGTCAGTGTAGATGGGGACAGAGAAACAGAGTTTTTTTTTCTGTTAGGCAGTTAAAGCAGATATGGATACAGAGCAGTGAAGGGAGTGAATCATAGCATTCCAACAATAGGGAGAGAAGAAGGAAGCTAAGTAAATATCATATATAGTTCCCCTTGAGAATGTTTGCAGATTGCAGCAAGTTGCTGCTCTGTAGTTGAGTTGGAGATTTCCATAGAGTTTTGTCTTCTTGCCTAGAGTTGAGTTCTTAAAAAATTGAGAATTTGCACCCTTGTCTCCCACTTAAAGATGCTGATGAAAGTGGAAACCAAGGGTGAGATCTGGCAATCCAGGGTAGCTGGATCCTTTAAAAGTTGAATAGGGAATGCTTGCATGCTAAATTAGTCCTAGGGCACACTTTAGCAGATGGATATAAGAATCAAGACCTCTTCAGTGGTTATACCAGCATACTGGTAATGGTATTCTCTCCTGGTGACCTACTTCATTATTCTGCTTTCACCAGTTGCCATGCAAGCATTTGGAGACTCCCTGATGACTTTATCACATGAGCCAGGTGAAGCGCCTCACTTCACCAAAGAAACAGAGGAGCAGAAGGCTGAATCCAGCACCCCGGGTGCTGCTTCCTCTCAGCTGCCACTTCCCCCATTACACATGGGAAGTGTTGTCCAAGCAGCAAGGACAGGCCCCGTGTTAGGAGAAAAGCGTTGTATGACACTTCTACTCCAATTGTGGGTGTTGCCTCCATGGGAAGTCCAACAACATCATGGAATGGGCAGCATGCCCATCCATTGCTGGACTGGAAGGGAAGTGTCCTAGGACTATCTGATGAGGTTCTTACTGAGTTACCCAGTCCTAACAGGTTTGTTTTGATAATTCCTGTAACTGGAGTTGTGGAAGGGATAGAGAATATACTGCTATTTTATTGATGAGTTCTTAAATTTTAAGATCTTTATTTGCTAAAAAAGATATGTAAACCAGGCACAGGAAAAATTAGAAACATGGATGCTTGAAGTAGCCGACTGGAAAACATCAGTTATCTAAAGGGGTTCCAAATCTCTGTCAGACTTCTTTTAATCCCTTTCTTGCTGCTCTCATTTCTAACAAGATCGGGTGTGGGTAATAGGAACTTGCAGCGAAATCACACTGTGTACCAAATGCAAATTATAATGCTGCGCTCTGAAATCCTAGGAAACACTTCACCTGAAGTTACAGCCTCGGCTGATAAAAACTCGCTATCAAAGCCTGACTTCCAGATAACAACAGGAGCCCTTGCATGAGTTCAGCTTCCCCTCCTCCTTCTCTCTGGGCTTTAGTGCTTGTAAAAATGTTACAGGGCATCAAAGCTTTAATTTGGGGAGCTGGGAGGGGTGAGCCAGAGCCAAGTCCTGACATTCGCCTTCAGTTCATAAAATTGCCTTGCCCATTTTATGCCAGAGAGGGATTAGCCAGACTGTGATCCAAGCTTTAAGGAGGCTGGCATGTCCCTCGGATTAACCAGCTACTGCTATCAATGTGACAGGCACCAGTCAAGAAGCTGAGATATTGAGTTGGGGAGGGCATCTCCCCAATGTAAAGTTATTCTGTAATCTCCCTCCTGTCCGAATCTGCTCAATGCTACTGGGCCTCTTATTCCTCTGGAGAGAAGATTAGGGTTGTATCCAGTGATTCATCCTGATGCTATCCGCTTGTGATATTGTAAACAGGATTTCTTGAGAGACGAAGCTTTAGATGGCTATCTGCCATCTCGCATGCCAACAAGCCTGATGAATATAAATGCTGGGAAAGAAAGAGATTGAGAGAAAAAGAGAGAGAGAGAGAGAGAGCGCATGCAAGAGAGAGCGTATTGTCAGCCCTTGAAATATATTTATTCCTGAATTCAGTGATACAGGTGAATAAAGCTCCTAACATCTCTCTCTCCCTGAAATGTAAAGGTTTATTACCTCATCTTGGAATGAAAGGATTAATTTTGGAGAGGTCTGCCGATGCTTACATGCAAAAGACCATTTCATTTTAATAATTTATACTAATGGAATATGCAATGCGATCTATCTGAGGGTTGTACAATAGAAACCAGGGCAGGGATCGCAAACATTTTATCTTCTTCTCGCCTAATAATCCAATCCTTTATTCAGCTTTTCTGGTGCAGATTTCCAAATTGGTATTTTCCTTTTCTGAAATGAGGAACACTGGACGTTTTGAGTGAAACTTTTCAACAAGTTAGGCCAGGAGGAAGGAAAAAGAGACTGTATGGAGCTGAAACGACTTTGCAGTTTGGGTCCAAGGTATGTCCTCCCCCCCTCCCCATATCAAACTGTTCAGAGAACCTTTCACACCATATACAGGTTCCTTCTACACTGCCATATAACCTAGACTATAAAAGCAGATAATCCACATTATCATCTTTGAACTAGATTATATGAGTCTACATTGCTGTATCTGTTCAAAGCAGATAATCTGAATTTTATATGGCAGTGTAGAAGGGGCCACAGATTTTACTTTAATTACCAAGGCAGGATCCCCTGAAATCCTGAGATATTTAGAAGTTTTACCCAGAGAGTTTTAGTGCCTCAGCCTGGACTCTATCAGATGCAGCCCTGGCAACCCCATAAATGAGAGACCTCCAAGTCCCCCTGCCCTCAACAACCAGCAGACTCCGGTTTTGCAGACTCCGGGCTGTGGTTTGCTTGTCTAGAGGCTTGTATACATGGGCATGGAAACCCAGACTCACCCAGAGTTGATGCTTGGCTGTCTTCATTATATTCCTTCACTTCCAGTAAGTTTTATTGGTTATATTGTATGATTCTACCTTTGTACTGCCTCACAAAAAAGGTGGGGGATCCTCCATAGTTTTCTTTAAACTCCAGAATATCCCACAGTATGGGGGCTGTGTGAACACCTGAACAAAGTCTGATTTGGACCAGGCCACTATCCACATGGTACACTTTGCCATCACCTTTCCTCTGTGCTCATCAGCACTGGGAAAAGGAGTCTGATTCCCCTCCTTTTTGGTTACATGGGCAGTGCTTGCAACTGCAAGGAGCTCACATGAAACTGCAGCTGGATAGGAGTGGTGACAGCAACCCATAAGGCAGTGGTTCTCAAACTGTAGGTCCCCAGGTGTTTGAGCCTACAACTCCCAGAAATCCCAGCCAGTTTACCAGCTGTTAGGATTTCTCGGAGTTGAAGGCCAAAGCATCTGGAACGCACATGTTGAGAACCACTGATGTAAGGTGAGGTGATGATTGTGCAAGACTCACATAGTCATGCGATATCTGGACCGTGTGGACTCCAACCCACCACCATAACAGGTTTGGAAATGTGCAGTGGCTACCTCCAGGTCTAGTCCAGAGAATTTCTGCTCTGGACTGGCTGCCGATTATATACCAAGAAAGAGATGCACTATGTCTATCAATCTGAAATGTGGTCCTATTATTTTCCTACTACTTTCTGAAATGTGATCCCCCCAACCACCTTCTTTTCCTGCAATCTTGTCCTGATTGTCTACCTTCTCTCTTCTCGTGATTTGTCCAAAATATGATAGTCTCAATGCATTTACACTGTCAAATGAATGCAGTGTCCCATCACTTTAGCTGTCATGGCTCAATGCTATGGAATCATGTGAGTTATAGTTTGGTGAGGCACCAGCACTCTTTGGCAGAGATGTCTACAGATCTTATAAATCCACTGCTTCCAGGATTCCATCACATTGATCCATGGCTCTTAAAGTGGTATCAAACTGCATTCATTTTACAGTCTAGGTGCACCCTAAGTTCAGACATCTTCTTTATTCTAAATTGAATATAGAGATCCACTTGTTGTCAAATACGACCACCCCGACCCCTAATAAAAAAAGAAACATAGTTCTGCCACAGGGGAAAATCATAGTTTCCCAAAGGCAGAGGGGCAGGATGAACTGCAGTGACCACCATCCCGCTAGTCTCCTTCAGCCATCCCCAGCCCAGCAGCAGGACCTCCTCCCCCAAACTCCATAACACTCAGCTCCTCACTCACTTACTCACTCACACATCTCGGCTCAGCTGTTCAGCCTGAGCCACTCCACATCAGTGATCGTCCAGAGCTCCACTGGAGATTGCTCCATGGCCCCACTCACTCTTACCACAACAAAGGTACAGCCTAGATAGATACAGTGTACCATGTACCTCCATTACTGGACTCTCCCCTACACAAAAGTATCATTCAACTTTCCGGACTCTTGTTGTCTTCAGCATTCCATTGCTGCACACCCAGAATAGACAAAACCCTCTGGAGATCTCCCCAGCCCAATAATGACCTTCATTGGCCCATTGGAAGCCCCAGGGCTTCCCCACCTGCTGGGAGGGGATACCTGGCTGCATCATCATTGCCTCCACCAATCAGAGGGTGTACCAGCTCCTGACCAATCGGAGGGCTAGGAAATTCTGGGTAATTTTCTGGCACTGGCCAATCAGGGAAATTGTAGGGAATTGTGAACTGTAGCAGTGTTAATATATGCAAACATTCATGTATAAAGATGCCTTATTTTTCTAGTGTTTTATGCCTATACCCTTTGAGCATCCACTGCTGTACAAGTGTCCCTTCTGCAGATTGAATAAAACTTCTGTGGTTTGCCTTCAACATGGCAAGATTCCAGATTCCTGACTGGAAACATTTTTGGTTAGTGAAACTCACTAGGCTTCCCTTGGTATCTGTGGGATTTTGGAAAATCTCAAATTTCTGACATCACACTTTCTACATTGTACCTTGCCTTGAGCAATTACAAGTTGCCTGAAAACACAACCTGCAGACAAACCGACTTGACAACTCATGGATACATGTTAATCAACACACACACACACACCAAACCTTTAAAATTTGACCTCTCTTTTTTCCTGAGTACTCCACCCCTAGTCACTTCATTACACTACACACATTTTTCTTTCATAACTATTTACATATGTAATTACTATAGGCACTTCAGGAATTGTTTGCTAACGGCTCTGTGTAAATACTAATTATCAGTAATTAAAAAAAACCACCCAGCTATTAGAAAGATACCGATAGGGCTAAAATGCTGCTTAGGAAGCAAGTAATGTTTGTTGAGGCAAAAATTAAACATCAAATAACCTTCCCTCTGTATAATTATACCATGTGCGTCATTTGTCTGGCGTGGAAATGAAAGAGCTAAAGGGAGAAACAGGTAATCTTGGATTCCCCGCTCCCCTTTCACACACATTTCCAGAGCCTTGAAATGGAGCTATCTCACAAATAAGTAGACAACAGAGAATATGTAAGGCCTAATGCTCCAGATGCAGAAAAACACCAGATGCTCAATGTGGGGTTTTCCTTCCTCATGACGTGCTAAAATTCATGCGCCTGCTGGATGATGCTCTGGCAAGTTAATATCATAGATAATAAAATATAGTAGGAACTTGTCTTAGCTTAAACAAATGGTAATAAATACTTGACAATTTCTTTCTCAGTTACTTCTTCATCCTTCCAGTATACAACATAGACTTAAGAGTTCATCTACACTATAGAATTAACGCAGTTTGACACTACTTTAATGGCTATGACTCAATGCTAGGGAGTTATGGGAGTTGTCATTTAGTAAGGCATCAGCACTCTTTGGCAAGGAAGACTAAAAACCTTGTAAAGCTACAATCATTTTATTTATTTATTTAGAACTTTTACCTACGTGGAGGGACTCAGAATGGCTAACAGCAAAATTCAATGCAATACAATACAACTTTCAGGATTCCAAGTGGTGCCAATCAGCATTAATTCTATGGTATAGATACACCCCTAAATGGCCTTTACACCATGCAAATATAACTCCTTAATTGTCATGACTTCATCTTATGGGTTACTGGAAATTGTAGTTTCATGAAGTATTTAGAATTCACTGCTACAGCACTGTAATATTTCATCTTTGTCATTGTGTGCTTTCAAGTCCAGCTTCATGTGACCCCTGTCCTAAGGCAATATTTATTCCAAGGAGATTTGCCATTGTGCCTTCTTCGGCTGCGAAAATGTGACTTACCAAAGAAAAGCAGTTGCCGGCAACATTTGAACTTCGTAATTTTTTATTATTGTATTTTTGCTGTAAAGAGTAGAGATAAAAATGGTTTGTGGATTTTATGGAATAATTTGCCTCACTTTGGGTATTACTATACAACTTTGCATGGAGGCTCACAAAGCAAGGGATCTTGGGCTAGCCTTGGGAGGCATCTCAGAAGCTGAACAATATTCATGGGCATATTTTTATGGAACCATTGCACATGTTTTTTTTCTGATTTGAAAAGAACATCCGAAAACCTGCAATCACTCCAACTCACCATATATATGTGTTAGAAATATAACATAAACAAAATTCCTCAGAGACGTTTGGCATTTCCACCTTTAGAATGGGCTGGGAAATACCATGAGTTCATCCTTTCCTATGAGATTAATATTTCTGGTCCTCCCACAGCAGGAAGAGCAGTGTTGAAAATATGGGATTCAAGGAAGCTAATGATCACATTTCTTTAGAGAAAAGCAAGAACAGCACAGAAAATGTACACAAGTTCAATCAAAGTTCAGCATGAGCTCTGAATGCATGGTAGGCTCCGATCTGTTTATTTACCTCCCCATCTCTGCTAGTCCAACCCCAGCATTTCTGAGAGGTTGAGAAGTGACTGAATTACTTTGCACTGGGGAAATCAAGAGATGGAGTCATGGCCCACTTAATTTCTAAAACAGGAGGGAGAGAAAGGAAGTCTGCAGATGATCAGGAAACAAAATTCAGTGTCCCTTGGGTAAACCACTAAAATACTCAGATAACCACCAGACAAACTTTCCTTTTGCTCCTCTCGATCTCAGCTATGAAAAAACAAACACAGAGCATGAAAGTGGCTTTGAACCTAGAGTTGAGCAGAACTTTCTCAAAGATAATTCTTCAGAGCTTCTTTCTGATTTTTTTTTGTAAAATTGACAGCCCATTTCCCTGAAAAGCTTAGCAGATAGTATTCCAAATATCCTCCAGTTTTGATGGCATTTCTGCCTAACTTACCCTAATAATGCTAGTGCACTATGCTGGGTCCAGAAAATAGTGAAGAATACAGAATCACTGTAGGGAGGATTTTTAGCAGTTTACTCAGCTTTTGGAATATTCCAAAAGCAATATATATATATATATATAGGGAGAGAGAGAGAGAGAGAGACCCCTGGACCTGCCAGGAGATGTCCACTTGACCATACATTGTAAATTGAACCAATTTACATTGCAGTAAAAATTTTTAAAAATCAGTTAAAAGTCTCAGGTTAAAAACTTCTCCAGAAGGAACTATATCAAGAGATTGTTTAAGGTTGTGATATTTGCTGTTATTGTTGTATATCAGCTTTTTAATTTTAACTTGCTGCAGCAGATGGCACTATTACTGGTGAGTTTTGTGCCTGCATCTTGTTATGTTTTGATTTTTAGTTGCATTCTTAAAACTCTTTTTCATAGATATATTGGTTTTTTAAAAATGTTTGCATTAATAGCTTTTAGCTGTAGCTTGTTACTTTCCTGTTAGCCATCATGAATCCCATGCTGGGAGAAATATGGGGTCAGTAACATAAATAAACAAACAAATAGATAATCTTCAACCTCAAGCAGTTTTCTTTTCTTTTCTTACTTCTGAAACACACTAGAACCCAGATTGGGCCTCTTTCTCTCCTTTTAAAAACATTTTATAAATGAGTTATACTATGGTGCATCAATGTGTCCAAGAATGACACTTTTGCACAGTATTGCTATAACTCATAGGGAGAAAAATTAAATTACAAAGGAGAATTTTTTTCTTTCAAAGGAAACAACCACCTCAGCAAGAAAAGGCCTCCAACACCAGTGATCTCAACTGTATGTCAGGTTTAATAACAAACAATTTGTGGGAATAAATTTGAGTAAAGGTTTCCTGACCTCCATGATATCCATTCCTCTTACCTATTTAGAAGCATAGAGTTGAAAGACATACTAAGGGGCACCCATTTCAACCTCATTCTGCCATGAAAGAACAAACAATCAAAGCACTCTAGACAAGATGGCCATCCAGCCTCTGTTTAAAAACCTCCAGAGAAGGAGATTCCATGATGCTGCCAGGTAGCATATTGGGTCCTTTGGAGAAGCAGGTAAAAACTATCTGTTAGAAGTAGCAGCCATGTTTCTGAATATCCTCAGCAATGTCCTCAAGTGCAACATTTTGGCTGAGATTCTACATCAATAACTTGACAAGTAGCTATGTCTTTATAGCTATGTCTCCTGAAGCTAATCCTTCAGGCACACCTTTTAAGTGATGGACTCCCACTACCCAACACACATTTATGTATTCATGATTATACAATGCCATCCTTCTTTAAACCTCCAGAACAGCTGGAGTTTAATTTTCATCATCCTAGCCATTCTGGCCAATGGAGATGTTCACCTTGCAATGAATCATAGAATTACAGAGTTGGAAGAGACCTTGTGGGGCACCCAGTCCAACTCCCTACCAACAAGCAGGAAAAATGCATTCAAAGCACCCCTGACCGATGACCATCCAGCCTCTGTTGAAAAGCCTCCAAAGAAGGAGCCTCCAATACACAGGGCAGAGAGATCCACTGCTGAACCGTTCTCACAGTTAGGAAGTTATTCCTAATGTGGGAATAAAGAGGCTGGATGGCCATCTGTCAGGGGTGATTTGAATGCAATATTCCTGCTTCTTGGCAGGGGGTTCTTGGCATGATGTCTCTTCCAACTCTTTGATTCTATGATTCTATGTTCAGGTGGAATCTCCTTTCCTGTAGTTTGAAGCCATATTAAAGGGAATATGAAAGCCCCCAATGTCCACTTATTGCAGTGGTTCTCAACCTGGGGTCCCCAGATGTTTTTGGCCTTCAACTCCCAGAAATCCTAACAGCTGGTAAACTGGCTGGGATTTCTGGGAGTTGTAGACCAGAAACATCTGGGGACCCCAGGTTGAGAACCACTGACTTATTGGGAAGCAGCTGCTGCAATGCACCAGGATCTGTTCCTCTGTTGCTCTGGAAGCAGATGTATACTGTTTCCCACCCCCTCTTGTTATCTCCAGCACAAATAGAAATTGTACATATTATGTCTTTTTTTTTGAAAATGGATGCTAGGTAGAGATTTGTGGACACTTCAGCATGATACTTAAAGAGTAATTCACAATAGCATCACAACAAAGAAGCACATATTTCAAAGCCTTCCTTCCAGACCATGAAAGTAATGGTCTCTCTTGTCCTCACTTACAAATCCAAAATGCCTGCTTCATTCTCCCACATGCAGAAAACATTATCAAGGTCCACTTTATGGATGTCCATGTGGTCACTATCTTCTGCTTTCATTTTTTCATCAGTTCTGGGTGCTTTTGATCTTTTAATAGGCAGCTTCACATAAAACATAGGAATCACCATTAACTTACTGAATGGAATGAAGTGGATTCTGTTATGCCCCTGTACTGTAAAACAAATGTTTATAATAAGCAAGAAAAATACTATCACTTGCCAGGAGGGTTGTTTTACACACAAAGAGAGAGAGAGAGAGAGAGAATATGTGTGAGGGAACCATTTTAAATTTGGCCAAGATGTTTGACACATCACTTGCAACTTCCATGTTCTTATTGATTGCCAGAGACAGTTTAGTTACTAAAATTAATGACTCTATGTTCATTTTCTTTGTCTCTGCACTATGTACTTCAGTAAAAAGGGCACCAAATAATGATGTAGCAAGTGGAAATAGATGGCACCATGAACAGTTATAACACTGTTTGAATTCAGCAAATTTAGTGGCCATGCAACATCTTTTGAGCATGCAACATGAACACAGAGGCTGCTTTTTATAGAGTCTTCCCTGCCCCAAACTGCATGAGAAGAACATGAAGTGGAACAAATGAGATTTGAGTTTTATTGGACTTTTATAGCATGGTATTGCTAGATGGGAAGTAATTACAAAAAAAAAACCTCCAACACCTTTGGTAACTTGGAAATATTCAGGGCATTCTTTTCTTTGCTATGGCAGGGCTTCTCAACTTAAGAAGAAAAGATAACAAGTCTTATCTAAAGCGAATAGATCTCTCTCTATTTTACCTCCCTCACTCCACCCAACCCATTCTTCAATGCCCTCCATATCCATGGAATTCGCCATCCACAGCTTGAAATTATTTTTTAAAAATTCCACAAAGCATTCCTTAATTTCACATTTTATATAAGGGGCACCATTTTACTGCACCACTGTATATAACTGGTCTTGAGCATCCTTAGATTTTGGTTCCGCAAGGATCCTACAACAAAATCCCTGGGGATACCAAGGGCCTAGTGTATTTTTCTTTTCATTAGTTTATACATTTTTCTGTGTACATTTTGACTGGAGAACTGCACATCACTCCATGAAGGGCATTTTGTTGGGAACATGGCATGAGCAACCACAATGCCACTTCAAGCACCAAATAAACAGAAACATTGCACTCCTTTAAGGTTGTCCAGAGCAAACACCACTAGCTGTTGCCCTGCAACTTTCAGCAGCCCCAGAAATATACAGAGTTGAAGATTCTGGAAGAGTCTACCAACATCTGCAGGGCCACTTGTTGCCTTCTTGTGTTTTGAAGAAAGCATGCGAAACAATTTGTAAATTTGGTTTCTTCCCCTCTCCATTAATGAAACTTCATGGGTGTTTCTATCTTTTGAAACCTGGAAATTAAAATGACATTTAAAAGTTTGTGGAACCCACAGAGTAATGAAATAAAAGAAGGGATAAATTGATTTTCCCTTTACGTAGTCATTTCCAGATTCATCCAAACTGGATTTGTCTCTCTCTGTGTGTGTGCGTGTATGTGCACATGCCAACACTGAAAAATTGCAGGCATTGGCAGAACCAAAGCATGTGAAATCCCAAATCTAATCCCTTCAATGAAAAAGAGCCGCAGAGACAGAAATGACAAAAGCAAACAGACCACTAACATTTGTTTCTTCGGGAGAAAGCAGATCCTGCCAAAACAATAGCTTTTTGTCATCTGTTTTCCACATTGGTTTTATGATCGCTGGAATTAAATCTTACACTAGCCATTGATCCATTGTGCCAGGACTCTTCCTTAGTAATTTGCTGGTTTTCTTGATCTTCATTCTTCCACTGAACCAATTTCCTGACTCCTGCCGTGTCTCCAACGATATCGAGACCTCCCTAGCTCTAATTAAATCTTCTATTCTCTCTTTCCAAGTCACTTTCTCCCCTGGCAAGTTTATTTCCCTGCACTTATTTTCAGCTCCCCTTCTGTTTCATCCTCCCAGAGCTGATTTAAGGAGATGATTTGCTCTTCTGCCTGTCTTATCAGCTAATGCATTCTATTTTGTATCTCTTATGTATGAAAGCAACAAAATGTTTATCCAAAAGGGGGGAAAGTATTTAGAATGATCCAGATTGTCTGTGTTCTTTTCCTGTTTTGCTCTTACCTCTATATTCATTTTTTTAATCCAAATTTATTTATTTCCTTCATTTCTACCCCTCCCTTCTCCCTCCAGGGGACTCAAGGTGGGTTACATAAGCAGCAGTGATGCTGTCAACATATACATTCTATTAAAAACAGTAAACTCAATTAAAACATTATAAAATTCATCAATTAATTCATTTAACATTCAATTAACAAGCCGCTACAACCAAGATCCATGAGTTTCCATCATTCTCTTCTTTTTGTCTTCTCCCTGCTTCCACTGTTCACATGTCACATCTAGAATTATAGAACCACTGTTGGAAGAGACAATAAGGACCATCCAGTCTAGTCCCCTGCCATACAGAAATACAGAACCAAAGCATTTCTGGAAGATGACTATCCAGCCTCTGTTTAAAAACTTCCAGAGGGAACTCCAACATACCCCAAGATAGTATATTACACACTCATGCAGCTCTTACAGTCTCAGGAAGTTCTTCTGAATGCTTAGGTGGAAACTATCTTTCTGTTGTTTGAATGCATTGCTCTATATTAATGGTTCTTAATCTGTGGGCCACAGACCACCAATGGGCCACAAGAATGAAATCTGGTCCGCGAGCCAGATTCCTTTTTACTTGTTTTATTTTATTTCTGCTCCTTTCGTGCCGCCTGCCACTCCTTCCCTGTTGCTGACCATGACATATGTATAATTAATAGGCCTGGGTAACAACGCAAAAATTTGTTTCTAAAATCGATTTGTATTTGGGGGGTTTTTGCGTTTCGATATTTAAAATAATTACAAAATTTTCCTTTGAAAAAGTTCAGTATTTACGAAATTTCGTTAATTTCGTTAATTTTGTTTTTAGAATATTTTTTGAATTTTTTTGAAATATTTATTTATAAATATTTTTTCAGAAATATTTAAAAATGGAAAATTAACAATGCTTGCCCTGTTGTGGAGCGAACACAGCCACAGGACAGGGACAAACTCACACACACAGGCACACAAGGGTCTTTTCTTTTTTTAGAATATTTTTTGAATTTTTTTAAGAATAAAAGAAAGATATTTTTCAGAAATATTTAAAAATGCTTGCCCTGTTGTGGAGCGAACGGCAAAGCCTCCCCGCTGCTCCCAGCCCAGGGAATGAATGAATGCAAGCAATGAATGAATGCAAGCCAAGCCTCCCTCCCGAACCTCCCATCTCCTCGCCTTCCCCAGCAATGAGCAATGCGGCCACGCGGAGCCGCTTTTAAAGGGCAGCCCGCCCAATCACAATCAGCCACGGTGCTTGGGAGCGCAGGATTGGCTCCCAGCGCACCCAGCATCCTCCATCCCTAAAACGTCATTTCCGAAACGGGCAGAAGCCCGTAAAAAAGAGGGAGGATGCCGTTTCGATATCTAAAAACACTTCCGTGTTTGAAAATATGTTTTGTAATCGTTTTGTAATTGCTAAATATAATGAATATTTAACGAATTACAAAATTAACGAACGAAACCGCCCAGGCCTAATAATTAAATATGGTTTTCTGTGGGCGAGCAGATGGCGATACTGGATAGCATATGTTCTGTATTAGAAACTAGAGCTGATGTAGTCTATCCAATGCAATTTTCTGAATCAGCATCCCAAACTGAATCTAAAGTTGACCAAAAACTGATTTGTAACCCTTTAGGTACTAATGTTGGAGGATGGTCCCTGGTCAAAGTGGTCCCTGGTCAAGTAGTCCCTGGTCAAAATGGTCCCTGGTTAAAAAAAATGTTGGGAACCACTGCTCTATATCCTAGACTCTGTAACAGCAGAAAACAATCTCACTCCACCCTTAATATGATATTCTTTCAAATATTTGATCACTGCTATCATATCCCCTCTTAATCTTCTCTTCTTCAAGCTAAATACACCCAGCACCCTAACCCAATCTTTGACTTTCAGACATTCTGCTATTTTGGTCTCCCTTCTCTGGACACATTCCAACATGTCAATATCCTTCCTGAATCATGGAGCATTTAGGCCCCTTTCACACTGCCCCTATATCCCTGGATCTGATCCCAGATTATTTGCTTATCCAAGATTATATGGAAGTGGAGACTCTGGGATATAGGGCAGTGTAGAAGGGGCCTTAAATGGGATAATTAGAATTCTTTGCCATGGAGTTTTAGCATTTTGTTATTTTTGTTATCTGCCCTCAAGTCAGCTCCAGCTTCAGGTGACTCCCATCTTAGGGTTTTATTGACAAGATTTATTCCAAAATGTGCATTAGTCCTTTCTTAGACTGAGAAAGTATAACTTACCTAGTCAAACTGTATTGTGCAGGAATTCAAGGCCCAGTTTGTTAGAGTCCTATTCCTAAATTTAAATCACTACATATAACCACTACATCAAAAAATAGAGGATATAACTCCCTTACTGAAACAACTTCAGTTTCAAATTCTGGGTTTTGGAATTCTGTATCTGGGGAACTCTTTTCCCTTCTCTATTACTCCCTTTGCACCTTTCCCCTTAAGATCCCTTCTTTGTTTGAGATTATGATGACCACAATACTGATAAACTTCAATGAATAAAATACAGTCAGTCCTCCACATTTTCTGGGGAGAGGGAACATGGCCTCCGTGAAAATGCAAAACAATGAATTAAAAATACACTTTTTTATTTGCAACTCTCTAAGAATTTCAAGGTCCTCCAGCTCAACACTATGCCCAACTTCTACTCAAAGCTGACTATACAATCTCACTGGCATACCAAGAGATTCTTAAATAACATTTTAATCAAAGCTGTGAATAATCTAAAACCACAGAACTCAAACTTGCAAATGTGGAGAGCTGACTGTAAATGTGTTTCTGGGCATTACTTTTTAAACAGAGAATTTTGTATCAGAGCCAGAAATAACAAGGAAAGAACAAAGATAGTCTTCCATGTCACCAAAATGGAAACATAACAAACAACATGCACATGTGGAATGAAATAACCAGGTTAACCAAGCCTTGCATAATTTACTTCCTTCAAGAAAAATATTAGTGATGAATTACACCCCCATCTCTAAATAATCTGCTGTTTTCCTGATTCACTTATATTGCCAGCAGGGTAGGTTTATGGCAAACATTCTACCTTGTTTCCCCAACCCTAGACATCTTTGCTTTCTAAAAATCCTGGTTGATGCATACATTGACCTCTACTCCTCAGTGGCATCAAA
Source organism: Anolis sagrei ordinatus (assembly GCF_025583915.1). Classification (NCBI taxonomy): domain Eukaryota; kingdom Metazoa; phylum Chordata; class Lepidosauria; order Squamata; family Anolidae; genus Anolis; species Anolis sagrei. The sequence goes on along the minus strand of NW_026844366.1, from coordinate 19,643,680 downwards.
TCGGATTTTGGTTTGGCTGAGGGTAGACCAGATAAGGATAGAAAGGTTTTTTTTAATTTCCCAAGGTTCTGTTGGAGATAGGCATTTTGCAGGAGCCTCATTAACAGCTGCCTGTGCTGGGGAACCTTTTTGGTGCCATGGGATGCATTAGCAGCTGCAACAGGGGTACTTAAGTTGCAGAATGTGCAACATCGCAGTTTGAGCATTATTCATCAGTTGCCACACTGCTGACTTGATTTGGCAGTGCGGCAGACTAAACAAGCAAGCTGGGGACTCACAACAGAACCTGTTTGTCTTGCCTTCAGAATGTGTATTCCTGGACTTTTGTCACACAATCTATTGGAAATTTTGCTTGGAGATCTGACGTTAAAACCTGAATTTTGCTAAAAGCAAATCAGTAACCCAATACAAAGAAAACAAAGGCTGGAATCCTTTTGTTTAGATTCTCCTACGGTAGAGCTACTGGACCAGTTGTTGGGTGATGCATCAACATATATTCATATGCTCATACATAAGTCTAGAATTTTTAGTAAAACGTGACAAAGACTGTAAGCAGCTCTCATACATAGCCTTTCCTTATGCAACAATGGATTAGCAAAGTTGTTCCACAATATAAAATATCAGTAAGATTTTAATTGTCTTTGCGTCAGCTTAAAAACTAACAAGTGAAACAAAGACCAGTTTGTCAGCTCTCCCTTGGAAATCAGCCATGTGTCCTTATTTTTAATTAACAATTCAACTCAAAAAACCTAGGTTGATGTTACCATGTGTTAATGTGACAGATCATATCAAAATCCATTATTTTGACCTGAAAATCTGCCCTTAACTTATACATAAGATCAATTTGTACATAAGTATATATTGTAGAGGAATCCCATGTATTTAATGGTTCTGCTCCATTTGGAGAATTTAGGCAATTTTTCATCCTTAGGCTGAGACTAACATTTCGCAGCACGAAAAAGGTTGACCAGCATATTGTCCAGTATATTATGTATATGATATAAGTGACATATCTTTGAGTGACTATGCAGAGTTTTAAATGTAACAAGAACTGTAAGCTGCTTTCATCTACAACCTTTCCTTCTGCAACAATAGATGAGCGATTTTGTTCTGCACAATAACTTGTTCGGAAGGTTTTAATTGACCTTGCATTGCCTTAAAAACTAACAAGTGAAGCAAAGACCAGTTTGTCAGCTCCTCCTTAGAAATCAGCCTTGCATGCTTATTCAATTTCCAGACATTAGCAAAGCCTGAACTCCTAGGTTTATGAGGGACATCAAACTCTATCTATCCCTCTCCACCGAGTTTCAGCAAAGTAATGCATTTAGTTTTGTTTTTGAAAGACAGGTGATATTACAGAAAGACAAAGAAGTCAAAATCACTGTGGGTTTACACAAAGAAATAGCCTGAGTGAGTGTTTTGTCCAAGGAATGATTTAAAGAAAAACGAGGTAGCCCTCTAGATGTTTTGACTACAACTCCCTGACAATTGGCCAGGTGTGGTGTAAGTTATAGCCCCAAAACTACCAGCCCTCAGGTTTACAATACAATCTTTCTGTTGGTGTTCTGCAATGATTAGGACAGGGGTGAGAATCACATACTGTATACTGTATTCATAGCTTGGGAGTGCTTCTGGATCAGTCTCTCCAAATGTCAGTCCAGGTAGATGTGATGGTAAGGAATCCTTACTACCAGCTTCAGCTGATATGCCAGATGTACCGTTTCCTAGAATCAAGACCTGAAGATGGTAGTGCACACACTGAAGTGCACCCATTGATCACCGCAAGGTTGGACTTCTACAGTGCATTGTACATTCAGCTACCTTTGTACCAAGTTTGGAAATTCCAATTAGTTCAAAACATGGCAGCCAGATTGGTTACAGGAGCATCTAAGAATGAGCATATCACATCTATACTAGTCACCCCTCTGGTTGTCAATTAGTTTCCAGGCAAACTACGAAGTGTTGGTTATAACCTTTAAAGCTCTACATGGTGGAAGTGCCTTCCTTGGAGGCTTTTAAACAGAGGCTGGATGGCCATCTGACAGGGGTACTTTAATTGTGCTTTTCCTACATGTTGGGGGATTGGACTAGATGGCCCATGTGGTCTCGTCCAACTCTATTATGATATGATTATACATGGTTACCTACAGGATTGCCTTCTCCTATATAATCTGCCCTTAGTACCCTGAGGTCCTCTGGGCAGTGGCTACTCCAGACTGCCAGAATCCAACTGATAACCATCACCCAGAGGATCTTTGCATTGACTGCCCCAAGAGTGTGGAAGAGCTGCTGGAAGAGCTTCAACAGCTAAATTAGTTGCCAGGATTTAAGACACAACAGAAGGCCCATCTTTTCTGGCAGGCCTACCCAGTAAACTTTGAATCATTAATTTTGGATTTTCATTCTATTGCCACTGTATTTTAATCTTTCTACCATGTGTTTTGGTGTATGTGTTCTGTTATATGTATTTTGATGTATGTATTCTATGTTGATGTGTTTTGACTGTGTTGTACCTTTCCTTGAGCTGTTACAAGAGGTGGCTAACAAATAACATTTATTACTATATTGTTGTTTTTGTTTTTGTTGTTGTTGTTCTTATATACGAACCTCATGTGTATGTCGAGAGCAGGCTTGAGATCTAAAATTATGAATTTTGACATGACCCATGGATACGTCAAGGACTATTTTCCAGAGAGCGAAAAGTGTCAGCACCATGGGACCAACTGTCCTTGGTCTGCATCGCCACCATTCTTTTGCCCAGGCATTCAAAAGGGCAGATAGAAGATACTTCTTTGGATTTTCCCAAGACATACTTAAGTTTTTACCTTTCACCACTCTAATTAAAGACACAAGATTTTGGGGTAATTTATTTAACTAGACTTAAATTTCTAGACTTATGCATATGCATAGATACACATACAGTAGTCCTCCAGGTATCATTGAACCAATTCTCCCAGCATTTTCCATCATACTGACTAGTGCTACATTATTCCTACTAGTAGTCTATGCATTAAAAGAAACTTTTCCAAGCTCTGTCTGGAGTATGGAGCTTCAGTTTAGACAACAGGCCACTGACTGACCTATTCCCCCTAAATGCATACCCTCCTACTTTCCTGATTTGATAGGGATTGTCCTGATTATTCTGATGTCATCACGGTTTATTCTCTGCTGTCCCATTTCCTTGTTTGCTTTTAAAATGTCCCAGGTTCTCTTTCCTAATCCCAGCTTC